>JAWWEE010000142.1:11272128-11290619 GCA_035221455.1 Xenops minutus | reverse complement strand
TGAGACGCAATAGGGGTATTTAACTCGACAGCTGGGGACTCCCAAACCAGGGAACCCACAACAACCCCATACACGGTCAGAAATGTTCTCTGATGAGGAACAGTCCTTGCTCGTAGCTCTCCTGCTCAACACCCAGCTCTGTCAGGCGGCTTCGTGGTCTCTCTTCCATTTGGCAGAGGTTTGTACTCTTGCGCATTTGCACAGCTCTGACCAAATGAGGTTAGAGAAGATTGGTACTGGTGCTGCTAAGAGTGTAATCCATTGGGAAAAGTCTTTCAACAGGATTGTCATTTTTGTCACTTGCTTTTGTTACCTGTTCTAAGGCACATTTTTTGTGTCTTGTTTCACAACTGTATTAGGTACGTACCTAGCTCTAGCTCAATTTTTGTAAAAAATTGAGATTTTGACCTTTATTCACCTTCAGGACATGACCAAATTTCTATTTTTTTCTAAAAAAAAAGATTTTTATATCAGACCTGGCAATATTACTTTGCTCTCCATGGAAACTAGCATCGTTAGCAAAAATCTAAAGGGACTGAATCTCTTTAATACCATTGTAAGTGTGAGTGGAATAGCTATGATGCAATTATCCTAATTAAAGTTAATTAACACATATTTATGCAAGGTAAAAAGGCCATGACAAAGGGAGAATACAGTGGAGACACAGGAAGCAAAAGTTCAGATCCTCTTAGCTCGTGTAAAGTGCTGCAGCTTCCTACGGGGCACTGGAGTTATGCAGATGAGTGCCAACTGAGGCTTAGCTTTGTGTCAGCAAGAGAAGGAAAGCTTCCCTATTCAGTAACATCTGTGTCATGAGTTTCCTACTCTTTCACAAATTAATATTTATCTGTATGAGAATGATATACTTTTTTGTTCCATGTTCTGCTATTCTGAAAAGTTTTATTAATGCATTTAAAATAGAAATAACGTCCTGTGACTAAGTGACCAACTACAAAGAAGGGTCGTTTGTAAAAGTGCAAAGTTTGAAGCTAGTGTGTTGACTTTCAAGCATTTACCTGTGCCATTATGAGGCAGTTACAAGTGTGAAAATAATTGTCATAACAAGGATCATCTCTCTGTAATTCAGAAGCAGAAAAATGCATTAGATTACAGGAAACAGTGTGTAAAACCATCTGGATGAAACTTATGTGTATATGAATATAAATGGTGATAACTTCTTGGTGTTGGCAAGTGAAAATGCATCTGATTTGAAGCTTCTCAAAGTGGAGGAATTTTAAGAGATTGCTTAATTTTATAAAGGGTTTGTGCACACACATGCATGCACACACACATTTTTTTGGCAAGTTCTCCTGAGCTGTCTCTATATTCCATCTGGCAAGGTTCAAGCCACGATCCTTTTATTTTTTTTTTTTTTTTGCACTGCAGTATTGTGGTTTGTTAACTCTAAACTGTAATTCAAAACTCAAAAACTGTAGTAGTGATGCCAACACAGCCGGTGTCCTGCCAGCTTTCTGCAATTTTCCCTTAACCCTGAGATGCACACCATGTGTGAGAGGTGGATGCACACCAAGACACTCCCACGAAACTCCAGGAAGTCTCTTAATGATTTTGCCCCTTAATAAAGTGGTTTGCTATAGCTGAGTGTGGTTATAATAAAACAGCTCAGTATAGCAAGCAAATGTTTAAGATGCATACGCAGCAAATTGAAAATACACTGAGCTTCTGAAGGAGCATCAGTGTGACTGAGGAGAAATGTTGACTGAGTTGGAGAGAAAAAAATCTGCCATTTTGTGCCACCCTGCCCATTGCAAAAGCAAAGAGTTTTAATTAGGGCCTTATTATGAACCTTGTTTTTTTCTGAAAAAAAAAATAAAAAATTAAGAGACTCCAAAGAAGTAAACATAAGGACTTACATGTAATGAAAGTTACCTTACTTCTGTGCAGTAAGTTTTACTGTGTGTTGTCCTGCAGCCTTACCAATCTCACAAGAGGCTGTTTGGTGTCTGCCCAAAACTAAAGCCAGCATTGATGAATTTTAAACACATTTCAAGAAAACATCAGCCAAACTCAGCTTTGATTTCTCTTTTCAATAGGCCAGAAACATTATACTGGCCGTGGTGGGGAGAGGGGAAGGCAGATACATGTGTGAAAAGGTGGAATTGAGAAATAACTGCTCTTGCACGTTAGGTGTAAAATACATTTTATTTGATTCTCTATAGACAAAAACCAGAATGAACCCAAACATAGTTACATGCAGATAAACTGTAAGAAAAGTACCACAAAGTTTCCCATTTTCTCTACTAAAAGAGATATGTTAACAGCTGGGGACTTGTTTCATGTTCTATACACAGTTATTGCAATTATCAGAATGGAAAAGACCCAGGAAACTGGACTAGAATATTTATGTACCAAAAAATGCACCTTTTTTTCCAGATATAAAAGTACCTAGAAAAATAACAGAAATCTGCAGAATCTCTCTTGGACCATTACAGAAAATAATTCACACATACATCTCAGTAGAAAAGCTCATGCAGCTTTCTATTGCAGGAGCTCAGTACAGGAACAAAAATAGTCTTTGCTGGCACCATACACTTAATTACTGAAACAAAGGTGCTACAGTTTGATCTTTGGATTATGGTGGGCTTGCTACCAGGAACTCATGTTACTAGTTGTGACTCTGGCTTGTTGGCTTTTAACATACTTTCTCAATTAAGTTGTGCATGCCCCTAAATTAAATGGCAATTCAGAGTTACTGCAAATTGTTTTTTACCCAGGCTGTGGTTAAAGCTGCCAAATGTCAGAGAGGAATGTCTTCTTAACTTAGAATATTATACTGATTTACTTAAAAAATTGTCTGAGCATTTATAAACATTTAGTAAGTAAACTTCAGACCAATATCAAATCTTTTCTTTATGAAATATGAAAGAATATCAGTAATTTATCATTCCCTGAATTTTATTGTTCTGCTTTTTTTGTGTGTTTAGGACCAGTTAATACAATTCCTACAGCAGACCAGAGGGTAATTTAAATTTTAATATATTGCAGTCAGGCAGTGTCAATGCATTATTTCTGTCTGTGGAAAGGTACCAGTTCTCTGAGTGACTGATTATGGCAAAAATGAAAAATCATATCCCCAAGATGCATCACAAAAAGACATAAAAAGCACATAAATATGTCAGTTTATTATGACATTACAGGCACTAGCAGGATTTGCCAAATGTCCGTGTGTTGCAGGTATCTCCAAGCGTTAGTGATCCTGGAGCAGTCACTTGGAACTAATGCGGAAAGATCTGACTTGGCTTCTGAGCTCAGCGTGTTCCTGGAGCAGAGCCCCTGACCTGGCTGGTGAGTCCCTGCCTGTTTGGAGCGGGGCTGACAGGTGAGGATGTGACACTCCCAGCTCAGGACAGCAGAGTCCAGTCCTCCCTGGGCCACAGCCCTTCCGTGTGCAGTCCTCATGCCTCTCATGCCAGGCACCTGCTCATGTCCTGCTTCCCCTCCCTATCTCTTCTTGTCAGTGCAGCATAATGAGCAGTGCAGCTCTAATCTCCGCTGAGCTCTCCAGGCAACACAAGTAATACTATTAATATTTACTAATCACCGTAACCAAAGCATAAGCCACGAGGGCAGGGCGGTGGAAGCCCTGTGAGTGCTGCCAGTCAGCCAGGCTTCACCTCCATCCCCACGGTGTTGTATGAAGAGCCCCCCAGCTGGCTCCCAGCACGGCACACACACTCTATTAAGCTGTTGTACAGGACTGAGTGGCATGTTCATAAAGGAGATTAAGCAAGGTACAAGGAGCAGAAAAGCAAGGGCTTTATTGTGTGCTTCATTAGCACTCATGCAAACTAGCTGAAAGTGCAAGTGGAACCTTTGAATTTAGCTGTAGCAAAGGGAATCATGACAAAGATATTCCTCAAAATTAATCTTGAGTTTATATAATAGACTAGTTGCTAAATATATAAACATGTTGATGGCTGACCATTAACCCACCTTATTAAAGACACAGAAAGCAATTTATCCAGTGTTAAGGATAATGCAGTCTACATTTTCTTTCTCTGCTGAATTACTCAGCAATTGTAATGTAAATTGACTTCTGTTGCCCTTTATGCAGTAAAGTTCAAACTTAGATGACTTGGGAATGAAGTTTCTGTACATCTATAAATTATATATATAATGAAGCATTTGAGGTGTTCCTGATTTATACCAGGTAGGGATATGACTGAGTTTTTTTTAATAAAAAGCAAGTGGCTTAATGACAACTTGGCTAATACTTAAGATGAAATCTGGCCCCAATTCTACATCTTCAGATATTCCCATTTTACATGATGCATAGGTAAGAGTTTGAATCAACATTACAATTTTGGTAATCACTAATGTCATAGAATATTTTGGACCATTTCTATTTATGTTTTGTACACTAAATATTGGTATTCACACCATTTGAACAAGATATTCAGAGTAACAGAACTTGCTGTGTTGGTATAGATCATTTATTCATGAAGTCCAGTAGACATCTGCAGCAGTGAGCACTAACTGGGAAGGGTACAATCATCTTTCATAATTGCAACTAACCAAATGCACATCAGTACATACTATTTGTTATAAAATTCTCCATTTATTGTCACAAAGAAACTCAGGGATCAAACTCTACGTTAAAGACATGAGTAAAGTGGGTTTGAAGTTCAGGTTACTGGGAGCTGCAAGTTCCCAGCACAAACATAAAATCCTGGGCTATAAGAATATCTGATGCACTTGCTAAATGACTCAGCATGATGCTGACTGCACGTGTACACAGCAACCCAGGAAAAGAAGAGAAAAACATGATAAGGAAAGATGATGTGTCTGACAATAATAGGAGTGAATTATGTTATTATAATTATATAATAAAAATCTTTGTGCAAAAAAATTACCTTAATAAGTTGTTTTAGAGGGGAAAAAAAAAGTAATGCAATTTTTACAACAATGGAGGGGGAAACCAGTATTTTATGTCAAATTATCTGTCTTATCTTCTTGATCAGTTAGATTTTACCAAACAGAAACTGAAAATAAGACTTGACTACTATTATTAGACATGAAATCAGGGAATATGAGTCTGTGCAAGCCTGTTCTGATGACCCAAGAGAACTGGCATTCAGATACTAGCACATAGGCAGGTACTGTCATGTTTTCCAAATACCCTGTCAGGTCCATTTTGGAGGTATCAGTATTTTTTAGAGAAGGAATATCTAAAGGCTGAGATCAGACCTGTGAGTGTAGCATGTTGACTTTTTGCCATGGCCCTAAAGCTGGGACAGACAGATGTGAGGAAATGTCACAATGCAATAGGACCTTCCAGCAAAATCTTGCTCCCAGCTGACCATGGAGAACAACCTCAGTCTGAATCAGGCTTGGGGTGCAAATGGTCCTTCTGAGACAACATCCCCTCAGGCACAGGCACAGCCTGAGCTCAGACCACTCCTGGCTCCACTGGTGCAACTGGAAAGGAATGGTGTGGTGGAAGGGAATTAAAGTCCTAAATTCATATTATTGAGTAAAATGAATTGAATGCCCATTAGATTTTGACACTGCCTGAGAGTGCCCCGTACCATTAAAACCCTGTAACAGAGTATGACTTAAATTAAATGTCAATTAAAAAGAGTAGACTTACATTAAAAATTCAAACGTCTGGATCTAAAATTTTCAAAAAGGTCTGTATTGATGATCTCTGAATACTGAATGTCTGTAAACTTCTAGGACATTTTGTAGCACAGTATACTATGTCATTATATGACTGTAAAGCTCAAACCCCTCAACAATAGTAAATAAGCTTTATTGTAACCAATAGCCAGGGAGCTGAACTGCTTGTACCACAGCATTTCATTTCTGTAGTGTTGGACAAAATGGGACCAGCTTGGGGATAGAATTTCATATTTTTCACAGGAAAGCTAACCAGGTGCAAGGAGCAGTAGGATTTCTCCTGCCACCTTTTGCTGCTGTGTGACTTCTGCAAGATGTTATCCAAGCTGCTACTTCCAAGGGATGGTGGAAGGATGTCTGTTTAAAAATGAGATAACACACTTCTGTGACTGAGTCAAAAAATCCTCCAACACAATAATAAAACCTACAGCACCTCCAGGAGACAAACCTATGCATCCATCTCTATTGTGAAGTCATTCTGCTTCACTGCCAAGGTCAGAGGAGTTAAAATGCCCTTCTGTGCTGGCTCCCCCAGAGGAAAACACTGGCTGCCACCCACACTGTGCCATGCAGGTGGAAAACAGGGTGACACACTCTGCAGTTACTGTGGGTGATGCTTTCAGTTCCTTCTAGCAGTGACTCTCAGGCAAAATTTGTTCTCTTTGTCAGATATGCTAAATCTGTTTGGGGAATATGTAGTGCCTTAGAACTGCTTTTCTCTCTGATGGTTTTGATGGCCATTTAGGCTCCTCAATTCATTTAGTGGCTTCCTGGCCCCAGGCCTGCCAGTCTTCAGTCCCTACATGCAAAAGAAGTAAAATGGAAGAAGTGTCTTTCAGGGCTAACCTGAAAAACAATCAGTTCTTTTAAACTGTTGCCTTCAAGATGGCTGCATACTCCTTATCATATCTTAGCATCTTCAGACCCAGTTACCTCCCTTGAAAGTGAGAAACAGATCCAAGCAGATGTTTTCTTATCAAGCATTCATACCAGACCTATTTATTTTAAATTAGCATATCTCATTAACTGTCTCAAGGACACTGTCTGAATTCATCTTTTAATGAGTATCTCAGAAATCTAGCTTTTCAACAGTGAAATATAACTGCAAATGGCTGTACTTTTAACACTCTTGCTTCCGGCACAGGCTTTAATAGGCAGACAGTTAAGGATGGGGCTTTTCTAGCTAGCTTTTGGGAAAAGCTGAGCTACTGTTCCCCCTGGTATTTTGGGGTCAGGATACAGCCTGCCTTGATCCATATGCGCGTCTAGGGCTGCTGAAACACCTACCAGAGGGGAGGCTCTGGCGTGTCTGCCACGGTGCAGCAGAGGGGCTCAGCCTGGCCCCTTCAAAATCAGGGCTGCAGAACACCCTGCCCTGTGGCCACACGGCCAGGCAGGGTGTTCCTCTGCACGCCCTCCCAGCCAGCTCTTGGGAGTGCCCTGCAGCAGGGAAGGGAATGCACCGAAGGGCAGGGCTGCATCCACTGCAATCTGCTGCATAGCCTACTGATACACATATTTTGTCTGGTTTTCCTCATCATGTTTTCCCCCTAAATAACAGCAGTAAAATTATTTTGGTACAATATTTAATCATTCAAAAGAAAACCACAGGCTGATGCGGTATTTCAATTGGATATAATCCAAAAATCCACATTTATTTGTTTTAATATATGAATATTAATGAAGCCAGAATGCCTCTGAGTCTTCACAGATTGGATTTTTTTTTGTACTTCAGAAAAGGCCTCAGCAAGTGCATGTGATGTTGTCTATATATCTTCCATAGAACGGCATGCTGGCATAGTGCTTATGGAATATATAATGACACTAAAAATATTAGAATATTACACTGACCATGAGGTCTGCAGAAATGTGGGGGTTTTTCTCCAAAGGAATAGGCACACAAAGATATTATTTTAGGTTGAGTTTATGTGTGACATTGCAGCAATCAGCTAAGTTGCTGTACTTGCTCACATGGACACTTTTATGGGAAATAGGAATTTTGGGGTGCTGCAGGACAGGTGTGGGCATGGCCTGAGAGCAACTCGAGCTCCAGTGTAACTTCTACTGCCATCAGGGTATTCCTGTTAACTGAGTGCTGGTTAGGCAAGATCCAGAGAGGCTCCAGCTGCTCAACTGCTAGGAGGGAAGTGGAGACAAAACTAAGAGCGTAACGTGCATCCAGATGGGCCTCAGCACAATTCGCCTTTGAAAGGCGTATCAAGGGAGGTATGGCTGGAAAATAGAACGGAATAAAGGGATTATGGGGAATGAGTGAATATTTAGAAAAGAAGAAAGACTCAAGGGCAAGGATGTTACAAATAAAAAGAGATTTCAACTTCAAAGAAACCCACAAAAATAAAATATGTAGGAAACCAACCTGGAAATTCTGTTCACACCTGGGATGATTGATTTGTGAGACATTTCCAGCACCTCAGCTGCGGTTATCCATTCCCACAGCTTCTTTGAATTTCATAGAATTTATTTTGAATCCAAGCAGTGTATCACCACATAACTGTGTTGCTGAAATAGTATTTCAAGGTGTTTGGGACTTCAATTCTGAGGTGGGGGCTGTCAGTGTGGCTCAATCCATTTAGCATGACATCAGAGCTCATGACGATGTAGCTAAGAGTGTGCCAGCACTGCCACTACAAACCCCATTTTCAGGGGTTTAAACCTGTGGAGTGTGTTTAACAATACACTATACCAAACAGCAGTGCTGGGGAAAAAAAAAATCAATATTATAACTCAAAAGTACCTAAAAAGGACCCTTTGCTAATGAAAGCAGCAACAGCTGTGCTTTCTGCAAGAAAATGAATAGTGCCTACAGAATAGGCAAAACATATACTAACTCAAAACTTATTCATATTTATAAATAACACCCCCAAATTTCACAGGATTGAAGCAGATGGAGGTAATACATAAAAACATTAACATTTCTGCAGCCAGGATATTCACAACAGGCAATGAAACAGGCTCAGAGATCTCTCCTTGTTTCACGTTCCTTTAAATGCTAATGGGAGTGGTATGTATGCACTTGGAGAAGAACTCAGAGACTTAAAAAAATTGTGTTATCTGTTTAAATATCTATACTTTTTTTTTTTCCTGAGGGGGATCTGTTAAGGTCTGCTCCTAGACAAAAACAACAAAATGCATTAAGATGGGGTGTTATTATGCAGAATACATTGCTGTCTATGCCAAAATCCCGTGGGGTTTCAAAGCACCTAACCCCCAGAGATTTCAAGAGAACAAAATCACGGCAGTGCAAGTATTTGCATGAGGAACAGTTTTGATGGGCAAAGGAAAATTGGTATTAAATGGCTTTGAATATTGTTGTTAAAAAAGGGAATAAATATTTGATACATAAATAAATATGACCCTCAAGATGCTAATCTTCCTGCAGGGAAAAGTGTATAGCAAGGAAAATAACAGTGTAAACCTCCATGGGAGTACTAATCCCAGGTCAGACTAGCAGCATGCCTTGTGTTTTCATTTATCAATTTGGTGATTCATGAGTTATGATAAGGCAATTATATATAGTGTTGTCACTGTGTTGCTTTCTTAAGCTCAGTTAGAAGAGGCACAAACATGTAAGAAATTTCAGGGAGTCCCATCCAAACTTCTCTGAAAGCACAGGTTGGAATCATGTTTGGTGGCCCTTCATTCACAGCTATCCCTTGAAAGTCTTGTTGCATGAGTAGTAACCACAGATTCGTGATGCAAGGCAGACTCCAGCTTTATGTTAAATATATGATTCCAGTGGATGCTGCAGCAAGCTACACGGGAGCAGGTTTTGACTTATTGTCACTGCCTCTGCACTAGCAGCGAGTATAAATCTCGAAGCAAAATCTCTTCAAAGTGTGCATATTGTCTCAAGCCTTGCACAAATAAAAACAGCTGAATTTCCATTCAGTCTGAAAAAATCTTTTCACCAAATGACTGCTTAAGCATTTCTTCCATACTAAATGGAAGTTGCCTGGGTTTGACTCACAGAGTTCAAACTGCTGGACCTGGACAACACACAGCCACAGCACAGGGTGTTTTATGGTGCTCAGTTGGGAAGGATGTGATTTTATCTGTCACCAGCAGCACAGAATATACTTAGGAAAGTCCCAAATCCAGCTTGCTTTGGAGAACTGACTGCAGTAAGGATTGATCTCCCCTAACTCAGTGTTTCCTTCCCTAAAATTAGAGGATTACAAGAGACCAAGGTATAAACACTTTTTTGATCATGGAACTTTTGCAATAATTTTTAATTTAAGTTTTTGGATTGAATCTGCTTTCCAAAAACCTCAAAAAGAGAAACTTTTTTTTTCTCCAGAAATTCAACTTTCACCTGCTCACAATCTGTTTGCATGTTAGCTGGATGTGATGCACATAATTATTATTCTCTTCTTTTGACAAATTATTAGGGCTGAAAAGGGAATTTGCAAAATGTTTCTTTAAAGAGAACATTACATTTCTCTGTTTGCCATGAGTTAATTAGCAAAAGCTCACATTTAAACAGAATTTTGTTTAATCCTACAAAAGTGAAGGAAATATGCAAATAATCCGCAAAAAAGTGTGGTTTTAGAATGGAAGAAATATCCACCTGCCACCAATTAAATCTGTATTTTTTTCATAAGAAAGTGATGGCTGATTATACTAATTTTACCCTTGTGGTAATTGTCACTAATCTTCCACATATTGTATGTGTCTTGCACTTATGAATCCCATATCCCCTTCTGCCATAAATATTTCATAAAATATTCAAAGCCAGTCCACAGCCAAGTAATAACAAATGTCAAATGACACATTAGGAAGATTCATGGCTATTTTAAGTATGAATTTTATAAAAAAGCTGAACTCTTTTATTGTGGTCAGTGTTAAGGATTGATTTTAGCAAAAAAAAAGATGGTCAGCAAATAGTATCAGCACCTTCCCTGCCAGCTTGTTATAAAAGGAGAATTAATAGATAATACTCAGAGTACTTGGTAGAAGACAGTGCACATGATGGTCTGTTCAGTTGTGTGTGTGTATCTAGTTTTCAGAGACCTCATTCAAGACTGCTCCAGTAAATGGAAAGCTTTCTGTTTATTTTGGTGTGCCTTCTGTAATGCTAAACCTTCAACGAGCATTCAGAGTCTCCATTCCTGAAGGTTGGGTTACTTTGTTGGAGTTCCCTTCACTGCCATTGCCTTAAAGCCCTTTGTTGTCACTTGCTCCCTCTATAAAAGTTTTGGTGTTTTTTATTTCTGGGTAATTTTAGGCTTTCTTTCCCTTATAAATAAGGAAAACACAAAACAGTAGGAATAATTAGTCTCCTGTTTCCCCAAATGTGAGTTTATTGAACTGGAATTGTGGTGATCAGCTTCAGAGAGGGTGGGATTCTGTGCAAGCGGGTAATGAGATGAGGATCATGTGCAAAGCATAAATACAAATGATGTGCCTGAGGAGGAGGAGCAGGCAGGGGAGCAGCCTATAAAGGTGGTTCCTTTAGTGTAGCTGGGCTGGCACATTTAAGGTGAGTGTGGTGCTAAAGGTGTGGGTTTTGTTAAGGATAAACTTGTGGAGAAAAGTTCTTGGCCCTGCAGAGTGTTTCATGGTGAGCCACTTTGGGAAGCATCGACTACAGGTATGAAGAATGAGTGAGAGAAAAGTGACAGCCAGAGTAAAACTGAGGGGTGGCATTCTGTGCATGTATTTTAGTCCATATTTTTCTGCTCAGTGTTTTAGATCAGCATATCTTCTGAGAGAGGCAGGGACAGAAGTTGCTGATCACAAAGCAACAGGCAAGCCATTGCTGTGATTTAAAACAGAAAGACCTGAGCAGAGGAGATGGTGGTTTCTCTTGTTGTGTTGTTGAGTAATCAATGCAAGAAGCTGCCCTGGCTGCAGGGGTCATGAGGAGCTGAAGAGGTACTAGGCATCCTGCTCTGTGGGTGCTGTGAGCACAGTCAAAAACAGGTCACTTGTGTGGTGTGAGTCCATCCAAACCTGACCTGAGGAGTGGATTGTGAGGGGTTTTGCTTCCCCTATAAAGCTGGAATTTTAAACTTGAGGAAAGAATAAGTGGGGCTGGAGAATGGTGCTGTTTGCTTTAATACTGAGAGCATTTCATAGGGATGGGCTTGTCCTTCTGTTCCTATAAGCTGATCTGACTTTCCTTTTGAGATGTGTATCTATGGTGTCTTTGACTCTTGAAATCTCTCTCTTTGGGTGGGGAAGAGGCCTTTGTTTTAAGAATGATAAAAAAGTTGATTAAGTTTATGATTATAACTTATAAACAGTATTAATGAGGCTATTGTAATGGGAAGTGGAGATGCTGCTTTTTACCCTGGGTAAAAGGTCTTCTTACAAGACTGTGACACCTTTGCCTCTTCTGATTCTAAATCTCCCTGTTTAATAATGCCTTTTCTTATTTTGTGATTAAAGCTAAATATGAGGAATATTATCAAGTTTCTGCTTTGTTTTGGCATAGCTGCCAAAGCATATTTATATGGTTTTGTTGTTTGGTTGTTTGTTTAAGTTTTTTATTGCTATCCATATTTATGAATGGATATGTATCCTGTGAAAGGCTGGGAACTTTTTGCCCTTCTTACTACCTTGAAAACACTCAGATCGTTCCAAGGAGTGCAAAGATTTTTCCTTTGTTGCTTTAGTTTCTTTGTGCACTGTATTCTACAGTCTTCATGTAAACAATCACCAATTGGCTTGCTAGAATAACATTCTATATAATAGAAAATAGTGTGTAAATATTATATTCTGAGTTGTCGATTACTATTGCAAAAATAAGGCTATGTTTAGGAGATGGGGTGAGCTGGGCAGGGTGCTAGGAGCCAGGGTAAGGATAACTCCTGGTAGTGCAGAGCCTTGTGGCAGATTAGGTATGCCAGTTAACCTGAGAGTGGGCAGGGAGGTCACAGCCCTCTGCTCATCACCTAATCCTGCAGCTACCACCAACTGCACAGGCTTAGCAGAAGGGAATGTGAACCAGCTCACACAAAGGTGTATTAACTCAAACTGCCATCAATTATAGGGTGGAATCAGGCCAACACACAGGGGCAATAACCTCTTAGATTTCTCCATCATGATTCAGCAGAGCTCATTTAATGAACGTTCTTTGTTGCTGTGGACAAATTAATTCAGCTCTCTGGGCTACAGGCGATGCTGTTACTTGGCACAGTTCTCTCAGAGCCAATGGTGTATTTTGTTTTCACCAGCCCAGGAGAGAGCCCCAGTGCTTCACCCTCCTCAGGACAGGATTCATTATTAACATCAAGTACTTGGGAGAGTGGAGAACTGGGTGGGTATTAACACATAAGTTAAATTATCAGGACACTGATAAAACTGAGTGGAGAAATGGAGTTTGTCTGAAACTTGAGAGAAAGGAATAAACTGCACATATCACAATCAGAATTGGTGAATACTGTTTGCTTTAAGGATCTTTGTGTAATGATGCTTAAACTAAATGTGAAAATCGCTTGGAGACTCCTGTTAACCCCAAACAGATACACATTTTTACAAACAGAGTCCTATTTGTAAATATAACAAAATATTTTGGCCTGTAGTTTTGTGTAATTGCTTTTCCAAATGTTTCCTGTTCAGTGAATATGAAACAGTTGATCACAGCAAAACACAAACATGTGGTTTGTGTCTGTGGGTTTAGCCAGCAAACTTTCCACATGCCTTTCACTTCTGTTTGACTGAGAGGCTCTTTAGGTGGCAATAGAAGTGTCCAGGTTTTCATGGAAATTATTCTGAAAAACTCTGGTAGTTTGAGGAGAGTGGTTTGACTGACTGACACTTTTACAAGTGAGGGCCATCCAAGGAGCTGATTTATATGAAGTGTAAATGTTGTGGTGTTACAGCCTTGTCACCCTATAATTGCAAGTGCAGCTCTCCTGTTTTATATTGTCTCTTAACTGTGTGTTTCTCCCAGCAATGCTGTTATCAGATACATGAGTATGGGGCTCACCTGGTGGCAGTATCCATCTCCAGTTTTGGTATTGATTAATTCAGATGTTGCAATTTTTGATCATGTGCAGCATACAGCTTTGTGTAGCAGTTCCTACTGTATTCCAGCTAGTCAGGTTCAAAGCCCTAAGAAGGTCACGGGTGCTATGCAATGTAAATTGCTAAGTAGGCTTCATAATACAAATGCTTCAGTTGAGTGTCATCTGATTTTTTGAACATTCTTACTGTGGCTGTGTGTGCAGCCCTTGGGCAGTGTGTGTGGAGCAGGGAGTACTGGGATCCTCAGTGGGGTATAAATATTATATAAATATTATAAGGGCTGCTGGGCTGCCCTTCCAGCATGCTTGGAGCCACCAGTGTTTGCACACACAGATTTGCCTCAAACATGTACACACAGCTCTCTCCAAATGGCACTGGGATGGTATTCATGCATCAGAGTGACTAATAGGAGAAAATGGAGGCTCATCAGCCTTCCTAGTTTGTAAAGCATGTGTTTACATTTGCTAAAGGCAAGAGAGGAACAGACAATGTGATATAGGTGGTGTGCTTGGGGTTGAGAGGGTCTTCTGCTTTTCACTTAAAGGTCCTGTTCCCAGTCCCCAATAGCTTTGATGGATATAAATCATTCTCATTGACACTCTCTTGACTGGATATTTGCTGTATGTGCATATTCCCATTTTAGGAGTATTTAATTAAATATTCTATCATTACTAGGAACGAATCCAGGAGATGCTACATCTTGGCCTAGTTAAATAAGTACATCTCTGTGACATGGTTTCCTGTGTACTTTGGAAGAGAGATTGGAATCTGGTAGCCAAATGTCACTACTATCAAAAGTGTTTCTTTATGCTCTCTCAGAAACCTGTCTGGATTTGGTTTCTGGAAAAAAGCCCCTCAGTCCACATAAGACTTGTTTGTTTGGTGGGTTTATAAAAAAAACCAACCTGAACAACAACAAAACTTGTCCCAATAAAACCACTTCAGTTCCCGTAGTACTAGTTAGTTTAGTGGGTAGCTTTTGCTGATCCCACACTATTTCATTGTCTGACTAGGGAAGAAGCCTTTCTAGAACAGTAAATGATAAACGAAGTGTGCTTAAATCATAGTATATTCTTACATGTCCCAAGAGGGGCCAGCTAAGCTGGAAGTGCTAACCTCTGATATCTTACTGCTTCATTTCTTGACTTGATCACTTCTAATGCTATTAGCCTTCCTTTTAATACTATAGAGATCATCCTCACAGATTGTACCTGAGTGATAGAGCCAGTTTGTTGCTAAGTTTTGTGTGGAATCTGAGTAGGAAAAAATAGTCAGAAACTGCCCATTTTCCCCCTTTACCTTCTGGTAAGTTTTCAGTGGTACTGGATTTGAGGGGGGAAGCAACATCGCAGCTCTGTGGGAGCTGAGCATCCTATTGTAAAGCAAATTCCCTCTGCAGCTAGAATCATTGGAGAATGCTTTTACTGAGGGCATTGTAGGATAGCAGGGCTGTTTGGATGTGGGGATGTTCTTTGTTAAAAAAAAAAAAATGAAGACATTTGGGAATTTCTTGGGTAAATACATTGTGATTTATAGCTTTGTGATAAGTCAGTAGTTTATTTTGAATATAACATCCAATGTGTTTGAGTAATACGATTCAGCTTGGCTGATAGAACATATCTTTAGAGTTGAAATTCCTTAGTGGTGTTTCAGAGCAACAAAGTGTTCTGGTCTGGGGTTTCTTTCTCCACCCCTTCTTTCTCACCCCAGCAAAATTTTCACATTTTTCTTTTTACAGAAATAATATCAATTTTTGGGCTACTTCTGCTACTTGCCTCTCAGCTCCTATTCTCTGCCCCTGACAGTGTGATTTTTCTGATTTTTCTGCTGCCTTTGATTCACCTATTGTTCCAGCTTCGTATGAGGCAAGAGGCGTTCAATAGATGGGATTCTGGGAGGTATGAATTTCAAGCAGTTTTTCTTGAGTTATGTGCCTGAGGTTGCACTGCACAGGCAAGTGTGTGGTATAAAGATATTGCTCTAATCCTCCTTTCCTCATGTAGGCAGATTTTTACTCTACGACATCTCCAAATAGGATGTGAATCATGAGTTTTTTACATGAGAGGCAAGTGAAAAGTTTGGCCCAAGACTGTTCCCTGGAGAACTTAATTCTTGCTGCTGCAGCCTTTTTGCACTCACTTTTTCTCCCCTTTTTGCTGCTGTGCACCATGATGGGAATAAACAAGAGGTTACTTTGTGCTGTATGAGAAACGGGGTGGCTGCTGTCTGAGTGTGTGCTCGAATTGTCTTGCAGAGTGTCCTGTCTCTGGAAACAGCTGAAAACTCCTAATTTAAATAACCTGAGATGTTATTTTGAGAGACTATGAATGTCAATCCTCCAACTGTTAAGGATGCTGCAAGGAATTAGCGCACACACTGCATCTTAGAATCGGGCACCTGTCTTGGGACAGGGTGATAAGCAGCACAAACCTTTTTATAGTCAGTAGTTGCAGCTCCTTTACTTAATTGTGGGATAATAACCATTAGTTGTTTCAATCTACTGCTTAATTTAAGCTCTAGAGTAATTTCCAGTTTAAAGCACTATTCAAAATCAACTTTATAATTAATTTTTCGAATACTTCTGGGTAAAAAGTAGTATTTAGAAGTATCACAGATTTCTTCAAGGGATTAATGTTATCACTCATAAGTGTCAGGCATATAGATAATATTACAACCTCCTTGCTTTCTTCAGACATGTGTGCTATTGATTGCTTCATCGATGACTGGTTCCTAGCTGAGGTTCATTATACTGCACAGCAGAGGATTGTTTGTATTTTGTTGGGTGTGTTCGACCTATGATTGCCCTATGATAAATAGCAGAGCAAACTTAAACAGAAAAAGCAGGAATTTCTGAAACTAAAAGTAATTGTTAACTTTTACCCCTCTTCTGAAGACCCTAGCAAGCACGTACATGGGGCTGTGGCATGGCCTTTTTAGGTCTTATTGGATTAAAGACTAGATAAACTGGAATTACTTCATTTTTACATGACTTTTAATAAATTAAGGTATTCAAATGTAGCAGATAGAACCAGAAACTACTACTAATTTGGGACTGAGTTTGTTCCATCTATTCAGCTTGTCTGGCCACTACTCCAACTCAATGTCATTTATTAGTTCCTGTGTGCTCTCTATACAAGGCAGCCCTTGCCACAACTGTGTGTTCCTCAGTACCAACTCCCTGAGCTCAGTACAGAGCAAATACAGCCTTGGGGATACCCTGGTGCACTGCTGCTTCTCAGTTCAGCCTCCTGATGCACAACTGGGTTGTGGATAGGAAAGCTTGCAGTGCTTGTGCCTGTACTCACTTCCTTTTCTATCTACATGTTTAGAACAGTGAGGCATCTGTAACAGTCATGCAGGTTTTAGCAGTGCAGATCAGCTTGCAAATGAAAAAAGTAGGAAAAAAAATGACTTGAACATAGTAATTTAAACTGCTACACTTATATTTTCTTCTAAACTGCTCTGATAATTCTTATAGCAAAAAAAATAAATCAGAAGTCTTTCTTCCATTCCAATAACTTTAAAATATTATCAATCTGGCAGTATTTGAGTGATGCTGCAATATCTGACTTTGTACTTAAGTGGTGTTACAATGTCAGCAGAGTAGTTTTTACAGAATTTCTCTTTACAGCACTCCAGCCTCTCATCTTCAAGTGACATTATAGACCACTGAACAAGAAATTCATCAATATAAGTAGGTATCATTTTCTGAAAAGATAGTACCTACTCTTACCTTGAGAACTTTTAATCATTCATCTCCCACATTCAAACTTGCTATCACTTAATTAATCTTCCTAGTTTCACTGAAACCTCAATGGTTCCTGAGTAAATGCTGAAATAAGGGCGGCTTTGATGTCTGAAAACTGTAATAGAAGGAGGCAGGAGATGCTACTGACTTCAGAAAATATTTGAATGATCCCTCTCACATGCCAGGGCTGCAGCATTACACAGGTCTCCCAAGGGGCTACTGCTGTGCTAGGGTAGGAGAAGCTGGCTCTGCTGTGACAGGGCTGCTCTGCAGGGAAAATGGGAGCAGCAATAGTTTAATTATCCCCTCGAGTCACAATTTAGAGGAATTGCTGCTGATACTAATGGAGACAGCAGTACACAGAGGAGGACTGTTGCAGGCTTGTTCCCTCCCCTCTCACCACCTCTTGTTCTTTACTGTTTGAATTTGTATGATATACCAGGTTAACAGCATGCAGTGCTTTACCTTTTGTTTTCATATTTGTGGCTCTATTTGTGATTATAGTGGTGGTTTTTTCACCATATTCTCATGTAGGAAAGGCATAAAGAGGATGCCAGCCCTGTAATGAAAGCCCATTGTGTTCCACGTGTTCCCTTAAATCAGTTGTGCTTTGCAGTGTTGCTGCCGTCAGACCCCATCAGTGGCTTTCAGGAGGGGGCTGTGGCACGGGTGGGCACCAGTCTGGTCTCCTGGCTGAGGCACTTGAGGGATTGTGCTGTGGGCTCACACCGGTGCAGGTACAGCTCAGGACCACATCACCCTCCTGCCCAAACAGGGCTGTAGCTCTCAAACCCTCTCCATCCAAGTAACACTGTTCTCTTTCTGCTGGGGAGAGTGTGGGGTGCTGACTGCACCTCCTCTGAGGAAACGTGGTGATCTTTTCCCCTCTGGATGCCAGTGGGTGTGTCGCCTCTGGCCTGTTGGTTCTTGGCATGTTTAGAAGGTTGGGTTGGAGTTTTGTCTCATTCACAACCTTTAGTCCACTTTAACGCAAATGTTAGGTCATTCCCCCAGCTTGCTTGATACAATACATGAATGTGGTGGTTTAGTTTTCTTGGTTTTGGTTTAGGCCTTCCTTGGTAACAATGTCATAACTAAGGAAGTATTCCAC
>JAWWEE010000142.1:11233892-11266551 GCA_035221455.1 Xenops minutus | reverse complement strand
TTTTTTTTTTTTGCTCTGCTCTGTGATTGTATGACTTGAGTCTAAAAATCAGAATTCCTCAATGTTGTGCTTAATGCTTATTCATCATGAAGCTACAGATGATGGTTAAAACCTTTACACACTAACTTTTTTTTAAGATAAAATGTACCCTACCAGTAACTTAATAACACTTTCATGCTGTTACCTTACAGCATTCTGCAATAATCAATATTAAATAAAAAGAACTTCAAGTAAAAAAAAAATCACAGCTCAGTAAATCAGCCAAGGGGAAGATTGTACAGCTTGCCCTTGAGCAGTACCCAAAGGCAAGGATGCAGAGGTGGAGCCTTTAAAATGCCAGTGAAGCCACCTGAAAGGCAGCTTAAGGACAGCCTTCCCTCTGAAGTCCTGGTCTGTGGCTCTGTCCCATCGCCTCCTCATTGCAGAGGTTTTATTTGCAATAGCCCATTTCCAAACTGCTGGGAACCAGCCCCAGGAGCTGATGCTGCCTCCTGCAGCACATTCTGCACACGAGTGTAACCCCAGCACTGCTCAGCACTGCTCTTGCTCTAGGGATTATCAGCTGTCTCTGTCTCACTCCTGCTTTCCATTGCAGGGGTTGGTTTTGTCCCTACAGGAGAGGACTGTGGAGTAAAGATAGGCCAAAGCTTTGCAGGTTTCTGTTTCTTTGTGAGTGTGGTGGACCTGGCTGAGCAGTGCCCATGCACCCGTGTCTCTGTTGGCGTCAACACTAGTGCTTGTCTGTGTCTGAAATCCTTCTGAACCCTGCTTGGTGCCCCACAGCCATCTCCTCATCTTTGTATTGCCTTCATGGAATCCTAAAATTGTTTAGGTTGGAAAAGACCTTTAAGTATTTAAGTGTAAACCCAGCACTGTGGAGCCCACCACTAAATCCTGTCCCCACGTACCACATCTAGATGTCTTTTAAATCCCTCTGGGGATGGTGACTCCACCAGTGCTCTGGGCACCCTGTTCCAGAGCCTGACAACCCTTTTGGTAAAGAATTGTTTCCTACTGGCCATTTTAAACCTCAGGGCCATTTTCTCTTGTCCTGTTGCTTGAGAAAGGATGATGCCTCCCTACTTGGCTATAACCTCCTTTCAGGTACTTGTAGAGAGCAAGAAGGTCTCCCATCAGCCTATCTTAAATGTCACCTCTTCTGAAACTGTATATTATTCATTGCTTGATAGATGTGTTGTTGTTCTTAAGTACACAACAGCTGGAATTCTTGCCATCTCATTTATTTAATGAATTTTTTTTATCAGAATTAGACATCTCCTCAGGAGAATGAATCACTCAGCTATTTTCATTAGAGAAAATAGCACTGTCACAATAATGGCTTTTCTACAGGAATTTAATGTACCAGAAAGACCAAGACTTTTTTTACTTTTCAAGTTTGCATTGCAAAGGAAACAAGTGTCAAGTGCTACGTTCCTTTCTGTGGACACAGACCAAGCAAATTAAAAAAGGGATGATTATACAACATATTCAATAAGGATGTTTTTGGTGCAGGTCTGAAAGTTAAAGAAAATTACTTGAAAACAGGTGCAAAAGCAAAAGAATTATCTTGAGAAGCACAATGTTTGTGTTTCTTTCCCCATAAATACAGCATTTGCCTTCTCCTTATAGAGAGCTGGGCTCACTTGAACTGTTTGCCACTGCACAGGATAGAGAGGAGCCTGCTAAATTGGCAGAACCCTGTATTTTATGCCCCTGGCAGGTAAAATGCATTGCTTCTTCGCTGTAGCAACACAAATCACTTGCACACACAGGCTGTTGCTCTTCAGTTTCAAGAGCACTCAGGAGGTGTGTTGTGTTAGCGCACAGAAAGAGGAGCATATGTGTGTTTTTCTGTGGAGACGGAGGAAAAAAGAGGTGCTTGTTTTTAAGCATGCACATTTTAGCTACTAAGGTCAAATAGCTGCAGTTGTGTGAAGCCACTGTCATACATGGTAAAGATTTAATTTCAGGCTGAGCCAAGCTTTCCACAGACACATCTCAAATGTCCTTTGCCCAGGAACTCATGGAAGTTCCTTTTTGCAGGGAACGTAGCCTGGGAATGGCAAGTGCAAATAAACATATATGTGTACATAGCAAAAGCAGGACTGAAAAGGAAAAAAAAACCCACTAGCTGAAGCTTTATATAGTTGAAAACATGTGTTTTGATTTGACAATGTAAGTTCTTTGTAACAAGTGCGATTGTTGCTTATAGCTCATGCGATTTCCATTGACTTATTCTATATCCTATATAATAAAAGTTAAGGAGTAGAACAAAAACAACTTGCAGTTTGGAGCAAGTTAATGGTATTTCATTAACAAACTGTAAATAGTAACAGCATAAGCTAGATGTGGAACTGCTTTCACAGGCCATAAATGCTTAATGTTTATTACCAATAAAAGTCAAAGGAGCATTTAGCAAAGCAGTTTACCAAACAAACATTAAATACTATAATGCATTAGATTCAGTGGACAGAATCAGGTTATTTAATTAACAATGAGTAATCCGTTAGGGCTTTATTCACCACAAATAATCTGCAGCTTCACATGTTAAAAGACCTCATGAAAGCTGTGTAGTGGTGGAAAAACAAACCAGAGGTGCCACATTTAGAAAGCCACTGTGGGTGAAGGGTTCACATTTGCTGTTTCCAGACTAATATATCTCTGACTATGCAGGTCTAGTTTTCACGTCTTTCTGACAGAGTAAGTATTCTGGACAGATCACCATGAAGTCGTCTCAAGACTAATTATTTCAAATATGTTCTCAGTCATATTCTTCTGATGCATGGCATTTAGGTCATTTTTCCAAATAAATATACAAGAAATGACTAATGAGAATAATATCATATTTAAGAAGGCAAACTTGTGGATAGAGTCTTCCCAATTAAACAGTGACATGAAATGAGCATTTGAAATGAGACTATGATGCCCTCAGAGTAAAAATTAACTCAGTGACCTTGTATTTGAATTGCAGTACATGTAAGAAACTATAGAAAATAATGACCTTTGTCCACCAGTACTATGGGACCAAAATGATGCTGAGACTTTTACATACCTTGAATGGCCAGAAAAATGGAGATTTAACCCAAGCCCCCCAAGAGAAATGTTTCCAATGAGCACCCACATACAGGTTCTCAAACACCTTCCTTTTTGATGAATTCTTCCCGCAAAATGCCTTGTACTTTTAATGACAGAAACTGTAGGTCTGTCTTAGAGTGGGTGTCCAACCTAAGGACAGCTGATATTAGACCAAGTGAATCCCATCAGACTCATGAGGAAGACTCTCTAGTTTGAAAATCTGGAGCAGATACATATTTACTCAGTGTTTCTCAAAGGTAGACTCATTCAAATAAATATGTTAAGATTTTGCAGGGTTGTAAACTTGGCCACTTAGCAACCTAGAGGACTTATGTGGCTTCCATAAAACCAAAGTGAAACTTGGAACTATGAAACTGTTTCAGAAGAGAATGCTGGTTGTATGGGTTGAAGCTTTACAGGTGAAAGAAGGAAGGGCTGTGATAGTGATTAAATGAGTCAGTCTAAGGGCAGGATGGATACAGCTCAGCATGAACTTCGTAACTTCAGAGTTTGGAATCTTATTTCACAGTCTTCCCTTTGATAGCAGTTTATGATCATAATAATCATGTAGCTAATGTTCTGTAATTCAATTACTGCACTGTTGTGAACATTAACAATTATGTAGCAGATCTGAAACACAGTGGGACAAACTGGCAGTGTTCATATTTCAGTTAGTTACAGCCTATTGCATAATTACTACAGATAAGTTACTGTTTAATCCATAGCAACATAAGCAATGAATTATGACAATTATGTGGCTTGTACCACCTCTCAAAATGAATAAAACATACAAAATCAAAATTATGGCAAAGTTACAGAGGACCCGGTCTAAGGAGTGTGTGCTGTTCTTCAAAGGAATAGGTTGCTGGCAACTCTAGGTTTGTGTTATTTCTATAAATATTTCTGTAAAATCTATTTCAGATTTTTCACTTTTGCTCAAAATCATTATTAAAAAATCTTTATCAGAATATGTGGTTTTCACTTAAAATAGCAAGGACTTAAAATTTCCACCATGTCTTTTGTTAACATTAAATGATAATGTTGGTTCACTAATGCAATCCAGCTTATGGCCTTGTATGCTGCTTTGGTCTCTGACCTTCACTTTTGGCTCACAGTGAAAACAGTAGTGGTTTGAGGTAAGCAGTCCACTGCTTTGTGCATAGACTGTGGTGTATTGTTGGCCTTGATCAACAAGTTGCCACCTTCAGAAATTCTCAATTTTGTCATCGTATCTCACTCAATGTCAGAGTAAATTGCATGATTGATGTTCTAGTCTGTTTATCAAGGAACTCATGCATTCCCATTTTAAAATCAATATTTAAGAATAAAATAGCCCTGTGCTAATTCATTTTATCAATGCAAGTAAAAAATACTGTTCACTCTTTCACTTGAAGAATTAACTCTTTGAAGATTAACTAAAAGGTAAAATTGTTCTAAGTGATGACAGGCTTGGCTGGCTCAGCATTCCTTGTTTTGTCTTTCTTCATATAAGAAACAGGGCAAAAATTAAACTATTGACTTCTGCTGAGCAGTGTACCAAAAAAGCCGTATGCTCCAAAACCATGGGTGGTGAATTGCTGTAAGGACCATGAGAAGTAGCTGTTCCACTTGGTTCTCTAACTTGCAGTGATTTGAATCATGGCAGTGCATTTTCCTCTTCCTTGTGGGAAGAGCTAAAATACACTGTTACCTTTAATGCTAAAGAAAAAGGATGAAACAGCAATTCAAGTTCAAGCTGTAGTGCATTTAAAAAGACTAAGATTTGAATTTGTATTTGGACGTAACTTACATCATTCCCCCATTGCTGAAAGGTCAGAAGTACACCAGGAACTCTGTGTAGCTCTTCTTTGGTCAAAAGTCAGTCCTGCCAGTCACCTTCATTCCAGGTGTCAATATTTCTGGTGGAACTTTCTAGATATTAATCCATTTTCCTTGTATGTTTGCATAAACTTGTAGTGGCAGGTGACATTTCGCTGGAGCACTTGGTCTCACTAATAACTTGCTGGTGTTTGTTCTGCCCTTGGGCTTGTGTGGAGCATTACTGTGAGTGTTCTGCTCACAGCATATATACTTCTATCAGCTTTCTGTCAACCATTCTATCAATGGCTCTTGTAAAGGAGCAATTTGTTGTGCTGAGCTCTTCTATTTTTCTGGTTTAATACAAAATAGAATCTATCTAATGACAATGTGTTGCGATGACCTCATTTTAAGGAAGGCATAATTTTATTAAGGCTCATTATTACAGTATTTATTTTTTAATTCCCGTCTGAATGATGTAAATTGAAAGTACTCTTCCCCCCTGCCAAAGTAAGGTGTGAAGAATACAAACTTGTGTGCAAGGTTACCTCTAAGTCAGACTGGAACTTATCACTGTCCTGAAAGAACCAGGGCCATTTCTGATCAAGGTCTGACTTCTGGTTTTTGTTGGCAGGTTCTCTTAACCATTTAATTTGTTCACATAAGTCAATGCACCTTACTTATTATAGAATCTGTACAGTTTCTTATGAGCTTCGTTGAAGTGCACTTTTAAATTCTGTATGCAAATGCGAGTATTGCAAGACTTCATCTCCACCTAGTTCATCGAGAAGCCTTGTGATACAGATTCTTTAGAATCTTCCAAGATGAGACATGACCCTATCCTTTCTTTTAGCTTTTTTCTAAATATATTTAAAAAAATAATAAAAAAATATGTAGTATAGCTGAAGGAATCTAACCTCTGGCAACTTTTAAGATTATAATGCACTCTCAATAAATCAAGTCAATGTTATCAACTGTGATCTAAAAATGTTTTGTTGAAAGTTTAGGTATTGCTTAACATTTGACTTCTTTCACCAGGGATGTCTTTATTTGGGATATGGGTTTGATGGAAAAATCTAAAATGGTATCGTAAGTGCTCAAGCTTTGCTTGATTTGCTTGCTAAATCTGAGATCAGCCCATTAAGTTTTGTTAGAAAACATTACATGTCCACAAAATAGATATGCAACACTTTAGAACAAGTGTTTAGACTCTGAAATCTCATCCTTGTTGTTATAACTTGCAAAGTGTTGTTAAATACTTATGTCAGTAACCAAACCAAAATCATCAGTCTGACATGCAATCAGGATTATATTGTTAACAGCTTATCCTGTGTGCTAGAAAGAACCATTTCACTGTTCTCTTTGTCAGGACCCATGTGATTAAAAGTTGGATGCACACACACACTGTTCCATTGGCAAAGTGTGCAATGCTTCAGAGCAACAGATTAAAGAATCTCTGTATTGAAAATATTTTTCTTCACAATGTTAATCACATAATTCCCTCTTATCCATTTTAATAAGCTGTGCTTTATGCTGATCTAGTGAGTGAACATTTGATAAGGATTATAAAAGTGTGTTGCATTTATGTTAAATCACCAACATTGCACTTTGAATCAGACTTGAATAAAGTATATGGAGATAGATGTATTTCCTCTCCTTGCCTGTTTTCAAAAGCACCGATCCCTCACCTAAGGCTATTGTACCGTAGCTTCCAATTATAATTTAACTTATGATTGTACCTACTATGACTGCTTCCCTGGCTAAAAGGTCCAGATGTTTGGCTCCTTCGTTGTGGCAGGACAAAAGAGTGTTTGCATACAGACAGGTTGCTGTTGGCAGCAGGATCATCTTTTGCAGGTGACTCTGACAACGAGCATCAGAACATTTTGCAGAGCAGGATGAGCACATTCTTCTGGCCTTTTCATCTTTTTCAGTTCAAGTGCCTTCAGCCCACAAAAATCTATCTGCAAGTCTATTAATCTTGATTCTTTTAAAAAAGTAGTAGCTTTTGCTTTTCATTACTTCAGTGACGGGTGCAGACAAATGCTCAGAGGGGCACGGAGACAGTGTCGTCAGACATGGTGAGGCTGGACCCAGAAACCTGTTATGCAGGGAAGTGGATCAGGTCAAACTGGAGCTGTGCAGACTGCTTCAGCTTTTTTGGAAGTCTGGCATGCTTTACTTGCATCTGTAATCTATTACTGAAACTATCAACAAATATGGATCAGTGTGGATTTGGCTGTGCCTCATGGCCTTGCTCTGTCTTTCTGCCTGTGCCTGGAGGGAGCTGGCTGGGCACTGGCTGCTGCAGGGACTCTGAGGGTGAGTGGCACGTTAAATACTTGACCTACTGCTCAACAGATGTGACAAGAACTTAAAAGGAGCATTGTCAGCATTGCTCTCTGCTGTCCTGGAGGTGTTCTCTGCTCCCCCTGAAGCAGCGGTGTGCCTGCAGACCCTGCTGCCATGATCCTCCCCACATTCTATGGACAACAGAAAGTGTAGCTCTGGCCTGAATTTTGCTGAGGTTTTGCGCTTCAAAATGTGTTCTCCTCCATCATAAAGAATACATGTAGCATGTATGAAAAGCTGTCAACTGGGTGTTGTCTCAGTACCTTCCTCTCAGGCCATAAGTAAGGCAGGATGATGTCATATGTATGTCAAGCTGCTCCACAAAAAGCTTTGATTTTCAGGATCCAAACCTGTTGCTTGTAGTTTGATCTCTTTATCCCTTGAAGGTTTTTGCAAATAAGAGGGGATTCCCAGGTTCAGAAAACCTCAATAAACCTGAGGTGCTAGTGCAGCAAGAACTATAGCATGTCAGTGTTACAGTGATGTGTGCCTTGTGCACCTGTGCAGAGGTCCAGTACTCTGAGCCCTGGCACAGGGCACGTTGGGGGCAGATGGCAGAATTGATCTCTGCTGATGCCCCATGAGCTTTTTTTAGTGCTGTGAGTGAGGTACTGCAGGGCTCTGCTTGGCACACAGGCAGGTGTTTTGGGAATGGGGAACTGTCCATCAGCTCCTTCACAAACTGTGCAAACCCTCTTCTCATTAACAATGCATTGTATCTATCCTGATATTTAGGGGCCTCTGATAGGACTCTCAGCTTTTTAGGGTTATGCAAATATATTACTCCACAATCTCACTAAAAAATCTTATTATAGCTGCCAGAGTTTTTTTGGGGTTTTTGTTTTGTGGGTGCCTTGCATTTCTGCTTTTCAAGTAAAGGATTGAAAGTGAAGCTTGAAGAATCCATAAGTGTCTTCGAAGTGAATCTACTCACTGATGAGGAGGGAATTCCCACATGGAGAACCCAAATAAACCCTTTATTTCAGAGACAGCAATCCCAACACTCTACAGGCTCCTCTTGGAATAAGAGGATGCTATAAAATCCTATATGCAAATAAATTATAAATAGAGTAGCTATTAAGAAATGTGTCAACAATCCATTTAACATCAACTAGCCACAAGTCTGCCTAAATAAAACATGAAGAAAGTCTGGATCTGTATTCTTTGATATATGTAGCCTTTGCTCAAGTGCTTGGGCCACTTACAGTCAGCAAAGACATGCAAGTCATTGGCATGTGTGAGTAAAGGGGTTCGTATGAGATCCTGAGTCCATTTAAAGAATGTATTTATATGGCAAGTGCCTGTGTGGAACCAGTATTTCTAGTGAAGGCCTGTGTGAGCTATAACTAATGACAAATGAATTAGCCATCTAACCCTTGCCAGTCAGTCAAAATGAATGATTATTTGGTCTTTTTAATTTGTATGTGATTGCTTGGTAAGACTGAGCACTTAATTCTGTTAAGGAGATAAAGCTGTTAGAGGAAGATAGGACCCACAGGATTTTAAAAGATGTTTCCATTGTCATGTGGGAAGCAAAAATCGCTGCATCCAAAGCCTGTCTCAGGCTCTAACACCTCTGGGGAGATTGCTGCCTCCTGTTCACCTTGGTGTTTATAAGCTGTCATGTCATAGTCCCTTGGGGTCCAAAGTGGTATGAAAAACACCACTCACACACACCACCTTCTCCATGAGCAGGAAGCGAAGGGAGAAACCAGAGCTGAACTGTCATTCCATGCCAGAGAGTGCTGGAAACTGGATTGCACCCACATGTTATCTTGCTGTGTATGAGGGGGAGTGTTTTGTTAGGCTTTGCCTAACAGTCAGGCAAGGTGTCAGGGTTACCCTTTTGCATAATTCTGTGAGTTTCCTGACTATTGTTAACAATATTTTCTTTGTCTTAGAGCATAGGTGGTTGCATTCAAGGTTACTAATGGTGTTCGTCTAGTACAAAGGATGGCAACATTAGCATTTAAAGGTGCTCTTGAGTATTTCTAAGTTTTTACTCTAAAATATACTTGTGCATGTACCACTTCTGATGGTATGGCACAACAAACCAGCACTGTCAGCATTTGTGTGCAATGTCTTAACCCACTATCAAATTGAAGCCATTGAAAATATGCTTTAAAAGACTTAAAATTTCTGAGTTTGGCTTAAAGCTAATATGACTTTGTTTCAATATTACACTTTCCAGTTTCTTTGCAAAGATGTAGCTGCACAATGTATATTGTAGGAGTGCATGCATATGTGTTAAATGTATGAATGTGAAGACAGAAATAGTTTGGATAGGTACATGTCTTGATTACACAGCAAAGAATGTAAGAACATCAGGGGTACAAATAATGAAGCAATATTTTGTGAAGGATGTCCTGATTTCACTACTTCTCTCCATGCATAGTGCTTTGCTTTCTTTCCTTCAACCAGAATTATCTGAAATATCTTGCTAGATTTTGCCTGCAATGTTGCTGAGCTATTTTCTTTCCTTTTTTTTTCTTTCTTCCTGGAATGACTAATAAAATACATCTTTGAAGTTCATGGGAGAACAGACAAAAAATCAAGCAAACAAAATGGGGCTGTTACTGCCTGGGAAGTCATTTTGCTATGGATAAAAGGTCAAAGTAGTGTTTTTTTGGTGGATTTTCCTGTTGGGAATATTTATCATCTACAAAGTGCTGCATCTGCGACCTTTGTGAGTATTTTATCAATAATAAAGAACTGAATAATTCCACTATTTTTGAAAAAAACACTCATCTATATTTAAACAGTATGGAATAGAAAATCTTTTCGCTGAGAGCTTTGGAGGAAAGTTGCATACTGCAAATGCTGTTTCATTTCTTATGGCTGTTGTGAACTTGCCACATTTAGTTGGAGTGGCAGTGGGGTGTATATAGTCACCAAGTTTTGTGTAGAAGTAATTAATTCAGTTGGATTCAGGGTTGTGCACATTTTCTTATAAATACCTGTCAGTCATGAGCACAGGTGACCATAACACCCTGTGGTGGGTGCAGGACACTTGCTCAGTGTCTGTGCTGTAGCATAAGCACAAGTGTGGGTTTGGCTCAGAGCAGATCCTGCTCAAACTCTGTGTCACCACGAGGTTGTCTCATACCTGGGATCCATTATGGTTTGAAGAACAAACCCAACCTTCTTAAACCTGGATTTAAAGTAAAGATGTGGCTAGAGAGGGTTAAAGTCAGCCAATGATTACATTAGTGGAAGGACAAATGTAGTTCATAACTCTTCATATAACTGATATCTTGAAACAATTTAAAAAATTATATGAGTTTTTCTGGTCAGGTAGTAAGACTTCCAAGTGTTTTGCATATGTTGTATTGTACTTGCTGTTTAGTTATTTTTTTCTCTTGCATGTTTCTCAGAAGAGCAGTATGAATGCATCAGACAACAGTAATGAATGCAGATGTGTCACTGTGAAATCGCTGTGGTGTTGAAAGTGCTTGCACAGGGCTCTAATTTGGGAACACAAAGACTGTTGTGTGACTTATGGATAGTGACGGTTAATGTATTTTAAATTATTAAAATTTTTTACTAGATTGTGTTTACTAATTTTGTTCTTTATTTAAAACTACAAAATTCAGGCAAATTCAAGACTGAGCTGTGAATCAAGATTCACCAAATGCACATATGAAATATACATCCCAGTCAGTAAAAATCAGTGCATCTGAAACATCCCTTCTTGCTCTGTCATTGAATTGACTCTGTTATATAAAATTAGAAATAGCCCTATGACTTCTGGGATTTAGCTGGATGCTATATAGGAATTGTGGTCCCAGCAGTTTGTTTGGAATAGCTGCAGAATACAAAATAATGAAATAAAATAGCTGTAATCACAGACACTTTTCATAGTGTTCTAATGACAGCAGAGTGCAAACAAGGAAAGAACTGAGCAATTTGAGACAATATGTCAAAAACCTAAAGCCAAGGAGTGACCCTTCCCAACCTATTTAATACCGTTTGACGCAACCTCTTGTTTGATCTCACTTGTCAGTGTTGCAAAACACATTTTCCAGGCATCTTGAGATTCTTGTCATCTTGAAGCAGCATCTCTGCTGCAGCATTTTTGGCAAACGAATCCGAGAAGTAACTAAGAAAATGAGTGAGTGCTATTGCTGGCCAAAGAGAACATTGTCAAGGAAGCTATTTAAAAAATAATTTCAGAATTCCAAGGCTGTGACTGCTCTTCATGGCAGAGTTATACAGGTAGTGATCATTCACCTTGCTCTCACCTTGGCTAGCTTTGTATTAGCTGTCTGACAGATTCTGTGTGTCTAAAATCAATCCAGGAAACTCAGGATGAGTGTCTGCTATGCTGGCTCAGTTAATCTGTGCAGGCCAGAAGTGCCCTGAATTTTTTTTAGTTCTGACCAGCAACATGGTTTATGCAACAGTTGCTTTCCTGGAATGTGGTACAATATGTTACTCTTTTTCTAAACTCATGTTCTTTTATTTTGAATAATCAATAAAACTGACTAAAATTCTATTTTCAATTGCATTCCATTAAAAGGACTCAGAGTGCCTGTAGCAGAATACATCACTTTGCTCAGTGTGTGTATGCATATACAGATTTATATAAATGTATGTGGTTTGCATGTAGCAGTAGCTGTGTGGTGCTTTATGCTGTTACCATGATAAATTTCTTGGTGCAAATCACTGTGCATCAAGGAGTGTGCTGATTATTTGCCTGTGTTTCTGGAGTTGAACTCAGCAGAGCTCAGCCTGACCTGCTGAAAAAGTTTGTTTGGACTTCTCCACTCTGTCTCTCAAAATAGTGTTGTGATTCAAAAGCCAATACATCATCCACAGCTGCTCTTTGTTGGGTAAATGGGAGATCTGCTGTGCACCATGAGCATCTTCAGAGATTTCCTCTTTCTTCTCTTTCTTCACCACTACTCCCATGACATGGGACTAAGTGTTTTGTTTCATCGATCAGTCCCTCATTTTCAAGCTATACTCTTTTTTTCCCCCTTCATACTCTTGCAGCACAGCACTTACTTCAGATAAAACAATGCCTGAAGCTGTAGTGGATGAGTCTGAGTCTTACAGCTTTTCACTTCCACCCAAGTTTAGAAGGAAAAAGAGATGGGAACATTTAGATGGAATAACAATTGCCACTGCTTATGTGCAGAATTCATTGTATTTGCAGACACAAGAAGTCCTGGTAGATAAGTCAGTTTTTAGATAAAATGATTTTCATTGCACTCAACCACAGTGTCAACTGTTTTGAATGCAGATTGGATTGCAGTGTTGTTTGCTTGAAAACTTTGAACAGTTGAGTTATAAGGAAATACTTAGATATTCCCTTCTCTCTTCTCCCCAGGGATTATTTAGTACTTAGTGTCTCAGAAGCTTAATAGAATCTTCCTTACCATAAATTTTAATAGGGCAGTACTGTAAAATATAAAAATGCCAATATACATTTCCTAAATATTTAACAAGATTCTCTTGCTCAATTATTTAGATCACATCCAGAGTTCCCTTGAAACAAATTTCAAGTTTTACATAGATTTAACAAAGTGCACTGTAAAGTAAATTGTACAAATGTGTTTGTGTACTGATACTGTTGAACACAGAAAAAATTTCAGTCAAACTTCCAAATTAAAAGGAATTCAAGGATTTCAGGATTTTCAATGATGTACTAAATCAGGTAAAAGTACTAGAAATTATAAAGAGGAACTGGAAATGTTTTGTTAATGTTTTTGCTTTTCTTTATCAAGAATGTGTTTTCTTTTTTCTTCTATCTATATATATTCTTTTGCTTTTGTAGTTTTGTTGAGAGCTCTTAACATTGAAAAAGAAAATTTAATCTGGGCCTGTGTATACTGGGAATTTTGGGTCCCAGGCTTTATTCTCAGAATATTTTACATTTTGCTAATTGCTGATTTACGTGGGAGCAAACCTATCACTTCTCTTTGACCAAAGGAACTGTTAAAATAAGACTGGAAGAAGGAAGTGGGCAGATGTTTAGGTCTTCTCTGTGGGCAGGTAGGGAGAGTTTAGGCAGCATAAATATTTTTACCTGGAGTGTTGAACAACCAGCAGGTTGTAATACCAAAGGGGTTCTGTAAGCCTCAGTTTTCTTCAAAAACTATATGTATTGCTGACAGTTCAGAGGTTGTTATTGCTATCCTTCCCTTACATGCTAAAATCCACCAAAAACCTGTTGGTAATCCTGAGACTTTTGCATTAATTACATAAATAAACACTGGATTGACTGCCCTTATTTATTTGATGGTAAGCAACGAGGGATAGGGTTACTGTGTGGTAATGAGACCATGTGGTGTTACATGATTCATCACATAAATGAATTCCTTGATTTTCAGGATCAAAAATAACCTGAAACCTCTTCCTGTGCTTCCTGCTTTGGCATTTTGCTGCAACAAAATGCCCCTTGCATGTCCCTGGCTTTGATTTTTGGGGTCTTTGTCCCCAGGTTACAGTATACTCATTTATACAGATAGCGTACTTTATACAGCAGCATCTTTTTCCTACTTTTTTCAACATAGAAAGAGCATTGGGGAGTTCAGTTCATATCCTATTTATTTTAAATATTCAGTTATAATTTTGCTTGGAGTTGTAGTACAGAAAGCTCTCCTCACCAAAGCAATCACAAGAGTGTTAAGCTAGATTTCTAAATAGCAAGTAATAAAATCCTACCTAAATATCTCTTCTTTTTGGTTGGATTCTCTTTCCTTATAATCCTAGTCATTCTGCTTTATTTTGGATGCCAGTCACACAGATATACCTATAAAAAACAGAATTTCCTCCAGTGATGGTTTTCAGATACTGTAGAAATCCAAACCATCCTGATTTGGCTTCTTTGATCTCCAAACTACACTACTCTTGGCATTGGAAGGTTTCAGGTGCACCTTCTGCACCATCTCTCTGTACGACCTGCCCAAGTGCTGGTTGAATTCTCTGTGATACAGTTCATAAATTAAGTAGTAAATTCAATCTAATAAAGAAGAGTAATGAAAGACCTTGAAAATACATTGCACTTGACTTTTTTAAGATTTTAAAGGAAAGTTTTTGTACTGGATCCATAAACTTAAGCTTGAGGCTTACTTATCATTTATTACGTACTTTCTTATTTATTCTCCCATTTTATTTTTTGAAAGAAAGAATAGAAAGAGCACTAAGCACCCATCAACAAATATTTAATCTGTTACAAGTAAATCTGGCCACCCTAGCAAGCTGCCTCTTGCAAAATATTTTTGGAAGGTGCATGTTGCTTGAAAACCAGCAAGTCTGGACTCTCTTTAACACTAGGTGAGAGAACTGCAGTGGACAAAATTCCTTAGTCTCCATTCAAAGCAAATGCTGTCCAGAGGAGCCCCTGGTTTCTTCTTGCTGCCAAAAAAACACCATAAACAGGAATTTTCCTTGTGAGTCTTGGTCCCAGAGACCGGGGCCAAGCACAATGCGCGTCCTCATGGTCACAACGTAAAACCTGATCTTTAGATGGGAAAGGCCTGAACGTTCCTGATACTGTGATCCCTTTCTCTGCTCTCTTATGTGGGGGAAAATAAGGCCCAGATCCTCACTATTTTTACTTTCTTCCCTGCCTTCCATTGCAGATCTCTAGCAGAGCTTAATGGCAAATGTCAAAACTCATAATTTTAAAACAATAGAAGAATTATCAGGGGAATATATGTCTGGCATGGGGCAATTTTACTTCCTAGCTAGAGAAGGAGAATTCAGGACATTTAAAAATATAACCCAATTCCTACTGGTTATTTTTCACTTTAAGGCAGTAAGGCAGCTTCTAAAGCCCATCAAAAGCCTGATGTGAGCTCTAATGAGTTTTAACCTTGCTTTTTGCACAAAAAGCTTTGCAGGCTTCCTGTGCTCATTGAAAAATGTGATATTTTCTGATGCAAAGATTGTTTCAAAACCACTCTATAAAATCCCTGTGGACACAAGCACTGCTGATATTCATATACTAACATTCGAATCTTCCTAGAAATGCAGTTTTTTAGCTCCATTTTTTACTACCTCCTATATTCAAGAGGTGAGTTAATCTGCCACTGCATCAAGATGAGGCTACCGTCATGAAGATGTCTCTTTTTTTTAGTGGCCCAGAGTTTTTCAATGTCCTCTTGGAATTCAGATGAGAAGGAATTGCTTTGTTCCCCTTGATCAGGTATTCTGGAAAAAGAGATGGACCTGAGCACAATGTCACACATTTAAAATGCCAACAGACTGATTTAGTACTTACTGACAACTTGGGTACACACTATAATCTTGTTTCAAGATGCTGTCTAGAATGGTGCTGTCAAAGTAGTGTTTAGAAAGTCAGTCTTCCAGCAACTGCAGTGACAAAGTTCCGGATTAAACTAACATAAAGCAGGCACAATTTCTTTTCAAAGAGCTGGATGCCAGAGGTATCACCATGAGCTCTGTCCATTCCTTTTCCACTTAGAAGGTGCAAATTATATGGTTTTACATAGCATTGGCAAATGACGTGCAATACTGGATTTGAATGTAAGGTATAAGCATCCCCAATAAATGTAGAAAAAGCTGTTGCTTATTCCCAGGAGCCTGTTTTACAGGAGGGAAAGCGCTTTTTCATGCTGGAAGCAAATCCTCCCCCCATGCTAACCCCATAAGTGGGTTATCTTGGGATGGGTAAAATCAGTCTGGAAGGAAGGTGAATCCCAGTAAGGGATGGGCAGAGATGGTAGAGGAGCACTTGGAATGTGGGTGTCTTCATATGTGTGACTACTGTTGAGATGGCTGTTAATAAATTCAGATTATGCTTTGCATTCTGGACAAATGGCTTCCTTAAAGCAAGAGGGGATCTTCTCCAGCTGAAGGGAAATTTTGAAGGTAAACTCAGGCCAAGTCACAACATGAATTTAGGTAGTGATGGAGAGAAGACAGAGCATTTATCTCAAACAACTGCTTTGAATACCTCTTTATATTGAGAGATACTTCTAACACTTACACATTATCATAATTCAGATTGGTACTCGATGAGGTGGCTCCTCTCTTAGATAAGCAGATGGAACTTTGCCCCATCTGTTTTTCTCTACTGCGACCCTGATAATTACTATTTTTAGGTTGCAAAGTGCTCAAAATCATCTCATACATCAAGTATGACAGACCAGGCCACTTTGTTTGTAAGCCATACTATCTTTTGGCGTAGCAGCATCATTTACAGAGCTTTAATGGTAGATGTAAGTTCTAGCACAGTAGAATGCCTTTTTTTTTTTTTTTAATGTCATGAACTCACAAGTCAAGATGTACCCAGCCTTAGCAAGCTTTTCTCCTGTACAGCCTGTTTGCCCCTCTCTTTTGGGAGCACCAACACAACACCCAGACATGACCTCTCTCCTTTACTTGAGTCAATACGGAGGCAGGTGGTGCAAAGGCACGTGGCAGCATCAGCACACACCTTGTAAATGTCGGTCAGCTCAGGTTGGAACCTTGGTGCTGTGGACACTATTTTTGGTTTCTGTGTGCTTACATAGGCCTTACTGACCACAATATGAAAGGTCACTGGGAAAAGAATAAATAAACTCACAGCTCTATTTTTGCAGGCTTGGCTGCGCCATGTAAGAACATAAGCAAGAACTGGGCACACTTCCTCAGCAGCTGGTGCTCTGATGTGCGTGGGACAGACTTCACCCAGTAAAACTAGGCTGGGATGCTGTTCCTTGCAAGACCCAGATTTCTGCCTTGCTGGGACTCACTGCCTACTTTTAGGAGTAGGGAAACCAAATTTAGACCAAATTCAGTGCAGTATTAGCTAGTTCATCTTAGATTCTATAATTTTGTGCTTTGGCAGGGTGATTTAGTCCTGAGCTCACTGGAACTTTTCTCCAGGTCTCCAACTTTCACAAATTCACTCTCAAGATCATCTGTTTAATCCTCAGTGTTATGACAGAGAATGGGAAGAAATTTCAGTGAAAGCTGAGAAGTGAAGCACTGTGCTGCATGACCAGAAAGGTAGCCCCTAGTTCAGTATAGTTATGTTGCATTAATAATTAAAAATAGCTTAAAATAACACAAAGGAAAATCCCTAGAGAACCATGTGTGGCACAACTTGTTACTGGGTTGACCCTGTGCAGGCTCCAGGGGCATAAAGGAGCCTGTTTGGAGCTGAAATTGCTTCAGCTGCGGAAAGAAAGGAGCTCTCATCTACTTTTCTGGTTTTAATACTTGTAGCAGGGATCACTTTTCTTTTTAGCTTGTTCATTATTTATGTTAAATATTTTACTTTTTAGTAAACCTCTGTGATTTTGTTATTTTTCCTTTTGAGAGTGTGATTTTTTTCCAGTCAGGAAGGAATGAGAGCCATACAGTGTTTATTCAAAGAATTATTCAGAAGAGACAGGAAGGAAAATCAAGACCAGTAAGAAGGTCAGCCATAAGGCTTACCAGTACCAATAAAATTTTACCTTGTATATAAAAGTTCATATGTGTCTCTTGGGTCAAATCTGTTGCACACTTTGTGCTTTATTAGTTATTTTCGTGTCAAAGGGACTAACTTTAGCTGTTGAAAGTAAGGTAAGAATTATAATTTACTGCTTCCAGAAGCTCCATCAATTCTTGGGTGATTTGGATACTTTGAGACACCTGAAAGATCAATAACCAACCTGTATTTTCACCACTGGCCAATCTGAGTCTATAACCTGTACAAACCATACCCAAGGACTGTTGAATATCTGTTCTGCTCTGTTGCTATTTACCTCTGAGTACTTGTAATATTATAGATTTATTCTGGATATGAGTGCAAGTTGCAAGACAAGATATTGATTCAGAATACCTGGTAATAGAACAGTAATTGCTTTGCTTTAAAATTAAGCGACCATACTCACTTTAGAATCTATAGTATTTCATCATTTCTGCTAGTATCTCATGATATGAAATAGAAGAGACACCACAGCCAATTACCCTCACATAAACAATAGTCCATGTTGTATTTCACAAACAATGACAATCAGGAAAGCTCTTTTTGCATGCCAGAAATGCATCTGAGTTCAACAAATGTTGCCTTTTTTATTTTTCTTTTTTTTTGGGGGGGGGGGGGAGGAAGGGGGGCGGTGGGCGGGAGGAGGAGATTGAAAAAGAGGAAGGAAGGGAGGAGGAGAGCAAAATAAAATGTACCTTTTAAATTATTTACAGATACTTGTAACAGAAACTATTTTAACTTTTATTCATACAAGTGTGCTTCAGTTTTATGCTAAATTAATAAAGCAGCTTGGAATTAGATATACTCTATAGTTTTTTATGAATACAAATGCAATACAAAAGCAATAGTCTTCAGTAAATAATAGGTTTTTCACTCCATTAACATATTTAACAAGTAGAGAAAAAAAGAAGTGCTGCTTCTAGTACTGACTTACAATGTTTGCTGGCAACGGGGTCTGATGCATTTTTCAGCTTTCAAAGATTAAATTCCCTGTGGCACACAAACTGCGTATTTTCTGAATTGTGGGCTTATTTGCATTTTTTAAAACATCTGTTTATGAATATCTTTGTGATAATAATTACTATTTACAAAGTTTTAATCAAGAGAGGGAAATTTTAAATGAAGAATACTGTAGGGAACAGATTTTTACCTTCTGGTCATTATTGCCACAATTTATTCTTCTACAGTCTGACAGTTCATTTCCACACCCCACCCTCTGCCCCCCTCCCCAAACCCTTCTTGTTTTATCTCTATTTTAAGCACATTTCCTTTTTCTTTTTATGCTTTTGTCCTCTTACCAGTGGCATAAAAAGCCAAGATTGAAGCTACTGTCTAAGTAAATAAGGTGTTGTTTGAAAGGGGATGAGAGGAAGGGTTTACTGAGGAGGAGTTGCTTTCTAGAAGATTAACCAGCTCTTTCACAAAACTGGAGTAACACAGGAACTTGACGCAACTGCCAGCCACAATGTAGGCATGTACTGAGTAAGGACTTGTCACTGACACTGTAGCAGTTTACAGTACCTTTGGTCAGAATCCCACTGGCTAGTTTAGAACCTCGAAATGAGAAAAAAAACACATCTGACGGCCATACAGAGCATCACAAAAACATAATAATGGGGCTTGTCATTCAAAGCAAGAAACAATAACTAAGCAGCTTTAAATGTTTTTCTTCTCCAGCTCCTCAGCTGGGGGAGGACTTTACAAGAGGCGCCCTGAGCCAACTGTGCACAAACAAGTGGAAAATCTCATTAGATTTTAACACCTTGAAGGAACTGCCCTTTTTTATAGTACAACCATTTTCCTTTCTGACCCTTCAGCATCTAAAACAATTAAACACCAGAGTTCTGACCCTGATTCATACAAAGGTTAGCATAAAGTGGTTTTGCAGTGCAGAAAACATATCTCCAAAGTTGATGCATAGGGACTTTTGTCTACATGAGGATCAGTCCCAGTGTTATACGACACTTCCTTGATCTGCTGCACATTTTTTGGTTCTGCAGACACAAGACCTCAGACTTCTGGAAGTCACAGTGAGAAAAACAAGGGGAAAAGTATTTGAGTTTTTTGTTTGTTTGTTTGTTTTTTTTAATCTCTGATGGGAAGGATGATGTTCCTCCCTTAATCTCCTTTCTCCCTTGTCACCCCTTACAGGTTTGCTGACACTGGCTGATTAGCGCAAGGTAAAATATTAGCATGGTTAAGCAGCTGGAAATTTAGTATGTTACTTAGCTGAGAAAAATAGGCTACTGCTCTGTACTCTTTGGGAAAAAAGAAAAAGTGGAGTCTTTAAGTTGGCTAAGTCAAAATGGGTGACTTGGATAGAAAGCTTAATGAAAATTCTACAAAATACAGATGAGGTCAAATCTCTGTTCTCCTCTTCTTTTTACACAAAGGCAAATGTGCTAATCCTCTCTGCTTGTCTTGTACATTGTTACAGCTCATTCAAGTGAGAACACTGCTGCAGAAAGCTCTCCATCCAGCCTAATTAAGACAGCCTGCACAAAACATCGTTAGGTAGCATCTACTTGCAGTTCTCTCTGTAACTCTATTACATGACTTGAGTCCTTTAGCTATCAATTAGCTTGGAGTAAAACACTTGAGGCAGACAGGCCTTTGTGGTGGCAATGAAGCAAGGTGCTGTAATCCTGAGCTATTACATTATCAAAGGAATTTTGCTTAACAGAAATAAGCAAAATAGAGTAAAACTTACATGCTAGGTATTGTTACATCATGCCGTAAGGTTTCTCTACTAATGAGAGGTGTTGAATTTTGTTTGGTAGCTCATTGAGCAACATTAACATCAAAACTCTGTGTTTTTCTCTTTCTTTTTCTAATGGTCAGAGTGCTGGGTGAAATGTTTTGCTTTCTTTTTAGATGTTCTTGTTTTTCATCTTCTAGAAAAAGTAGGCTTAAAAGACTGTATATTTTAATCAGAGTAGAAAGAAAGGAAGACTTTTGATTCATCTTTCCATGAGAACTTATTTCAGGGTTGTGGACTTTGGCCCCAGTAGTGTTTCAATTTGAAAAGTAATTCACAATTAGAGGTGGCCAAGAATTTCTTCCCACTAGGATTATGTAATTGGAAAGCATATTCCCAGTTTTTGTTGTTTCTTCTTTTGTTGTTGTTTTTCTCTTTTATTCCAATGAGGAAATTTGAGTGGAATTGAAATATTTCACTTGCTTTATACAGCTAAAGTATTTTGGGTTTGTTCTAATTATGCATTTATTTGCACCCATACGGGAATTCATATTGAAAGGAATACTTAATTCTTTTTTCTTCTTCAGTGGACAAAAGTGTTAACAAAAGCTTTTAAAACTATGCCCACTGGCTTAGAGAGGCTGAGGCTCACTTCTAGCCTGGGCTGTGGGCTGTGGGGCTGCAGCAGAATGAAGGAGCTCCCCTACAGCTGCTGCTGTCTGGCACTGAAGGGTGTCAATGGCTGGATGGTCATTTTGAAGGAAATTAACAATTTCAGAATTTCCAAACTTAACATTGTCTGGAAACCCTGCGAAAAATGTTGATGCCTTCAGTTTCTATCCCTAATCTATGAACAAAATGTCTAAATACTGGCATTTTTTGTTGGAAACTGGGAAATTGCACAATTCACCAAGAGTAGAACAGCAATCACACCACAACCCCGCCGTGAGACGTCACTACTTATAGCTGTCACCTCCCACCCACTTCACAGGCTGTGACATTTGTCTGCAGAAAAGAATTACCTGAAGAGCTCAGCAGCATTATCATTCCCATATTTCCTCTTTCTTGTATCCTGTGTCTCTTGGTGTGACCAGCATGGAGTTGCCTGCCTCTTTTTTTTTTTTTTTTTGGTTACCACAGCTGTGACTGCAGAAAACCCCAGGCAAAGCAAGGCTAACAGCAAGAACCCTTTTAAGGCCTCTCCAGGAGTAGACAAGCACCCAGCATGGCATATCTATGTGTTATCTGCTCCTCAGTATTTTTGTTGTTTGTTCTGCTTCTCCTGAAGCAGACCTTCAGTTTTGGCAGCCTTCCTCTGCAATCTAATGCACCATCCTTCAGCTCCTCCTGTCCTGAGACAACGGGGAGCCTCGTCAGGGCTTAGTGGAATCAAGCATTTATGGAGAAAGAAGGAACCCCCCTGACAATAGAAGGAAGATCTAGCAGGAGAAATAATTTGAGATAGCAGTGGAAAGAGGAGGAGGAGCATGAAGAGGAAACATAAAGGCAGAAGAAAAGGCAGGATCAAAAGAGAGGAGAGATGACAAGCAAGAGCAGAACTGTGGGGGAGAGAACAGGGGAAATGCTACGGCAGCACCAAAGAGCTTGGAGGCTAAAAAAAGTGTCTCTAATGGTACATTGAGAATTCAATATTTCTTTAGCCAAGGTTTCTTTCTGTCAAGGTTGACAGTGCCACTTTGCTCTATACAGTGGCAGGTGTCTTCTTTCCTTTGGGGGAAAAAGACTCCATTTTCCTTTGCTGTGTCTGCACATGCCTCCTGGAGCTTCTCTGTGCCTCATAGAAGTAATGCAGGACCAGATGCACAAGCTGTGTCACACAGGACCTGCAGTCAATTCCTGCCTGCTCACATTTGCCCAAGGAAAGATAAATATTCCTTGGAAAGCAACAGGCAGATTTGGTATCTGCCTTTTTGTATTACCTTTAAGATTAAGAATGTAAGTGGTGCTTTATTTTTTGTCTTTTAAGATGCCATTTAACTTTCCCAAGCAGCTGATTACACATTAGGAACAGGAGGATAGGAAGGTGCTTTTTGTCTTATCTCTGTGATTTATGGTTGAGCTCTCAAACTATTGGATTCAGACACCTGAAACCCTCACTCATCTCACCAGCTCTAAAGAGAAAAGTGCTTCTGGTTTTGATTTATTCTAGAAATATGTATTTTTTATTATGAAGCACAAATTTACTATAATGGCTTTCAGATCCCTAAGGAGAAGCTTTTCCAGCCTGATTCACATATTGATAATGTAATACAATATGTTTTCTCTTATGACTTTGAAGTGCAAGTCTCAAAAACTCAACTTGAAAAAAATCTATTTGAAACTTGTAAGTGACTCCGTGGAGATGATTTGTGTTGTAAGGTGGAGAGACATGCCAGGAGGTTGCCCTGTCTCTATTGGATGGAAAACAGCACCTTGATATTAGCAATGCTGAAACAAGGAGCATCCAATATGTATTTTTGTAAATACTTGGTTCCTTTTTGAAGCAGCATTTGTTTTATATCTTCTTCCCTATGGTGACTGGCATGGCACTGGGTGATTCCTCACAATATGACATGACAAGAAAAACACCCCAAAGACACAATATTGTTATGAGAAGGAAGGAGGCCTTTATGGCATTAAAAAAATTTAAGGACACAGTTTATAGGTGTAAATGCACATAGCTCCCAGGGGGACTAAATGTCACTTCTGATCAGAGAAGAAGTAAAGAATATAAGAGCTTTAAATTGTCAGTAAAAAAAACACATGACAAGATTTACAAGGGTCTGCTGAGCAAAATCGTCTCCCTCAGACCTGTGGGTGCCACCAGCCTCACTGACAGGCTTGGCTGTTCCCTTAGGTGGAGCTACCCTTCAGCCCTCCTCAGAGGGACCCCTCCACAGAGCCAACACTACACGTGGACAAACAGTTCTTCCCCCTAGATAATTCTGATAGAATTCAGAAGTTATCTTCATTTTGGCAAAAGTGTTTGACTGCTGGAGTCTGTGTTCCACAGGATTCCTGGGTGCCTCTCTGCAGGCTGTGTGGCTTCTTGGCATCAGAGAGAGCTGGAGCACCTCTCCTGTGAAGACAGGTTAGGATTGTTCAGCCTGGAGAAGAGAAGACTACAGGGAGATCTTAGAGCACCTTCCAGTACCTAAAGGGGCTACAGGAGAGCTGGAGAGGGACTTTTGATGAGGCTCTGTAGTGATAGGACAAGTAGAAATGGTTTTAAATTGACAGAGGGTGGGTTTAGATTAGATATTTGAAAGAAATTCTTTCCTGTGAGAGTGGTGAGGCATGGGAAGAGGTTGCCCACAGTAATTGAGGATGCTCCACCTCTGGAAGAGTGTTCAAGGCCAGGTTAGATGGAACTTTGAGCAAACCGATCTGGTGGGCTTCATCCCTGCCCATGGCAGTGGGGTGGGAACTAGGTCACTTCCAACCCAAATCATTCTATGATGGTCTAAATACTTCTATGTCCCTCCATTATCCCTGCCTGCCCCATGGCTCTGGGAATTACCACCTTTGACATTCTGTCATGGAGGTCCCAGGTGGGGTTGAGTTTATGAAACAAGGCCAGGACCAGCAAGGTGCCAGGTGGGACTCAGGTACAGGCTTGGAGGAGGGAGCAATCCGCCTCAGAGCTGTGGAGCACCACTGGAGCCATGGCAGCACAGGGCATCCCTGCAGCCTGGCACAGAGCTGTGTGTCAGCAGTCCCAGCCTTGGCTGCACTAGCTGGAAAGCCATTCGGGTTCGGGAAAACCAGAGGTTTTCAGCAGTGTTAATTTGCTTTGCTTTCAGTGGAGTTTCTAGAAAGGAGGGCTGAGAAGTTGGCGAACCTTCAAGACATTCCAGGAAATACAGCATGTTTCTAATTCATATCATTTAAGCATCTAAGAAGCCTAAAAGCATGATAATAGCACCTCCATCCCAGTGCAGCCATTTCACAGGCCTTTTGGAGAGAGAGGGTGCCTTTAACCTCACCTTCTGCTGCAAGTTCGTAATCATCTTTTCTCTAAAGGTTCTCTCAATATGTGCTTAACTTTTGCTGGTGTGGGGCACGTTTGAAAGCCCACAAAGTTACTGGCAATGTTGATCTTTCTTGTATCAGGCACTTTTATTAGATCCTCTGTAAACACTCCCTCCAGTAAGCATGTTTTCAAGAGCATGTCTGGGAAGCAGACAAAGAAGGATTGGGATATTTCTGTGAAGACACGCTTTCTGTAGCACTAACCCAGGCCAGGGGCCAGGAGACTGGCTGGAAGGGAGGGGCAAAACCCATCCTTGCTTAATCCCACATCAATCCCACTGCAATTGGGGAAAGAACCTTGGCTGTTGTTAAAGTAAATCAATTAAATGCCTACATCAGAAAGAGAAACATTTCTGCACACTAATTCATACTGGGATTCATTCCATCAGTGTGCAGATTCAAAATATTTGGATAATATTTTTTTTTGTATTTCAATGTTTTCACCCTGTTCTTGCTGTGCTTTTCTAAGGGGGTGAGCTGCAGGCACTAACAGTGTTTGCTGCAGTGAATGCCAGACGATCTTCCCCCAATGGCTTGTTATCAGCCCTGCCCAAAGGCCTGGCTGAGGAGCTGGTTAAAAACCACATCCTACATGTTAGTACTGCCCCACTGTCTCCTGCTGGGGTCTATGGGTCTCCTGCTGCTGGAGGAGACAGCAACCCTGCAGGTCACTGCCTTCTCAGAGGAAGAGGAGCACTTGCTTTTGGGCTATTTGCTGGGTGGGAGACACTGTAATGAAGAGCTGAGCTGAGCTTCCCTTCCCACATTGTTTCTCCACAGGCAACTGGGTACCGGCCTAAATGCTCAGTGTACCTGAATACTTTTCTCTCCCTTCCTTATATTTATTTCTGCTCTTTACTGGAGCTATTAGAGGCATCTGGGCTTTAACAGTCCCCAAAGTGCATCTCCTGAAGCAGAGGTGCTCTGGATGGCAATGCCATGAAGTAGCATACATAGCTGCTTGGGGAATACACTGAGGGCTGGAGCTGGTGGAAGTGGTTAATGTGAGCCTTTGCAGAGTGAGTTGGTGCTGAAGTTGCACTTTATGAATTGCCAGAGGTGTGAGGCAGTTAGAGATGTTATAGCAGTGGCCACTAGAAAAGTCATTTCTCAACAGCTCCCACATGCTGGTGCCAGAGATATCACCAGCATTTCCTTTTGTATAGGCAGGAAATCCTGGTATCTCACATGTAACCCCCTCCCTGGAGTCAGAACAGGGAGCAAGGGTGATAATGCTTGGTAAGGGCTAACCTGGAAATCAGACAGATGGAAACCAAATACTGTCCACTGACATTACAAGGAAAGAAAGGAAGGAAGGTTAATAAGCTTAATTTGTCTTTCGAGAACAGTAATCTTCAGAATTAACTTTCCAAATAGGGCCATGACCCACACAACGGTTTCTGAATGCTGCTCCCTCACAATAAATACAGAATTAGTACAACCACACTGTGAACTACCCCTTTTACACTCAGCCTGTCTGGGTTCAGCATTTCGATACAAAACACTGTTAATCACAGTGTCAGAACTGGAGAACCTTGTGCCTCTAAATGCTTTACAGAAGGAAGGTTTCCATGGGTGTCAAGGCTGTCATGCAAATCTTCTGGGACACAGCATCTCCATCCTCTGCAATGGTCCCTGGCTATGCCAGAGTCTTTTCCAAACTGCAAGGTGCATTGTGATCAAGCAGACCACAACAAAACAGTGCTGTTTCCCTTACATTTTTGCTTGTCAGGAGCTAGGACCTGGAGTCAGCCCCAGAAAGGAAGACAAATCGACCAATCTTTCCAACACTTTCAAGATGCTCTGGGATTCTAGTGCTAAGTACACTGAAAGAGAACAGTGCAAAGATTATCACAGGTAATAGCCACAGCACTGTACTCGGAGTGCTCTGCAAAGCTGAATCTACTGTCCTAGGACTGCTGAGCATCTGGCCCTTTTTCTATATTTTGTGTCTCATTTTATTACTAAAAGACACTATTTCTTTCCAGGATTGACTTAAGGAGGAAAAGAGAGGTTGAAGAAGAAGATTAGCAAGTCAAACACTTGCTGTTTGGCTTTACACTGGTTTCAATGAGAAGAACACAAAGAGGGAAACCAGGCTCCTGTTTAGCTATTTTGGCTGAAAACTTGGGGTCAGCATTACCATGTGTGCATCACTTCTGGCCACCTGTACAGTGAAACTCAGCTCTATACCATGTGTGCAGTGAATCCAGATGGTTCCCAACACACGGGTAAATCACTGGTCTTTCCAGCAGGGATTAACAGATTCAGTCCATGTCTGTCACCCTCACAGCACTGTGCCAGAGCCCTTTCCTGCTCACTGACAGCAGCCTCTATCCCTGCAACCCATTCATTTAAATTTACTGATGAAACATTCAGGAAACTGTCAGTCTGGTGTTTTGCTTACATAAATGGTGATACTCTAAATAAAAATAGTTTGAGATCCTGGCAATGTGAAAACTATTATAAAACAAAAAAACTATTTTACATCAAGACAGTCCCTTATGCTGATGGAGGAATACACGAGTCTATATTGAGCTTTCTTGTGTGAAAATCAGGGAAGACCTCCAATGTTGTGTTTTATGTAGCTTCAATGCCACTTTTTAGGCCAGCTGGCAATCCTGGAATTTGCAGATTATAGTAGCTTCTTTAATTGTTTTCCAATTATTCTTTTTAAGATTTTTAAACAAAATCCCAGGCCATTCAATTAACATCACTTCACAGTGCACACACTCTGCCATCCATCTGCTCAAGTCATCTTTAACTGACACTGTCCTGTATCTGGTATTCATAACTATCAAACAAATCTCCAACATAATCCACCTTCTGTTCCCACCTAGAAAACAGATTTTACCATTTTTTTATTCTAACACCTGTGCAGCTATCAATATTTTTTCACTTGAGGTTTGTCACTGGTGAATGTACATGTTGGGAACTGAGGCTGCTCTAATACATTCACAGAAAAAGCAAGCGATTGTATATTTTAAGACCAGAAAGGATTATTGTCTGATCTGGCCTCTTCTGTAACACTGACCATAAAATTTCCCTGCTCTAGATCCTGATACAGTTTAATATTAATACTTGAACCTAAGTCTCTCTGTTAAAAAAATAAAATAATTTCTACTTAACTGGTAATAGATACACACTGTTATCCTTGATATTAGCTGCTCTAATTGAGAAAAATTTGCACCTTATTTCTCACTCCAAAAAAAGATTGACTTTTGACAACAATTTTTTTTTATTTAGAATGAAAAGCTTTCCCATTCCTCTGCTGGCTTTTGTATGATTTTAGATTCTTAAAACCTGTATTTGTTGCATCTAAACCTTCTCTTTAAATAAATATTTACACCCTTTTTTTAAGCAAAAAGCATATTTCTAGCCTTTGATTATTCTTAGAGCTATAGAATCTCAGTAGTTAATCACAGTTTTTTCCTAAAATACGGCTACAGAATGAAGACCATATACTTGCCAACAGTTCTGAATCTAAAATAACATACTCTGACCTTAATCTCAGGAGGTAAAATAAGCAATTACTCCCTATTACCTTCTTTGCATTGTACCATGTTTCTATACTCTCATATTCTGTGCCTGCCTGTAGCTCCTTTCCCACGAGGACACTCCCTCCCCCTGGAAGCTACCATGGTACTCCCTTATGTAGTAGCTTTCCTGCCCTTCTCTGGCCTTGCTGTAGCCCTTCAAATTTGCTCCCAGTTTTCATGTTATGGGGCACCTTGTGAACTTTTCAGGTCTGTGGCTCAAAAATAAAATCCAAAGCAACCCAGGAGGGGGTAATTGTTTTCACAAAGCTTTAAAATGTGGAACTCATTGCTAAGAGAGACTGTGGATGCTGAAAGCTTGATAGGTTCAAGAAGTCAATAGACAAAACTATTGGGGGAATGAATTTCACCTGGACTTGCAAACACCTGGACCCTTCGACTCAGGAGGTCACTCCCCCCAGATCACCTGCAGCTGAGGCCAATCCTTAGGGAAGCATCAACATCTGTGTTCCTCTCATGGGCATGATTAAGGGCCTGCCCAGCAGAAGCAGGGAGGGTTTTGGGTACGTGGTGTAGTGAGCGTGTGTTAGGATGTTCTGCTACTGAAGGAAGGGTGTAATATCAGTTGCAGTGCTGTGAAGGCTTGGAGTGCTTTTGGCTTAGCTTTTGTGAGGATTTATTGACTGCCCTTCTGCGTTTGAAGTGTTCCTCAGAGCAGGCTGCAAACGGTATGATAAGATTTCCTATGCTATGCCCTGCGGCACCTTTTTGGGGCTACAGAGTGGTTCTTTTCTTCCTCTTTTTGTTGTTGTTATACTTGAATATGAGGAGGTTTGAAGGAAAACTATGCTGCAATATGTTTTGAGGGGTTTTTGGGACGTCAGTATTGCTGTAAGTAGCCTGTGCCCTTGGTGTTTCTGTGTTATCCTGGAAGGGAATTGGGTGTTTGTTTCTTGTGTCTATTAGATGAGTAGCTTATATTTGGGAGTTTTCTATATATAGTTATCTGTGGACTCTTCTTACCTTGTTAGTACTGCAGGTAACTTCCTGCCTCATATTTATACGTGCAGGTTTTTAACAGAGCTGCCATCCAGTTATTCTTCCTTTATAATGAAAGTTAGCTCAAAGCACAGTTCCATATTGCTGTTTTCCTTAGGCTGAGCTGTGCTGCTCTGCCAGGACTGTGTGTATTGTTATCCCAAAGCATTCCCATTTTTTAATGCCTCAAAACCACAGGGTCTAGTTCTGCAAGCCTTAAGCCCCATGAGCAATCCCTTGTCCATTGAAATCAATGGAACCCCTTGTGTGAATCAGGATTACACTAGTGAATAAAGGGCTTTCAGATCAGGGCCCTAACCCTTTTTTAATTAACCTTCTAAGAAAGAATTTATATAGGAAAACTCTGTCACAGTGGTGAGCAGTCAATAAACCATGTCTTTGTAATTCCTTCCTTCCTTTATGGGCCCTTTGTGTGAGGCTTAAGTGAAATGGATCTCACTCTATATCCCTTCCTTACTTCCCTCCTGCCCAAGCCAATCACTTCATAAATGTCATAATTTCTCTCTACTGTTCCCTTTTCGGGTATGTTTGCTCTTGTCTCATTCAGTGACTGCTAGTTTCACTTTTTTTTCTCCCCCCCCCCCCTTTTTTTTTTTTATATCAGGGGAAAAATTAAGTAGAAAAAATGGTCTGAAATGTCAGAGAGATTTCATCTTATTTTAACGTCTGAGAATCAAACTGCTAATTTTTATATTGAGAATCCCATAAGTCACTTTTTTCTATATGGAAGTTTCTACTTCCAAAAATTCACTATTACGAATAATTTGCCCTAAATATAAAATTCTAGGATTTGGAGGCTTAACTTTCGGGTAAGTGCTTGTGATTTTTCATCTTCAAGTTCACCTTAATACCTCAAGATATCCTCGTTATTGTTTGCCATCACAGATAACCACCGTGAAAATGAACAGATGACAGAAAATAGAATAATACTAAGATGTGCTTATTTTGCTAAAGTGTTTTCTGATAGCATTGCAGCCTTGAGAATCAAAAGTGTTAGGAAATGGTGAAGATAGAGAAAATTAAGACCTCCACTGCTCTTCACAGAAAAGTGTGGATTTTACTGCAATCTGCAGGACATAAGGGATTCCTTACCACTGCCAATAGGATAATGTTGTTTTCTCAATGCTGAAATGAAGCTGAAAGATAGATGAAATGTTTTGCCTTTATGTGAGTCAACAGAAGTTTTCTGTTCTTTCTGCTTTCCAATTACCCACAAACAGTTCTTTTAATTTCTGAGAGTATTTGTTTTTACCTGTAAATTGGAAATGCTCCATTGTATGTCTCCTGCTTTGCTTTTGTGCAGCTACCTGGCTGGGACTGCATCCCTTGGTGTGATGGTCTCTCCTTGTTTCTAATGAATAATTATGACTTAACTACAATATTTCCTTAGTGAATATTCATGTGTTTACCCAAAATTAAGTGGAATGTCTTAAAGCTGCTGAAGGATTTATGAGATGAAAATTTCAGTTCACACAAATATTTGCAGGTGTATGGATTGAACAGAAGGTTTGAAAGTCTTGATTCAAGACAGGACCGTTAATTGTCCTGCTGTTGTTTCAAGCCTTAGCAGTTTTAATCTCAAGAAGGATATTGAAATATCGCTGGTAAGTGACTTAACTAAATGTCACTTGTGCCATGGACATTTATTTAATCTTGAAGAATAACAGGAATGTAACAATGCTCATAGTGGCCTTTGGCCAGTTCTTCCTGAAGGATATTTTCCACTGTATTTGTTTGCTTTTCCTCTGATCATTCTTTGAATCTATTCTCTTTTCTTCTCTCTGCTTAAACATTTGCAGTGTGTTCAAAATAATTTATTTGGTTCTGTGAAGATCTATGTCTGTAACAACAAAGCCTTGTTTCTTTGTTTTCCTCTGCCCTCCCAAGAATTTTAGCAATAGAGATTTCCTCTTAAATAAATGCAAACAAGTATGGAAACGCAGTGGATAGCTCCTGGTATTTCAGCTTTGAAGGAAGCTAGCTTTGGGGAGGTGTCCAGTGGAGTATTTCTCCTTTTAGAAATTCTCAGGAAATCCAATATTTTCCTTGGGCATGTTAGGAAAAGACAGTAAGTTTATGCCTACATGTTTTACAGCTTGGGAGTACTGTTAAGAGAACCTTTAGTTCTGTTATCTCTCTGGGTGCCACCTATTATTTGCTTGAAAAAAACTCAATTCCACAATTTCCAATTTCACAAATGGTCTAAGGGTATTCTCAGTTCTGTCTTGCTGTTAACAACCTGCAAGCAGGGATTTATTAGGGTAGACAAAAAGGCAGTTTTTCCCTTTTGGCTCCACCTCAAAGCAGCTGAGTGCAAATGTGGTTATTGCCAACCTATGGCTTTGTGGCACTGAGTGCTGGCTGGGATTGCCCTCCCAGCTCAGTGCAGTCTTGAGTCCTGGCATTAAGTGGGGTGAGATGCCCTCTGTTAACTACTGTGCTTTTTTTTAACATTTATTCCTACTAAGCTGGGAAAAAATCTGATGCGGGGGGCTATTGATACGAAACTTAATATAAAGAAATGTTTTCCCTTTTTTTTTTTGTCATGATATGTCCCATACTGCACTCCCATGTCCTCTAATGCTCCTCTATCAGACCTTCAATAAGACACTTCATTTCTGCTATCTGAGACAAGCTGCTGCCTAATCTCAAAATTTCCCTCTTCCTTTTAACTTGGGCTCCCTTCCACTAGTTTGTTGCATCATACTTGCAATTCCCTTGTGAATGCTTGCTGTGTCTTCTAGACTTTATCTCTTAGTCTCAGAAAGGAATTAATAATCCTTCTGACAACTTGATATATTTAGCCTTTCACCCTAATTTTTTCTCAGATAAATTTTTACAGCCTACAATCTCCTGCTGTGAAGTTACATATAGCTCTTAAACTCAATTTTGCCTTCAGTGACCTATAGTCTTAAGTAGACTCAAATATACTGTCTATTATTTACAGAACTTGTATTTTCACTCAGTTAATTCCAAAATTTAACCCCAAATTTATCACTATTCTAAAACCTGTCCTCTCCTCCCCTTGTCTACTGCCCCCTCCCCCATTTATTTACCAGAAATGACACCTTTTTGTATTCAAAGAGCATTGAAACATCACATAAAAAACCTTTTAAAACTGCAGCAAGGTTTCTGGCAATATTTTTAGACAATTTAAAACAAATTATTATGGGGGACTTGCATGAATGGAAGGAAGACTACTGTTATTTAACTTTGTTTCTTGGTGAATTCTGTGTCAATAAAGTATTAAGTACCTTTTCCAGCCTTCTCATAAGATCACCTGCCTTATTCCTGGGGAAGTTCAGAGAATCCTGTTTCTTCTGGGAGACAGTTTCCATTGCTGATGGTTTGCACCAACTGAGACTTTAGTACCTCCTTTTAAAGTCATCTTTTGCCAAATATAATCTAGCTTTTTCTAGTGCTTGGTGTCTCAAATACAGTGCTCTTCAATATAATCTGAAATTTTCCAGAATAATTATAGACACTGAATGTGATTTATAAGGGATCAGTAGTTCTTTCAAGCCCAGTTAAGTCATTTTTTTTTAGCACTCCTTTAAACAACTTATAAATTTCTAACAGTTTTATTTGCTTAGTAGTAGACACTAGATAATTACAGAACATGGCTGTGTGTCTAGTCATTCTGGTGGTTTTTTTTCTTTTTTAATTTTTTTTTTTTGTTTTTTTTGGTTGTGTTTTTTTTTTTTTCTGAAATTAATAGCA
>JAWWEE010000142.1:11209473-11233767 GCA_035221455.1 Xenops minutus | reverse complement strand
TTTTTTTTTTTTTTTTAATTTTTTTTTGGTTTTTTTTTGGTTGTGTTTTTTTTTTTTTTTTTTTTTTTTTTCTGAAATTAATAGCAAAACGTTTGGGAATTAGATTGTGAAATTCCATTCAACATGGAGAGATAAGATGCTGTAGATGTGTGTGATGGCCTGATTGCAGAATACAGCAGGAGAGAGGGATTGCAGAGAGCCTGGGGTTTGCACCTTGAGAATGGCAAACACTGCAAGGATAGAAAGGAGTTCACAGGGACAAGGTAAAGCAGGGATGCTTGATAGTGCAATAGGTAACTTTTCTGTGTCAGGCAATCAGAACAATGTATTATAACAAATTATATCAGTAATGAGAAAAAGGTGACACTTCTATAGAGTGTAATGAGAGCTAAAGCCTATAATGTGTTGTATAGCTTAACAGCTGGTATTAAATCAGCAGACAAAACATTTGCTGAGATTGTGAAAAGTCTACAAAATTACCTTTCTGGTATCTGCTGAGTGTATCTGCTTTATAAAGAGGATCAAAAGAGAAAAAGAGACAATTCTTGAATTTGTCAGTTCGGAAAGGGTTTAAATGATGTGCTAAGAGACTGGATGGTGTATTATATGCAGAAATAAAACGTATAAAAATGGTTATTGACTGAAATAATTGATCCAAAGCAGAACTTGGAGAGCAGCAGGGCAGTAGAAGATACTAACGTTGTGGACAACCTGTGTGACCACTAAACAGTGTCCGGAGCAAAAGCTTAAACCAGACGAGCAAAGCAGCATGTCTTGTCTCTGTCTTATCATGCAAATGAGTGCTGATCTGAAGCAGCTAAGAGAAAATGGGCTATACAGACAAAATGTGCAGGTTGCTCCAAACCTATTACCCCTTACAAAGGCAATATAAAAAGTAGTCGGAGCTGTGATGCTGCAGGGGCCAATGTGTGTTGGAGCATATTGTAAAAGCAGCAGTATCTTTACAGCAGTTTAGGTTAAGATACAATAACCAAAATGTTATTGGATTTTGTTAGTAGCAGAGGGAATAGAATGTGCAATGTATTTTTGACAGTGCATTCAGATGCCAGGGATGAAGCAGCAGTACACTTGATGTTTTTAAATGAACAGGAAAAAATCCACTTCTTCTAAGTGCTTTTGCAGTGGAGGTAATGAGTAACTGTAAATACTGTGTGTTTCTGAGTTATGAATCAAGGGAGGAGGTGTATTGTGTGACAGACAGGGTCTGGGGCTGTGATTTGGATGCACTGATAGAGCTTAAGAGTTCTTCAAACTTTCAGTGGTGTTGGGAGGAGGCTGCATGTGACCCACAGTGGAAATTAGCCGGACACTTCCACATATTTTAGGAAGGTATTATGTTAAAATTCTTTTTTTTAAGGAGAGACTAAACATACAGGTTGCTAGCCTTCTTCAGTATTTAGGAGAGCAAAAGACAAAGGCAGAATATAAGCCTCTTGCGGAAATCATATGACAACAAGAGTGGAACACTACAGCATGTTTCCACCAGCTATATTAAAAAACAGTTGAGGCTCTGTAAGTCCAAACTGAATTCAATGTTAACTCATACTTGCAATTTAGTAACTTTTAACTGAAACAGTGGGTGAAGTTGTTCCATTAGTTGGTGGTAAGCTCCCAGATCTACCTGGAGAAATAAGTCTATAAAATTGGAGATTGAAGTTGATAGCAAGAAATACCTCTTCAAAGGCACTTGCAATATCACCAGCTAATGCCATCAGTACTCATTTTTCAGCACTGAACAATAAAATAGTTGTTTTATGACAGTCTTAGCACTCAATGGTATGTGGAAGTTAGTGCTACAGAGCATCTTAAATAGCACCACTGAGAAATTTTCAACAATTTGAAGGGAAAAAGAAAAAAACCGATTTATTCCCCCCCCCCCCCCCCTCAAATTTCAACTGTGTTATGGCTGGCAGAGTTTCACCTAAGCATTGTGATTTATCTTTAGGAACCTTAACCTTCCAATGTTCCCCACGTGTACCCCTCTCTGCAGCTAGTCAGTTATTTCTGTAGGTTTTTGCCTACGGCAGTAACAGTGTTCAATCTGCAGAATGAGCGGTTACAGAATGAATAGAAACACCTTGATTCACATGGCATATTGGGACTTTTCCTGAGTAATGGTGCTCATATTGTGCAAGAAAGTCCTTACACACCTTTGTCTATAAAGCCACCTTATGACGCTTCCCTAAGTGGAAGAGGAGGAGTAATTTCACATCTGATGGAAGATCAGATTGAAAGGTTCATTGCCTTTGCCTCTAAATTCCTTACTGTGGCAAAACAGAGCTGCATGGAAATTGAGAAAGGATCTCTGAGCTATTCTTGGCTGTTAAACTTTTCACCAGTGTTGTGTAGGTAATGATTTATGCTGGTTGAAGATCATCAACTTCTAGTTTCGGCTTTAGTCCCGCAAAAAGCTGTTCTGACCATAACTGTGGCAAAGCTTTCAAGATGGGTCAAACGAGGTGGCAGTGATTTCAACGCTACTGACAGCTTCATGAATGATTGTTTGGCAGACTTTCCATTGACAAATCCACTTCAAGGGGAACCTATAGACTCTGCATGGCATGAATTCAAGTTCTTAAAAAATGCATTAAAATACAAAAAATCTGACGATTAAAATCACAAAGCAGACCGGTGTTTATGTACAAACAGTTGCATAAGCAATATAATAGCCTTCTTCCTACAAATGTGTGTCTTATAACTCCTCCTTTCTCTCAGCTTTGGAAGAATTTTGTGTTTCCTCTCTGGCTTTCACAGCTTCATCCTTTTGATAGTGTATCCAGTCATTTACTGCACCCCCTAATAATTTCTGTGTCTCCTGTTTCTGTTTTGTCCCGTATCGTGGTAAAGGGAAGAAGTAGCTTTTGCTTCAGCTCCAGACCATGTGTGTGCAAACCCACAGGTGCTGTGTGACTGAGCTGCCTCAGGGCTAGGAGCAGAAGGCAAGGCATTTTTAACCTCAGACATGGCAGTCTGCAAAGTACCTGAGAAGTTACACAAAAAGCCTTGTAAAATTTGATTGCTCCTGTTATTCTTTCATGATGGAGTCATCACCTAGAGACCATGTTTAAGGTGGCTTAATTTTTTATTTTATTTCATTAAAAAGGCTTGTTGGGTCTCTGTTACAATCATTAAGGTGTCCTTTTTTTTTTTTTTAAGGGCCTATTTTTTTTTTCAAGTTCTATGTATAGGAATCCTGAGTAGGAAATATTCAAAGCCCAGGCTAAGTGTCTCTGTCCCCTATCTCAGTGGCTACAGAATTAGAAGATACAGCATAATGGTCTCAAGGGTTTTAAAAAATGCATCTCATGCTTAAATATTTTCATTTTCACCTGAGTTTTACTAGCAATGTTTTGTGTAGACTACGCTGGCCCATTTATTAGGTGTGTAGCTCTTTCTATTTGTGGGATCTAATGCTTTTACTTCATTAGATATTCACTAATGGCCAGGATATAGAAGTTCAGGGACTGGAAACTGTAAAATTCTCATTTCTGAACCTGGATAAATTGCATCAATTTAAAGAGCAGTGTAATTCTCACCTTGAGGGCCCTAATTGTTTTCTGAAATAAGCAGAATGTTACAGCAGCTCCTCACCACCCTGACACAGTGCATTACTGCAAGAATTTATTCATACATTCAAGAAAGGAGTGACTCACATTGTTCCATGGGAAGAGATACCTTACAATGAAACATCAGCTTTCTGTGGGGCAGCTGGAATACAGAACAGGCCATTACAAATCAGATCTTGGCTATGGCACTGAGGAGCTGCATTTTAAACTCTCAAGGTTGGTTATTTTTCATTTAAATCCCAGTATATATATATAGGGATATTGGAAATAGTCAGAGTGGTTGAGTAGTTCCATGACTATTTCTTTTTATTGTAGGAAGAAAATGAAGTACTGAGATACAGTAGGGAAAACTTAGGAGAACTTGGGGTGATAATGTCACAGCTTTGTCCTTTATATTGTTAAGCAGAAGTGGTATTGAATGTGACACAGACAAGTAGGGTGTTTACTTGAATGTTCTGCAGAAGGGATGCTTATTGAAAATACATCAATACAGCCAGACAGTGATGTGTGCTGGTACCAGTGAATTTCATGTTTGTTTATACTTGAAGGAATTTTTGTTGAGGTATCTTATGCAAAGTGTACCTATAACAAATACCCTTGAAAGTTCCAGAGTGTTTGTTTAATGCCTGCTAGCCATATTCAAAGGCATCTTCCCCTACCAGACTACTCGTGCATTGCATATCAGCTCTGGTGGTGCTGGTTAAGGCTGGAGTGGTGTTTAGTGCACAGTTTCCCGGGGCATTCACCCTGCGTAGCAGGACAGCCCCTTAATGAGCACAGAGCAGCTGCCCGTGGAGTGCCCGGGGGAGCTCCAGCCGGTGGCACGGCACAGCAGCAGCACGGGGGCAGCTTGCCAGCCCTTTGCAGTAGGATGTGCTTGTTCCTATCCAGAGGGAGAGTTATTTCCACACCCTTCACACGTTTGGAGAAATAGTGATCTAGGATAATTGTCATGATCTTAGAATGGCAAATTATTACACATTATTAGAGATTGTCACTGTATGTATGTAAAATGTATTCTTAGGCTTTTTGTATTACAGAACAGCAAGTACTGATGTGTTGAAGCTCTAATGTTGTGTAGAGTACACTGGCAATATGCAGAGTAGTACAACTGGCACTGTATCTGGTTTGGATGTGATCTAAGAAGTGGTCAGATAAACAGTACAGAATTTCTGAGTATCTGAATTATGGAGAAAAAGTATCTTTAAAAATCAGCAATTTCTGCTATTACTTTTGTGGTAAAACCTGTTCAACATTTACCTGATTGATATACAAATACTGTGCAAAAGGTGCAACTTGGATCTATGGGATAAGCTTTAAAAATTCATCAATCAGAATCAGATGACAATCTTGGATTATGATGAAGAAATGAAGACCCTTTGTTTCCTCCCTGACTGTCAATAGAAGTGTTTATAATCCAATGTATTTGATGTGACCTTTTTTTTTTACCACCTTTTGTTGAGTCTTAATTTCATAAGTGGCTGTTGACATTTTGGAGTGAATGATAAGAGGAGAATATCAAGCAAACAGTCTAATCAATCTGAAAATATGCTGAAGTGGGACTGTAACAACACTTGATCATCCTGCACCTTCATCAGGTTAACACAGTTCTAATGCTCTCTAGAAGGCTGCCACAACACTGCTTTTCAGTAAGTCAAATAAGAATACCTTTATTATAAATTTACCATTATTTGTCTATCTTACAAATTAGTTCTTCTTTACTTTTGGAGTAATAATAATGGTGTGCCAAATTTTTGCTTACTTAACTTTCCAATATGATGTAGGTCCACAAGATGGCCCTTTTGCCTTGCCAATTCTTGGGTTGTGGGTGAGTGAAGAGACCAGCCCTATGGGTATTGATCTCTTCTGTCCCCAAACCCCTATATTCGGAAACACAAGTTGATTTGTGTGCTTCATTAACGTTTGTTTCTTCTTTATCATGATAACGAGCTGTTTGTGTCTTGCTCCAAAATAGACATAGATTAATGCAATGTTGACAGCAAAATCACCAAGGAAGAAAACTGCTGCACTAGATAAACTTTATAGGTCACGTTCCTTCAGTCTCACCGTCTGGGATGACTCTGTGTAATAAGGCATGGCGGGCATTGTGATTAACATAAAATAATCAAACCCTGGAGTGTTTTAAAGGCATAAAGCATAACTGCCAGTATTTGACTTCCTAGAAATAAATCTATTTGGTAACATTTGGTATCATCCAATTTCAGAGGTGCTCATTTCACCCTAATTAGTAAGCACATACATGTTTAGATGTATTTACGCATAACCATCCACCCAGAAACTTGCAGGCACAAAAAAAATGTGCATTTTTTTACTGGAAGAAATGCACTAAGAAATTAGAATTGGAAAAATACAAAGCACTTCTATGCAGAAGAAGTAACAATTTCATCTTGCTTGTAGTATCATTAAAAAGAATTACTGTTCCATTTCTGATGCAGGTGTAGAGGTATCTTATGTTGAAGTAAAACATATCAGCACTGATTCTGAGAGGTTTCTGAACATGCCAGAGGCAAGGGATTAGAGTAACAGTCTAACCCAAATTAGGGAATTTCTCAGCAACGTACATCAATCAGGTAAAAATAAACACCTGAACGTCACTGGAACTTTCCACATTGCTGATGGAATAATCTCATCTTTTTTTTTAATATATATTCTCTGTACTGATTTCAGAGTCTCAGCAGGGTAGAAGGCACTGCATATTGCACAGGTTCATTTCCCTGTGTATGACATGTGTTAAACTGAACCAGCAGCTTTGCTTTTCCATTCCTGTGGTTTTGTAAGGCAAAGGCAGAGGTGGGCCTTTTGTGTTCCTCTGCACCGTCTTTCTCAGTTTGATGGGAATTTCAGGAAGCATAGGCTGGTTGGACACATTTCATCTCTCTGTTCTTCACTTCTGCTCCCTTAAAAGTGTGAGATCAGTGCAAATCTGCAAAACTGCTTTCATTGGATGGAGTGGAAACTAGGTGTGTCTTCAGCCCTGTAGATCCTTAAAATATAGCACCAAGGTAGTAGGGCTCTTTTTACTGCTGAATATGAAATATTTTTCTTGCAGCAAAAACTACAAGAACATGGAAAGCAATTGGTGACACTTAATAATGAATGAATTCAATTGTTATTCTATACGACCTTTTTAATAATGTATTTCTTATCAGACACAATTTTTCAGTGTCCAGAGATTTCCCCACCTCTGAGTTCTTTGATTTAATTATTCAGAAAAATATTCCTTATTATCACTTTTGTCAGTATTTGACATGTGTCCCTTTGTAAACATTTGGCTCAGCCACAAAACTTGATTGTGAACTCAATCATTTACAGTGTTCAGGAAGGCTTAGAATTGTTTGCAATTTAGGTGTCTCAATGTAACTTCTGCAATGAAAAGCACAGATTCCTGCAGATCATTATACAGAAATTCATAGTCACAAATCTGAATTCAGCAGTGACATACTGAGGGGAAATGGCTTGAGGTGCAAATCTTGTAACAGAGGTAATGTGTGAGTATATGGACCTAAGCAACATTTTGGGATGACCAATTGCCATAGGTTTGAACATCTCCAGTCCTTATAGTTAATGTCCATGTGCAAATTGAGTGCACACTGTTATTTAGGGTTTAATATTGACTTCTTTGCTTAAGATTCCTCATTATTGTGATTAGTCACAGGAGTGTGGACTGTGTTTCGGAGCATGTTAGTCATGCTGTAGATGTGTCACAACTTGTCATTAAGACAAATGACTGTTCATGGAAGAAAGGCCACACCTGTGGAGAAGAGGTTCTCTGAGACAACTTGTGTATCCTCTCAGCTGATGACTCCCAGGTTTACACATGTACCAAGGTTAGAAGTCCCTGTGAGAATACACTTCTGACACTTTCTCTGTTGAGAGATGTTCAAAGTATACAAAGACAAAAACACACAACATATTTCTTCCTAAAATGTGCTGCTGATGCTTTAAGCCAGTGAACCTTAGAAGTTTTATAATAAAAAAAACCTGTCATCCTGCAGTATTTCACTCAGTCACCATGTTTCTGCATTAATCATCAGGTATTTATTTTTTATTTTGTTTTGAACTTTACAAACCCCATACCATTTACCTCAGTTGCAGAACACTTACAATGGCCTTGAAAAATACAGAGTGCTGCTTCAGGCCATCTAGTAAGAATATTGAAGGCCTGAAAATATAATTTCTCAAGTCTTTTTCCTTCAGCTGTTGATATCATACTTATAGCTGTGGATATCATACTTACTGCTTGGTTAGCTTAGTGGTATGACCTAGTGTAGGACTAATTATCATTGCAGTACAATTATTTCAGTACTGCTAGTGGTTTTCTGTACAGTTGATAAACAAATGTAAACACAGAAGAAGTTGCAAATAAATTGGCAAGGCAGGTTAAATTTAGTGCCAGTAAGAGCAACTTGATTCATGTTACTGAGTTACAAATGAATCTGTTTCGTACCAAATACAGAATTAATCTATGGAAGTCATTGCCATAAAATAGTAAGTTCATTGACCAGGTATTTGCATGGCTGTTGAATGTCCACAGGGGTGATAGGCACTGTGCATGCACTGTTCTGACTATTGTCAGTCCTCTTGGTGCCAGCAAATGAGAAAGGAACCTTCCCTGGGAAGTGAGTTATTCGATTGTTATCCATTACAGGATCCCCTGAATCTCTAGCAGCTGCCTCTGGTTGCTCTGGGAGATGCACTGTCCTGTCTGACACAACAGAGGTGTTGCAAAGTTAGATGGGTTTTATTAGTGTTTTGATGACAAGTGAGCTCTTTGTCATTGTTCAGTCAGTTCTTTGTCCCAGAAAGCACTGGATTCTCATCAGATCCTTCAGACAGCTGTCCTGCTGGCTGAGCTGGTTTCTGGAAGGGGTGGTGGGCAGCAGGTTATGGATTGTTTCAGATTTTAAAGTGCACTTTTTAAAGCTAAGGGTGCTACATTAGAAGAAACCTGAAATGGAAATGAACTTAAAAGCAATATGAAATACCACTCCTTGGAAGGTGAACTGATGGAAGGTGAACCAATGTTTGCATAAGGATAAATGAATATATTTAAATAAACAGAAGACCTTCAGCTTGTCATATTGCTTCTGAATATTTAGAATGAAAGGGGAATTTAGCAAATCGTTAGATACTCATCTTTAATAAGTAATGTGCTTCACTAATGTGCATTGTTGTACTAATGCATAATAAGGAATATTAAATGGTAAGGGTGGCCTTTGTGCCATTTGATGTTCATTCTTTTGTCATTAGGGCAACACTCTCAGTAAGAAGCAAGAGACATAGTTGCATCTCAAACTGACAGTGCTGAATTTCCAGGGAGACTGCCACAGTGAATGACGTGGCAGTGACTGTGTTAAGAACATCAGTCCTTTTGCTGTCTTCAGTCCTAGTTAAATGGTTAAAAACAGGAAAACTAGACTTCCAGACTTCAGATACCTATCACTGTGTTGGCCTTGAAAAGCTCAGGGTTTTAAGGTGTAAATTTGCAACTCAAGATATTCAGGGAGTCTTGCCCTGATTTTTCCTTCACAGAAGTTTTATTTTCTTGCAATTACAGTAGTTTCTCCAAAGTTTCTGTAACATTATAGAGCTACTGTAAATGAAGTGAGTGACTTTAAACAAACCTCCTTAAAGGCTTGTATTCTACTAAGTACACAGAGTCTTGATGGGGTGAGAGGGGAAAGCTCTTTGTCTTTTCTAAGTTTGTGGTTCCCTGCCAAGATTTGGTCTCAGCTCGTGAGATAAGTTGCTACATTTCTGATTTCTTTATGTCTATCTTGTTCTGCAATGGAACATCTCATTCCAACATACAGAATTGTTTCTGTACTATTAACACTCAGATGAGGATGGTAACGTTGCAAATGCAATTTAATATCCTCTTTTGCTTTGCCATCAGATGGACTGTTGATGTAGAAAGTGAAGCAGTGAAGTGCAATACCCAGGGTGATGTGTAAATGGGTCAACACGTTTTTCAGGCACCTTTGCCAGGAATCATAAAGTGTGTGTAGCATCCATTTAAATTTTTATATTTGGCTGCATCTCATTCAATTAGTCTATCAAATTCCTCATTAAAGTTCTTGAGCATTTAGAACTACATAATTAAAATACCATTACACTTGGTGGAGGGGAGAAAAATTCTTTAAAGTGCTCTATATCATTAGGAAAAAAAAATCCTATCAAGGACTGATATTGCATTAGTATTCATTACTATTAAAATGTGTTGGAAGTGGAAGGAATTAAAAGGATTAATTTTATAATGCCAACTCCAGGAATTACTTAAGGCTTCAAGTTTATATCGATTCCTTTAGTTTCTGGTTACTATGTGATTGCTGTATACATACAGGAAGAACTGACTGAGGTGAGACATTTCAGCAAGGCTCCAGCTGTTCAATATCTACCCATACATTCCTAAATCCCCAATTTCAGGACTGATTCTTTTTATGAAGACACTTTTAATGGAGTGATTATCAGTTACAAGAATGATAATGATAGTTTTATGAATACCTCTCAGTGATTACAGAATAGGGTATGTAAGAAATTAATAAATAAAAGCAGAAATAAACCCCCAAACAAAACAAGCAAGATGCTGCAGCCTCTGCGTGCAGTAGGGAAATTGTTGCAGAATTAAATCAGGGGCCAAACTGGGCATTTAAATAAGGCAACTTGAGTGGGGCTTTTTATCAATAGTGTCATAGACTTTCCAACAGAACTCTGCTATATTATTGGCACAGTAGACAACTAGTGGCCTGTCTTGTTTTTGCCTTTTAGTACAAGGGGCAAGAGCCCCAAGCCCGCGGCAGTCCTGGGAAGGACAGATTAAAACAGCCCTTGAGCAGGGCAGAGAGGTCTCTGGCCCTCCTGGCTCCCCTGCAAGCAGTGTTTGACACACATTCTGAGCAAAACCAATATGCCTTCTTCTGTACAAAACACTGGACACAGCACGCCTGAAAAATACTGATTTTCATATTTTCATGGAGAGTAACCTCTGGCAAAATTCATTTTGCTCTTCTTTTCACTTTTTACTGCCTTTTAAAAATAATTGTATCCCTAGGATTTTCAGTAATTGGTTCTATTGCACTTACAGTTAATTATGCATTTTTGATGAATGTATTCTATTCTGAAATAACTTGCTTAGAATATCTGATTGTGATTTAATTTCCAGGTTATTGTCCTTCCTAGCAACCTGAGGAATTGGCTTCCAGATAGCGATGTGAATGGGTTTTGGTGACAGGCATTATAGTCCAAGATAAATCACTGTATTGTAGTTATAAGCTTTATGTTGTCAAACGTGTCAAATATTACCTCTTAATTGATTTCATTTTTCATTTTAATTAAATTTGTTATTCATGAAAACCACTGGTGAAAGCCAAGTTTAGGACTAAAGCTTTGTGAAGACTTGTAAATTGTGTCCATTAATACTAAAGCTACTTAAATTTTGACTGTAACAGAGATGCAAAGACATTGAGTTCACTATTTTTACCTATATTTTTTTATGGTTTAACTTAAACTGGGCCTTTCAGAGTCTAAATATTGCTGATTTTTAAGTTTATTTTCATTTTGCTTCATTTGAAACAAATAGATGTAACACCTAGGCAAATGGAGAAAAATGTAGTGTCAAAAAGAAATCATGAAAGGTAAAAGTTTCCACGGTTTTAAATCACACTTTTCAGTAGCTGTGTAGTACTGTACCTTTATTTTCTAGGGTGATTGAATTAAATGAGATATTTATAACTAGAGATCAAAAATCTTGCCATTTCACAAAAAACCTGCCTTTGAGTTTAAATCTCTCAATACCCAAACCAAGTGGGAAAGTACTCATTTACCTAAAAAAACCCCTAAAACCAGCAAGGGAGGAGGATTAAATAATTGACTCTAATTTGCCACTTAAAATATGGGAATGTGATATCTAAGTGTTGGTGCCTCTTTCGTGTGTGCATTGGAGGATTAGACTGTCCTTGACTTCCTAAACATGAAGTTTCAAAACATGCCAAGAAGGCTCTTCAAACAGCCTTACTGTTGGAAGAAAACCAGTTTCATTTTAATGACATTTCCAGAAGTCTGAACTGTTCCTTTGTTTGTGTTCCCACCTCTTTACTTCAAGAATTCACTCAACAGTAGTCAAAATACTGCTGGAAATCGTGTCTTCATGGTTTCCTCACTGAGAAAGTTTCTTCTTAGAGGATGTCTTTCAGGAGTTTTCCTGCCCAATGTTTCAGGTATTAGCAACTTGGATACTATGAAAGGATGCTGTATGTGCCAGCTGATCTTGGGACTAAAGTTCTGAAAGCTCTGTGAGATGCTGATTGCAGCTCCTCAGTTTCAGGTGCTGATAGTTGTGGCCATGGCAGGTGATAACTCTGTCTCCTCCCTTCAAATTGCAGTGGTGTTCTCTGTGTGGGAATTTACTGATGACTATTTTTTTTATTCCATTCAGCTAATTTCCACATTTCCACCTCTCTAAGGTTTGGACTTCTGCAAAGTATCTTCAGAAATTTGGCTGATTTCTATGAGTGGTATCAAAATGCCTCATGCTGAGGTAAAATGTGACTTTCTAGGTAGAGATTTAAAGAATAAAAAAAATGCAAACTAACAACAAAAAACCCAAACAACCCCACACTTAAGAAGAATATGAATGCTTATTAGTGTTTTTCAAATGTGAAAACTTCCTTCTGAATGACCTAAGGTGTAACACATACTTCAGATTAGTATTTTCAATATAATTTAGTACCCCCAGGCATGATCACTTTATATTTTAAGTTAATTAATGTGGTGCTGCTGTGTGGTTAAAGAATAGACAAGGTCCACATAATGAAAACCAGTGAAAGAAGATAATTGAAACTGCTGGGGGTTACGTTTGCCTTTGCACCAACTTCCCTGTAAAACTCTCCTTCACATAAATCTAATGAACTGGAACAATCCAAGTCTTCTCCAATAGTTAATCAAACATATCCTGATTTTTTTTTTAAATGGTGCTGAGAAATCACAGCTCCAGTTGCAATTAATGGAATGAGTGGCTCACCACTCATTAAAAATGTGTTTTGTGGGGTTTTTTAAGGAGGAGGCAGGATCTGGCAATTGTAGTCCAAAAGCCTCTGAGAATAGAGCTGTCCAATACTGGGGTGTTTTCAGTCAGAAAATAACTTTCCAAAGCTGTAAACTTTAATTAACAATTTATTTAAAACTGATGAAACCGAGTGTTTTCCCCCTCTGGGACTGCATCAAATAAACACTAATAATGACCTTAGTGTGAGGTTTGACATTATATGGCTTCTCCTAATCACGAATTCATTTCTCATATAGATTTAATCAACCAGAAGAAAATACCAAAACTGTGTTTTTCTATACACATGCAGATGTTTGTGTAAGCATACAGATATATAAACAGATATGTAAGCAGATACATATATAAACATTTATGCTTATGCACACAGTTTGTGTATATATGCCTATATACTTCGAATTTGTGGATAATAAATAAAAGCTTCCTATGCTGGCAAGGCTTTCACTATTGTTTTAAAATAATGACTGTATTTCTTGGTATCCTGAATAAATATTCTAGTTATCTTCAAGAAGAAAATATTAATTTAGTGTGTGCAAACCAGCAACATTAAATGGATCAGTAAATACAAGGCACCAGTTTTATTTCTTCTGGTTTTTCTTTGTGTTTTATAATTGGATAGACTCTATAGATAATTAGACTCTTTTATGAATTTTACTAGACTTTTAATTGATTGATGGTTTTAGTGTGAGGCATCCAGAAATCTGAAGATCTCAGACTTTTTTTTTTTCCTCCCTATCTACTCATACATCTAATTTTAAATTGGTACCTGTGTGTAATGCAGTGGAAACACTTTAATTCTTATCACTTCTCTGCAAGCTCGTCACAGGCAGCTATTGAATGATGGGAGAGGGAGGCAGAGCTGAGTGTGTTGTCTCCCTGAAAAGGGCACCCAGGTGACCCTCTGTCCTAGGTGACTCGTGAAGTCACCCTTCAGCTTCACCCTGAACCTCCTTCAGTCTCTTCCTTGCCAGGGAACAGCAGATGGATTGACCATGGATGGGTGGCAGAACCAGGTGTTGCCAAAAAGGTCCAGCATCAGCCCCAGCCATGGTGAGGGCTGGAGACCCTGGGCTGTGCCAAAATAGGTTCCTGAGCAGGGCTGGGTGGGGAGCAGGGGAGCTTGGGCAGGGACACTGAGACATATTGGTGCCCTTGGGTCTGTGAGGGCTCATTTGAGAGAATTTTAGGGTTTTCAAATTTACATTTTAGGAGGCTAAATATTAAGATGACCTTAAACTCTGTATTTTGAAGGCTTAGGAGTTAGCTTATTTATGTAGCCACCCCTCCCCCTCAGAAAGCCCCCAAACAAACAAAACCCAAAAAGCCTCTGCACTATGTTCAGCAAATGTGTGCTATGAAATTCAGTCCCACAGTGCTAAAACTACGTTATTGTCAAATGTCCAGTTCTTAGTCTATAATCTGGCAGATGTCGTGGCCTTTGAATTTTGTGGAAATCTTCAGCTGTGGAATATGCAGTATTAGCCTTTGCAGGATTTAGAGCAGCATTTGTTCTAAAAGAGTAAAAAATGTTTCAGCCCATGGAATTTAAACCCCATATACTAAGCCATACTTATGAATTTCCAAAAGGGTCTTATCTAAGCTAGGAGATACTTTTGGTGTCTTTGAATCACCAAAGTGTACAAATGCAAAATCTAAATGAAATGAGGGGATGGGTATGTGTGTGCACAGATTTCATCACCCTCAGGAGCAGATTCCTCATCCAAATGAGTGATCCCCCCTGTAGCTGCCACAATCATGGAACTTAATAGCTGACATTAACAGTTAGCCTTAGGCACCGTTATCTTCTTCTGGATGTGACAATTTTCCAAGACTTTTTACACCACTGAGATAATCCTGTTGGTCTGTGGATCAATGCCTCAGTTTGGATGCCAATTTGCTCACAGTTTAAAATGAGGTTATGGGAGCAGGTGGTTTGATCCAAGATCTTTTATAGTGTACACTTTATAAAGAAAATAAGTTGAAATTTATGGTGTGTCAGTAACCTTTAAAATGATACCATTTTTTACCAGGAATTTTTCTTTGGAAATAGATTTCTCAGGCTTTGGATGATGCTGTAATACAGACTCTGCTACAAGCTTCTCCATAATTAGCTCAGTGATAACCGAGTAGCTAAAAATTGAAGACACTGAATGTTTTAATGTATATTCACATGGGATACTGTTCATATTGGTCTGGTCATTAAGAAGCTGTTTCTATCAGTATCTAAAATTGGATAACATTTGTTATCATTTATGAAGCCTTAGCAGCACTAAGTGCTTCCTGTGGAGCCCCAGCTCTTCCTGCAGAGTCTCTGTTCCGCTCCCTTACAGATGCTGCTCCCTTGTAGTTTTTCTGTAATAGAACTAGAGGAAAAAAACCTCATGATCATCTCTAAATTTTACAACCAAAGTATATAATTAGTTGCATGGCTGTGCTTTGGGCAGAGTGCGTTAGGGATTTCCAGCAGCCGTGTCCCTTGGAATTCCATTTTCTCATGTTTGCTGTACGGTTCTGTGACTGGCTGCTCGTTTGGGGTAGCCTGCCATGTGGTGTGTTTGGAGCTACCCCTCATTGCCTCCCTGTGCTCCCCATGGGAGTGTTAGAAAGCCTGCTGGGATGTCTCTAAAACTACTGGGTGTTTGCAAAGCCCCATCAGTTGCTGCACCTTCAGTGTCAGCAGCACAAACTAACCCTCACCAAATAATTAGTGTTCCCCTGCCAAACTACCTTTGGGTAGCGCTTTTCATTGGGACCTTATTATTCCCTTGTACTGTTTTGTACTTATACTCATTTCCTCTTGTTTTAATTGCTTTTAAATGAACTGCACTAGCATCATATTCAGACTTGTTCAGCTTAAACCTTCATAGTACAGAAAATGATTTGTAGAACTATAAAGTACCTATAATGTAGCTGGTGGGCAGTCCAAAAGAAAGTAAGTACTTTCAGAAATCAGTTCAGTGAATACATGTAGAAAAACCAATTACTTTCGGCACCTAAAATTCCACTTTTAACATATTTTCATCCCAGCATATTTTTTTGTTTACCCCCTCTCTAGAAAATACGTGACTCTGCAGGTACTTTTTCTCACTGCAATAATATTACTTAAAAGACAATCTTCTTCCATGTCCTCTAAGAAACTGCAGCAGAGATCCTGGTAACATTTATTGAAGTTTTCAGGGTAATTGAGCTTTGATGGAGCATAGACATAGAAATAAGCTGGACAACTGCCAGGAGCCATGTCTTAAGTGCAAAGAGATATTTGCAGTTTGAGGAAGCAATACACACAGAAAACACACAGTATAGGAAAAGCTGGCGGGATAAATCCTGGCTATAGGTCAACAGCACTATCTTCATGTGGGGTTAAAACTGGGGTTTTATATAAAGCAGCTCTAAATGACTTTTAAGGAAACTAAAGAATGAAACATTGACTAGTTTCTTTATTGCTTCAGAATTTGTGCTTATTATAGATTCCTCCATCTATAAGGGTAGTGGCATTCTTGTTTTCTTACTTTACTGCGGTATCTATTATCTGATATTTATTTTTTTAATACTTCCTCATGACCTTCCATCAATGGGGGACTGATTTGTTAAGGTACAAGTCTGGAATTCAAGGGAAAAATGTGCTGTTGCCTTTTACTTACCTCTCAAGCTTGTAACAATGAAGCTGGAAGCCCAAGTAATTTCACTGAAAACCTGCTAGCCATGTTTTTAAGAGCTGACCATAAATTGTTGCTGCATTATTGCAGATTTGCGATATGAAGGAACAAGCTTGCCCTGGGCCAACAGTATGAACTCTATGGGCACATATATGTGTAGCATCCATATTTGCATCAGTTAAGAGCTAAGACTAACTGTCATGTTCCTGGGTATTTGCCCCTTGAAGCTGGGAAGGGAGAGAGGTCTTTGGCCCCAGAGAACCAGCCTGAGTGAGGATGCTGAGAACAGATCATCGTTCAGGTAGGGCAAAGCACTGCCCGTTATCCTGTTCAACTTAGTGAGATTGCAGAAGTTTGTAGAAGGATCTGTTTCTTAATTTCAGGAGCATTGTTTTGTACAATCTTAAACGGCTAGGAATTCCGCAATGGGAAAAGAAAAACGAGGAGGGGAGAGACCATGAATTCATGGTCTGGATTAGTATCTGAAAGGAGGGTCAAGATGATGGAGCCAGGCTCTGAGCAACAAGGAATAAGACAAGAGGCAGAAACTTATGCACAGGAAGTTCCACCTGAATATGAGGGAGAACTTCTTTACTGTGCAGATGATTGTGTGCTGGAAGAGATTGCACAAGGAGACTGTGGATTCTCCCTGTCTGGAGATATTCAATACCCAACTGAACACAATCCTGTGCAATGATGACCCTGCTTGAGCAGGGAGGTTGCACAAGACAACCCCCTGTGGGCCCTTCTAACCTGACTCATTTTGGGATCATATAGATATGTGGTTCCAGAGTTTGAAACAAAGGAAAACTAGTTTCAGGCTCTGGTGATGGTGGCACATCTCTGTCTTGGCCTTGCCCCTCTTGGGCTGGCCCTACCTGACTTTCCTGGATATGCAAAATCTTGACATTGCAGTCATTTTGCTGTGTCCTCTCCAAAGGTTTAAAGGCACATCAAAATGACTCAAGTAGACAGGAGATAAGGCTGAAGAGAATTCTTATCCTCATGTGTGTCAGGGAAGGTTTAGGTTCAGCATTAGGAAAAGGTTCTTTACTCAGAGAAGGGTTGGCAAATCCAAGCCTGACACAGTTCAGGAAGAATTTGAACAATGCTCTTGGGCACATGGTGGGATTCTTGGAGTTATTTTGTGCAGGGCCAGGAGCTGGACTTGGATCATCCCTGTGGGTCCCTTCTAACTCAGGAGATTCTATGATTTTATGTCTTCTGGTTTATGTAGGATCAAAGCCCAACACAAATGCTGAAGTGGTTTCCATTCATAGGTCATTCTTGGCTGGCATTTTGTGTCTGGTTAAGGCCCCTTTGAGCCACTTAAGTGGTATAAAAGGGATGGATCTCAGAATGAACATGAGTCTTAGTAATATTGTTCTCACCAGGCACATTGTCCCCCTTTTCTGGTACACTAACCCAAATCCAGCTCTAATGATACTTGGTTTGTAGTAGCTGATGGATAATCTGTTCTGCTAATGCATTTTGCCATGTAATCTGGATCATGGGAAATGCACAGGAACACACGACTTGCACTACCCTGAATTAGTAGAGCTGCTCATCATGTAGTCACTTGGTAAATCCTTTTCTTTTTTCTTCCTGTCTCTTTGCCCCTCCAGAGAAACAGGGCATTTATGAAAAAAAAGTACTGCAATTCTGCTAATTGTCAGTGTAATTAAAGATCTCTTAAGTTTCATTCTGACACACAAGAATTCCAAGAACATTTATTGCTCTTGATTAACAATCAGCTCCAACTCAAGAATACAAAGAGGTTTATTCTGTAGTCCTATATTTGCCTGTGTGTGCTTCCAAACAAGCCTGTCATATTCTTTTCCCCTGTTGCTTTGCTCATGTAAGAGGAGCTCTTAGTAAACATCTGCAAGCATCCTACTTCAGAGCCCCCTCTGAGATCTCCTGTGCGAGAAAGTCTGCAAAAACTTGACAAGGAGGCAGTGGGTGATTTAGTATCAGTATTTCCTCCCTGCTGAGAAGTGTGTTCTCAGAGGTTTTGGTGCTCCCTTTGTTTTTTCTGTCTCAGTGTGTTGTCTGTTGTATGACCTCTCTCTCGTTGTTGTTGTTGTTGTTACTGGTTTATTCGACACCAGGGAGACCAAACTCCCAATCCCATGGCTGTACCTCTACACATTATTCAAGTGCAAATAAGTAAGTTCATACAGGGTACATTCAAGAAGGAAGGATGCAGCACTTACAAAGCATTCCCACTCTCTCTTAGACAAACTTGGATGTTTTCTGCACAGCTGTTTTCAGACATGGAAGAAAATAAGCACTCAAGTGACCAAATCTAAGGAAATTCTATTCTTTAAGTAGCCTATTTTTATTTTCCAATTTTCTTGCATTTATATAATTTTGAAAGTCTGACAGGAACGTTTTAGTCAAGTCTGAGGTATATACAGTTCATCAAAGTGAATCTAAATGGAATATAAATCATAATGTGTTTGCTGCATAATAACGCAGATTTTTGTGTCTGATGTGTGTGTGTGTTGATATGAAAAAAAGGGAGATTTGTTGGTATCTCAGTAATTGCTACATATCTAGCAAGAAAAGGCTAAAAATTCCAGGTCCATTTGCTAAGCACAGCTGGCTTCCACACTAATTTCTTTAATGGGAGATACTCGTTTGCATGAGATGCTGTTGCTTAGTCTCTCATGCAGGCAGTTCCAGGCTGCAGACAGAAGGTTTGCTTTGGGACTGCCTCTCAGCTTAGATGCAGCATTTTTCTATGCATTGTGCATAAAAGTCAGGCAGATTTCAAACCCAGTGTGTGCCTTCTGTAAATTCCCTCCCCACACGTGAATTTCACATACTCTGAAGAGTCAGGTGAGAAAGGCCCCTGCTATGGTATGATAGAAAAATATCAGTGATGGTTTAATCTGTCAGTGCATGAGGCCTGTGTTGTTGTAGCATGCTAGGTTGAGGATGCAGATCAGTTTATTTTGCAATAGTTCATAAACTTTCATTTTGCATTAACGTACAATATCTCTCAGTATAATGATGGTATGGCTATTTGAGAAAATGGAGACAGCATTTGCATGCTAACAATAACAAAGGGATAAACACCATTTCACCGAAAGGCAAAATTAGGAACAGAAACAGCAAAAGTAAATTAAATGTTTAGAATCATTACTTCCAAGCCATTTAGGATTTCTCCTCACTGGCAGGCACTGCTAGCCTGCCTTTTGCAGCAGGGAGACACACATTTCTCCTGTACCGCTTGTTATGCTTCCTCTGGCCTCCCAAGGGCTGCCTTCCGGGCATTTCATAAAACTTGCTTGGGATTCTGAGGCATGAACTACTGCTTGCTATGTGAGAAAATCACAAAATATACTGGGGTAGCCAGAGGCAGAGGCGAGGATGAAAGGTGTCTGAGAGAACGCCCAGCACTGTCATTCCTGAGACAGAGCAAAGGAGATAGAGTGTTCTGGTCCCATGTCTTTGACTGGGCTGCCCGAGCTGTCTAGTTTTTTTTTTTGGTTCTTTTAATTATCTTTATTTTTTTCCCCTTTTTTCTCTGGGAGAATATATCACCTCTCTTAATTTGAGGAGTGGTTAGACAGGTCATATAGCTTTGTTAAAGCTAAATACAGACTTCCTTTATCTTCCTCTTATGCTGCTGTGGATGGCTTGGTTTTGTTGTGTGTTTTTTTGTTTTTTGTTTTTTTTTTTAAGTCAAAGTAGCTGTTCACTGTTTCAGTATTTTCTGCAGACATCTTCATTTACTAAAGAGTTTTAGAAACTAAATATAAAAGCCCACCAAAACAGGCAAAGTAAAACAGACATTTTTAAAACACATATTTAGTATCTTCTAATTCTCTGGGGATGGCAACTCTGTTGAAACTATATATATTTGTTCAAAATTAATCAAGCTTTCTGTTATAGATCACAAAAGCAGTGACTGCAACAAGAAGAAATGTCTTCATGGGAAGTGCTGCCAAGCACTGGAACAGGCTTCCCAGGGAAGTGGTGCCGTGTCTGGAGGGACTTAGGAGATGTATATGTGACTTACTGCTGGCTTAATGGTTGGATTCAATGATCCTAAAGGGGTTTCCCACCACAAATGACCATATGATTCTAAGAAACAGGGTTGCATATGTCCTGTGGAAATAGATGAGAGTCTAGGTAGTTGTTCTAGTGCTGTTCTGTCACCTTGACCTCAGAATTACAACGGACTCGTTAGTGGTGTCATTGGTTAAGAAAGGCCCAGGAACGATGTGAACTGGGGTGTAATGGGCCAGGTGGTGCTTGGATGAAAAACCAAGTGGGAGAGAGGCCTTGCCATAGAGCTGGCATGCTCCTCTTTATTGCTAAGGGTCTCAGACTGAGCCCATCACTCTTGGAGACCCTTCCTCATGGGTCTCAGCTTTAGGTCTGCTAAGACCTGCGCTGTGTGCTTTAAACTCAGTTGCCTCTGTGTCTGCACAGGGGGCAGGAAGGCCATTTAAAAGGTTCTTTATTCTCCATGCTGTGATGTGCATTTCTTCAGTTGTGACACAGAAGGGTGTGATAAACTATTTCTGTTTGTGCACAGAAGAGCATAGTTTTGTGTCTTTGCTCTCTTCCCTAGGATATTGGCAATTGTGTAACAGAATGGAAAAGTGGGGTTCAGCTGTAACTAAATTTGGCCTACTTCTGCCACTGTGCTCAAGGTTATGGGATGTCTTATTTAAGGTATGGTATCTCCAATTTGTGAATTATTGCAAGCTGCAAATCCAAGCTGTGCTAGTGGGTGGCACTAGTTGGTGGTGACGGGTTCCAGGCCTTACCTCATGAGGCCTTATTCTCCAGACTTTGCTGCAAATAATTATATCTGTAGTGAAGAAATTACTTGAGTCTTGTTGCTAATCGAAGAGATTGGCTATTTTGCTGTTATTTCCCTGTTATTAATAGCTTATATGGTCTCTTCATTGACTTATTCTCCATCTATTGGGCCATGTATAATCTTCATTCTGTTCAAAAAGTTGTGCTCATCTTGAAGAAAACAAAACTACTCTTAGTTATTCTGAGTTTCTGAAAGTGCTTGGTGTCTGCTACTGTCAGGCCTCCTCCTGTTGAATCACCTCGTTTGATTCTCCTCTGCAGATAATAATTCTTTACCCATGAGAATTTGTTTTCATTTTGTTCTGAAATGAAAACAAGGAGCAGAGGAGCTGATTTGGATTGTATTGATTAAAATTTATTTTTCTTCAATAAAGTCAAATAGAGTTCTCTTACAATATTAATTCTGTGATGATACTGAGGGCTTCGTGTAGGAGGATCACAAAGGAAAACACAGTACAAAAAGACACAATGTTAAATCCAATATGCTTAAACAAACTTTTCTGTTCCATTAATTCCTTTATGTATGGAGTATCTGAGTTACTATATTTCTATAGGAGAAATAACTGGCTAAATCCCTAAATATCTTTTTGGATCTATTTTCAAGAGGGGAAGCTATAAGCACCTCTCATTTAGAGTAAAGAACAAATATTTAGTTTACAAAATTTATTTAAAAAAATGTGAAATTTGCAAAGTTTCTCGGAAAAGTTTTGTGTTACTTGGATCTTATATCATCCAAGGTGAAAAGACAAGAGGTAAGGAGGGAAATTTTAAATTGACCAATAGTATAAGGATAAAATACTTGGGACACAAGGGATATTGAATTAAGTCTTAAGGGTAATTTAATTTCACTTTCTTCTATTAAAGTTTTATGACCTACTTTGACATTACAGAATGTAGAAGGTACATGGATATTTTTGACTGAGTTATACAAAATCTCAGTTACAAATTCTTATCTTTGCAAAGGTCATTGTGCCAGGACTTTCTCACAAGAGCACCCTAGTACATGAGGAGGAACCTGAAATAAGCACTCTGAATAAAAATGAGCTATGTTGTCTCAAACACTAAATTAAACCATGGGTCCTCCTACCACCATATGTAGTGTAATGTGCAGAAAAGTGATTTGAAATAGCTCACCATCACTTACACAGCACAAGTCCACTTGACTAAAACATCATATGGACCCCCTGTCCTTTTACAAGTCTTAACTTCTTTAATGATAGTTTTTTCTTTGCCTCTCTCTTCCTAAGACATTGAAATGGAATATTTTTGTGACACCACTAATTGAATTAATGCCAGCAAACTGGGACCTGAGGAGTTTTCTGGACTGCCTCATGATCCCATCCTCTGTCTTTACCCAGACTTTTTAGCACAATTACACTTGAATTTGAACATTGCTATCACACCAGTCAGCTGAGCTGTTACTACTGGCCTTTGTTTGGTGGCTGGGTTTGCTCTGCAGCTGGGATCTGTGATGCACTGGACTTCAGTCTTGAACCAATTCCACTATGATTTTTCAGGATGCAATTTTGGCATGGGGCACCAGAAGTGAACGCTTCTTTAAGATGAAAATTTAAGTTTTCTTGACTAAGTCCCTGTCTTCTAAACTAGAATTTTCAGCTTGTTTCCCTCAAAGAAAAAGTGCCTTTGATAAAATGGTTGCACAGGGGATGTTATACGTTAAATGTGCCTACTGCCTTTCTGAAAAAGAGTAAAAGAAAAATAAAATCAAGATTTCCGAGCTAGTCCTAGAGTCTTAGATTCAAAATGCATTCATAAATATTTTTTAATGCACTTTCTGAAAACAAAATAAAAGTCGAGTTAATTAGTACAAGGAAAAAAGGAGCCTGATGTTTTAGCAGAGCACTGTGGAGCCACTGCTGGTACCATTGCTGGAAAAGCAATAATGCCTCATGATTAGACACTAGTTTTCTCCAGCTGTGCTGTTTCCACCACACTGCTGGGAGTAGATGCTTTGTTTCCTCTGGGGTGACACAACTTGATTTAAAAAGGAAGTCATAAACCAGAACATATGACACTGAGAAGTAAGGTTATTAACAGAATTAGCAGACAGTAAGCTGCTGAAGGCTGTGAGGGTCTATAAAAGTAGAGTGGAAATGGTATTTGTTGACACTTGTTTTATTTTCAATGGCTGATGACAGGAAATTCAAATAGAGTCTAAAATTGTAGGATTCTGGTAACTTGTGAGGAAGCGTGAGTGCTGCTATCAAGATATATTTTGGATAAAAATGCAGAAGTGATCCTAAGACTGCCTGAAGAGTGTTTCTGGTATGTGTAAACACTCTGCAGGTAATTACAATTGAAATTTTAGATGCACTGCCTATTAATCACCTGACAGAAGTTCGCTTTGCGACCATTTTGCAATGATTTTGGTACTTGGCTGCTGCTGTTCCTGTCTTCAAAGAAGACTGCTAATATCTCTTGGCTGTGCTTTGGCTGAGCAGATGCACAAGAGGAAAGCTGGCACAGTCTGTGCCTCGTGGGTTACAGACATTCTATCATCTCCTTGCTGATTTATAGGGAGGGCAATTAAGCACTTGCAGGATTCAGGGGGTTTGTGTGGTTTTTTCGTTGGTTTTTTTTAATATTGGGAAGATCCTTCAATTGGGAGGATGCAATCTGGTATAAAAAGAAACAATTTAAAACAAACCATCGAGAAAACTCTGTGCTTCTGAAATGTTTGAAAACATTATCCTTCTTCCCTGCTCCTGCCCTGGGAATCGAGGGACTGGCTGTGCCTCGTCAGTCCCAGAGCAGCACTGAACAGCTTCAGATCTGCTGCAGATTTTGCCCAGCTGTTCGTGGCTCAAAGAGGGATCTCTAAAGCAACATTTCTGGGGCTCTGGCCACATCTGTGCTGGCCAGCCCAGAGCCCTGCGGGGGCAGATGCAGGATGGCAAAGTGCAAGGCCCCTGCAAGCCCCTTGTGCTGCCACGTGTGCTGCTGCATTGTTACAGCTATGGGGGATGTTGTTATTTTTATTTCAGTAAAGATACTGCTATTATCCAAACTTAACTTTGCTTTTGGAGAACAAATATGTGTCTGAAAAAAACTTTTTTTTTTTTTTTTTTTTATTTGTTTAATAAGCAGTGTTTTTCCCCTCTGGGGA
>JAWWEE010000142.1:11150915-11209418 GCA_035221455.1 Xenops minutus | reverse complement strand
CAAAATTGATTCACTACAATGGTGGTTATGCCCTGAAATTTCACTGAAAAATACCGTGGTTCCCAATCTTGCTGTCCACATTCACCATTTTAAAAGACTGTAATAGGATCATATCATCTCATTGGGACCAATTTTCTTCTGTCATATTTAAGCACTACAGAGGTTTTAACGATTTAATGGCTATATTTCACTGCTTAACAAGAGAAACACTGTAATATTTCTCATCCTGTTATGAGTGCCCCTCTCCTGGTGCTCTGTTATTAAATATAGATTAGCTTTCCTGGAAAGAGAAGAAAACTGCTATCATGTTCTGATGTTTTAGATATTTCTTATTGTTCTCCTAAATAGTTTGCACAACTTCCTCTCCTATTCTCATCCACAGGATTATAATTTCTAATTTGAATAGTAAAATGTTAAACAATGTTTAAATAACTTTTTGATTAAAAAAAACCCTAGTTCTTTGAGCAAAGTTTTCTCTCCATTTCCCAGTGCCTTGCGTCCAAAGGTGATGGGACTTGGCTACCTTGCTCTTCTCTGTCCCTGGCAAAATACTGGATCATTCTTCTAGAATGGAGTTTAAGAAAACACTAATTTTAACAGTTGGACTGAATTATATTGGTTACAGTGAATAGTAATTTAATTTTAATGAGGTACTTTATGTAGAACAGAAAATCAGAGCTAATCATATGGAGCACTTTTTTTGGCCTTCAGCCTTTTTACACGTAAGCTCTGTCAGGTAATGAACAGGAACATTCCTTTCAAATAGAGACACTACTTAATGAAGATGCATAATTTGCCTATTGCAAAAGCAAATTCAGTATGAGAGCCAAAAAGCAGCGTTTTTTTCCTTTTTTTTTTTTTTTCCTATTCATGAATACCAATCAGTTTAATCTTTAGGCTGGTCGTGTGTCCATTGCAAAGCAGACTTCTCTAGTGTATTTTCATTTTGAATATGTGCTTTTTCTTCCTTTTGTCTAGTAAGGCAGAAAATGCCTTTTTGAAAAACCTTTATGTTTCTGTTGACCTATAGAGCTGTGTGGCTTTCAGCTTGAGGTAGTCTGGGTGAGCAGTTGACCTTTGTGTTTCAAAGGAATCAGGATTTTTAGAATGGCTTCTTCCATTCCGTTCCCACCCACCCCAAAAAAGAACCCAACTAAATTCACCTTCTTTTTATTTCAGTGGGAATTGATTACTTTGTAACTCAACTTCTAAGGTTTTCTTGGAAGGCGTGATTAATGCCTAGAAAATTGTATAGTGCCTAGTGCTTGTGTCCACCCTGGCAAGCGTGAGAATGACAGGTATATTTTATACTCCATTCCAATATCTGCACTTCTCACTAGCCAGGGACTGCCAGCTGTTTCCCAATAGCCTTTTCAGGAACAGGAGGACTTTTGCTCTACTGTCCATAAAAATATGCCTCTGCTGTTGCCACTAAACTTTATGTAAGCCATAAAATATCTTTTGGCTCCGACTTGAAACACAAGGAGAATGTTTGCACAATGAACATCAGACATTGTCAATGTTAATGTGTAATGTCTGTTGGCAGAGTTGTCTGTAAAGATTTTTTAGCCAGCCAAATGTTACTTCTATTTCACTCAGAACTCATGTGTGTCATAGGATAGGAAGAATAACAGGTTGTATTAAAATTAGCTACAGGCGGTTTAACTTTTTTCCTTTGCTAGCCTTTTGACTAACTCCTGGCAACAATTATATATATAAAATACATTTTTTTCAAGCCTTCTTAAGCTGACTGTGGATAGCAGAGTGCTCTATTGAAGATGCTATGGTAATTAAAAAAATATTTATATACACATGTATGCATATATATATGTATGCTTTATATGAGTATCTTAATGGATATCTTCAAAGTGCTGAGTCTATAACAAAAATGCATGCAGAAATGGTTAAGTCTTGCAATTAATTTCAGCAGTTTCTGACTTACATTATTAGTGTCCACAATTACAGTATTTGAATCAATTTAGACTAGGAATAGAGATTTCATGGTTTGTAACTGATAGCATGCAAAAAAATAATCGTTTAATAACTAACAAAGCTACACATAGCAAAAGAGAAGAAACAATCCTTTAACTCTTTTTTGTCATCTTTTATCCTGTGAGGTTGTAAAGCTTCAGAACTGACTGTTGTGAATAATACAGATGCATTATTGTTCACACATCTGCGTCATTGCCAGTGTAAGTGATGTTCAAATGAATACTTTAACTAAAGCCTCAGATTTTTCATACAGAATTATAAACCAGGTCTGTAGTCTATCCTCAAGCAGTGGCATTAACTCAAGTGTGGTGTTTTTGTTTTGTTTTGCTTTAACACAATGTTTAATGAATTTTTTGAGAACTTTCAGTCAAGATGTTGAAATGAAAGAGAAGTTCATTATGTGGATGCCCAGCTATAAATTTATTATACTATAAGATACTGTGGTATTGAACAGAAATATTTTGTAATAGGCTTTTCTGAATCTATATCCAAATGCTTTTTCCTGGCTGGAAGAACATTTGCTTTACATATAGAAGTAATAGACTGGAAGAAATTTACTAGTGAAATTCATCAAGAATCAGTCTTGGGAACAATAAAAAATATATTTTGAATGATCCCTGTATGAATGCTGTGTGATGATGTCTGCTGCATACAAAGATAAGAGGCATTGCCAGTATAAGGGAGTATTGGAATATCATATACAAAATAGAGACCTGTAAGAACTTAGTGAATAAAAGCAAATAACTAGTATGAAAACCAGATCCATGGATATGAGAAACCCTAACATTAACTTTTGCAAGGTGAAAACTCATCCAATGGGAAGGCTTTAGGTGTAGAAGCTGATATGACTATGGTTCCCTGAGTGATGGAGCCATAAAAAGGCAAACACAACCTTTCAAACTACTACATTTTTTCTAATAGAGAGGAAAATACATGAATATTGTAATTGCACAAAATGTTTTTCAGCTGTCTGCTGGAACATCATGCATGGTCTTGGTCACTCACGCTCAATATAAAAACAAAACCAACCAAAGAGAAAACCTCACCTGATATTGCTACCAGCATGTCAGAACCTTCCTCATAAGGAAAAAAATCTAAGGTAGGCTCCCTTAAATCACCCATCCAAAGCTGATCCTTTCATAAATAAGTCAGAGGGTGAAACATCAGGGACAGAGAAAATTAATTGTAGAAAAGTTGAATATGAGCCAAAGAATATGTGGCTATAAAATTACCCTGACTATACGGAGAATTCAGGTAAAGTTCTGAACCTCTGGGCTGGTCAGGCCTGGGGTAGCAGGAAGGAATAAAGGTGTCCCTGGTGACTCCTGATGCTCCTAACTCTGCTCAGCATGATCGAAAAAGGAGAAAAAGCTTGGATAGTTTACCAAGATATGTAACAGTCTAGCTTTATGTGAACTTTGGAAATAATGCCTAATGGGAAATGTGCTTATCCCGTGTCACAACAGCTACTAAACTGATCTGGTGTGTCCTTACACGTTTCGAGGTGCTGCTCTGAAATTGCAGTTGCAGGCACTGTTTTACAGCATGTAGAAGGCTGTGTCTGTGCTGAGCTACGTGGTGTGCAATTTTTTCTGTCCCAGTCTAAGCTTGTTCTTGTGAAGACTTCTGATTTTTTTTTTTTCTGCTGTCCTATGAATGCAGAGAAAGCCTTCCTACCTCCCCACTTCTCCTTGTCCTCTTCACCATTGCTATATCTAAATAAACATCTCAGGATCACAAAGGATCATATTCTTCTGTTCTCACAAGACTCCTGGCTGTGAAGTATTTGTTCATATTTCACGACTGAGGGACTACAGAAGATACATTTAATACTCTACCTATAGTTTTCCTCAGAGAAGTCAGGAATTCAAATCAGACTTCAGAACCCTTATGTGACATCCTATACCACAGGCTGTTTTTCTGTAAACAGGTGAGCATTTACTATGGTGAAGGAAACTAGCAACTGATGGTCACTACAGGTGTGATAAACAGGAATTAGTTTGGAACATCTTTTCCCCCAAGAGAAGATGAACGTATCAGCTATTGTCCCCCAGGTCTACCATAGCAGAAAGCCAGTCATTTGACTATACAGTCATTGCCTGGATTTAAAAAAAGATAAAATGTATAGATATATTAGAAGTCTATCTATACAGCTATATTCTTCATGCTGAGAGAAGGACAAGAAAGCTGGTGAAGGGTCTGGAGCACAAACTTTATGAGGAGTGACTGAGGGAACTGGGGTTGTTTATCTTGGAGGCTCAAGGGAGATGTTGATCTCTACAACTACCTGAAAGGAGGCTGTAGCCAAGTGGTCTCCAGCCTCTTCTCCCAAGTAACAAGTGACAGAATGAGAGCAAACGGACCCAAATTGCGCCATGGGAGGTTTAGGCTGGATATTAGGAAAAATTTCTTTGCTGAAACAGTGGTCTGTTATTGAAACAGGCTGCCCAGGGAAGTGGTGGAGTCACCATCCTTGGAGGTATTTAAAATACATGTAGATGTGACACTTGGGGATGTAGTTTAGTGGTGAACATGGTGGTGCTGGGTTAGCAATTGGACTTGATGGTGTTTTCCAACCCTAATGATTATATGATTCTATATATCCTTTAAAGGAACTTTAGACATAAGTCTGTATGGTGGTTTTGGTAGTGATTCGTGCAAGGTATTCAATGTTTTTATCACTACTGGCTTTATACTTACTGGAAAGCTATTGAGAAGTGGGCAGCAGCAGCACTTGCCTATGGAAATGTAGCAGTGTTGACTGAATGCTCCTCTGTCAAACTGAACTGCCTTTACCCCACCAGAGAGAAGCAAGCTCCAGAAAATAAAAACAAAATGCAGGGAAGAAGAGTGTGCTGAATATGCTGAGTAAGAAAGTTAATTTGCATAAACAATCAGCACTGCAAACCCATATAACATTCAGTTACCTATTCATAAGGGAAAAATTGGGTGCTAAATCTTTGCTCTGTCTTGAGCTCCTCCCCCGAAGTCAAGAAATGAGCAATTTTTTAAATGCTTTCTAACTAAGAACTGAATCCCTGATATTAAAAAATAATGAAAAAGTAACTCCCATATTAGCATTCCCTACTGTACCCTTATGCCTGGACAAGCAATGGGATTTTTCACATAATCATGTATAGTCTTATTTATTTGGTGTACTTCTATAAGTGTGTGTGTGAGCAGCTAATACAGACAGAGAGGCCAGAGCCAAATCCCCAGGTTCAGGCACTTCTGAGCTGTGGAGTGTTCAAAATCCAAATCAGGGCTTTACAGCTTGAGCCTTTCTCTAATATTTATTCAGATTTATGATAAATGTAGTACTTTAGAGCTAATTCTTGTTCATAATGTATCTGTTGTTCAGTCGTGACTATAGTGTATAAATATCACGCATTTATCTTTGAGCCTGTAGACATTGAAGCCTCTGTTCTTTGGGGTGTTATTTATTTATTTATGCCTTTTCTTGTTTGATAGATGGCAGTAGATAAATGTTTCCTAACTGGAGATGTCTCATTAGTTTTTGCTTTTAGTATCATCTGTCATATGACAGCAAACAACAGGGAATTTTTGCACATTTTGTGTGACTGCATTGCATTTTCAGTTATAGCTGCTTCTGTGTTTACACAGGTGATACATAAATATAACCTTATCCTTAAAGACTGTTTTCAAAGAAAATGCATTAATGCTATAACCAGAGCCCTATCGTCTTGCCATTACAGCCCCACTATTTTCAGGGAAGCGAGCTCGTTGTGTGATATCGAAGGTGGAGACTGGGAAGCTGGCTCTGCTAAGCCTTGCCTAATGCAAACTGCTTTAGTATGCACATCACATCATGCCGGCTATACTGCAGGGAGCAGGCAGTTATCGCACAAGCGTGCATCCTCAGAGCCAGGATAAACACTCCGTTACTCTCCCTCTAAACTGCTCTTCTGGGAGGGAGAGAAAATAAATAGGGAGCAGGAGAGGCATTTGAAGTAACCTTTTTAAGAAGGAGGCAGCAGCCAATAGAACCTTTCTTTCTTTTTTTTCTTTTTTCTTTTTTTTTTTTTTTCCCCACTTCTTACTAGAGAAATTCGTGTTTTCTCAGCAATTAAGGAGAAGAGCCAGCATCTAGGGTTCCAGGCTGTGAGGGGGAGTAGCAACTTGTACCAGGTAGGAAGCCCTTTCAACATCCTTTTAAATTCATGCAGCTCAGTTACTACTTGCTATGTTGCTATACCGTGTCTGAGTTCTGGAGACCTTGTGTCTGCTAGTCACCATTCCCCGAGTGAAAGAGACCTTGGGGAGCTTTAATTGCCAATGACCTTCAGGGTCTTTCTTGGAAAGACACTGGTACTTAGTGCTGTAAAGTAAAGCAATCTATACTTCCATCTGACAGCTTAAAGTGTGCGTTTAGCATCAGGATGCAGCTGGGTGAAACTGCAGCTGTTACCCGTCTACGAAACCATGTCACAAATGAGTAAAAATTAGCCATTTTATAATAACTGAAGCAGCTGCTCTGCATTTTTAGCAACACGGCTGTATTACTTTCCAAAACTTATTACCATAAATTCTTTTCGTGCTGGAAAGTCAGCAGATATGCTTTACTGTATTCAAAGTTATTTTGACAGTCATCTACTATATTGCCACAGTTACTTATGCATATTTTATTAAGACTTTTCTAAACTTTCCTGAGGCAGCCGTGTCTTCTGTGGCAGGTTAATATCCCTGCTAACAAATAATTTGTGTAGTAACTGTGGTGAGTGGTTACAATATTCCCTTTACAGTGTTGCTTACTGTGAGCCTGTGGAATTCAGGCACCTCCTGAGGTGCCTGAGGGCTGTGCTGGGCTGGAACTCTGGGTCGCACATGTTCATTTTATCCACCTTAGTAGTACAGGACAGAGGGGAGAGTGAGGAGGATGTGGAAGCTGTAATTGGGCTTTGTGATCCTGTTGTGCATTGTTTTCCTCCTTGTACTTTTATATGTGTTTTTTCACAGGAGTGAATGGTTAGTTGACATCTGTTCAACCTGTATTGTGTATATTGTAACATGAATGGGACTTTATTAAAAGCAGGAGTAGCATTTGCATAAGTTCCTAGGTTAGGAGTCAGTCCTGCAAGGGTCAGCCTGGTGCCTTGTGACTGAGAGTTTCATTGTGTGATCAGTTTAAGTTGCTGTCTTCTGAGCAGTGTCTTCTGAGTCTGAGGCAAACTTTTGCAAGCTTTAACATTTTCTTCTATGCATCAGACCAGTGACAGGGAATTAAGGGTAAAAGCTGTATGTATTTCTAAAGTGTAAGCAGTGGTGTGAGCAAATATACTGTGTCTAAGGATTCAGTTGATTGCAAGAAAACCTGAAAATAATGTTCAAAACAGTCAGAGCTTAGGTACCACTGCTATAATAAAAAAATAAATACTGGTAATAGCAGAGCTCTCTCAGTAGCTGCACAACCTTTTCTTGTATGTAATAGCTCTATGCAGAAATAGCTCCATATATTTTGTTTAAAGGTGTCTTGTGACTCTTATCTGTAGGAAAAACTGTTGAGGATGTCTAAATCCGTAGCCTTTTTTCTGATGAGTGTAATGAAAAAAACAATTCTTAGAAAATGAGAATTGTGTCTGATAGCAATAAAAGCTAAGGAGGTAAAAAAGAAATAGCTTTGAAAATTACAGCTGTGAAATAGAGGTGAGATCTAGTTAGTGACCAGTGTTGGTTAGAGGACCTGGCAACAGTAGAGAACCCTGTTATACCCTCTGTTTCATCTATTCTGAGAAATTCAATGCTTCAGAGAATCACACTTGGAAAGTACCACCAAGAGAGGAAGAAAACTGGAAAGGGAAAATGATGTCTTGACTCCTTTAATTTCTCTTGATGTGTGAGATGTGTGATGAAGGAAATTATACCCATGCCCTTCAGGGTTTTTTTAACAGGTTTATGTAAAACTGAAGTGAATCATTACCTTAAAGAGAAAAAGGGAGTTGTAAGTTGAACACATCAGTGTGTTTCACTAGAAACCCATAAAATTAGAGTTTCAGAAACATTTAAGGTAAATTGCAGCTGCTTGTTGAGGGGTTTGTTTGGTTTGTTTGGTTTTTTGTTTGTTTGGGTTGTTTTTATTTTTCCTTATTTGTATGGGTTTTTTTAACCTCCAGTCCAAATGCTTACCCTGGGAATATGTAGAATTCTCAAAAAAAGTTATGAATTGACTCAGACCTTAAATTTTGGCCTGAAAGATTTTATTTATTCATTCATTGTCACACTTTGTAGGTTTCTCTGAGAGAAAGGGATCCTGAGAACTGTGTATTGGGATATGTAGGTTCCTTAGTTTGGTATTGCTTGAAGGTCACTACTTTTCTATGCCTCAGTTTACTCCTACATAAATACAGGTGTTGGCTGCTGCCTCTCTTAGAAAAACATATTGCAGATCTGAGTTTTTCCAGATTATCCTCATTCACACTAGTTGTGCTTTATGTAGATTTGCTTTTTTGTCTCTCTAGTTCACCTTGTAGCGTATGAATTAGCCTTTATTTCTCAGGGTTTATTACCTGTTGCTTGCCCTACTAAAAACCTACTGAACAAACACTTCATGACTATAAACCCTTAAATCAAAACACAGATAGCAGAAATCTTCATGCTTCATTGGTGCCCTGGAAGAGACTCCCTTTATGCAGAGAGCTTGTGGGGGTGTGGGATGGCCCTGTCCATGGGGGGAAACCTCTTACCTTTAACAAGACTTCAGGAGGTCAGTAGTCACTGATAGCAAATCTGTGATGTCTATGTGTCTAAAAGTAGATCGGGTTTACTGCTGCAGAAATCTTATGACTTCGTCAGCAGAAATGATGCAATTGGTTCTGCAGAGGTTTTTAAAAATATAAACCCAGAAATACCTGACTTCCAGAGATGTCAAATCCAACTGTCCAGAGGTATCAAGCATAGCTGACATCACACGTGTGGGTACCCCTTGCATTGGTGACTTTGGCCAAGGCTCCTTATCTCTCTATTATTTCCCAGAACTCCCTTCAGCATCCAAGTGGTGGAGAACTGGGCCTCCTAGTGCCTTTGGAAATCAGATGATGAAGCCTCAAATTTGTTGCAAGGGTCTTATCTGTTGACATATAAAAGAAAAGGTTCCTCTTTAAAAGTAGTTGATGTTTCTTGGTGCTTTCTGACATTTTGCTGTGTAAAAAAAAGTGGCCTGACTGGAGATTTTGACATTACTATAAAGACTGTCAAAATGCAATGTATGAAATTCTAGGTGTTATAATTCTGTATTACTATGAGCCCCCAGAGTGGCCATTATCTTTTGATCTAGTTTTCGTTAATTTTAATAACCTCTTTGTGTTTTTGGAAGCAAAACACTAACCACACAGTCCCAGTAATGTATGATGACTGCAAATTTATATATGAGGATTTCCAAACACCCTCCCAGTTGCAATTATACTGAACAGACGTGTCTGCACTCAGGCATGTCTTTCTACTGTGAGCATGAACAAGAGCATGAGGCTAGATTTGTCTTTTCCCACTGTCAAGATATGTGGTAACATTTTTCCAAATGAACACTTGAAGACAATCAGGCACTTTTGTACTTTGCTTTCAATGTATGCAAGGGATTAGAATTAATGGTTGGGCTCAGGGGATCAGGATTAATGGTAAGGCTGACTAACTATCTAACTGTTGGACCTCGCTGCCAACTTTAACAAAATAGTAAGTTGCTTAACTGCACACAACTTTTGAGATTTATTTAAGCAATAATCCCCAAGAAACCAATCATTACTGGCAATTAACTGTTGGTTTGTGGGTTGCTGGACCACTAATGTTCTAACAAACTGACTGTTAACTAAAGTAACAGCAACAGCAAATTCTGGGTATTTGCTCTGACTGCGGGTTTCCTGTTATGTAACTGCTTTATCTGTCCTACACTTTTTTAGCAGCTGGGGACTCATTAAATAATTTCTTCTCTGTTAATGCCCTTTGATGCTGTGCGGAAAGGCTGTGATGTTGGAGCTGGATTTATCGTACCTGTAAGGCTACACTTCAGGCAGAATGTGGAAATTTTGGTGCTATTTTTTTCCCTGAAACTTTATTACTGCATTTAAAAGACACTGGATGCAATATTAATGTTGAAATAACAATTTAAAACAAAATACTTATTTTTTAACTTTTTTTCCCTAACTGAAATTGTAACAGCCTTGATCTGATTCAATCAGTCCGAGTAGCAGTGTTTAGCACATGGAAGTTTTGACATTGGTAATTTTTAGGATAGGCAGAATTTGGGATGTTTTGGCCTTCTTAATATCCTCAGCCTTTTTCAGAGTTTAAAATGGAAAGCAAAACTGAATGGTGAGAGGCACAAAAAATAAACTGGAAGCTGAAAACCTGCTATTTTAAGTTTATTTAAAGTTCTGGGCTTATTTAATATTGTATTCTAAGTAATTGTTTTACTTTTCAGTGGCCAGGAAAAAAAAAAGCTAGATATAAAATTATATTTCTTATAAAGTAGGACAGCTGTTTTATCTCTGTGAGCTTTGTTTGCTTGATCCAAAAATCACCAATAGCTTAGGGTGCCAGTGTGTATGTGTTGACTTTTCCTTAATGGAATTGAGGTGGGCAGCTCTACTGAGGCTGATTAGAACCATCATAAAATCTGCCATGCTACAATGAAATGAAGGGAGATGGATTTAGGTCAGTATCTAATGAGCCCCACGTGTAATGCTGGCAGGGAAAAAACACCACAACCAACTTAGAAGTTAAATATGTAATCTGAGTAATTTAGGAAAAAAAATAAATACAAAAAAGCAGACACTGGCTTACATGATTCTTTAGTCGGAATCTTACCTAGTACAGAAAATGACACTATTTTTCCAAATGAAAAGGAAACATCATACAAGTACTTGTATGATGCAGCCTCAGCAAGTTTGCCAGTGACACTGAGCTGTGTGCTGTGGTCAGCAGGCTGGAGGGAAGGGCTGGCACCCAGAGGGATCTGGACAGGCTGGGGAGGTGGGTCTGTGCAAACCTCATGAGGTTCAATGAGGCCAAGTGCCAAGTCCTGCACGTGGGTTGGGGCAACCCAAAACACAAAAACAGGCTGGGGAGAATGGATTGAGAGCAGTCCTGAGGAGAAGGACTTGAGGATGTTGGCAGATGAGCAGCTCAACATGACCCTGCAATGTGCACTCATAGCCCAGAAAGTCAACTGTGTCCTGGGCTGTGTCACAAGAGTGTGACCAGCAGTTGAGGGAGGGGATTTTGCCCCTCTACCCTACTCTTTTGAGACCCTGTCTAGAGTACAGCATCCAGCCTTGGGGTCCCAAGGTAAGAAGGACATTCTGTCCAGCCCCCTACCTAGCACTGTGTACAGCAATTTGAAAGCACCAGTAAAGAAGCAGAAAAAAACCCAACACAAATTCTGAGAGAGAAATTACTTTTGGGGAGTTGCCTTGCTCTTGGGTATCGTTTCCTTCTTTTTTCTTACTTCAGTGTCAATCAGACTGGCACAAATCTCTTGGAGAAGACAAACATCATTAAGGACAAACAGTAAGGGTAAAAAAGTTGTTCTTATAGTAAACTTGTTTATTTTGTGATGTCCTTTCTTAAAATGACAGCTCTTTAATTGAAATAGAGTTTCCTGGTATAAAATACATCCATCAAGCTACTGACATTAGTGTTTTGTTGAACGTGAGGCATAATCCAGTGTTCCAGAGTGACTGGTACCTTTATTTACATTTGCCAACAAAACAGATTTAACAACAAACCACTGCATAACATAATGGATCTTTAGGACTGCAGAAATGAGTGACAGGTTGCTGTGTTTTCTGTTTCCAGGAAAACAAGAATACTGGTGTAGGACAATAAACCAGAAAAACAGTTTGCATAGAATAAAACTAATTTTGCCTTATTAATACATTATCTGTAAACGTACCTGGAAATCAGAATAGACACTATTCAGCATATAGAAGTAAGGAAATCAGAACCACACTTACAAATAGCAACCCCTAAGTAATCAAATATTTGAAATTAATTGGTCTTTGGTATGTTTATATCAAATTACTGTCTAGGATCAACATTTCTCATAAGGGAGCATAATTCAGGAAGAATGACAGAGGAATTGTATGTTGCACTGAAGATACCCAAGCAGTTCCGTGTAATTTTACTGCAACAGAAACCAAAGGTCAACTGCTTGAAGCTGAAATATTGGCTGTATTGGGGTTCTGACCCAGGATTCACCACTGGGAGCCTCTGTAGGCACACACAAGATCAGCTGCACTTGAATCTATCTTTGTTAACCAGGAAAACTTACCCACATTTTTGTTAAATTTTCCTAAAAAGCTCCTTATAAGGTAGCCTAAACACAAGAGACTCCGAACTCTGTTAGGTCCATCTTCACACCCTGTCCCCAGACACAGCCTGTGAGAGCTGCACTTCTTTCCTTGTATGGGCTGTATGAGAAGTCTGAATGTTGTAGACCTGGACAAAGAATGAGTTTGAGACACATCAATAAGAGCATCTCTGATTATTTTTTTGTTTTGTATCCTTTATTCCATGAGAGTCCTTGGCTAAAAAAAATACATCAAAGAAATTATCAGCAGTTACCTTCAGAATTTTAATTTATCTTTTAAAGGGTCAGGGGACAATCAATAGATATCTGAAATAACAAATGCTTGGAAGGTTATCTTTTTTGCCTATGCCTTGTATACTTCTAGTCTTGGTGTACAGAGATGCATCCCACAGTTTTCTTTCACATCTAAAACAGGATAGTACTAGTCAGTGCTTTTCTTGTGAATGTAGATTTGTAAGGATGTTGATACAAACATTTCATAACTACGTGTTTAAACACCCCCTCAAAAACAACAACAAAAAAACCCCAAACCTAAAACCAGGTTCAGGTGGCAGGATGTCTTCAGGAGATCAAGAAACAGCATCTCTTAGGGTACAGGTAATGGTAGATGTGCTATTTGCAAATAACTTTTTGGTGGTTGCTGAGTACCCAATATTGAGGCCCTGTCACTTTTGTCTGTGTTTGATTCTTTTTTTTTTTCCTTCCATTTTTTCATTTACTCATGCATTTAAAACCAAGGGTCCAGGAGAATTAGCTGACAGGAATTATCTTGAGTAATCCATGACATGAAACATTTTTTACTGCCATGACTAGGCAATTTTGGAGAGATTTACGCTAGGACATGCACTCCCAGTTTGTTTCTCTTTCTGTAGTAAGTCTGAATGGTCTTCCTCTCTGTGTGACTTTGGTCTCTGAAATTGTGTGATAGAATTTGACAGGGAGCTGCAATACTTAATTATTAAAAATCTAATATATAGAGTTTTGCAGAGAAGTAAAAATGAGCTTTTGTAGATCTCATAAATTTTTTGAAGTCAATTCTTCCAAATATACATAGGAAGAATGTAACAAAACCAGAGGAAAAATTTAAAAATTATAAGAAAATCTGTCCTTAGTTTTAAAGCTATTTAGATTTTCAGAAGCTGTATTCACATTACAGTCTTTGGCACTAATGTGTTTAGAGTTTGATGTGATACTGGAAGGGTTTTGCTTATTAGACTCAGGTGAGTGCTCCAGGAGGCTCTTGGAAAAGCTCCAATTCTCCTGCTTTGCTATCAATTAATTACACTCTTACTTGGAGTTCATGAAGTTTGCCTAATTATTTTGGAATGTTTTGGAGCTACATTTACATTTTGAGCAGCAGCACAGTACACAAGAGCAGAGTCCAGCAAATGCCATGTGTTGAGAAACCGAGATTGTTAAATGTCCTGTAACGTTTCAGAAAAGAGATGTTAAGAAGTGGTATTTAGGTCTGCATGGTGTACACCCTGTGTCCTTGCAAGAGTGATCCCTGCAGGTTACGGGGGCAGATCAGCATGGATATGTCCTCCAGCCTCCAAAAAGTACATGTGGTCAGAAGGAGGACTGAAGGTGATGCCCAAGTCCATGGTGAGAGGTTGTGTGTCCTCTCTGTATTTCTAGAGGAAGAAGGATGCTGAGAGGCAGAAGGGACGAGAAGTAAGGATTCTCACGAGGTGCTGGTTTTTGCTATGCAGCACATTATCCATACCTGCTCCCCCGTGCAGTGTTTCTGTACCATGTGACAGCACAATGAGTGTTTCACTAAATATTTTACTGCAGGATGGAAATGGACTTCTGAATTTAAAGAAAATTTTGCAGCTACATAAATAAACCCAAGGACAAAATTCACATGTAGTTTCTGTGCTTCTGATTTCCCAGCTAAGGAGTAAAAGATCCTTCTCCACTCTTCTTTCTTTCTTTCTTTCTTTCTTTCATTATTGCTGGTTGTGTGGCTAATGTTTCTGAAGTGCTGATGTACATCAATTCCATGGTTTTCTAAGTATTTCTAAGCTGTCTGGTAAAAAACTATGAAAACAGTTATTCTCAAGATAGGTCATCTTTCAAACCTTTGAGATGGAAAATTCAAAAGCAGGAGGAAAAGAGTCTGAAAAATGGATTTCTTTGTAACACAGATGGATTGATTATTGGGGGTAGGCTGAGACTTCATTTTCATGGGGTTAGCACTGGTTTGTTCATCACTCATGTTTATATTTCAATTTTCTGGTGTCCTAGGTCTAGGATACCCATGCATTTTTCTCTAAGCTTAATTAAGAGGAGGTTTCCAGTGCCATAAATTGATAAATTAGACTTGACTTTAAGTTAGACTTACCTAAGTTAAACTTGGCTTTAGAGGTATATAGTTTTCATTGTGGTAACTTCTTTGTGATAAACGAAATAGCTGCTCTCTATCCAGTAAATATGTGCAGTCAACTTGTACCTGACTACACCTCTAAGCAAGAGTTCACATTACCTGTTTGGTGTGGAAATGTCACAACTACACTCCTGTAAGTTTTTAAGTATTATTACTTTGGTTTGGGCAATATGCATGCTGTATGGAGATTTTCAGAAATGTAAAAAATACATAAAACATCTGATACCTTGCATAAGTAAAATGCCCAGATGTCTCTGAGAACTGTGGTTGTATTTCAGAGAGAAAGACCACACTGTTCTGGAATTTTGCTTCAAGTACTTCAAAGTCATTACAGTGATGGGTATCCATTACTATAATCTCCTGGAGCCACACTGAAGTTATGCCAAGAGGACGGTAATGGGGTTATGTGTCTGTCCCTCAAGAAATACTCCTGGTATATCTTGTTTAAAAAAATTTAGTAATCCCCTTGAAAAAGATAAACCAGCAAAAGCAATTTTTCCAAAGCCCAAGAAGTTTGTGGGCCCTGTCACATGGGGAGTTCAGAATTCCCGTACAGGAAGAAGAAAATGACCTTGAGGGCTACAGTAATAGTAGCTGAATGAAATTCAATAGGACAAAGTGCAAGATCATGCACAAAAACAATACATTTCTGTTATAACCTAGGAGCTTGTTAATTGGAAATGACAGAGGAGGAGAAAGTCATAGGATGACTGCAAACCACCAGTGCAAAACATCAATGAAAAGGGCAAATACAGTCTTAGGCTCTGCTGGATAAGATATTTGCATTAGCAAAGGAAATAACAAATACCTCGACTATGTCCTACAGAAACAAAAATCTAGGATATTTTTAATGATTTTCTTGGTCTATTTTTAGTTAAGGTGAACTCAAACTGGAACAGGTGGAAAGAAAAGTAACCAGGATTTCAGGAGAATGGGAATTCTGTTCTAAGAGGCTGAGGGACTGTTGTGCTTAGTCCAACCAGACAAATTTATCAGAAGTTGCGCAGTAAATTAAAGAGTTATATAAATATATTTAGGTTGAAAGTAAATGTGTCCAGCTCTCAGAAGTGTGATATTCTGGAGCCAATTTTAGTGATGCTAAAAAACCCCCAAACCTACCCAACCTCTGAGCTGGAGAGATGCCTTTGTCTTAAAGGGGAAAATCTAACCTGCCTGGCAGTGACTGAAGGGAGCCAGCCCCAAGAACAATAATTTCCTGTGCTTCTAAGCATTTTAAAGCAGAGGCCAATATTGAAATCAGTTCTATAATTCAGATACTGCCATGTTCACGTGTGGTTCCATCTCTGTTTACTTGAATTGTAATGAAGATGGGAGAAATCAGCATAAGTCATAAACTGCTAGAACAGTGTTAGACTGGGAAGAGCTGCAGTGTTGTAATGGCACTGATAATGCAGCTTATGCTCACTGACATATTCTCTTTTTATTCTGTCTCTAAGAGCATATCCTGCAAATACCTTCCTGGATATTTGTTCAGCTAAAATATTGCGTGCCAATCTACTTTTAATCTGATTTTCCCAAATCCCGTGGCTTAGATCCAAGAGGGCCCCATGCTGATCACAAATAGAGCAAAGACAGGCTTGAACTGTTGTCACGTAAACAGTTTTTTACTTGGGAATTTGCCTTAATGTATTGATGGACTCCCATAAAATTGCCACCTCTCCCATTCTGCTGATGTGAAATTTTAGCTTTGCAGGTGTTGGGTGGTTTGTTTTGGTTTTTTTTCCCCCGCTCATAGTGATCTGACATTAATTTCTTGCTGCTCTTGGTTTTTGCTGCTTCCTCGATGAGTTGGAAGGGTACATTGGAAAAAAAGCATCTCTTCTCTGATGTGAGAAATCAGCGGGTATGGAACAGGAGGAATTGCTTTGTTTGAGCAATCCCTTCAGTATGGCTGGGAGAAAAGGGGAAGAGTGACAAATGTGTGTGACAAACACAAAGGAGACTAGGATGAAGAGAGAAAAACCATAAAGACAAAAAGGTTGACAATGAAAGACAGGGAAAGAGGAGGGGAAATATTAGTAAAAGCAAGACCAACACTAGCATGACAAATGACCCCTTTTAAGTATTCATTTAGGCTGAAGAGAAGTGCCACAAGTCAAGTCACATAAATTTTAATTTTTACTGCAAAGTTTGTAGTAGAGCTAAATTTTGCATAGCTGAAACTGTATGTCAGCCTGTTCCTGAGCAGTATCCAGTGCTGTCACTACATTGAAGGAAGCTCGAAATCCCCCATCCATAAATGTAATGCTATCTTTAAACCCAGCCTGAAGATCTTTCAGTCTGATTTCTCCACAGGCAGTTTTGCCACCTCAGAAGTTTGATGTTTTTGTAGCCATTTCCAGTTTTTTCCATGGTAGCTTCACATCCAAGGGTGCTCTGGGTTGGAAGCAGCCATCTCTCCAGGAGAGTCTCCCAGGTTAGGAGAACCCTTCCAAGCTGATAGACTTCCTTAGTGTTGTGCCATGGGAGTGAGAAAAGGGACTGCCTGGGACTGCTGCCAGAATAGTGAGCCCCAAAAGACAAACTTGTGACTCCACTGAGCTCTTGTTTTATACTGTGACATTATCCCATTGCTTCCCAAGATTTTACATTGGGATCCATATCGCTGTAAGCTCAGTAACCCAGGGGGAGAACCCAGTCCTTTCACTTGGAGAATCCTTATTGTCTCTGATCCCTCTGCCTGCACACTTCCAGCAGAAATTCTACAACAAAATGAGTTGAGAAATTCTACAATGCCTGAGGGTACTGGAGTAGCTCAGAGAGTAGATAATAACTGAAGTTCCTCAAATACTGTCAAATGGTAATTGTGGGTTTAAATTGCAGTTTTATTGTCACAGAGTAGTATTGCTGGGAGGGAATTCTTAGAACCACCATGCTCAGGTACAGAACCTCTTTTTTTTCCTCCCTCCACCTTGAGTTTTCACCAGTTGGTATTTTCTTCACCTTTGGTATTAAGACCTGTTTATCTTCGATTTTGCTGCTGAACTACTGGGTTTACCTGGTTAATGAACAGCATTTAGGCAGGCAATGGTGAGGAGCCAAAGATGTTTTCTTTTAGAGTGTGTGATTGAAGGTGATAAAGAAGTAACTTTTAGCAGGAAATAGTTTTATTCCAGAATGATGTTCCATTTTGCTTCTTTAAAACTTGTTCTTATGTTGTCTGCATACATGTTCTTCTCAAAATGGGAGTCAGAGCAGGAATCATTTTCTGTGCATGCTTTCTAAGCCAGTCAGTTCCAGTGATGATAAGGCAATTCCTGCTTTAGTTGAAAGTAACCTTGTTCATTGCCTCCAGAAAATAAATATTATGTATCTCTACAACAGAATCAAAGGCTGGTACAGAACCACAACCAGTTCCTACACCCTCAAGTGTGCTCTCAAAACATAATTACTGCCAAGATAGACTTGATTTTGTTGGCGGTTTGAATACTTAAGAAGAGGTAGTAAGGGAAACCTTTAGTTTTGGAAGAGATAGCCCAAGATACAAATTTAAAACTTTAAATTCCAATATTGTTCCTTGAAGCTTGAAAACTCTACTTTCCTTTTTATTTTTATTTTTTTTTCCTTTTGGTAAGATAATGTAGAGAATGACTGTAAGATGTAGAAAAATGAAGCCCTCTGAGGGATTGATTAGGAGATATGTACTTCTAACATGTTCACTGTCAGAAAAATGCATGATTACAGAAGACTGAAGGACTAGAGGAATAGAAATGACTCTTTCTGTCACCTCTTCTCACACCATTCAAAATCTCTGCCTATGCCTCATAAAGAGTTTCAATTTTTCTCTATTAAGAATCTATAGCTTGAATCACACAGCTGACAAACTTCCACATGAATTTATCTCAAGGAGTATTGCTTGAATTGATTTAGGATAAACTGTCTTACTTCAGAGAGATGTGGGTCTTAACCCATACCTTTTGAAGTAATTATTTTTGCTACAGGTGTAAAGAATAAAATAGTTGTGTTAAAATGTGAGAGTTTTATAAGCCACAGTGATTGTGAACATGGAAGAAAATTAAGTCCAAAGACAAGGCTCAGCAGTATTGGTGAGAGCATTGTGAGACATAAAGCTGAGCCGCTCTGACTTTGCATTAACTTCAGTCTTCCTGGCACTAGAATAGGCTCCTGTTGGGAGACATTGGTCACAGTCACAGACTGACTACTGGCAAACATCTGTGTTGGGTTCACACCAGACTCCACGAGCTGCTGGTGCTGAACAGTCACGCTACAGAACTGCAGGCGAAGAGATAAAGCAAGTGATTACTCAAATTGCAGCCAAGTGCCAATATACCTTATAATTACTTTTAATCTTTTCAGAAACATTAAAAATACATTCAGTAGAGCCAGATTCTTGCATTTTTTGTTAAGGTACATGAACTTGCTGATGAGGACACAATGCAGGATGGAGATGAATGCAGAAAAGGAGAGAACAAACATCCTGACAACACTCAGCTGTTGCTTGGACTTTTCAAAGAGAATTTTCCTTGACCCTCCTGAAGCACACAATTTCTTACTGAAAGGGATGAACAGTGAACTGTGTTCAGCAGCACTGTATATGAGGTTATTTGCATTTAACTTGGAGTGCTGCTCTTCTTATAGAATCATAGAATATTCTGAGTTAGAAAGGGCCCACAGGGACCATTGTGCCTGCACAGGACAACCCCCAAAATCCCACCATGTGATTCTCATTGCTGTATCAGACTTGAATACTCCCATGGCTGTGAGAATAGTGAGCTGTAGCCCCAAAGTTTAAGGCAGTTTCTTTCGTGCTCCGATGAAAACCAAGGTTTTTTCCTGGGGCTGCTCCAAAGAGGAAAAGAGGGATAATTTCTGCTGCAGAAACTGCTATTGCATCCTGAATCCCTTTGTTTACTCCTCTCCTCTGTCACAGTGAGTGCTCTTACTATGCTAGCATTTGTGGCATCTGCTCCTGCCACACTGACTCGTTTACCTTGGAGAGAAAATGAAGCAGAATTGTGTGTTGGTAGTGGCAGGGAGGAGAGCAGCAGTTCTCAGCTTTATTTCTCTTTGTTTCTCATTGAGCCCTTTTTCTTATTTGTTAACTCTAGTAAGCATTTTCCATATGTGTTTAGTATTTTCACATATGTTTCTGTGTCTATTTAATTGTCTACTGTAGACTCTTCCCATCTTTTCATCCTGTCTGTTTAGATTTTAAGCTATTCAAAAAGAGCCATTTCCTTGTGTACTTCCATACAACATTCAGTAAGATGCAATCCTGTAGTTAATTAGAGGCTCTGAATAATCTTGCCATATAAAAAGTATAATTACTGATAGTACTTGGGGTTTAGGGCGTTTTTTAAATGTCATTTTCTATGCAGGGAACAATCATAGTTTTTTATCAATAACCACATTTCCTCATGTGCCTCTGTAGATTCCTACAACCCATAGAGAAGAAATCTACCAGTAGATAGCAGTGTAACTGTAGTATCTCTGTTGCTGACACTTTAACAATGCACGGAATTTTGTGCTAGTTGTAAAACCTCATGGTTTGTGCTATTGGGAAGATTTAAAGGCTATTTTGTATAGAGAAGCCAAGCTTTATGAAGGTAAAACGAAATAAAGTAGGAATGCTTCCTTCCTGAAGCATGCTCTGCAAAGGCATGTCATATGTGATGGCTTGTCCAGGACACCGTGTAAATGATTTATTAGTGAAGGCTGTGTCTCTGTACTAATACCCTAGTATTTTACAATACCAAGTTTAGCCCCTGGAACTCTTCACTACTGTTTGATGTTTATCTTGTAATCTTAGTTTTGCTGTAAAATGTTGGTACAATTAGTTTTTGATAACATTTATGATTTCTGTCAATAAGTAGATGATGATACAAAGTATGCCTTAATCTCCTAGTCTTATATTGCTCTGCCACCACTTACTGTTTGTCTTTTTAAACTTGAAAACAAAAGGGCTTTTTTAAAAAAAAAATTATTTTTAAGTATTTATCTGTGGTTTTTATGTCCTGGTTGTTGATATCTAGATCTTCAGTGGCTGCACTTCTAGCATTTGTAATTATTCTCAGAATGGAAATAACAAGGACCCCTGGCAAATGCCAAGTTTCCTTAGTAAGTTTGTACTTAATAAAAGTTGCTCTTTCTGCAGTTAGCACCAGCTATCTTGAAAATACGTTAGCACTAGACATCTTTCAGAGACAAGACGATGTGCTTTCCCTGAGAATTGCTGCTATGAGGTGTTTAAGATAAATGTGAATCTGTCTTCCTGTCCTTTTTCATGACAGCAGCAATAGGAAAGCGCCAATCAGTTGGTTAATGAATCTGTGTGATAACTTCATGGCTCTTCATTTTCTTCTACTCTGTGCTTTTGGCAGTTCTAGAGATGTTAATCTCTCCACATTTGCACAGGAGAGGTCTGCACTGGAGAGAGGTCTTTACATGCTCTACCTACAAAAGAGCAGTGTGTCAAAAGGCACCACTGTTGATCTGATCTGCATCTGATTAACTCCATCGAGTCTCCTTGCTGTTCCAGGGAGCTGTCACCCTTGCCTTTCGGAATCTACCACTCAAATGTCATTTCAGGTGTGATAATGGCTCCATCATCCCTGTCACTGCTGAGATCTCTTTGTACATCCTCTGTGCCAGTCACAGTTCAGAGCCGGGTTCTCTGATCTGGTCTCCTGGATGGTTTTCACCATTGTCTGGGTGAGGTGTTGGATGGTGACACCCTGAGGCTAAACCCCTGAGCTGGGGCAACATAAACACCTTTGCTTGTAATTCACTAGTGTTGACTATATTTTGTTTCCCATTTGAGCTCTTCATTTTGAGTGGCAGTGGTTTGATACAAAACATTCTTTAGCTGAACTTTAGGACTATGTAGCCTAATTTGGTGAAAGAGCTTCTGTCTTGTCCATTTGTGGCACCAAATCCACCTGGAAAAGCATTTTTGTTAGCACGTTGCCTTTTCTGGGCTTTACTTGTGGATTGGCTGATAATTTCTTAAAATATTTTCATCTGAAAAATCTGCTGGTACTTAACAAAGCCAATCTTCAATGACAATGTGATTTATGATAATTGAGAGAGGAAAAATCTGAGCACTGATTGCAGTAGGAACTTATTTTTTTCATATCAAGAAGTAGAGGCAGGCACACTCCAAGCTGGGGTAAGGTGGAATGGCACCTTTATTAACATGGCACTGGCTCATATACAGGGGCCGTGGAACTCTCTGGAAAGGGGGTTGGACTTGGGAGCAGGAAGGGAATAGCAGGGCAGGATCCCAGCCATAGAAGGGAAAAGTAGCGGGGGATACCCGTGTGTCGGGGGGATACTGATCTATGGGATCCCGATCTCTGGGATACCGATCTCTGGGAAACCGATCTCTGGGAATGCTGCACTGTGGGACAGTGTGACCAATCAGGGAGCGGGGCCGATGTGAGGGAGGAGAAGGGACTCCATTTTGGGTAAGACACAATAGGGGTATTTAACTCGACAGCTGGGGACTCCCAAACCAGGGAACCCACAACAACCCCACACATGGTCAGAAATGTTCTCTGATGAGGAACAGTCCTTGCTCATAGCTCTCCTGCTCAACACCCAGCTCTGTCAGGCGGCTTCGTGGTCTCTCTTCCATTTGGCAGAGGTTTGTACTCCTACTGGTAAGACTTTCTGTGGACAGCAATACTGCATTGCTTGGGAAATGCTGTTCATGGTTTGGTGTAAAAAAGGATAATTTCACTATCTTCAAAATAATCTTGATTTTTGTCTTCATAAAACTTAATAGTCTTGGATATTCCTATATATAAACTGAGCACATTATTATGGTAATATCATGGTTAATGGTATTAGGGAGGATACCAATACCGATCTTGGCAAACCACCCTTTAATGGTTGGTTTTGTTTGAAGTTTTAAAAATGTTTTTTAATGTGTTTATGATTGTTTATACACCTTGATTTTCATAATTGGTCTATTATTACAATGAGTCAAATCCACCCATAGTGCATAGATGTAACCACTGCATGCTCTATAGAGAAAATAAAGTAAAAATTAAAGTTTCACATGAACTTACTGATATTTTCAGTTTTCTTTTGCAAAAGTAAATTATTATGTTTCTTATTTTTTAACTTATTAGAATGAACAGCATGGGTAATATTTTAAGCTTATAATGTTTTTTACATAAAACCAGAGCAAAACTAATTATTCTTTTCCTGCTTGATACTACCATCAATCTTATGTGTAGAAATTGTTTCTGCACTATCAAGACTTTTTTTTTTTTTTTTTTGCTAGGCCATTGCTAAAATGCAAAGTGTGTCACTTTATTATATCACAGTGCATATTTCAATGATATGGGTGGCATGGTTATAGCACTGCTGATCTTATAGGAGTGCTGTGAATAAGTAAGAGCTGACGACTGGCGGGGAAATCGATCTGTGCTCTGTTAAGGTGGAGCTCATTATTGCTGGGCACAACAGGCCAGAACTCCCTGGTAGTATCAGGAGACTATTGCAAATGCTGCCAAGGTCAAAGCCAATGCAGTCACTAGTGCTTGGGTGAGAAAGCCCAGCAGAGTGCCATTACACTGCTGTATGTGGGGCACATCACTGCAGATTCTCATTCGAGCAGGCATTGCAGGGGTGTAAAGGGGGAGCACTTGGCAGAGCCAGTCTGTTCCCAGCCCCATCCTCACTGGGATCCAGGGGGTCTCTGCAGAGGGGAGACTGTGTGAGCAGGGTTGAGATGCTTTTCCCTTTCCTCCCCCTCTTTGGGAGGCTGGGCACGTTGACCTTCTCACAGTTCAGCTCCCTCCTCTAAGTAGCCGATGTCAAATTTGCTTGAGTGGAAGATCCTCCCGGGTGCTCTGCCTGCCCCTCTCCTCAGGAGGAGGTCAGAGATCAGATGTGTCCTGACTCCTGTGAGCCAGGTGAGGCCAGCCAAGGTTAACAGCTGAAGAGCAAGGTCTCTGCATCAGAAAGAGAACAGTTGTGTGAAACCCTTGGAGTATTAAATAAATGGAGAAGTCCATTTCGGTCAGGCCTTGGTTTGTGGTTCTGCACAGCAGTGGGACTCACACTGTCCTGTTTACTGTGGTCAAGCACAGGTCTTGTTCGAAATGTATAAGAATATGCAAAATAGCTTGATGAAATCTTAAATGACTCATTAATGTCTTGAGGACTTTGGAAGTACACTACTGAGACATTATGTCTAAAATAGGATAATTTTAGAGTGACACTTAAGCAACTTTGAGAAATAAAGAGTAATTTTAGTTCAAGATGCATTGTAATTTTCATGGTTTGGGCAATAAACAGAGCACTGACTACAACAGCAATAAAAGCCTAGAATAGTTACAAGTACGTCAGGTTCATCTTCTGCCAGAAAATGCTGTAACCCAATGTACAAAACCAAAGTACTACATCAAATGATAAATAAAATAGAACAAAACAGCTTACAATCACAAGGCGATTATGTTCTTAATTCCTTAAGAATGGATAAACATACTATTTTCTGCACTTGTATTCCTTGATACATGAATGAAAATACATTCAAAGCAGTCTGTGCATTAAATTTCTGTGATAATTTATTCATAATATAAATACTAAATTAAAATGCAATATCACCTAAAATTAATCCATATTTGGTAAATATTGTAATGCAAGCACACAACAGATAGTGCAATCTGGCTTTTGACAGTAGCCTTTACTATTTTCTATTATCTGTGAGTTATTTGCAAGATAGTTGAAGCATGATTGAATGTGGGAAGGTGTTTTTATTTTGTATAGGTCAATGTTCCTGAAAATACTTTATCTTGGAGCAAAATGTTAAGAATACCATGAAACATATCATGCTGCTTACAGCTAAATGGATCACCTAATTGTTTTTCTTTTACAGTAATGTTCTGCTCTCTAGTCAAGGGATTACTTTTTTTAGGCACTAGGGAGCAACAGTTCTTCACTCTTCTGTTATCCCTATTTTTTGCTCTTTCTGACTTCTCTGAACAGCAGTTATCAAGGAACAAGTGGAATCAATCCTGGGGTATTCCGCAGCTGTTGCTTCATTTATGGCACATGTTCCAGACATACCACCCATATTCTTTTTGCTGTTGTTACTATTTCAGGATCATCATAGCTGTTATTTAAAAAGGAAAAAGAATTAAAACAATCTTTCCTCAGAATGGTAAAATGCAACCAAACCATGCAAGTAATGGCTCTGTGTTTTTCAGTCAGGTTTTTAACATCTTTTATTGCTGGCAGTACTGTGAAGCTCTTGCAGATTCTATTAAAGACCAGGGTAGTTCCTTTCAGTCTTCTGTACCAACAGCCTCAAGCTGTTGAACTGACACGTGCCCAGGGTATGTATGTGTGTATAATTGTGATTGTAGTGACATGGGGGAGAAATGACCATTGTAAAGTAATAATCTCAAAAATGTTTTGCCATGGAGATATGATGAGTGTGCCTCAGCTCTTCTAAATTGAAAGTTGAGTGAGGCATAGTAATGGCATTTTGAATGTGGAACATGGCCAATTTGGATTCCTGCTGTGTCGTCTGTGATACTCATAAGTGTAAGCTTAGCATATGAAAATTGTTTTTTCAGACTTTCCCTGCTGGCGTCCCAGAACTTAAGATGCACTCCAGAATGCTGCCCTCCAATAGGTTAGATTTCAGAGTTTATCTAACGTGCCTGACTCAAGTCTGCTCTGAGTCCCTGCGTTATCCATGTGCCCTCCCTGCTTCTGCCCTTTTCTCCTCTGCCCACACTGCTGGCCCATCAGCTCTGAGATGATTTAGGTGACCTCCTCTGAGAATTCCAGCCACTGAATGAAACAATTGCCAATGCTGCCTAGTTTATCTTATGAGCACAAATTTCACTGCACATTTAGTGGCCCTGTGAGCATTAAATAACATGCAGTCAAGCAGCTTGTCAGGCCATATCATTACTGTATCTGTAACATGCTCTGCAAAGTGAGCACTGTGCCATCACTGAGCTGCTTGAAGAAACAATTAATAGGGTCCTTGCCTCATTTATCTGCGAGGAAGAGTAAAATTGATGGGTAGGGCATTGACCTACTCTGGAGGTTAAAAAAATAAGTTGAAGAATCTGTCCCTTTCAGGTGTGCTTGACCACTGGGTAATCCACAGTAAAGGATAACTGATTTGTAATTACACAAGTATTTCACTAGAAGGGCTGTATTCCTTTAAACTATTTTCCTGTTTTCTATGCGACACACATCTTGACAAAATATTCAGTCTAGAGTACTGTGTGGACAACTTGACATATTGCCTTCAAACTCTCACTACTTTTGGTACATTTTTGCTGGCAGTGTACAGTTTGGTTTCTAGATTTTCATGCCAAATAGCAGATCTCTTTGATTCATGGCTGTCAGAAACACGTACTAGAAACTGTTCTGAGAAGTTGTATTTGGAAGTGTGAGATGACAGTGTGTTGGTTATTTTTAAGCATTATATCAGTTTATACATAATGGAAGTGATTAGGAATACTTTTACTTCTTCTTGTCTGCTTGCTTCCACAACCCTTTTTCTTCCAAAGTTTTGTCAGTGGCTGTCACTCAATCAGATCTTCAGTGCTTTCACTTTGTCATTCTTGTTATTCCGTGCCATAACCTCCAACTTGTAGACATTATTCTCAGGCATTTTTCCTAGTTTACATCCAGAATTACAGATGGAAAGATAGTTGTACAGCATATTGGCTTATCCCACTATTTGCCAACTATAATTGCATACATGAATTAAGAGTCTTGACTATACATATAACTGTAAAATTCTAGATGAAGTGGTTATACTTCACTTTGACTCTTAATGCTGTTCATTTCACACTTTCTATTTTCATTTCGCATGGAATAAACTTACCTTATTTATATGCCTACAACTTACCTACTCGAACTTACTGGCATTGCTACAGTTGAAAGCCTAAATCTCATTTGATTATGTTAGTGATACAGATTTTTGAGAGTTCTATTTCAAAATACATTCATGGTTTTAAAAAGCAGTAAGAAATAAGTAGGATTCATACTTTAAAATGAACTAACACTTTTATCTACTTATCTTCCTGAGTCAGAAATACAGTGAATTAAGCTGAACTAACCTGATAGGTACCCATACTTGTATTATTATTATATCTCTCTCTTTAGCACTCACTTTCCCAAAGAGCTAAGACCATACTTAGAAGTTAACTGTATTGTTATAATTTATTAATTCCTAATGAGTTAGACTGCAATTCAAGTCTCCCTGATTCAGAGTCAATTTAAGCATGCAGTCATTTGGTTTACTGAAGCTGGTAGTGCACATTAGAAGTCCCAGTTCAGCACGTCATAAACTCTTTGTGGTCTACATTCCTGTTCTTCCCATGTGATGTTTTCCACTTATTTTTTATTGGCCAGATGACTTTACTACCTGAATGTTTGTGAAATTTCATCTGAAAAATATTACCTTGCATGTGAAATAATTATGGGTTTAATTCTAAAGTAATCCAAGGTAACTTAAGTAAAATTAGAATTACTTTCGAGTTGTGTTAAAAACTTATGACCACCATGCTCTTAATTCTTGTTACCCAGATGTGATGTATTCCTAATAATTACTGACAGCAAATTGCATTTAGACCCTATATTGCTGTTAGGTGATGCCATGGATACCAAAAGGGCTTTGCTCTTATAGTATGCTAGTTGGGAGTACTTTTGCACATTTCCTCATCTTTAACAACAGGGTAAATCCGTCCAATTACACATTTGAGAAATGCCTGTTAAAGTAAACTGTATTCAAATGCAGCCCAAATACATTTTTCCAAGTGTCCTTCTGGATATAACTTGTACTGCTTGACCAACTGTTTTGTATGAACTGATTATATTTTGAGAAAAGCTTTTTACAGGTGGCAGTTGCCAGAACCATTATATAGCTGAAATGTTATTAAAGTGAAGGAAGCAATACCATGGAGGTATTCTGTAGATACACACTTAAGCCATGTTGCTTCCTGTGTTGCCACTGAGTTTAGTAATTATTCTGTTTTAATGTGAGAGTTTAAATTTAAAATCTGTTAGAATGCATTGTGCTGTATTTATATCAGTGCTTCAAAGCCTGCCTCGTTATCAAGGCTTACTTCTGATGGTTTTTATCCTCTTTTATCTTCTCTCTTTGAAACAAAGGTATTTTGAAGTATAAGACAGGTACAGTATTTTTTGTAATGTAAAGGAATGTAAAGGAAGCTGAGTGAGAGGAGATCTATAAGGTAGATGAAATGCAGCAAAGGAGCATTTGAAAGAATTAAATGGAAAATGATAATGGAATTGTGCCAAATAACAGGCACAAATAATTTCTTTTGCTTGGCTTACATACCAGAACTCAACATAAGATGCCATATCTAAGAATGTATTTTTACTCTTTGTACAAATTATGTTGAAATAACAGTCATTCCTTCAAGACTTTTGAAAGTACAGCCATAAACTCAGGCTTGTTAATGACTTGTGCAGATATAAAATTTCTCTTTCTGATTTATACAAGTCAAGAGTTTGGACTTATAAAGCATCTTTCATTGAAAAAAACAGTTTAAAGAGATGGAAACATTCCATTAATTCTCATTAAACTCTATTATAAATGTCTAAAATGTCTGTATGTAAGTATGGAAACCAAAATCTCTTCTTTGCCATTGCATTAGTCTTGTACACCATTCTTGATTAAAATCTTAGTGCAGTTAATTGTCCCAAATGAGGGACAATTCTGAACTTGCATCATAACCCAATGACCCTTCAAACTGGGGACACATGTGCTTCACCCTCTCAGTTATTCCCAGCTCCACCTTTGTTTTAGTTTGCTCTTTAGAGAAAAGATTGTTTTATACCTTATGCTGACATTTTTATCTCCTTTCTACTTAATCTGAGGAAAGGAAAACTTCTTTGAATTCAACTGTGAGAAGTTTGGCTGGCTTGTTCATAAATTGGGAACAGATTATACATTGTGTTTGTAACATTCAGGAGAATATCTGAAAGAAAATACATAGTGGCAATATTCCACTAAACCATTATTTTTTTCAGAATCCACATATTCCTTGGGCTTTGTGAATTCAAGCAGATCAGAGGGGCTAGGACTGACAGCTGAGGGGAGTTTCTGGTACAATGGGAAGGGTATAATAGGAACTATTTCTTTAGCAGAAAAAAAAAAGGGACCAATTACCAAAGATTCCCAAGTATGCTACTACTTCATAACATTCACGTATGAGTTAGTGATTGGCTTCCTTACCTTGGTACTTCTTACCTTAGTTTGAGGGCAGCAAGTGTTTGTTGTTGGACACTACAAGGGGACAGCACAAGAATGCCCCTTACTGAATGCATGAGAGCAGAACATCCCACATGTGAAGTTAGGTTCAACCACAAATTTTGCATGGTACAAAAGTTCACTGTGAAATGAGCACTGTCCTCAATTATATTGTTACTATAATAAACATTAAGCTGTGAGAAAGATTATTGCAACCAGTGTCATCTTTGAAACAGAGTAATTGTCACTCTGGGTCCATCAGGACAGAAATGAAAGGAAAAAAACCCCACTGCTATAGCATGTAGGAGTGTTCTTCATTAACTTCATTCCCCTGGTCATTTTAACAGTTCCAAGTGAATTTAGTTCTGGCCCCTGGAATCTTAATGACACAGGCCATATATGAAAAGGAAGTGTAAGGCTGCCACTTTGCTCCGAGCTGGAGTGAGCCTATGCCTTTCTTCACAGCTTAAAGAGAAATGTTTTCTTAATGGCGGGTGCTTAAGCTTTGACACCGGCGTAGGCAATTGGAAATTGCTGTGCCTGTTGAGGTGGTTGTGCTCCCATTCTGCTAGAGCAGATCGATTTTTAACTGACTGGAATCAATTTTATATCCAGAAATGGAGAGATGGAATGGGAGCAGGTGGAATTGTGTCCTTACCTGGTTTTCATAGGAGACTATGACTGTAACTCTAAAAGCTTTTAAAACATCTTGTGATCTACTGGACAATAATTCAGGAAGTAAAAATATCTTTAAAATAACCCAAGGTGATGTTGGCAAAAAGGTTTCAGGAAAAATTCCTGTTCAACCAGCATGGAGCACAAGTAAACTAGCAAACCCTGTTTCAGAGCTGTGCTGACATCTGTAATTACACCATCAATTATGCTAATTTTAATGCATACTTGAGAATGTGATAAAATAAACCAAAGGAGATTATTCGTTAGCTGCAGTTTCATGGCTGGAATTGAGCTGAACACTTAAAATAAGTCTGGATGAAACACTACATAATGTGCCACAGGGAACAATTCTATATAGGCAGCAAGTAGAGCAGGGTGGAAACCAATAATTCTTCCATCTTAGTTCTATTTTATGACTCTCTGGCAAGAAAAACTAGCTCAGATTCTTGTCTATTTTTTTTTATTATTTTTTTTTCTTTCCTCTCCTTACCCCTCTCTCCCAGGGGGGCTATAAACTCTTAGCTGAAGCCAGGACAAAACTGAGCACTTTCTAAAGAAAAACCTCACTGTAGTAATAAGGCTCATTGCATTCGGGATTACACAGAACTATATTCTTGGTATTGACAATAAGTGATTTTAATGATATCAGAAGAACAAACTGAGGTCCCCCTCTTGTACTGAGTCTCTCTGTCATCAAAATCTGGTGGTCCAGATCCAGTTTGTTAATACTGAAAATTGTGCCTGTATTTTCATAGTGGTATTTTTTTCGAAATTTCTTGTGGAGTACATCATATTTCATTTATTAATGCCCAAATCACTGAAATTAGAAGGTTTCCTTAGATGTTTATTGAAAACAGCTGAGTGTAGCCAACTTACAAGTATCAAATCTGGAATTTCTCATAATGCCTTGCAAAAGGGAAGAACTCTGAGAACAGTAATTTTCCCCTTCAAAGAAACTACATTTATCACTTGGATCTCAGTGAATAGCTCACAGTCTTAACCCAGACTCTGTATTTGGGTTGATCTTGATTACAGTATCCACAGTTTACCTGCCATGAACTCAGAAATCCACTTTTCTATGGTACATCTATACAATGAAATTTATTGAAATATGCAGTGTGTCCTGGAGCCAGTTGTAATTTTCACAGTAGGCCTCCCCAGGTTTTTTAACCCAGCATATATATGATACCTCGCAACTGGGAGAGTGGTAATATTCTTTTTTTGAAATAAATTTTCTAATATTTAGTTGTCCTGAGGCATAAATGAACAGGTTTTAAATGGTAAAGTGGCTAGACAAACAGGAATCACTTAATTCTGGAGAACAGCTCTTCATCGTTTTTAAGAAGTTTTGCCTTAATAAAATACTCTCCATTAGTATGGTGTGAGAGTCAGCATAAAACATGTGCTGCTAATAAGAATACTGTAAGTTTCCATGAGACTGCAGCTCAGAGCAATAGAGTTGGTGGCGTTACTTTCTGTTGAGGCTTCTGCAGAGCATATTCCTACCTGTTTTCTGGGATCTTTATCACATGCCAGAGAAAGCTTCACAGACAAGTAAGACATTGACTGGGGGAGGATATTTTAATTCAAGTTTGCAAAGAAATTCCCTCCAATTCTCTGTTCTGGGCTCCTTCCTGCAGGAATCTAGTGAGCCATAGACAAAATAGTATTGGCTGTGTGCATAGTCTGGATCTGTCAGCAACTCATCATCTGAAGCTTCTGAAATACACAACCTAATAGAGTATAATACTTCTAATAGAGTAGAATATACTTCTAATAGAGTAGAATATACTTCTAATAGAGTAGAAATCCTCTGTGTGAGTGCATGGTGTTGTAGATACTTAGTTTTACAGTAGAAAAAAAATGTTTCCACGGAAGAAATCTACAAACCCTACCCACCCAGAATAAAAAGGTTTTGTATTTGAAAGTTATGGGTTAAATGTGAAGTTTCATAATCTGTAAAATGAAGTTTATCTTAATTACTGTTAGGAGACCTATCAAAATATCATTGGCAGAGTTTCAGCTCAGCAGAAATGCATTTAACCTATGTCAATTTTTTACTTTTAGCAAGTATTCACTGCTGCTTGGTTTTCAATAGTCATCCTTAAACATAGGCATTGTAGAGTTTTCCATGGTATCTATTTACACTGACTTGTGGGAGAATGAAATAATATCTCTAATGATGAAGTCCATGGAAACCTCTCCAGTAATTCCATGTGTCCAAGGATTTAACTGTGGGGTTTGCTTTTGCTACTGAGCAGGAGTTGTGGTGATGGTGTAGTTGCCCAGAAGTAGATCAGGAGTAGCACAGTGTCTTGCAAACAACGTAATTCATGTGTTCAGAAAAAGCAACTGGCTCTCCATGTTTAGATATTCCAGGTGCATAACATCAGTATGTTCTTCTGAAGCTTAATAGCCTGAAGCACATGATAAAATTAAATTAGTGGTGCCAAAGTAGAATTAGACTAAACAACGTCAGCATCTGGACTTGCAGGTGATGATAAAGAGCAGAAGACTGAATATCTGTAACTTGCCCCCCAGATGATCCTCTGCTCTTTACTTGAGGTTCATATGAAGCAACTTGATGGTTCATTTCCTTAGCCTGTTGCTTAACATTTCCAGGTATCTCTATGCTTCAAGGGCATTAATGCACATTTAGATTAAAGCTGCACAGCCTTAGGCAAGAGGCAGAGGTGAGTAAAGTAAAACTTAGCACAACAGAACAGTGACTCTGCTAAAATCCTAATCTAAATAAATGCTAAAATCTGCTGGTTTACTTATTTCCCTGCGCCCCAAAACCGCCAAAGCACACAAACTCAGAGTTAAAGAGCACCTGTCAAATACTTAAGTATATAGATGACACCTAGCTTTCAAGAGAGCAGTGACAAGGGCTGCTAAACATAAAAAGTGGGAGTACGTACTTCTGGCTGGAGGTACAGGGGCAAGGAAAATGAGCGTAAGGAATGTGGAAAATGTAAAGGTTTGAACAGAAAGAATGAGAGGATCCTGAACAAGGGAAATCTACCACGACAATTGCTTCTAATAGAATATGATGTCAAAAACTTTATTTAAAACAAATCTAAATGCTATTGAAACCTGTGACTATAATTTCTGATTCCTATGTCTCTTTCAGAATTCTCTGCAATTATCCTTTTCCTCAGGTTCAAGTCTGTCATAAAGAAAATTACTATTGTAAATAGGGATCTTGTGTTGCTGCATTATTGGGTTCTTGTCTTTAAGCTTTGAATAGCCTTTCTCTCTGAAGGAGACCATCAAATCAGAGAGGAGGTGATGGCTTGGAAACAAGCCCATTTCTACCTCTGCCTGGTCTGGGGCAGAGTTAATAGGAGATGGTAATACCAGTCTTTGTTTGGCCTGCTGTGTAAAATAAAACTGTTGTGTTTTGCATGTGGCTGTAAATACTACCTGGTGGCTATGCACAGAGAATAGTCATTATTTCTAGATTATAAAGAATTGCTGAATCCTTTTCTGATCTAAAACAAGTATGTAAACACAGAATGAATCATGGCTTTTCAACCTACTTGTATTATCTTTAGGTTCATCCACTGAGAGCTAACTTTACTCTGGAGAAAAAAATTTCTTTAACCTCTTGTTTAGATTTAGTGGAAGAGTCACCCTGTTTTTGGAGTTAGGTGGATGTGTGACTATTCTTGGGCTGCAAAGAGGAGCCAAGTTATATTTTTCCCTGAAAAGAGAGGCATGGATGTGGGAGGTGTTCTTAATAGTAGAGGAGATAATGAAAACAAGACTGTGTGGAGAAGAACAAATATTACTCTCAAGTAGGTGCTTGACAGTATTTGTTTACATGTTGTGCTGCCTGAAAACTTGTGAATTTGTAAAAACGAGATTCAAGGACCAGAGACATAGTTTGGAGCAGACACTAGACAAGAGTTTTGAGAAAATGAGGGAGGAGAGTAGGGAGAAATCCCCATATTTCATGGGTAACTAGAAGTTTTTTGACATATATCTAGGAAGAGGACCTAAAGGCCGACCTTCAGATAAGCAGTGTGACCTGTCTAGGCATGTGGGTCTTCACCATGGGGCAAAGCCAAGTGAAGAAAATAAAAAGGTAAAAAATAAGGCAATTTCAGTAGAGGATGTGGAAAAATAAAAAGCAATTGGGTCAGCTGACATGGAAGCTGGGTAGTTTTATAAATCAAAACATGATAGAGGAGCGAGAGACAGCCCAGTGCTCAGGAGGTAATGGAGATGGTGTGTAGGAGTCTGTGAGAAATAAGGTCTTCGGAGAGATGGGGTGGAGGGGTCAGAAAAGAGAGAGGGGGGGAAAATCAGTTTGACAACAGGTTAAGTTTTGTCATCAGAGCTCATTTAACACCATGAGGGTGGGCTCTACTCCATGAACAAACATGCAGAATATGAACCCAAAAGATGGAAAAGACCCTAAGGTGAGATAGGAGATGTTGACTCTGTCTTTTGAAATAGGTGACTTCTAGAAACTCGCTGCGCTGGTAACTTCACCAAGGTGGGAAAGCTGGATGCTCAAATAATTTTTAATTATGTCTTCTGAACCTCTTTTATGAAGGCAAGACATATTAAAAATGATTTGTAGTAAAAGGATGTGTTATGAGAAATGTTTTGTATTTAAAAGTGTTATAGCTACAAAGAAATTCATTTCATGAGGATGATCTAAGTAAGCACAGAATCTTTCCATATGATATCCCTTATCTGCTCATTCTTCAAAGTTCTTCACTCATAGAGTTTACTTGTTGCATTTATGTTTGTTACTTAAAAGTAAAGTGTCAGATATATATGTACAGACATGTAATTTTTCTATTTTCTTTAATTTGCAATGCTACTGGTTAATTATTAATAGTAGAATCATAGAATATGTTCAGTTGGAATGTATGATCTCTGTTGGTTTGGGTTGGATTTGTTTTTTGGGTTTTTTTGGTTTTTTTTTTGGTGGGGAGGATGATGTGGGTTTTTTTCTCTATTTTTGATTGCACTGAAGAGTTTTGTATGCAGGATAGATATGACACTAGATACATAAATATTCAGCACACAAAACAAAAGGTCATTCAAATCATATCTAAAGTATGGGTTAAAAAGGTCACTTGTCTGCAACTGTTGTCTGTGTGAAAACTAGCACTTGATGTGAGAGTTTATATGCTGCTTTGTACAGGATTTGCTAATATATACCATCTTTCAAAATCTTGAGGTTTAATGGATCATAGAATGTCTTTTCCACATTTTCTAAAAGTGAAAATGGAGGTTTTATTTTTATGTGTGTGTCTGGGGGTGTCATGCCATGTCTTAGAGACACTATTAGGATTCTAGGGTTAGTAGTGGAGCATTTTTGATGGTTATGGATTAACACTGCAACTTTCAAATTTCCATAAATAGCTGTCTTTCACTTGTAAAGTCAATCGAAATATTGCAGCAATAGGAATGGACAAAGTGAAATCCTCTGGCAGTCTAAAACTACCAGAAACCAACGACTAGTCTTAGTTTATCTAGACCCATCAGACACAACGTGTACAGAATTGCACAGAGGGAGCCGCTGTTTTCAATTCAGTCTTAGGAACTTCGTCAAAGGCACTTGTTCTTTAGGACTGAGAAACAGAAATGGATATTAAGGGTTTGTTTAGGATGCTGTTTTCCCAACACTTGTCTCACAATTCCACGGGATTTTTTACAAGAGAATTTTTGATGCATTTTAAGAAAGCAAATGCACTCTGTAAAAGCTTTATATAGCCCATCAGCAGTGATGCCTCAGGATGCCAACAACTGTTGTGAGAAACAATTCCTCATAAAGGCACAGGGGATTCCCAGCCCAGTCTGCTTGAGAAGGGAGCTTCAGAGAGGCACCAGCTTTTACTTCTGGATCTGAAATATGAGATCCTTGTAAGCTGCTATTAGCAATTACCTTCATGCGTTGTGTGGTGATGAGCTCTATACAGTGGTTTCCTGAAAAAGAGAATGAAATGGTTTGTTTTGTGTTGAATATACTTGAAAGATTAGATCTTTCTTTCTTACTTAATGTACAATAAATCAGTGTGTTTTGACAAGAAGTTTAAAAGCCAGTGGAAATAAGCATGACATTAAAAAGGCTGTTTTTGTCTCATACACACACAGAGTGGTGGGAAATGATAATGAAAAGGTCAGTTTTGGAAAGGTTACAGAGTAGTAGCTCAAAAGACACTTAGCATCTTGCTGAGCTCCAGGCTGCAATACTAATTGGTGACAGTGTGCAAGTGGCCCTCAGAAGGGAGAACTGAATGCACCCCCTGCAAGCCACGAACACCTCACTTGGCTACCCAAGACCACAGGATAAATTGAAATAATATTTCTTTACTGTCTGTTTTGGTTTTTTTCTTCCCTTTTACTCTTTCATGTTTCTCCTGTAAAGAAATTAGATCCTACCCAAGCTGTATCCAGCACTAGTGTCTACACTTACTTCTCTGAGAGACACAGCAGCATGCTAGTCACTTCACTGTCTTATTACTGAAAAGGACTGATCTAATATCGAGCTTCAAAAATGCCTATTTCACCTTCATAGGAGGAACACTTAGGCTTATTTTCCAAACCAAGAAAAGTACCAAATTGGCCAAAATAGCTTTTTACCTGGGATATAGCTGCTTTTATATTTTTGCATGTTTTTTGATCTAGTAAATCCGATTGTTTCCCCTTATCTGGAGCCTCCTCACCCTCCACTATGAAGCTGCAGTCCTTGTGCCAGCTTTTCTCCTTTGAGCACCAGGTGCTAATAATAAGGGGAAGTAAATTTTACAGCAATTATTCCTCCTTTAGTTCATGTGTCAGTGTTCTGATATAAATGCAAACCTCATTGTCATGACAGTGGCAATTGGTCCACTGACCTGTTTCTTTATTTATGGGCTTTAAAAATATATAGACTACTGAGTTGAAGAGAAACTAAAATGTTTTATATGTAGAAGCTGATAGCTGTAATCTTCATGGCTGAAGAATAGGAATTGTGTTAAGGGTACGAGATCAAACCCTGCACCAAAAGCCTGGGATTGAGTTGAACTCATCACCTGTAGCCCTCTGTGTTGTGTAGGGGAAGGCAGAGAAAGGTCAGTGGGGCCGTTTAAAAGGCATCTCTCAGACTTCATAAAGTTATAATGATTTTTTTTTCCCCAGAATGTAAATAAAATTACATCCTTGCATTTTTCCATTGAAGTTATTTTGACTCCTCATGATCAAGCTGTACAGTTTGTTGTGTATATCTCAATAATCTGTACAATTTTGTAAGATCAAGTTAATATTAATCAGTCTGAGGAAACAGCCTTAGCAAAGGATATGACTCTGCTTTGCTGTCAGTTTATTCAGATCTCTCCATGGGGCAAGGAAGCACATTGCACAGCTTGTTCCCCTGCCAGTAAACTTCCATGGATTGCTGCAGAAAAAATGCTGTATGAAAAACTGGCTGTCACACATCATTTCCACAATATGCTCAGCTTCAAAATGAAATGAAACAGGCAAATATTTGGGGCTATTTCTGTGGTCAAAACAATTTATTCTTATTCCCCTCCTCCTATGTTTAAAACTGCTCCATTATGAGGCTATGTCCTCCTGTTGATACAGCCCTAGGACATGGCAGGAAGAATAGGAGCAGCAGGATAAAGCAAAATATTAAGTGATCATATAAGTCGATTATCCTGTTACTTTTGTAAGTACAGCAGAAGTGTTTAGCCTAGCGGCTGCCAAGGCTTTTCTTTTTTGTCATCTGTTTTTGTAGAGTTCATTTTCTTCTTTAAGTGTTTTTATACCCCAAACAAAATCTTCAGGGCCTTTTTTTAAACAGCTGAAGAGACAATTCTTTGCCAGCAATTCAACATTTGCAAGCATTCTTTTAATAACAAGGTGTGCCTGCTAATCCTCTTAATAGGGGAAAGAGATGTCAGGAAGGAAATGCTTTTACATTTTCATAAGTACTTTGGTTTATGTTTTTAAATGACAGCATTTTAAAGCCAAGTCAGATGATGCACAAGAGACCCCCTCCAGCTGATGAGCAGAAATTTTGTTCTGTTTTCAAATGCTTTGGTTCTTTTCTAGTCTTTTTTTTTTCTTCCTTTCCTTTTTTTTAATCTCCTCCCATCCCCCAATCATGGGCATTACTATACATATGGTTATCATCATTGCAGGTAATACTTTCAACATGAAAGCATGAGCTGGGGGTTGTTTTAGGGCGTGAAGTGTTGGTTGCTTGTATCCCTACAGCTTTTTCAAATTATATGAAGTGAAGAAAGATAAGAGGTATCAGAGCAAATCCCATACTGAAATTAGTATTAAGCATCTAATGTAAAATACCTTTTTTTAATTTGAGTCACTAGAAGACCTGCTAATGCTGAGGCTATAATATGAGGCATTGAATTTCCACCCTTAAATTTTCTATTGAAGATTTCTCATCCCGTGGTCTTGGGGGATTGTTTTTGACTCTCAGTTCTGTGGATTACAGTAGCACTGAGGCACATTCAAGAAGCAAGCTGGCCCAGTTTTGTGATTTCATTAATTAAGTCACTATCCATCACACTTAAGAACTCATGGCCGTCTGATGAAGTTCCCTCTAACTTGAGAAGAAAACGTAATCCCAATTTTTAGAGAGGGGAAAAAAGGAAGAGCCAGGGAACCACAGGCCAGTCAGTCTCATATCTGTGCCCACTAAGATAAAGGAGCAGATCATCTTGGAAACTGTACTGAGGCAATTGTGTTGGTGTGGGTCATCTTTCTCCAGCTTACTTAAAAACTAGACTATTTTTTAATTCTCATCCCCTAAATTATATATCCTGATCATCTGCAGTGAGCTATGATTATTAATGAAAGATTATTATCTGCAGTAATGTATTGGTTTTATGCTTCTCTGTTGTCCTCCGAAGATAACCATCTGTGTAGTTTTACTTCCCATTACCTTTGATTAAATATTAGATAACAAAGCCAACAGTGGTTTAAAAGTTCAAATACAAAGCATCCTGCTTTCTTCAGCATTGCAACTTTCAGTTCCCTGTAAGGTTATTGACATAGAGGCACTTCTAATAGATACAGTACTTTTCATTTACAGAATTTATAGAACTGTAAAAAATATTTCACAAATCAAAACTAACCCAAAATAAACTTTAATTATTCAGTCTGCTGCAGATCTCTGAAAAAACAGTCTTTAATATGGTTCTTGGAAGTACTTTTTTCTTCCTGTTACACAGAGTTTTTCACTATGAGAACATCATGTTCTGTAATTTAGTCTTCTTTGGAGACAATCCAAATAGTAAAGAACATCAGGACCATAGTGAGTGCTCTACCAAAAGACTGAATTAGTTTTCTCCTTGATATGAAATATTCAGCTTAGAAAGTATCAGCTTTTAGTAAGGTAGCAGATTCTGAAGGCCAGGAACATGGAAGAAATGTTGCAACAATATTTTATAAAGATTAAAGGTTGACAGCCCTGGTAACAGTGGGAATGACAGACTAGTGCTGGCATTAAACAAAATAATAGAACAACTCAGACTTAATTAAATAAATAACTCATCAGTGGCAACATTACCAATGTTATAATTGCTTATAAGCTTATAAGCTTATAATTTTAAGCTCATAGAATTCTGCTGTTTCACTAATCTCACTGTCTAAATTAACAGCAGAGGTGTATATGTGGAACCAAACAAGATATTTGACTTGATACTGTAAAGAATTTTGTCTAAGACATTGGAATTATAGAAATTCATGATAGCAAATGTTGAACTGATCAAAATACACAGGTAACAGTAGAGGTGTATGATTAATGAGGTCTCACAGACATGTATTTTCAACCCTTTATTATTTGACATGTTAGTATTTGTGGTCTGGAATAAAACATTAAATCATCTCTGTTTCTGTTGACATGTAATGGTGAAATCAGAGAAATGATGTACAAGAAAAGACAGGAGGACATTAATACAGGTTAAATGATGATAACACACTTTGATTTCATAATTTCTTATAACTATATTCTTTCAGTACACACATACTACTGTCTGGAAGATTCTGTTCTGAATTATAAAAGAAATTGCCTTGGCAAAGCTTGTCTGTATAAGACACAAAAAGGAAAATGCCAGCCACTACAGAAGGCTGTTGTAGGTGTTCAAGTAGTGTTTTTATTGTGTGTTTGTTTTTCTGGCATTTACCTTTCCTAGATTCTTTCATATACTTTTTATCTGATACCATAAAAATAGTATTTTCCCTGACTTCTGCTGAGACATTATGCAGAAATATTTTTTCTCTGCAGAACAGTCCTATTCTCATTTCAAACTTTCATTCTTCAGTTGAGGAAGCTATGATGTAATGGAACTCATCTGTTGGATCAAATAATACAAATAAGATAAGCTCTGGTAATGTGAGAATAAAAATACTCTTTTTGGTAAATATAACAATTTGGTCTGAATTAGTCTACTATAGTGAAATACTTGGGTACTTCACGGAGGGCATTTAAACAGTGTATGACTTGAAAAAACTGTCTTCACTAGCTTTGTGTTCTCTGCAGTTGAAATAGAATTACCGTTTGATTTCTAGACAGAGATTTCAAAAGTAGTGTATTGGGTGTGTTCCTGTCACCCGCTTTGGGGCAAACCAGCTAACCACGTTCTTATATTTAACCTTTAGAAGCATTTTCCCAACTCGCCTCTCCTGCCTAGAAAGTCACACTGCACATGGAGTGACTTGCACACACAGTGTGGAGTGTGTTGTTTGGCCATCTTCATCAATCAGTTATTGCAGCTAAGGAGCATTCAGCACTGCAGCCATGGCTGCTGCCAAGCCAACAAAGATTCCAGTTAGTTAAAAGAAATAAGCATCACCCAGGTAGATCATTGCTTGTGTTCACTCTCACTTTTCTGTCCTCGGGAAAATGACCTCAACTTATGAACACATTTTCTTTGTGGTAACCTTGCAGTTATCTGACTTTTTCAGATTAAAAATTCCTGTTATTATAGTGAAGGGGTGGGGAGAGAAAAGCCTTAGGCCAGATGGAATAAAATCCATTTCACAGAATGGAAAAAGAAAGCTCCTTATCTTCACCCTGATAGCACAGTAAAAAGGAAAATTTTTTCTTTTTTTTTTTTTTCCTTTTCTCTAACTGCATATACAATATATACTTTCAGTTCAGTCAAGAATCTAGACACCTTCCCCATTTTTCTCTTTCTCTGTTGACTTCAGGTTTCTTTGGCTTTTATCATCAGTGATACAAACGTAAGAAGTGAAAGGATTTTCTGGGTCAAGTCACAGTCTCCTATTATTTTGGACAGTAACATCATATATCATTTCTTCTAAAATTAGGTGTCTTTTCCTTGCTCACCTCTCCTTTGGAGGGCTACATCAAACTCTTGAATGTGGAACTTAGAAATGCCTTATCTTGTCTTAGATAATTTTTTTTTACCCCCTTTGTTTTTGTGCCAAAATTGTCCTTTAGCTTAAATACCTCTTCTTCTTTTCTGATCTTTACTTCAGATGAGTGTGCTCCATGAGAGCAGTCCATCCTATCTCCACTCAATTTTACACGCTAAAAAAGGTTATCTAAATATTCTGGGATGGGCACTTCAATTCCCAGTCCAACTTTCTAGCCCCCCTCAAACCATGGTAATTTTTGCCTATTTTAGCCTGGGCAAACAAATAAAATGGTCTACAGCAGTTCATATGCCACCCCAAGTAACTGATCCACTATAACTGTTAACTTTGGATGGCAATGACCATTTTACTGCATTTCTAAAGACCTGAGATTACGTTATTACTTATAGGATATTGTCACACATCTCCTGACCTTCTTCCCACTCTACCTATGCTTCCTCCAAACAGAAAATGCCCATCTTCTATCAGCTCTATCATATTTTCACCTTGACCACTGTGACACTAACTGTGTCTCATTTTCTCTATGACATGTTTTTTATGCATGTTAAAATATATACTCTTTTTTCAGATAGATTTAGTTTTCCCCACAATGTGTTTCTTGAGCTTAATCTTTAACTGATCATTTAGAGTGGATCAAAAGCATTGATTTTTATACATTCTTTGTCAGGCGATAATTAGTCATGTCCTTAAGAACTATGGCACTTTCCCTTATGATGTGCTGAATTTTGTCAGTACAGTAATGGACTGGAATACTGAGGAATATACTAATCTGTGAGTATAATTTACTTGGGCAGCCTGCCTTGGCAAACCCCTTCCCCTCACTGTTTGCATAGTTACACGAAGACAGAAAAAAGATGAGTGCAGGAAGGTCACTGTCACTCCACCAGCTCCAGAGGAGCATTCAGCTGCTGGTCTTCATCCTCCCAGCTGTGGTATCCACCTGGCCGAAAGTCATGTCCACTGCACTGGCCAGAATGGACGTGGCAACCCAGAATAACTTATTTCCTTTTCTGTCTTTCCTTTTATACCGTGTGTTTGAGTGCAATGTATACAACAGACTCCTAAAATACCAAGTTCTACTAAGCGCTATCATCTGCTTATTAAATACAGGATAGCAAGGAGATCCAAGAGCCCAGCAGTTCTGTTGAGAGCTTGATGCAGACTTTCCATGTTGTATTATACAAACCACTTAAGTTGTCTATCTGTAATGTGAGGCAAAAAGATGCTTTATGATGTAAGCAAAATAAAACAATAAGGTATTATTGGCAAAAATTGTCCCATATGAATCATTGTAGTGAGAGAATCTGGATGTCTGTAGCTGCACATTAACAGGTGAACCTATCAGTAAGATTTCCTAAGCAATATGACCTCCAAGTTATGTGACTTTTAGCTGTTTATCATTTTCAAAGTTATTAAATGTTTTTTCTGAGGTTTTTTTCCATGCTGGATTTCTGCTCTTAATGAGGAAATTTTCTGTTTACTACAGGTTTGAGGTGGTTATTTTTGGTTATTTTTTTTTTCTGTTTTTTGTTGATTTGTGGCCTTTTTTAATGGGGTGGGGAAGAGTACAGAGAGGGGTAAACAAGGCATATCCAAACAGCATGAACTATGTATGAACATAACCGAAGATGCAGGTTTGGAGAGTGAGAAATTAAGGAATTAAAAATACCAGTCATTGGTACAGTGGAATTTGCAGTTTAATAAGTGTACTCAGTTGCACCCTTTACTTTCAAGATCCGTCTGCATATTTGCCCACAACAGTACAATGGAGCTACCCAGTCAGCCAGAGCCCTGAGGTGGAACTTCAAGAGCTTTTTTGAAGTAAGCACGTCCAAATACACCAGAAGGCTCCTGATCTTTGAAGCTGTGTTTTACTAGAACATAAAATAAGTTGGTTAGAGGTAGCTTTTTAAAGAGGAAAAAAAAAAAAAAGCCCCTCTGATCTGGACAGGAGAGACCAAGTAAAAGACTTTAAAATAAACCTCTCTTGCCCACCGCAATATCTGCTAGAGGCAGATTATTTCCAGGAAGTTGGAAGGGCTTTGTACAATTCTTGCTCATCAAACTGTGTGCTACTCAGGCACTGGTGAATCCTCTATGGCTCAAGACGGCTAAGATTCCTTAAACACCCCCTGAAACAGCTTGTGTGTATTGCATTTTTACAGTCGTACATTTTTAATATCAAGTTTTGCTAGGACTGGGAGTGACTGCTTGTGTCAAGGAGGTGGAAATCTGCTTTTGAAGGCATAAAACATCCATTTGTAGCAGTACAGCCATTAGATATCAACTTCACAGTATTTGCATAATGTATACATTATGCAAAAGTGGCTTCAGGCAAGTGTGGATTCTTTTTTCTTTAGGAAGGGATTCCATCTATTGACAAGAATTAAGCATATCTCTGACAAAGCAATTTCTTTTTTAAAAGTATGTAAAAGATACTCTGAGACTTGGAAGATTAGATGAGTCACCGGGGAGACAGATCAGCAGTTACACAATGGAATTAGAGCAGGTGCTGAATTTAGTTGTATCGTGTGCATGTGTTTTGGTAAATATTGAAGTGATATTAAATATATGATTTTTCCCTCCCTGAAATGATTGTACTTGCACTGTTGAATCATTTCAGAAATGCTGAAGAAACCACCACAGTGTAGTTGTACATGTATTTTTAGAGCATGATCCCATAGACAGCTGGAGGGTTTCTTTCAAGACTGCTTTCCAATATGAAAGAAATTTCTTTAAACTGAGAGAAGCAGTTAGATGTGAAACAATTTTTTGTGCATAACCTTCAGTTTTTATTAAAGCCTCTTTTTTTGCTGCGTTTACAAGCTAAACCAGCTGTGAAAGGTGCAAGCATATAGTTTGTATTCAGCAAAGATCTGTCATTTTGTGCTTACTGCAAGGCAAATGGCTCTGCCAGTTGGGGCTACAATTTATCAAGTTGGCAGAGTGACAATTTTCATTGCTCTTGAAAATTTATCATGGATAGTCATTTTTGAAGGGTTGACTCTTTTGTTTAAGTAGGCTTTTTACATTTAGTCTTATCAAAATGGCAATTATTAATGCCATTAACCCATGAGCCAAAGATCAGTTCTGTCCCTGGAACCTTGAATATGTCTTCTTGACAAAGAGATTTATCTGCTTTTGCGGCTTCCAGGGTTCATGGGTTTAAAGAACAGATGTAATATAACAAAAAGCCATCTCCCTAAAGACCAATGAAAGCCATTTTCATCCCTGCTGTTTTAGCAGGAAAGCAGTGTTACAAGGGGAGAAAAAGGTAAAATACTAAATATTAATTGTCAAAATTATTTTTACGTTCTTTGTTCTGACTTCCTTTCTTGTCCCTAGAGGCTCAAAGACTGACTCGCTTTGAGGGGGTTAGTAACACCCCTATAACCACAGCTCATCAACAAGGCCCTTCATTGTTGTATTGTAGACAGTAATTCCTCAGTACCAGCCGTGAGTGGATTTAGACATAGTTCTGTGAAGTATCAAGTGGCTCCTCAGAGACACTGAGCATCCTCACCTTCATGGCTCTGAATGGAAGGAGAAAGCGCTGTGTGTCCTGCAGGCTCAGGACACAGTGAGGAGCAGACTGTGTGCAGTATGGTGGGATATCATTTGTTAAAAGCACTGAGTTGTCACTGTATGTATCTGCATTTGCATTTTCTCATTTTGGCTAGAAAAGCTCTGTCTACATGAGCTAGAGGCAGGTTGTTCCACAGTAAAAATGAGGTATGTGCATACATACTTCCACCACTATTAGAAAGAAAAACTGAGTAGGTATGTCTTAACTCAGGGTAGAAATTATACTCTCCCCAATTTCCTTAAAATTCTGTGTTCTGCTTTATGAAGAGATGGCATTTTAACATAATATAGAGTCAATAGTGACTCCTTCAATAGTTTCTCCCTGAAGCAGGTGGGATATTTCCTCAGAGGAGACTTGTGTGCATCTGCTGGAAGCTGCCAGTTTAAATGAGCCCTTTTCCCTGTCAAGCCCCATTCCCACAAGCCAGTGCAGTGTGTCCCTGTGTCCCAACGTGGCAGCCCCAGCTCTGACCAAAGCCCAATTTAAGAAAATTTCATTGCAAGAATTAGCAATTTTCACTATCAAATATAGGAAACCTTGAAAAGTTCATCCAAAGTTATTATCAGTGTTATTCAGACCAGTAGATCTCTCTGGACCTTCTGGTGCTGCATTCTCCCTCCTCAGACAAACAGAAATGGCCCTTTCCTAAGTCACTAATGTTTTCCCTTTGTATAGTTATAAAGTGTCTTTTCTATGCTTATCTTCTCCACTTTTTTATAAATCATAGGCTGCCTTCTGACATCAAAGTTGCTTGGATAGAATGATGTCTGCACAACACACTGGATTCAAGGAGCACACTAGCTGCAAATTACAGTGATATGTTTCAGTCTTTCACCAACTTCTTTCTTAAATTTTATGAATAGTTTCAACTGCTGTTATGGTACTCTATTTCTCTGTCTCCATTGCTCCTTTTCTGTCCCAGTCCTCTTTTTCTCTCGCAGGATCACATTTGGAATGTCCACTGTGTTTTTCCTCCTGTACATACCCTGCACAGTCAGTGAGCTCTACACCAGTTCATGGATCTCCCAATAAAGCTAACGGAGTTCTAGCTTAAATGTCAGATCGTAAAGCAAAACTGCAGTAATTAATAGAGCTGAGGCCTGCAAAAAAGGGAGTTTGTAACATCCAAAGGGAATTAATTTATCAGATATGTCTAACCTTGCATTTCTCAGAATGTCATCTGAGAATAATGCTCATCTAAACTAGAATTTGAAAAAAGCTAACAATCAATTGAATTAAGTGGCACAGGTTCAAAGAGAAGATCTTATCCCATGCAAAAGATATGAAGGCATTGCCCTTGTCTCTGAAAAGCTTTCAACATTTGTAATGATAAGAACTTGTTAGAAACTCAGAATCTGGATCTCTGAACTCCTGTGTTAAGTTTGGCCCCTTTCTCTAAATTATGTTGAATTAAAGTACCAAAAGATGAAGAATTGAGAATAGTTTTGGATTTGTCATCTCTTTGTGTGGCTTAGGTCTGTCTGTACTGAAAGCTGACATGGACACAACAGTATCAGACCTCATGGATTTAGGAGAAAACAAGGTTCTGGAAGATCTTTCAGAAGGGGCAGTATAGTTAATATAGAGGCAAGTCCTGGCACTATGGATATGAGTTGCCCCCTGTTTAATGTTTTGGGATTTAGAGCTAAATAACTACTTTGTCTTGTGTCTTTTCTAGAGTTAATGATAGGTGGTGTCTGTTTTGATGAAATACCATTATCAGCCTGTTCAGTGTGGTGTGTTAGTTTTTTTATCAAAAAAGGTTTTACTTCATATTAATTTTGATTATTGCTTCTCATATAGCTATAAAGTGTAATATTTACAAGGAATTCTTTTTCATACACAGGACAGCAAATGTCAGATTGAATAGTTCTTCGCTAAATTTCCTTTGGGCTTTTCTTAAGTGAGATAGATGTGAGTTGTTTCAAATGATATTAGATCTTCATAAATCATATTCCACCCTTTTTCCTTGTCAAAAGCAATGTGCTCCCACTTGTCAACAGGAAATTCCCACTTTTGAGTTAGACTTTACCCTAGAGAGAGAACATGCACTTCTAACCAGAAAGAAGTGCATGTAGGGCTGAATATGCAATGCAGGAGTGAACACTGGGGAGTTTCAGAGTAGACTTAGCTTTTTATGGAAGGTATATGGCTGGTATTTTCATCTCCTGAAATCATCACCACAAGAATATTTGCTAATTTATTTGCCATAGAATACCTCCAGGTACTTTGTCTGACTAACTAACCTTCCTTGAATGCATGTTTGCTATACAGTGTCCCTGGTTGCTGGTTTGAAAACCAAATTAACATCATCTCATTCAACCTCAAAACCTTGCTGAATTTGGAAAGTCTGTATCTTATTTCACTGTCTAGAAACACATGCTAGGAGACATTGCTTTCCAAGTGAATGAATGTATTCACTGCAGGCAGCAAGCACTGATCTGCAGTGATGCTTTATGGTGTATTAGAAGCCGGTGGATGAGACAGCAGCATGATTTTCCTCTCACTGATGCTCTAGGTAAAAGAAGACAGTGTGTGTATACCTTCAGGGGTTGATTTCCAAGGATCATTTCACAGTCCGTGTTGTGGGAGTGGATGGAACATAATATCAGTATGTGAAAAGAAGGTGCTTGAGAGAATCTCAATCGTTATGGGGAGAACTGTAAATTCAGAGAGAACCCTGGGGATGGCAAGGTTATACCAATGGCCTTGGGGCATCTGACTGTCAAAGGAGGAAAGGAATGTTAGAAATGTTTCACATCAATGTTTGCACATTTGCTTCTGCTTGTTAGTGCAGCCACAGTAATGCTTTTCTGTTTGAGAGGGGGTTTAGGGAGGCTGTGACTTGTTAGTGGTAGTAGATTTTCTGATCGTGAAATGTATAGATATATATGAAAATCTCAGGTGAAATTCAGGCACCTGAATTGTCAATGGGGCACTTGTTTGTTGGTTTTTTTTTGTTTGTTTTTGTTGGTGGTGTTTTTTGTTTTTTTTTTAAATTTTGGTTGTTTTTTTTTTCAGTGAGGCTGTGATTTCCCTCATGCTTTATTAAAAAGAAAATAGTTTCAGAAGAAACATACTGAATATGAATATGATGAGAGCTAAGGTATTATACCTGTATATAAAATAATCCTCTAATTTCAGAATGAGCTTTGCATCACTTGTTGATTTGCAGGTACTTCAATGGTAGCCTGATCACCCCAGGTGACCAAATTTTGCAGGAAAATCAACAGAAATCTGTAGATCAGTTATTTAGGAACAAGAAATACATAATTTCATGCTTTAAAATGTGAATCTTGTTTATGTTTTTCCTCTTGAGATTGTGAAGAATAGCATGTTGAGTCAAGTGGAAAAGATTAGCCTTTTTTTTTTTTTCCTGGAAAATTCTTTAGTAGTTATTAATTGGCAAAATCATGAGGTCTTTAGTGTCTAAGTATTTAAACTAAATGATGTTATGGAAGCTGAAAAGTTCATATAGGAACTGATTTTTAGTCTTGCAGCACTGCAATAAATAACTTCATGTGTAATGTATTTAATGAGCAAGAGGGTTTTAAGGATGGCTTTTTCATTGAAGTTTATGGGCATACAATTTTACCTATGGGCCTACAGTTTTAATGAACACATCAATTAACTCTGGGTACCTATGATGATTTCTTTTTTTACAACGTGTACGAATGGTCAACAAATGAAATACCAATTTCATAAATTGAAATGAAGATGCTCTGTAGCCTTATCCAGCACTCATTACATTTAGGATAATTCCTCTGTGATCTTTGGAGAGTGTTCAGGATGATCACAGTTTCTCAAATGACCACTTTGATTAACAAAGAAATAAAATTAAGTTCAGTGTTTAGACAGGTATTGCAGAGGGATTTCAGCTGGCTGGGCTGCAAAAAAAAAAAAAAAAAAAAAAGGTGAGAGGGGTTTAAAAAGATTTTCTGATTTTTTTTTTTCCTCACCCAGTTCATATTCTTAAGGGCTGGATATAAAATAGGATTTATGTGAAAACTCTAGGCTGTAATTATAAACCTTAACAGCACCACTTAATTGCTACTCAACATGCTACCTATCCTGTCTGCTTAAAATCTTCCCATGTAGAGTTATTGCTGGGCAAATGGTCTAATGATATGAAACATATAAATACTATTGCCTGTCTACCCTTAATACTAACAGCAATCTTTTAAAAGAAGTGTCGGTCTGTTCAGCCCTTCAAACAGGAGGGTGTGGCTACCACTGCGCAGCTGCTGCAGCTATAGCCAAGCAGACAAAAGTGTCCTAATGCAGCTCTTGGAAAAATATCTAATAGTTCAAATTTAGTATTTACTCCTGTCTTCATTAAAGTGACCGGTGGTAGGAGGAAACTCTCGCCCCTAAAGCTTTGTCTCCATTTTGAAGGGTCTCTGCCTCTGTTGTGTGCTGTATAGGATGTCCAGGTACCTAATAAGGATATGGGCTCATCCTAGAGGACAGGAAGTTTGAAGCTTTGGTGCTAAAATACTTTTGTTAGATCTGTCTTTAGAAGCCAACCATAACTAACATTATTAAATGTATTAAACTGGGTGAGCATTTTAAACAAGGATATGCAGCTATTTCTGTTCAGCTTTAATCAAATGACCTCTTAGATAGGTTCCATAATGAAGGGTCTGAAAAGCTGAGTCTGCTTTGTGATGTATTATTCCAATTTTGCTTGTTAGCAGAGATATCTGTATTTAACTTTTCTCATTGACTAGTCACATTTACCATGAAAAATCAGAATTGTTATCTAGCAGGCCAGTCCCAAAGCCAAATAAATAGCATGGTTCAATTTGGCTTGTAGCTGCTTAGAATTGAATATACTTGAACACAAAAGTTCTGTCTAAAAAGAAGCACAGTTCTGGGCATTTGTTTAGAAACCAAAGTGAACAGAGAAAAAGTAATAGCCAGTCACCTAATGGTTTTCTCAGCTCTGGTGGAGAAAGAAGGGCTATGATTATATCCCCACTTACAGTAAATTGTAGTAATAAATCCTGCTTGATCGTTGTGCCCCTATGGCTAATGGAGGGCTGGTTTTGTGTGACCATCACAACAAATGTATTTCCTCCAGTTAGTTATAAAATAAGACAATACAGGTCAGTTCAGGAGGAAATGTTTTGTATGGAATGAACACAGGCCTGCTTGTGGGAATAAGAAAAGGCTTTCAAAACTGGAATAATTCACGATGAGAAGGTGATAGAGTAGTTCCTTCATTTTAATTGGTAAGTAAAAGCTAAATAGTAACAAGATGTATTTTTGTATATTTGAGTTGCCTGTGGTTTATTTCTTTCCTCTCCCAGACCTTTCCATTGAATACTGTGTATCATTTTCTATGTTCTTATCTCCCTGATACTGCCATCAGGTGCAAAATCCCGCAGGATATTGCACAGAAAGACTTAAATATTTCTTAAATCAGTTGGAATTTTGTTCTTGAGGTGTTAGTCATGTATTCCATGGAGCAGAGCAGTAGCACACATTTCAGTCTGACTGCAAGTATTGCCTGGCACTACCAATTAAACTAGACTTCATTTTCTGACAAAAACGTAAAGATGTGCTTTTTTTTGGATCAACACAATATGTTTCTTTTTAATATTTTTGGGATTATTTTGAATTGGCTCCAATTAACTTGATTAACAGGACAACTTACAGTTCATAGAGTCATAGAATAGTTTGTGTTGGAAGGGACCATTAAAGGTCATCTACTCCAATCCCCCATAAGCAGGGACTCCTTCCACTAGATCAGGTTGCTCAGAGCCCCATCCAACCTGGCCTTGAATGTTCCCAAGGACTGGGCATCCACTACCTCTCTAAGCAACCTGTTCCAATGTTCCATCATCCTGACATGTACCCTACATCTACCCTCTTTTAGTCTAAAGCCATTACTCTTCGTCCTATTGCAACAGGCCCTGCTAAAAAGTGGCCCCATCTTTTTTATAAGCCTCCTCTTCATGACAAGGGGAAAACCAGCTTGGCAAAATAAACAGTTCCTACTAAGTACACTTTGTGCTCTTCCTTTCCCTTAGTCTCATGCCGGGATCTGTGATTTCCTTGTGAATGTCAGTACTGCTGCATGAATATGTAAACTATGATAAAGATGTGCTTTCTGCTCGTGTCTCAGAGCTGTGACAGGACTCCTCTGTGAAATCTTGCTGGGGTCACTGCCCCAGTTCACCTGGCATCTTGTTAACTCTTGGTACCTGCCACTTCTAAGTGGTAACTACCTCCCTAATAAAGATTACAAAACAAATGGGATGCCTCACATGTCACTCAAAGGCCCAATATTCTAGTGCAAAATCATCTATATCAGCAGTTAAAGCTAATGTGCCAGGCTGTTACCTGGGACTGCAGCATTGTGGGCAGACCTCTCGTTCAGCAGTCCTGCATGGATTTCATGGGGGGCTACTGTTTAAACTTCCAGAAACACCAGTTCTATGAACTGTCAGCAAAGTAAACAATACCACTTGATATAACTAGTTTTTGATAAGAAACACTATTGAAGTTTTTTGTATGACTATAGAAAGGTAGGAAATAAATAAAGTAGAACATTATCAGATTCAAATTACAGATTTTTTTCTTGAAAAAGTGACCATTAATGCAATGCCAAATAAAGAATATGATTAGTTGTAAATATTTACTATCAATTATTCATTGCAGTTTCCTCCTTATAACTTGTGAACCAAAAGTTTTACTTTGGTAAAATAAGTCATTGCATGCTCTACTGTTTTCATGGAAGAAGAACTAGATGTGGTGATCCACAGTTCTGTTCTAACTGCCCCTTGATGTGTCATGAGATAATGCTGAATCAGTCAGGAATCTGAGGTCACTGTACCTGGACATTTTCCTTAAAACACTCTGCCTGAAAAGACTGAAAGGCTTTTAAACTGTGAGGGTTTCGATGGAGACAATACAGAATGACTGGAATGCACAGGGAATGTTCTCCCTGAAACTGCTGTGTGTTTCCAGGCAAGTCCTTGGTCCAAGTTTGAGTTCAGTGAACTTGGTGACCTTCTGACTTGTGGCAAACTCTGCTTCATCCCTTTTGGTCTTTGGTAAGGTATTTCTATCACTTTTAAGGCTTGAATGCTACTTGCAGGCTTTCTGGCCCTGCTGTGACTGTCTCCCTTCATTTCTCTGCCACTCCTGTGTAGAAGATTATGGATTCATTTTGCTCAGCCCAGTCTCCATGTCTTTTTGTGGAAATTTTTTGACCAAGAAATGTGACATACAAATTGAGAGCATACAAAATCAATTGGAGTCCATGCTTTTAATTCTGCAACAATTTCACTTTTAGTATAACACCAATAAAATTGATGCTTTCTTTATTCTACTTGGAGTTAAAAATTAAAATGTTAGTAGATTTTATATCTGATTGTCAGAAAGTATGTGATATTTTGGTGCTTTCAGTATGCCAGGTTTCAGAAGGGGTCTTTGGATTAATCAGATAATTCCTCCTTTCTTAAAAAGATTTTGAAAAATTAAAATTGCTGCCTCTCAGATCTTTTTCCAAAGTTACTCCCTATTCTTTCTGTCTTCCTAACAAATTTTAATCTCTTTCAAGGTATTCATCTCATTTGGTCTCCCCTAGGATACAGAAATATTCTGTCTCAATTTGATGTGAGGAAGCACCTAAATCTTGCTATTGCAAGCCTGCCAAGTCTAATTTAATTTTTGTTCTGTTTTAATTTATTAATTCCCAAGATGAAAACCATAATACAAAGGACAAGCCAGGGCTGCAGTTAAGTAATAGAGAACCAAAACTGAAAGAAAAACAGTATGAGCCATTCTTTTATTGTGACAAGACAAATAATTTCGTCTATTTCCTGACATAAAAGACAAGAAAGGAAAAGGAGAGTCTAACAAATAACACAAAGAGGAGAAAGAGCAGAATGGAGTGAAAATTTTCCAAATGTCAGAGGAAATGAAATAATGAACTTTAAAGGAAGCAGCACCCATTTTGCTCAGTAGAGCTTTCTCTCAAAGCTGTCATGTTGGGAAAAATGGAAAAGCTGTGAAATGAATTTTAAACCTGGTTTTGTTACAGTTTGGATTTCTTAGAGCTGTTGGCAGCAGGTGTCTTTTCTTAATATTCATTATTCATGTAGCCTCACAATGCATTTCAGTTTATAAATGAAGAGGTATACAAGCCTTTCTCCGCTGCATTAAATAGATGAAATATATTACTGCCTTTGAGCTGGTAATGCCATAGCTGGAGCTCGAAGGTTATTTGCCTGCCACAGCTGATAGACAGTCGAGTTGCAAATAAGTTTTATTTTGATGAATATACAGATGAACAGAGTTCTTTGATATGTTTCTATATTTCACTGGATTATAATATATTAATATTATTCTGAAATAGCCTCTTCCTTAAATCTCAAAAAAATCAGTCATACAGAAATGAGTTTCATTTTCTGTCATAATTTTCCCACTTAAAGTAATGCGTATGTGCCTAATCCTGTTAGTTCCTGGGAGAGTCAGCTCACACTTGGCTGGACCTTGAGGTCCTTAATCTTTGTTCAAGCCACATCCCACTGACTTCTGTGTAAAACGTGCCTGAGCCAGGTCTGAGGTAAAACTGAGCTCCCAATCCTGTTCCCCTGAAAGCAGTACAAAAGCTTTGTCTATTCATCTCAGCAGGAGCTGAAGCACAACTAAATTGTAAACCTTAGAATTTTACCCATTAACACCAATGGGATTGAAAGATAGAGCAGCTTATGATGTCTGTTATTTAAAAATAGAGCCAAAACCAGTAAGTCAGTTCTCAGTGTGAAGTGTTGCATTTTAAAGGGCCAAAGTCCTCCTGGACTGGAGCTGCTGTAACTCACATGCTGAGAGATCCCTACATGAAGAAGGATAGCTCAAAAGATGAAAGATTGAAGGATTAAATTCCTAAACCATTACCAGAGGAGTTTTATTTATATATTTAGGTCTCCATTTTGTAACAGTTTGATAATGAATACTAATAGAGCAAAAAAAATGAATGCAGGTGTGTTCAGTTCTTGGCAATTCCTGTTGCATTTGAGCAAGGGGACACAGATAATCTTTCAGAACCCTGAGTTTTGCATAGTTAGATTTATAAATCCTTCTGCATGAGGCATATTCTGAAAGCTGCTGAAATAATTCCAAGTACCGGGTTAGGTCCTGCTTAGCCTTTTCTCCTCCTAATTTGCATGGGGTTTGGTAACATAAGGAATAGATTTCTTGTATTAACCCACAGACTTAGGTGGGAATAATAGATTAAAAACTGGAATAACTATCAGAATAGGTGTAAGGAGTTACTGTGCTGTTTCTGATGAGTTCGTGCCAATCTGAAGTTGTGCTGGATATTTTTTTTTAGCTATGTGTTCTTGCTGCCTATGAGACCTATTAATTGTGAGAGTTTGTGTTGAGCCAGGTCAGCTCATTGGGCCATATGGACCATGACCCTACTAAAAAGGTGATTACTTTTACTCCACAGAATTTCTCCTCTTATTGAGCAAATGCATTGTTAAGAAAGAAGCATGAGAGATGTGGTACATTGGTCTGCTCTTTTTCTGCTGCTTGAAATTGAACAAACATAGAGTTTCCAATCTGCCAGTTGAATTTTTGCTGATTATTCCTTCCCTACAAGAAACTCAGTGGCACATAAAGTGATCTTTAACTCTTCCCAAACATAGCCTTCTGAATACACACTTAATTTCCTGTTATGTTTCCATGGCTGAATTTGTACAATCCTTCTATGTCCCTGGGAACACTGCATGGAAGTTCAGAGCAAATGTACATTGCAGTCACACTCCCTATGGATCCAGTGACTGACCCTCTACATATGGAGAGGAGATGGTTATACAGAGGTACTCAAACAGCTTGGTTTACTCCAAAATGGAAGTCCAGTTCTTCAGATCTACTAGATTTCCATGAAAACACTCAAGGACAGTCTGAGGGCTGCTTCGTTTCAGACTGGGATGCCAGGGCACAATCAGAGATACAAGTACTGAACAAGTGAAGATTCAGTGAATCCTTGGACATGCAATAACACTGTGTACTCTCTTCATCCTGGGGGTTTATTCCTATGAGTGAATTTGCCTGTGTTCAAGGGGTTGCAAGATGTGAGTCTTTAAATGAGACAACTTTCTATGAGAGTATGCAGTCATGATTAAGGACTACTTACAGGTCTTTTATGGTTCTTCTAAAGATACCTGTTTACCAAGGTTAGAATTGCCTATGATTTCAGTGCAAAATATGAATTCTGAAATGCTAAAAGGCTCCTGGAAGTGGCTGAAACAAAAGCATGTACATTGCAAGAAGTAATGAAATAATAGTAGATAAAAAGTCTCCAATTAAACAACTGTTCATTTTAAGCCCAGCAAATTAGGAATTTTGAGATTTTATTTTGAGAAAACTGAAAACTGTGTTTAATATTAAGCTACTGCAAATATTAAATGGCCTTAAATCTCTCTGAGCTTGATAGGCCATGCTGCTTTTGAACCGTGCGACTGCTCAGCATTGCTACTAGTAGACTGAATATATCTGGGCATTTGGACTGCTAGATGAACTTTCCAGAGAGTAGCAAGATTCTGTTGGAATTAAAAAAGATAATTACATTCCTATAAAAATGTCCATTGCATTAAAACAATGCAGATTTTCAGTTCTGATTCTGAGCTTGCTGCAATGGCACCGCTGCTAGCTGCAGGCACTGTCATATGCATAAGCCTTTCTCCTGAGCCAGTTGGAGTCTGGCTTTAACACATTTTCTTTACATGGTGTGATTGCGCCATTTCAACCACAGCAATACTTTTTTTCCCCACTCGGAACAAGTTAGATGGCTTTCCTGAATTAGAACTGGAAGTGGCAGTGCCATCTCACAAGTTCATTTTGTTCAGTTATAATTAGGGGATTGTGAAGTAGGTGGTATTATTCTCTGTATAAGATTAAAGTTTCAGTAGAAAAAGTTGCAAGGTGATTCAGTAAGGTGCAATATTTTATAATAAAATTCTGCTTATCTTAGTTTTCATGATTATATTTTGTAAATGTTAGTGACTTTTTAATTTAACTTCCAAACAGTTTTACAGAAATATTATAAATATTTTCGTCTATTTTTTATTACCAGAACTACAGTTATAATTGTGTATCAAATGGCAGCTTCTTTACCTTGTAAAATACAGAAGCAATTGTTGTCACATCACAAGTCAGTTAGCAGTGGTTACTGTCAGAAGTCTTACATTCCATGTTTGTGTATGATATTCAGCCTCAAGGCAAATATTGAACAGAAATATGTCGGTTCTGATGTTGAATTTTTATGATTCAGAAAACAGTGTCAGAGTTGACTATAAGGACATGACTATTACTTCAGCATGAGTGAAATCTGTTGAGCAAAAGTATAAGTGATGCCTTTGATTCTATAAATCATTTGCATCTCAAAAATAAAAAGAGAACAAGGGTGGAACTGGAAAGGGTGCTAATTTATTCATGGTGATGAAAGGGAAGTTAAAACATAAATAGATATGAATGTGACATTCCCTTGCAGTGCCATTTTGGATTGATGAGAGGAGTTTAAGGATCTCTGTATTTTCTGTTTGTATGGTTTTAGTTTTTTTTTAAATTAGTCTATTATTTTAAAACTATTGTATTATGTTGGTATGTAACCTTTCTAGCAGCCTTTAAAAATATGGAGTTTTGTTGTTTACAGACAGTTTCTATAAATGAAAGAGTCGAAGCAATGAAGTAAACTGCTAAAGCTCGTTCATAACACTGTGAAGAAAAAATAATTAGCTGTTGGTTCAAAGACAGAGGAAGATTAATTAGTTTGTGAAATCATGATTTTGGAGGACAATTATCATGGAGAGAGTGAGTTTGCAACCATTCAGTTCAGGAACGAAACTCTTATCCTGACCTGAGAAACCCAGTGATTGTGTCAGTTTAGCATTTCTAAATATGCAGAGGACTCCATGACCCATAGTAAGCACAGAAGTCATCTGTGTGCTGTGAGGTGATTCTGCTTTCAGAGGCACAAAGTCTCTGGGACAAATATGTGATAGAGCCTGATATTCCAGCTTGTCTTCCCAGGATTGTTAATAAGTTGGACATCAATGAATTAGAAGAGGAGGGACCACAACATGGAGTGGCCTCTTCCTCTCTAGTCTTTCTATTTGCCCCCTGTTGGCACTGTGAGTCTGGTATTCTTTTGGATTCAGTGTTATGGTCTTGGTAGGGGTTGTAAGTAAACAGTGTGTGATTGCCTTCAGTTCCAGAAAATCTCACGGGTCTAATGGTTAGGATATCCTTGGAAAGGTAAGAGACGAGGATCTGAATCCTGTTGGGCTATGAGGAAGGATTTGAATAATTTTGGTCTTTGGAATGTACTCCTGGGATCGATAAACTACCATCCAGAAATCATGACATCTGTTGTATATGGATTTTTGGCTTTTTTCTTTTCTTGGTTGCTAACCTGTTTCAATAGTTAGTAAAAGGGCCTTGTAGAAGAAAAGTGTGGATCAAACACAGTTGTCTTTTCAAAAGAAACACTGGCTAATGTACTTATAAATTCATTAGGGGGGTGAAATTTGAAATCAGGAGAACATGCCTGACAGAAGGGCTCCATTGTTAGAAAGGGTTTGATTTGATTTTTGTGAGGCGAAGCAAAAGTTTTAAGTAAGAGAAGTTTCTTAGAGCAAACTGAAAGCTGTGGGGATGATTATCATCTCACAGGGGCTTTATGAAGATGACAGTTACGGAAAGACATCTGTTAAAAGCATGCACCAGAGACCCTTGTGAGCAAGGAACAGAAGTTTCTGTGCTAGGAAGGTAAGGAGCCACGCTGACTAAAATAAATAGCAGGACAGATGTGCCTGAGAGAACCTGTGATAAATTACATTTTTATCTGTCAATTGTTGTTTGATATGTTTGAGAAATTCTGGTAAAAGTTAACTGTGTAAAACAGGCAAGTAAGGCCACTTCTTGAGTTTAATTCTGATTCCTCCAGGAAGAAATAAATGACATGCAGACTAGGAGAAAGCTAAGGTGCAGGTCAGATCAAAGTGACTGGCAGAAATGTGGGTATGCAAGCCAGGAAGGTGGGAAAATCATTTCAGTTCTACACTGTGGATATGGAAAGGGACCACAAATTAATACTAGTACCAGTTATAAAGGACATGAGTCACTGTGCAAAGGAAACAGTGGGATCTACTTGCCTATTCTGAAGTCTCTGTAGGCCCAGCTGGCCCACAGCTCCTTCTCCCAGAAGGGCACAAATCACTAATTAATCTGGCTTTGGCTCCTTTTGGTGTGTGCAGGTTGGAAACTTTGCATCTGGCTCCTCTTATCTCTGTATGTGGCCAAGCAACAGCTGGAACTTATCCCATGTTATTGTCAGTGCTCATCCATAGATAGTTTGAATCCTTTTGCTTGCTCCTGTCAGTGTCTGCAGCAAACAGACTGGGAAATCAAGTTTCTGCTTAAGGTGGTTTCCATAATCCTGTATTTATGTTTCAGTTTTGGGAATTTTATCTAAGGAATCCTTTTGCTGAATTATATTTACCTCCTTTTGAAACTGTGCTTGATCTGTAATGTAAAATATTAAACAATTATCCTCAAAGGAGGAAAGAAAATTTGCAGAGAAGCTCTAGAGATTAGATTAAAGTCACATTTTTATAATTTGTACTGCCTTCATCCAATCATCTTCTTGTTATTTTATATCTTGTGGCATTAGTTTCATAATTTTTGGGTTGTTTTTATTTTTAATACAAAGCTAGGATGGAGAAGCTAGCTATGCTTTTTTGTTTGCTTAACCTCCAAGGATGTTTAACTTGTTTTATAGGATAAATATATGGCAAGTAAGAACTACAAGCATATTGCATTATATTTCTTGATCTTTTGTTATAGTTTCAATACTCAGTTGGAATTCCTTCCAAAGCTTGGAGGCAACGCCTTAGAACCGATAAAAGGTT
>JAWWEE010000142.1:10691377-11148577 GCA_035221455.1 Xenops minutus | reverse complement strand
TCCCCCTCCCAGCCTGGGGAGAGATCAGAACAAAAACCCTGGCTAGAGCCATTATCACCACATACATATTCAGAGTGTCCTTTGTTAAACCTTTTATCGGTACTAAGGCGTTGCCTCCAAGCTTTGGAAGGAATTCCAACTGAGTTTTGAAACTATAACAACTTCTCTTTACAATTTTCTCCTTTTGTTTCAGACCTTAAAAAGGACTTGTGTGCCAGAAATTTTATCTGCTTTTTCCAAACCTGCTGGTCTAATTAAAAAGTATCACCTCATTCTAAAAATCTTGGTTCAACTGTATTTTTAGACCCTATATCTATATATATAGACCAATATATATATCTGACCTTCCACCCTCCATCCTTACTCCACCCCACCACCCTTGCAAAACAGATTAAGGTGTTATTACATTAAATTTTTTAGCATTCTTTACATTATTTTGTGCTCCTCCTTGATTTAATAAAGTACTGCTTAATAATAAGCATTACTGTACACATTAAGTATTTCTGCTCTTTAGTGTAATATGAACAACTACTGCATTAAACAGTTGCTATACTTCTTTCTGAAGTGTAATATGATGAATCAAAGCACTTTCAAGGGTACAGTAAGAGTTTCAGTTTTAAGGTCTTACTGCATAAATCTATATACCTGTAAATGACAGACTCAGTATATGAGGTCTTCTCCTTATTTTTGATACTCAGTTTCTTTCTGCCATGAAGTGATGGAAAAAGAGAGGCAGAATCATAATCATATTCAATATGATGACAGGTCTGACAGCCCTGAGCATCTACAAGTAGCTTTCAAATTCCAGAGAAATTATTTCTCATTTCTTTGCATAAACTGTCTTGATATGAAAGGCAGCTCCTGATATGTGTAACTGAGCACAGTACAAGCCCATACTGCAGAAATGGATATAGCAGAGAAACCCCATCCCAGCACTGTCTTACATGGAAGAGTGCACTGATTTGCAATCACGTGATTCAAATCAGACTCTTGTTTCTAGTAGGAACGTGGTGTAAAGATGTCTGTTATGAGCATGAAATTTCTCCAGATTAAAAAACATGAAGCCAAGCCCCTGTAAGGGTTATAAAGAACACAGTGCATTTTATTTTATTGGGTTTTTTTATACCTGAAAACACCCCCTTAAAGAAGTAAAACACTTTTCCTAAACTGTTTACCAGCAACATCTGGAAAACAATACTGTAAATTTAGTGTGATTTTTAAAGCAGTGTTATTAACTAACTTTCAAAGAACAGATCCATTAGTCTATTTAGACGAGACTTATTACATTCCTCCCAAGTGCAGTTGGTTCTAGTTTTCAGTATCAGTCACATAAGTGATGCAATAGTTACAGTTACTGAGAATAAAATTTACCATCAAATCTTGAAGTATTATGTACCAGGCTGCAATTTATTCTTGTAAAAGAACTTGATGTTTTCTCGGATTCCGTAGTTCTGGCTCATGTCTCCTCTATCAAAGTCACTGTTGCATAGTAAAAATGAATCAATGAAATGTAATGCCATTTTGGGGAGTAGGTGTTTGGACTAGTCCATCCACCAGCCAACTGGAAAGTGTCTCATTGCTCTGTGGTTTGGTTTTTCTTTTTTGCACCACTAGCCTTTGGTAAGAATAGTAAGGAAAAAAGCGTATTACCTAATACTTGAAACATATGTATATATCCTTAAATTCTTGTTGCTTTCAGATTAGAAATTAAAGTGGGATTTAAAAATAAATAGTTTGACATATGATCTACAGAATTTCAATTGAATCATTTTTGACTGCATCATGATACAAAATAAAAGTTTAATAGTGTATATATACACAATATACACATATATTCTACTGTGAAGGTACAAGCTGTTATGCCCAAAACAGAGCAAGTTTTTCAGTCAAGAATTTCTGCAGATTATTTGTACAATGAAAATATATGAAGTTCATCAGCACTTGCTGCAAAAGTTAAAGTTGAAATAAATCATGAAATACAAAAACCCAAACTCATAAACTGACTGATCTTTAAAACCTCTGACACAACCTACATAAAACCCAGCAGCCTTCCTGTCTCTCATCTCCTCCCAAGCTCCCCAAATGGTACTTTCTGACACAACATTCTTACCAAGGTAAAAAATTCTATTAATAATGAACATCTTCTTACGTCCAAAAACCTAGAGGAGTATTTCTCTGTAATTCTTTGTCAAAAATAATAACTGTCTAGGAATCAGAAGCAGAGAAGAAAATAGCTTGTAGTGCTGTGAACATTTTGATGCTTGCTCAATTCGCTAATCATGATCCAGTGCCTAAGGTCCAGCATAAAAATGTATTCTTTGACCAGTTTCTGAAGGGGGGAAATCATTTGGTTTAAGGTTTTTATGAAATTCATTTGCTTAACCAAAACATAAGCACAGTGATAATTCAAACACAGTTATTTTAGCTGCCAGGGATTTTTTTAACTATGTCCTAGGATTATTGCCAGGTAGAGAAAATAAAGAGTGTCTTTTGCATGCAAGTAATAAGGTGTAGTCTGTTCTTTTAAAAGGCTGTATAAATAATTTCTAAAATAGCACTTTATAGTTAATATATTGGTACTGAGACAAGGTGATTGTTGCAATAAACATGCAGCATTCTTTATGTGTTGGGTTTGGGTTTTTTTGAGGAATTAGGATTTCAATTTGGGGCTACAGGTTGAGTGACTATTTGGAACTATTGATTAGATGCTGGAAGAGCTGTATTATTTTTTTCCCTAACCAAAGTTTTTCCTGACCCAAAATTAGTGTCAAGATGAGCAACTGAGCCAAGCTGTTCTTTAATTCATGTTTCCTTTCAGTGAAATGACCAAGATAAATGTCTCACAGGTTTGAGAGATTCAAATTCTGTAAAACAAAATTACCCTGCGGATGTGCTTATGGAAATTTAGTATAAAATCTTTTATTTGTGTGCAATTTTGCATCTACTTTGTATGCCATGTAGTTTGTGAAATTCAGACTCCTGACTTCAGTAGTTAGGGGTTTCAGATTGTTTTTATCATCCGCATAAGTGTTAAAATGCCACAGAGGATGGAAGTTTTTTGAGTACTAGAGCAAGTGACAACCCAGCAGTAGCGGCAGGGAGCTCAAAATTGGCCAGTGGTGCAAATACCCACAGCTGGTGCTTCCACCAGCACTGTCCTCCTGTTACCACAGGGGAATCCTTCCCCTGCCTGCCTGGAGGCAGCTCTTGCACCTGGAGTGGTTTCTTGGCATGTTCTCCTAAGCACACTCTGCTGACTTGTGTGGGATGAGAACTCGGAGGGAACACTGGTTTCAGTGCTAGGACTCCTGAAGCAGTTCCTGCTCTCCTCCCCCACACTGGGCACATGCATGTTCATTTGTTGAGAGAAAATATCTGACAAGGGCTGTGAGTGTTCTGCTGTAACGTGTTTTGTCTTCAATATTATTTATGGGATATTATTTATGATGACAATACATTTTTTTCTTGCTATGAAAGGAAATAAGATTTTTTTTTATTTTTATCACTGTTTCCCACAAAATAGGGCTGTTCACTCGCACTGTGTGTATTTGGGTTTTTGACTGGTTGGCCAATCTTTTATATATGAGAGAGGCCTGGAAGTAGCAAAGTGTTCAACACTGAATACAAGTTTCTGGGTGAAAAAGAAAGACCCTATTAATACCCAGACTTATTAACCCCAGAGCTGATTAATTTTCCTTTTATTAAACATCATAAGCTTCCTATGGAGATTTGGAAACCAGGCTTCATTAGTTCTGCTGCTCACACATCTACTTGTTTACTTCTGGTAACAAGGAAAGGAACCTTCTTCAGGATTGGAAAACAATAATTTGCAGACAAAACAGGAGGAAATTATTTGAACTAATGATGAACGATGAATGAGGGGTTTTGTCTCTGTATCAGAGCACCGTTATGGTTAAAGTAATTCAAATTCAGTCAGTTTGAAATTGCTAGGCTGGTTACAATGTTGATTTGGTTATCTTTATATTAGTAGGCTAAGTAAATAATTGGAGCACAGAAATAATCTCAAGCCCAAGGAAATCTAAGTCTGGAGTTCAGAGGTAAACACTTTCATGTCATTTAATATAAATGGGAAATCTGTTCCAGCAAATTTAATCTAAAGGTCAGTCACATCAGGGAGTTAAATAGAAAACCAATCCAGACTTACCCTTGCCTATCCTGAATTAGAAAATAGTCATTTATGTAGTAAATTGTCTAGAATGTTTGAAATTCCACTGATAACTCTGTCTTTCTTTGAATAACCACCTATTTATGGAGATGTTTGAAAAATATCTCACTAATTAGTGAGGTCCATTGTATAACCTTAATCTGAGTTCAGTTTTCTTCTCTTGCAGCATTTCTCCTGTAGCCTGAAGCCTCCCTTCATAGCCCCAGTTTCTCAAGTCAGTCACCATAATGTGAGTACCCTTTTTGGAGCCTCGAGATTTACAGCTTATCCCTATTTTAGATGATTTTGGAGGCTTATAAATACACCTCAGGTAATGCAGAACACACATTGCTCAATCTTTTCCACTTGTGAGGAAGGATTGCATTTCAGGTTCCTTACTTAACAAACACGAAATTTTTCAAAAGGTTACAATTAAGTGTTTGTCAGTGCACAACAGGTTTGATCCCCCTCTGCACTAGCTCTGTGGAGTTGTTTACAGGGCAAAAGGGATGTGAAATGCTACCAGAAACATGAGAATGCATTAAATTTATGTGAGCCAGATAAAATTACCACACATGATACAAAAGTGTCTTGTGAAGAACCCAAAGCAGACTGATAACTTTGAGATGAAGAAGAAATGGAGTTTGTTCAAGGATACTTGAAAGCTTAATGAACTCTTTTTGAATAATGAGTGTAAAAAAAATTGCTGGTTGAAGCATGGTCCAAGTATTAAATCAAAAGACTTATTACAATTCCCATTGAACCCACAGCCACTCTGTGGCTTGTCACTTAAGAAACATTGTCACACCAAATAAAACACCACTTGTACCTTCTGAGTGATAAGAATAATTCAGCTTACAGGGATTTTGCCTCCTCAGGCTTTGTACAGCACCTGGCACACTGAGCTACCCTGAGAAATCATACAGCACATTGAGCCTGACCTTCTTTCCCTTTCTTTTCAGCTTCTTAGGGCAGGGAGGGGAGTTACCCTTGGTGTGTTTGCTGATGGACATGCTGCTTTATGGGTGTGGATGTGTTACAAGACTAATTTATCTGACTACATTGGGGATCTATATACTTAGAATTATAAAAAGTTTCTACTTCATTTTTTCACTGGCTTTAGAGACTTACACTTCTGCAAGGTTTCTTAGCATAATTTCATAACTTTGTGTTAGGATGGACTTTATTGATAGCTGAGAACTTGAGCACAAATATAGTTGTAGTAGACCTATAGCTCAGAGAGATGAGGTAGTTTTTGCATCTCAGTGTCACTTCAGCCAAACCATTCATTTGTCTAAAATATTGTAACACCTGTAATTTTCATTTCTTCCTTCCAGGAAATATTAAGATTCTATTTTATTGTGTAAGAAGTATTTGTTGCACTAATTCATTATTGGAAGATGTAAACATTTTCAGAAGGTGAAAAACATACTCTCATAGACAGTACATCAACAAATGTGAATGTCTGGCCATACAGATTTTTTTTAAGATATATATTATCTGCATTGCTCCTCTGGCAGAGTGAAAAATGTTTAATATAGGCTTTTCAAGGCATGGAAACAGTTTGGGATTTGCTTTCCTGTGAAGATGTCTTTGAAGACAGCATTTAATAAAACAGCAAAATACTTGATTTCTGCTGAAAGCTTTTTTTACCTTTTCTTACTGGTGAAAAGGAAACTTAAAAGTTATAACTTGTATTTTACTACTGAACCTGTCTTTGGGGAATGCAGCACTTTTGCAGATTGCAGACAAAGGAGCTTTTTATTCTGAGCAGTTCCTATTTTACTTAGACTTTTCCTAAGTGCACACTAGAGTAATCGAAGGCAGCTTGTTGGAATTGGTCTTGGTAAACAATTTTAGTGTGTGCTTGAATGGTTAATTTTCTTCTGATTTATGATGACTTTATTTATCTAGGCAATTTCAATAATTTTGGGGTAGTGTCCTTAATAACTCTTATATGGAATTCCTAACAGAATTGTTTGTGCTTTGTCATCTATAAATATCCATTAGTAATTTGCAATGAAATGTTGAATCAACATTTTGTTACTGAAAGACAGGCTCTAGCAAGATGTATTTTGCAAATTGAACTCTTATATTTTACAGTGCTCAAATTTATAGGACTTGCCATAATTAATTTAATGTTATTTTAATGCTGTTAGCCTATGCTCAACCCAGAGAAGTTGAAAAACATGACATTTGTTGTCTACTTGCTGCATGAAATGGTTCTCCAGTAGTGTCTTAGGACTTAAAGAATCACAGAATACGCTGAGTTGGAAGGACCCACAAGGACCATTGAGTCGAACCCTTTGCCTGCACGGGACCATCCCCAAGAGTCACGCCATGTCCCTGAGTTGTCCAAACACTTCTGGAACTGTCAGCCCTGGTGCTGTGGTCACTTCCCTGGGGAGCCTGTTCAGTGCCCAACCACTCTCTGGGGGAAGAAACTTTTTCTAATATCCAGCCTGTGGCACTGATTGGATTGGCCTGTCCATGTGAATAATGTTTATACCAAGCTGATGCTTTTATGCATTTCTGTGTGTATAACAAATATGGGACACAGAGAAATTTGCTATTAGATAACGTTTCAGAGCTATGTTCAAAATAAAAGAAAAAGATTCCTGTTTTTCACAGCTCTAACACCTATCTAAAACAAACATGTTGAGGAGTAAACAACTTGAACCTGCTTGAACTTGTTCCACACCAGCTGTCTGAGCACACACTTACCTGTACCTCCCCTAGTGCTGTGACATGGCTCCGAATTCCCCACCTGCCAGATTCCAAATGGAAAGAAATCCTTCTAAGCCTTTGCTCCATCCCAATTCCCCAAGATTCCTGCAAGAATCCTCAAGATACAATCTTATTGATATGGAAATTATTCAATAGAAATTTTTACAGTCCCTTGCAGTGATTCAGAGGCAGAAGGTCATATAAGAACTGTGGTGATGTGGCACCCAGGGAAAAAGGCTGAGCTACCTAGTGATCAGACTAGAGAGAGCAGTCCTGAAACTGAGGGATGGCAGCAGGGGAAACTGCAACACTACCAGATCTTTCAAAATATTAGCCTTGGAGTTTGGAATTCTTTCACCTGGCTGTATATTTCTGGAGCAGCCACCACTTATGTTGTAGTTAAATTAGGGTAACTTCTTCTGCACTACCAAGGGATTACGGTTTTCATTGACATTACTGGTAAAGTTCCCCTGTATGAGACAGGAATTTATCCAGTTTGTTTAAAAGAAAATTAGCTATTGCCTTCAGTTATACATTACCTTGGACAGCTGACAGTTTCTTATAATTGATTCACGGGTAGTTTTCAAGATCAAATGTTCTGCGAAAAGGCAGTTTCTGTGGAGGTGGTTGGAGCAGGTCAAATTGCTTCACTTAGTCTTGTTTTCTTCATGTATTTCAGCAACTAGTACATATTGACAGACTTAATTGCGATTGCTTCAAAAGCTAGAGGCTACTTATTTTGCCAAAGATTTTCCATATAAACATGGCATTAATAATGTGTGTTTTAATTAAGTTGCAGATAGCTTTTTAGTAGGCTATTTGCTGAAAATGACAAGAAGAAAAGCAATAATGGTTGAGCTAACCGAAATAGAATTTGTGAAAAGAATGAAGTGTTTACCACTGTGTTTTATTTAACACAAATAATAACAGTGGAGAGCATTTCAGACTTTGGTGACAGCAATGTGTCAGTGAAACACGTGGAGTAAATCTTCCAAACCCAGAAACTGGCAGCCTGGCTCGTAATTCATTTTTTGTGGCCAAAGTTAATGAGTGGCAGATTCCAGTCCCTTCCTAGGAAAGGTTTGGCGGTTTTTGTCCATGAAGTGGGCCTTCAGTCCTGTTTGTTACTAGTAGTGGCTATTGATTTTTCTATCTTGTGACACAGCGTGTGCACAGTCAGAGCACTCTTGAAGGAACATGAATTTCCTCTCCGAATTCTGTCTGGCTCAGGCTTGCAGTAAGCACTGTTAGTCCTTGCACTGCCCCGCCAGCTGAGAAGGCTGGCTGGGCTCAGTACATTGGGGAGTTATTTTCTCTACAGAAAAATACCCTATGCTTGCAATGCTGTAGATCTCCCTGCACCCACTGTGACAGACTCTGTTTGTGGGTTTGGGCCTTCCCTGTAAGTTCCGAGCTGATTATCTGTGTTGGAAATGTTTTAAGGAGACATATGGACCTTCCTGATCTCAAAATCTATTGCAAGATTGCCAGTTTGCAGATCACCTCTCCGGGGACAGGCAGTAGTTAAGGCACATAATGTGTAGGCTTAATGAATGGTTCCAGGACTAATCACTCTTCACTTGAGGCAGATAGAGGAAAAAAATGCCCCTCTCTGCCTTTGCTACTTTTCACTATCCTTCAGGCTCTGGCTCAATGTCCTGCCAGGGTTAGAAGCTCTTTTACTTAAGTGTTTCTCCTACAAATCATGGCCTACTGAGTCCAACCAGGTCACTGGAGTTTAATTAGTCTCAGTTGAAAAATCAACAGAAAACAGGAGAAAAATACTCTGCATTTAGAAATCACTGTGTTTATATTTTAAAGCTCTTTTTAATCTGCTTTAGGATTTGGACCTCACGAAATGTGTAATGCTGTGAAAGCCCACACACAGTCTTCCTTTTTTGAAGAAATTCTAAGGCTTTTCTTTTTCTTTTATTTCCCCTATTTTTTCTACTTTTTTAAAAAAAAAATAAATTTCTGAGGCATAAAACTACATTTAGAGGAGAGAGTAGGGATTATCTCTACACTTCTTGAGGACTTGAAAAGCATTTAGGAAAGAATGGGCAAGGACTTCGATGTCCTTTTTTTTTTTACCATAACAGTGTGTTCATTCATTTAAGAATTAAAGAATGAATGAGTTTGTAATTAAATATATTCAAAGGTTTGAAGAACTTTTGGGTGTTCATTAAGTTTCTTCTGTCTGTTAATAGGCATTATAAATGCAGTTCTGTACATTACAAAAGTTAAATAAAACATAATAAGCTAAAGACATGAATTAAAAAATCCTCTATTTTTCTTCCTTGGAGGACATTCTCAATGTAATGAGTTGACACTGGCCATTTTTCTATGTTTTTTCCTAATGAAATTCATAGTGCTTTATAGTGGGGAAAAAAGGTTTTCTCAAAGATCCTAGTATGGAAGGTCTAAATAATAAAACTGAGAACCTAAACTTCTAATTTTTTTTTTTTTAAATTGAACATAAAGGGTAATTTATTTCCATTAAAAGATAATGTTACCTATCCTTCAAGGCTGAGTGGATATAATTGCCATCATATAAATCTCTTGACAAATAGTGCCCTTAGGCAGCATGACACTAATAATTGTTCAATTACAGACTTTTAGCTTTTCAAATGGCCAGAGTCATTATTATGCACCTCGTTAATAGAAATAAAGTCATAGTTTAAATGCATAGGAAAAATATTGTTCTTTTGAAGATGAGTTCCTCTTTACATTTAATGTCTTTTATAATTACCTGTAATAATTTCTAGTAATCATTATTTAATTCCCTTTAATGATAATTGCACTTTAATCTGATTGTTTACTAAAAAAAAGGAAATAATGTAATATTTGTGCATTAAATGTCAAATAATATGTTAGTGATATATTTACCGTTCTTAAAAATTATGTTTATTCTACCTCTATAGCTTTAGGATATTTTAAATGTTTCTAACATAACAAATTTTTCCTCTGAGCCAATGCAATCATCCAATCGTTAAGTGTTATACTGCTAATCTCTGCCTCAGTTCTTGATTCTCAGTCATGCAATTTAAAGGTGCTGAAAATAGGCTGAAATCGATGATCTGATAAGTCCTACAGGTTAGGAAAATTCTTGGAAGATAGACGGTTGTGGGAGGTGAAATGCAAAATCACACCTATTCTTTCTAATGTTGTTCCTCTTCTGGTATAGCATAAAGGTGTGAGAGGGAAGATAGCTGGAACTCTCATGCTCTAGGAATATTTGCCTGCAGAAGCCAGGAGGCTCATTATTATCCAAATTGCCAACCTCAGTCAAACTGTAAATAACTATGTCACTCCTTGCAAATATCAATCAGCCTCAGTGTCATTCTATTTCATTGACTAATTCTATTTCACTCTACTAATTATAATGTGTTACTGTGCTTATATCACAATAAATATATATAATATTATCTATTGTCAAATCAATTAAAATGCCCTACCCCCAAACAGTTTGGAGTCTGATGATTTCATCTGTAAGCGCATCTTGTTTGTCCTACTGCATATCCTACCTTTAGAATGTTCCAGTGTTTATTATCACCTCATCACAAGGCAAAACAGGGCTGTGAATACACTGGAGTCACAGCATTTTGTTTGACATTATCACTACTGAAATGGGTTTATCTGAGAGAAGTTTGAGAAATTGTTTCCTAAAATTGTCTGTTGTTAATGTATTCAAAACCAAAGTATGATTGATTTCTGAACAATCTCACATGATTTGGAGCAAGGTCAGATAAATTTTATCTTACATTTCATCCTAGATTCCCATTCTTCTTGTGAGGCTAATTGAATTTTCATGCATTGATTTATTTAATGTATCTATGACTTTCGAGTTGCTACAGTTCTTCACTGTTTAGGTAAATTTTGGAAGATTTAAAGTCCTTGTGATTGAACCTCTTTGATTCCTGTGAAAGGTTGAGGGCTCAAAGTACGTTTTTCAGTGTTCAGAAAATTACCTTCTTCTTAAAATATAGGAGATTCTATTGGTTCAAAATTCCTGTGTTTTACATACATCTTTAACATAGGCATGAGCATAGGAATTAGAATTTATTAAATGCTTCTTTTGAAATCATGACAGGATATTTGATTCTGTTTGGATCTCTGAAAATTCAAAATGTACCTTTGTTCTGTTGTGAGACTTACTAAAATTTACTTGTGTGTGAACTTGAGCAAAACTGAACTTTTTATATTATTATATTTGCGTAAGATTTGAGCCTGATGCAGAGAATTTGTTTGTGTGGGCAGAAAGTAAAATAAAATGTGTCGGGAACCTTTGAAAAACATGCACTAACACAGTGGTTAGGTAGAAGACTTGGTGGGTGTGGCTGTGTAGTCATGGTCTGGGTTCAGGAGAAAACCTTTCCAAGGTCAGTGTGCATTAACAGCATTGGGGAATAAGAAGCTACTGCGGCTGTGCTTGCATTTGTTAATGCAGTGGTGTGAAGGCTCCCCAAAGAGCATGGCCCTAACGCAGGCTGGCTGCGTTAGTAACACAGGAGCTCATTCTTGCTCCCAGAAGCCAGCCATCATAGGGACAGGGTAAGGGTTAAGGCAGGTCTGCTCACAGCTGCAAATGTAGCACTCGAAACTGGGTTTATGCTAGACCTTGCTTTGAAAGATTTGAGATCCACTTTGAAACAGGGTGATATTTCTCTGTAATTTACAAACCTTTTCCAAATCAATACGGTCATTTCAAATCCATCTAACTTTCAAATTTTTGCATTTTAGACATATTTTCAAAATTACCTCCTAACTCTTTTGTAATAATTCGCATTGATTGCATGCACTTGATCAGAGCCAAAGCAATAAAATGCAGACTTTAGAGCTGCTACAGTCAGCATATACAGTAGTTATAGCTTCATCTGGTCTTTTTGCTTTTATGTGTTACTTTTGAAATTAGAATTTTTCTGAGATATCTTAAGCTTTGAGAACACTTTAAAAATAGAAAGAGGGATAAGGAGGAGGTCCACAGGAGCAAAATTGTTACATGGATATGTAACATGGCCATGTTTGTTTCATGCCTTGCATGAACATGTATACAATTAGGCTTGCTTGTTTTACTTTTGAAAGTAGGACTGGATTCCAGTTTGCCTATTTGTAAGGTGTATTTAGAGAGAAGGTAGTTTTTAGTTTTGCACTCTGGCCATAATGCAAGTTTTAGTGCCAATTATTTGTCTATATCTTTTGATAAAAACCAGGGTTGAGTCAGTATCTTGTCCAGAACCTTTGAATGTGACTATGACCTTGCAGTGCCCAAGGATTAAGGCTATGGCCGGCCCTTCTGTGGGAACACAGGAAAATGGGGAGAGGTGTTCTGAGACTCTTATCCATTCATTTCATTGCCCAAATTCTGCCTGGAGATCTGTGTGCATGTGTGCTCAGTCAGTAACAACAAAAACATTTGTTTAATTTCTTTAAATATAAAAGTGGTACTCTCAGGTTCTTGTGTTACCTGCCTCAAATGTCTCACTGGTTTGAGACTATCAGTTTGACTTCAGTTTATAAAATTTATGCCTAAACCTTACCCATTTCTTTTTCCTTTCAAGCCCAGTTGATATTTACAACGATTTTCATGTAAATATGTGATTATGAATATGATTACAATTAAGAAAAGGATTCAGTTAATCTTTCTAGCTTTTTTCCCCCATGTACATCAACAGGAAGGTCAATAACCATGAATACACACAGAGCGTGACTATTCCGTGGTAGAACTCGGATGCTGGAACCCTTTTTGCCTTGCAAATCCTAGCAAGAGTTGTACTGAGGATGGTGCAGCTGACTTTCGGTCTTCCGCTCGGGGAAATCTGCAGGGAACTGAAACTGCAGGATTATTTGAATACTTTGTCTTTGACATATATTTTGTTATGAGAAATTTGTACATCTGTGTGCATCTGCTGTGTCTGAGAATCACTACAGCACGGTACTCATGTTCCTCAGGAGATCTAAGCCTCGATGCCCACACAGAAAATGTTGCCACTACAAAAGACATGTTGTCCTTTCATGCCACCTGATCCTCCTTGTCAGTCATTTGTGCCCTGAGGTTGTTTTTGTACACTGCGGTGTTGGGACTGACTTCAGAGTATCTTCCCTTATAATTCAATTTTCATGTTAGAGGAACAGCTGTCCCACATGAGTTTTTAGGGCAGAAGACAGTATAAAACCATGATTGGGATACTGGAATACAAGAGTGAAATGTTAGGCACTTGCTCTGTAATGAGAGCAGATTAAAAAGAACAAAAGAAGGTAAATACAGCTGTTCTCCTGCGAGCTTAAACAATGGGAAACATTAGTAGTTAAGAGCTAGTTGAAGAGTTCTGAGAATACTAAAAGAAACCAAATAGGGATGGAGTTGAGAGGTAGCATCATATGGCATTCAGCTGTTCCTTTAGCTAAATTTCACAGTCTACCAGTGTTCTTGCAAACATTGCAGTTCTGTGTTTGCTGGAACTGAAACGTTATTGGTTCAGAAAATTGTCTCTAAGTACTGTTATTACTTCTATTTTAAACATCTGATTTAATATACCCTAATAGTGGGCAGCATTTGAAATCATGCATTCTATAGTTATAATGTATAAATCACATATTAAGAATCAGCATTCAAAATCACTTAAAAATACGATTATTGTGTTCTGTTCCAGACTTCCCAGTGGTCCTCAGAAGTTGCCTTAAGGCAACTTTGCAGGACGAACTAAGCTGTTATGGCAGAAGGCATTCCTTTTGACGGTAGCTTCAGAGGAGCACTGCTGGGTCATCCTATCCCAGTTCTGTGGTAGAAATGTGTTGTTAATGCCATCAGAACTCGTAGAACAGACACTCAGCAAAGGGTACCCGGCCCTCATTAACTTCAGTGGAGCAGGGCCTGGGAACAGTCCAGTCACAGAATTACAGAATGCTCTGGGTTGGAAGGGACCTTAAAGATCATCTTGTTCCAACCCCCTGCCATGGACAGGGTCACCTTCCACTAGAACAGATTGCTTAGAGCCCTGTCCAGCCTGGCCTTCATAGGTGGAACAAGGGCAGTCAGTGCAGGTTGGAGGTAACTGTATCCGTGTGTGCATTAGAGTGACAGCATCATCTCTTTCTCTTTCCTATTCGTTCAATCTGAGTTATTCCTCCGATATGAGGATGATATTGTGCACATGCAAACATGTGACTCCTAAGAAAGCTTTCGGCTTGATATGTCACAGTAGCTTGCTTGGGCAAGAAGCACCTTACAGTCCTCTGTGCTGGATACTCTTCAAAACCTGCTGTATTAAGGACTGAATAAATGTCCCTTTGTACTTTTTTTAGAAGGAGCATAGGGGCAAGTCCCTAAGTTAGCAACTTGAGAGCTTTAATAAAGATGAATCTTAGAGATGTCCCACAGTAAGCATCTACATATATTGCAGCAGAGATCTCTCACTGTTGTCTCATACGTCTACTTTATACTGTTGGGCTGTCCCTTGGATATTTGAAGCATATATTCACACAGATATCACTTTCTTATTGTCCTTCCTGCAACTCATTCTAAAACATCTCTTTAAGAAGTCCAAGAATTGTGTTCCAAGAGATGAAAAATTTTAAGGTAAAATGAAAACCTCATGTTTGAACAGATATTGGTCCCTCATTCTGAAGCACATTTCTCATTTAAAAGTCTCACAACTTGCTTCCTTCTCTCCTGCACAGTGATATTTGTTAACACTAATTATATCATCCTAGAATGTTCCTTTTAATTCCAATATGCTGTTGAGTTGCTCTATGTCATGTGCCTCATTTATAGTTTTCGCCACAAAATACTCTGTTTTACATGCAGTTGCTGCAGTTCTCTTTTGACAGTCATTGTGTAAGAGAACCCATTTAATTGTTTTTCAGAATTGCAGAGAAAACCAGGTTTGCTTCACACTCCTTGTTGCCTTGTACAGAACTAAGTGCAAGTAAGGGAAGCGGAATTTGACCTCAGATTTGAGTAGCCAGTGTGACACACACACACCATTAGGGTTTATATAAAGATGTGTTCCACATGGCAGGTTTCCATATGCAGTATACACTTTTTAAAGTCAGAGTGCAGACTATGAAGACAGATAAAGAACTGGATTTTAAAAGTAGAAGGAACAGAGTACTTGCAAATGGACTCATTTGGTTTAAGTGCAGAGAGAATTGTGTTCTCATAGGAGTTACTTGTTATCCCTATTTATAACCTCTATAAATGGCTTGGGCTGTGGAATACAAACATGAAGCAGCAAATCTGCTGATTATTCCAAGTTTGAGGGAGTAATGAAGGCAAAGTTTACCAAAGGTGAGATGCAAAAGAACTGTTAATCACTTTTTAATTAGGCTTGTGAGGTTTCAAAATACTACTATTAGTTAATAAGAAGTAACATACTGTGTGAAAATAATAAACATGTATTCTAAGAGTGGCAGAAGTTGGAAAGGGTTTTGCAGGATAAGGGAAAGATTTTTCTTTATGTGCATCTAATGACTTTCTGGAAGTCTGGCCTTATTTTAAAACGCTTGACATATTTCAGTGCTTTAACAAAGTTTGAGTTATATTTTCAAAAGTCGTAAAGGCCCCTGGTCATCAGTACCCAAATCTTTCTGAGAATCACTGAAGTACCTGGAGCATTTTCTGCACAGTGTAGTGTGGCTCGGAGGTGTCCCATAGATGAGAGCAGGAGCAGAGCCCTGCATAACCAAATTCACCCTGCTGGAAACGCTGTCCTTAGCTTCAGGATGGGGGAAACTTCTTTGCTATGATGTCAGATTAAGGTTAGAGATGTGTTAAAGAATAGTGTTGGAGACTACGGAGTGACAATAAGTACATCTGTTTCTGTATCTTGTAGAATTTAATGTGAAGGAGATGGTTTGGATGGAGGTGAAAGGTTTATGTTGAGGGTGGGTGAGAAAGAGAAAATTAATTTTGCAAGTGCATTTAGAGTTAATGATAAAATAGGGACTGGCATTTGAGAAAGTGGAGAAAGCAGTGCTCGAGCAGCTAAGATTACTTCTGGATTTCCCAAGACGTACAAGTATAGAAGCATGCAGCAAACTGAGATCCTCAACCTCTGCTTCCCAAATCACTTCTAATTCTATATGTGACCACAGCCCAGTGGATACATCTCTGCTTGTAGCTGAGCATTAATTGTCTGGCCTACCTTGCATCCAGACTAGTTCTGACTGCCTTTTGAGATACAGCAATAAATGTTTGTCTTCCTTAGTGAATTCAAACCTATTTCACAGTCTAGCCATGAGCATTGCTCAGTCTTCTGAGAAATAGCAGTAACATAATTTTTACTGCTGCCACAAAGTCCATGTCAGTCCTGCAGCCTTGCAAGATCAAGAAATATATCAACATCCTGTGTTTCTTTCCTGAGCCTTGGATAAATGTGTAGTCCTAAGAATACCTTGTGGAATCCTTTGAAAGGAAAGATCAGGTAATCTGGTAATGTGGACTAGATTTTAGAAGAGAACTAAGATAAAATCCAGTGATGATAATGATGGAAAACTTATGGTTCATGGTTGGGGAAAGGTCCCCAAGGTTAAATAAAACTTGGGATTCTTCATCTTCATTTTAGGAGTAATGCTGGTAGTTGGGTTTACAGCTGGTTACAGAGCTGAATAGACCCTTGTTACCTGGTGACATGAGAGGAAGCCTTGTTTTATTTTTGCAGTGATGTTAGGGGTTGGAATAGAAAAGGTGAAGGACTAGGGTAGTGATGACAGACCTTGGAGCTGAGTTCAAAACTACTGCTGAGGTCTCTAGGGTTTCTTGACACGTTCTGGTGACCAGAAGGGATCTCTGGGGCTACGGGTTTGAGTTACAGAGCAAAAACTTTATCAGTTCATCCTTCAAAGTCCACAAGCCTGGGATAATGCCTGTGGCTGGAATCCATTGCCTTGGTCTGAACCTAGAGTGGACTTGGAGCTGTAAGGTATTGTAGGCGCTGAATATACTTTGGTTATAAAAATATAACATTTTTGTTTGGAATTCTACAAGTCTTTCTGGGGTGAAACACAAGCAAGGAAGAAGAGTTTATCAGTAGTTTCAGAGCAGGCTAGGATTAGATTTAGAATAAATCTCAGGTAATCTTGTGGCTCAGACAGGCTTACTGGTTTTCAGCGAGGGAGAATATTATTAACAGTGAAGGTTTATGGTAAATTCAGGCTAAGTACGGTTTTCCGGGCTTGCCTAGGGGTGTAGGATTTCGTGTTGTTAGGGCCAAAGATGAAAGCTTATTGCTAAGTCATACAAGTCTTATGCAGTTAAGAAAAAGGGTAAGTGGCTTGGGTTTAGATCAGTTATAAGTGCCTGGTTTCATTTAGAATGTGACTAACTCTTGGGTTAGAATTTGGGACTCTGGGGACAGGAAAACTAAGTACAATGTTATAAACCTGCAACATCCAGCTGTTTGGGGTGAGGACCAGTGCTGATTATATTGTATAGATAAAATGGCCATCACCTGAGCTGACAGAAAAGACACCAACACCTGTATTTCTATATGTATATGAGGTTAAAGGTGTAATCTGTCATATGTTAAAACCAAGCTTCTTTTTAGGACCTGTAATAGTGATAATCTTTGTCAACCAAAGCAAAGAAAAAGCCAGTACAATAAATTACCATCTATATAAAGATCATCAGTGAATTAGTACTTATCACTGTAGCAGATGATTCCATAGTACTTACACTAACTAGAAAACTAGTAGCATTCGTAGAAAAATTGAAATACAAAGTAAAAGGAAGAAAGTTTCTATTTTAGGTGGTAAACTGGCAGACTCAGGTCCTTATAGCTTCAGATGGAAAATTATGGTAAGCTGAACTGATTTTTCATCTCTACTTTTTGTCCTTTCACTAACAATGCTCTTGATGTATCCGTTACACACCTCTCACAAACGGATGTGTGTTACTTGACTTGTATTAATACTGCTGACTGAACTATTCATGATGTTACAGTAGTTGAATTGAGTTTTATTGTGTAATTCAACCACGTGAAAGATGAAATCACTTTTTAGTGATCTGCCAGTCTTTATTCAGAACTGCTGACACATCAAACGAAGCTGTTTTCAACAACAGTTCTATCACCATTTTTTTTCTTTAGTAACAAAGATAATAAAAGAGGCAAACAAATTATTTTTACTGTTAAAGCTTGTATCCCAACGTAACTACTTTTTGTAATAATTTGACACCCTTCAGCTTTGGGACTTAAAAATCTGATAATTTTTAATTGTTTAGAGGTTGTATTTGGTGTTCTAAACTTTGTATATTAATACCTGCTGTCACAGTTTTCTGGCAGGTATTGCTCCAGGAAATAAATCTTACCACTCAGTCATGATGATAAAGAGAAATTGTAAAGTTAGCCAAAACATTTCATAGAGAAACCCCTGTGAAGAAGCATTTAAAAATGAGTTACCACAACCAATATTAGTAATTTTAATTAATATTTGAGGGAATGTGAAAACACATTTTTAAATAATTTTTTTATAAATGCCTTCCATTAGATTGTGTACTCTAGGTTTTATTCATTCTATATTTGCATGTATATTATTAAATTAAGATTTAATCAACTAACATCCTGCTATGACACCCTTTTTATTGCCAGAGAAATATATTTTACTGTTTTATAGAAATAAATTGAAAAATGTGGCTACTGCAAAATAAACCATAATGATTAAATATTTATTGTACTTTGTATTGATAAACAAATACTTTATGATAACTGAAAGAAGAGAGTATATTAAATAAATTGGTTTTTCTGTTGTCATAATACAAAGCTCTCTGGAGTAACTATGCAGTTCTTATTTACAGGAATCTGTAACAATAATAGTAATAGTGATAATATAAGCCTGGCTGTATTCTTTAGCAGGGTATTTAATCAGGAGCTTACATCTCAGCTGAAGGCTGGAGAATCCTGTGCCTGTTTAGCAGCATATATTGAACTGATACTTTAACTCAGAGCCTTTATGTATTACTCTGGTTAAACTGTTGAAAGTACATCTGCAATAACTACATGGCCATGTAAGAGGCTGACAGTCTAATGTTAAGCAGTGGAAGATTTTTCCTGCAGTTTTAAAGCTCAGCATTTCTGAAAAATTACTCTGTGATTTAGGAGCTATCTATTAGTGTGGTCTGTAGGTCACGATAGAAGTGCAGCAAGAATAAATAACATTTACAAGAATATACAAGTAAGCATGAGCAACATGTAATTGGCTAATAACTGCTGGTATATTCAGCTGTGAATCATACTCAGCTGAGGGAGACTGACTGTAAATGATATCAAACAGATGTAGAGTAATTTTTAACATGTTGGAGAAGTAGCATTAATCCCAAAACAGTGTAGTGAGGATTCCCATATGACTACTTTGCATATAGCTCATCAAGTGAAAGCCATATCTACTCATAAAATGATAGTTTGTTCAGCCTCATATGTGATTTTTCTTTCAGCTGTGTCCAACAAGCTATTACTAAATACATTTTACTCGTAATGATTTGTGCAAGGAAGCGGGAATGATTTTCCAATCAGTTGAGGAAAAAAGTTTTTGAAAACTATAGTGCATTGAAATGAGAAAAGACTTTTTTATTCAGCCCTTGATGCAGCCATGGTTGTGAGCAGATGCAGCTGTTTTGTGATTGCACTGCCTAAACTCTCCAATTGAAAGCAACATACAGTGATTTTCCATATTAAAAAAGCAGCTTTTTTTGCTTATTTATATAAATGGTAAAAGGAGAATCCTGGGACATATTTGGCTTTAGAAGTTAAAAATGCTTATTTTCTACTGAGCATTTTCTTACAGCAATATACTTTGCATATACTCTGCAATTTATGGATGAGGTGATGGAGACACAGAGAGCTTGGGTGATGCCTGGGGTTCAAGCAGCACGAGGTACAAGAGTTACAAACTGAGCCTGGCAGTTTGCTTGCAGTAAACACTGACTGATAAGCCTTCGCATACAACAGCATGTGCTGCCTTAAAGATGATGGTGTTGCTATTTCTCAACTCCACTAGTTTTTGTCTGAGCTCAGATGCATACCCTTTACAAGTGGCTTTTAAAAAAATTGAAGTAAAGGTCCCATTCTTTAATGTCTCACCTTTAATAGCTGAAGCCACTAAATTATTCATTTCTGATGCAGTGTGACTGAGAGGATGCAGTACTGAGCTGGATGGAGTTCAGGATGCTGGGCTCTCTTTCTCGCTCACCTTAAGGTCTGCAGATCAGCCTTTGGCAAGCATCTTCCCCACTTTGAGTTTCACATTTTTGATCTCTCTTTTTATTTCTATAAAAGCACACACCTGTCTGTTTTTCTGTCTTGCTTGGTCTTGTTCTCTCAGTGTCCACTGCAGGAGCAGAAATGTATATTTTTACAACTAATTCTACAACTTACTGAAAGAAAGTGCAGGATTTTGTGCTTTCAGGATAAATAAAACCTCAGAAACACTTCTCATGTTTATGAGATAATGGCAGTGAAGCATTTGCTTTTAATAGCTATTCATTTTATTTGGATTTTCATTGTTTCTCTCTTCTTTTGTATGTCTAAGTAGCCACAACGTAGTAATATTTCTTATTCTTTTTTCTTTCTCTTTCTGATTTATTGAACCAGTATACCATAAGCCATCAGATGAGTACTAAGCTAGAAAGAACTTTGCCATGTACACCACAGTTTGTTTGTTTTTGTTTTTTTAATTGCAACTTGTTCATTTTGCCAGTTTGTTTTTTGTGTTTTTTTTTTTTTTCTTCTTATCTGTGCAATGACTTCTGTTCTCTTGAGCTGCTTTGTCTGTGCTGTAATGGTAGGTGTGTGTATGAGATGTGTTCTTCTGGTACAATAAAGTTAGGAGATAGAGCTCACTGCTTACCATAAAATAGGTTGACAACTCCAAAAAAAAAATAAATGGATAAAAATTGAATTAAGTCACTTGAGTATAAAGGATATAAAGCATACCAGTACAACAGTTACGAATAAGACCTTCATACATCATTCTTTTGATTTATTAGGTATGTTTTTTAAACAGAGGACACGTAGTAGTCCCCTCCTTTGTGTCAAATATCATTCAATAAATTGATAGCCTTTTTGGAGGGGGGAGGGAGACTAGAAAAGAATAAAATAGCCTTTAGGAGCATGTTTTTGCAGGGCTGTCTTGCTTTTCATCATGGGGTTTAGAATGTGCATTGCAACACAGCTGCAGAAACTGCTAAAGGTATTTTTCAGCCGTGCAAGCTCATTTTGAGGTGTGCACAAAGGGGCCCATGGATGGAACTTACCTCCCTCACCCCTCTGCAGTTTCTCATCTGTTTTGATTTGACTGAAAGGAACTGGTTATTCCACTCAAACATATCATGAGTTTCAATATGTTGGACTCTAAGTGCTTTCCTGGGCCCTCTTGTAATCTGGATCAAATTTGGGCATGTTCAAGGGTTGGTCACTCACAGCACTGCACTTTGGTGTCGCTTGCACTGTCCCCACTACCCCCTTACCTGCCTCAGTCCTCCCTTCCATGGGCTGGTGGCAGATCAGAACCCACCATGGCAATGCTCCAGTGGCTAGTCTGTTCCACCTACTGCAAGTCCTTTTTTTGAGAGTCACAAGGAGCATGTCTTTGAATAACAAAGACCAGTAGTACATTCACAGTGATAATTCCTCATAGGTTTTTCCCCATTTCTTGTTTGGAATTCTGTTGCTGTTAAGGTTTAACTTCTAGATTGTCATCTGGCACCTACAGTTTTATCTGTGAAACCAGTTCAAGATAAAAGTGACAGCGTTTAGTCATGCAAATACATGATGCACTGTTGCAATCAGGTGGTTATGACCCAAACGAAGTACTGGTGCTTACAATTAATTGCCTTCTTGATTGATCCTAGTCAGCTTTGAGAAGGAACGGTTTGTAGAAGTTTTAGTGTGGTGTCAGCCTAATAATAGAACTTCAGACTTTAATCAAAGAAAGCAGTAAGAGTAAATGGCCTGATAACTATGAAAGAGAATAAACAAGGAAACAAGTTGTATTTTTATTTTTACAGGGTTTTCAGAGGTAGTGGATATTTTACACTGTGGTTTTAGTGAAAACTAGTGGTGTTTTAAAGGAAAACTTTATTTTAAAAATTTCAACAAGGCCTTTGCATACTTTTCTTGCACAGTTCAGTGGAGTATGAAAAGGCATATTGCATCCTTTCCTGTAGGAAGTCAGTCTTCCTTATGTGGTTTGTATTCATCCTTAACCATCACCAAATGCCGCACAGGATTGTGGCTGGGTCTGGACAGATTGCTGTACATCTGAAGCTAGTTTTCAATTTTCAAGCCATGCTGAATTTGCAGCCATCCCATGCAGCTCATCATACATTCATCCCATCACCATGAAAAGCTATTTTCTAGTACTAACAGGCTGGATTTAGTACCGTGCTGGACTAATCAGTTAGGTATAGAATTCCTATCTGCGCTGCTTTTGCCAAAAACCAGGAAAAAAAATATTTCCATGGCTGTTCTGCCTCAGCAGCTTTCCTAATCATTCCAAGCACTTAGACATGATATGTTTTGACTATATTTGTGTGATTATTTTTTCATGCATACTTCATTGCATGTATTTAGGTTATTTTCTGCTGTCTTCTGGGGGCTTCCTGGTAAGGTTCTAATATCGCAGTGCCTAATGAGCTTGAGTAGCACTCCTGAAATTTATGAAGACAACAGGCTTCAATGTGCTCTGTGGTCTTATATGCCACAAATTAACACACCCATCCTGGTCACTGGCATTCTTCTCTGGTAGGCAGAAGAAACATAAAGAATTGTAGAGTGGTGTAAACCTGGGAAGAGGCTGACAAATGGGCAGATCTCTAAAATCTTCTGGAACAAAGTTGAGCTTCTGGATCACAAATACCAATGCAGAGCTATTGTGAGAAAGGCAAAGCAGTTGGGAAAGATCATGATCTGCTCTTAAGGCAGAGTGGATGAGTAGTTTGTTTACACTGAAGTAATTTTCAGGTGACTGAGCATGAGATGGGCTTGCTTTGCTCAGGGTTCAAGTTCTGGCTGCTTTGTGCATTTATGAGTCACCGTGTAGTATGTTGGGGCTTTTAAGATTCCTGGTAACCAGCGGTCATGTTTCAGTATCAATTCTTTAAATGAGACACTGTAATAGATGAAGGAATTTTTTCAAGTGGAATGGTTAAGCTGTCTGTGTAAATGTATTTAGTGTTTGGTATTTCCTTTGTCAGTTCTATGTTTTTAACTTTTACTTTGCAACAGTAGATTAATATTCACCTGGTTTCTTCCTAAGACTGGCAGCTTTCTTTATGAAGCTATTAAAATTGTGTTAGTACTCTGACTGCAGAGCACCCAACTTGCAGTGGATTTTCTATATATTTCATAAAATCAATGTTAGCATGTTTTTGATACAAGGTAGGAGCATTGTTTGTTTTATCTGTATATACACACCTCCTCACTCCTCCATTAATACCACCTGCCCAGAACAGTCTCATAGCTCTCATACCACAGAGACTGAAAGTTTTGGTAGGTGCTGGATAACTCTGTTAATCTCCAATATGTGGACAGCTCATATAGTTAGCATTGTTTTGGGAGAATATTTTCTTAGAAACAAAGCTTGCTGAAATAATATTGTTTCAGCAATGAGTGGAATAGTGTCTGAAAGCTAAACTGCTCTAGCAGGCTACAAAATTTAGGATAAATATATTTGTTTTGTTATTCTCTTGTAAGAAATAGTGTTTTCTTTTGATTTCTCTTTCTGAAGAGGTGGAGAGTGCCTGTGGATAAGCTTGGGGAGGTAGCTGGAGCTTGGCTGAAGAGCAGCTGAGCTGGCAGCCTCGAGGAAAGCATTTGTAGCTGTGTGGACTCACATTGATTATGCACTCATCTGAAACTGTCTGCCTGTTTTTGCTACACTGACCTACAGCCTGTAGAGTAAAAACCTGTATCTTTTCATGTCTCTATTTTAATGTGTATTTCTTTAGGCTTAAAAATTCTTTCAACTGGGAGGATATTTTTATTCTGTTGGGAGTGTTTAATTTCTTTTATTGGACCTTGGTGTACAGTCCCACTGAATGTGGCAGATGGTGAGTCTTTTACTCTGGCTTGGGAAAAGTCTTCTTAGGGGAACCAAAGCCATGAAAAATACTGTCCTATGGAAATAAATATATGATGGGATATAACCACTCCAGATAAGTCTGGAAGGTGACATTGAAGGATGTCATTACTTTCTTCAGCTCTTAGCAAACAGCCAACTAAACCAGCTGCTCTGGGAGATGGCAGTCTGGGCAAAATGGGAGCTGTATATGCGCAGGGACAGGGATACAGGTTGGAATAAGCAATAGAGAAGCAGCTGCACAGGAAAGAGGCAGCAGAAAGGAATGATTTCTGTCATAGGAAAAGCAGCAATCTTGAAGGAGACTTCTCATCTGTGTAGCCAGCAAGGCTTGTGGCTGCTGAAGAGCTGTGAAGTCTGGTAGAGAACACAGGCAATGCCCATCTATCCCTGTAATGAAGCTTTTTTCTTGTTGGGATGAGAAAGTTGGAAACTGTATGATAGCCAAATGCTAAATTTATATCAAATGTAGACCCCAGCATTTATATTAATTTCAAATGCAGTTTGGATAATTTCATGAGTCTACTGTTCTTGTCTCTAATTCCATGTAACTTGAACACCTCCCATCCTTAGAGGTGTTCAAGGCTAGGTTGGATTGGGGTCTGAGCAACCTGGTCTAGTTGAAAGTGTTCCTGCCCACATCAGGGGAGCTGGAAGGAGATGATCTTCAAGGTTCTCTTCAAACTCAAACCATTCTATGATTTTTTGAATATACTTTGGTATAGTACAAATGAAAGTGGAGGCACCATTTCCACTGAAGGGATAGATGATCCATCTCTTAAGGAAGAAAACTCGCATCACATCCTCATCCTTATACTTGCTTATCCTTATACTTATCTTTATACATCAGGAGACCTTTTATTCTTTTTTTTTTTTTTAAGTAATTTTCTGGCAAGTGTATTTTATTTTAGTATGGCTACTAAACTCTAAATGCTTTCCACAATCAACTGATGGTTAAATACTCAGAAAACATTGCACTAAATCTGGATTATGTGTTTACTCAGACACGGCATGACTTGATTCATCAATGTTTCATAGATATGTGTATATTTTTATTGTTTTAAAAGAGCTCTGTGGGACTTCTAGAGGACTTTCTTCTGCCAACAAGGAATTAGATAGCATTAGACTGCATCCTGTCATGGAAAAGCTTTATTTAAAGACAGCATGTCTCATTGATTTGCTGCCTTCTATAAAGCCAGTGCATTGAAACAGAGAGTCCAAATGCAGTTCAGAGGAGAATCCTCCTGCAGTACAGTGAGAGTTACCTTTGCCCAGCACTGCAGTGGCTGCCACATGGGTATCTGTAAAGCCTTGTGTGCATGCAGCATCTCAACATACTGACCCCCTGGCCAAAGACTGACCATTGGATGCTCTTTTTGTCTTCATGAGCCATTTTATTACTGAGTTATGTGAGAACGTTCTACCTATGCTGCCACATGTCCAATGTTTCCCACTTGTTAATGAGATTTAGTTCTGTTGAAAAACTCCAAGTATGGAAAGATTGTTGCAAATTCAAAGGTAGGACCAAAACGTTTCCCAGGACTCAAAGGTGCCATCCTGAGCACCAGCTCCCCAGACACAGTACAGTGTGCTCTGTACCTCACTGCAGCAGAGAGTGAATGCCTTGTTTAGCCAGGGCCTGGTTGTTCTTCCAGTCATGATGTCAATTTGGCCTCTAAAAACAAAAAAACGTGGTTTGGTGTGGGTAAGGAAGGAGATATGCATAATCTCTTTCAGGTTGGACTCTTTACTTCATATCCCTGATTATTTGCAGGCTTGTTAAAAGAATTATATTTTTTTTTTCTTTTCTTGCATATTTCTGAAAGTGTCTGCCTTTTCTATTGACGTTCTATGAGCAAATCTGCAGAGGAACAGATAAAACACAATGCTACATGTGTCAGAAATATATGCTGCTCTAATATTATTGGGGGAATGTGCCTCAGAATTCCTAAATTATAATTTGTTTGGCTAAGAAAGATCAGCAGAAACAAACAGAACATTGTAGTTTATGCTTTTAGTCAACATTTTATTTTGGTTTTCTGTATTCTACAATGGCAAATCTGTCACTGCCAAGGGATTGAACCATCTGGTTCATGTGGGTTTATTCCCAGCTGGCACAGTGGGAAAGGCCACGCGCTTTAAAGAAGGGGCAACAAATTGTCATGGTGTTTTTGGCAGGGAGGCTGAAGTAGGTGCTGTAGCTCCCTGGAGGAAGGACCAAGGACAGGGGGGAGGTAGTGGGGAGCAGAAGGGGATTTGAATGTTCCTGTTGTGAAGTCCCATCTGCAGCCAGAGTGAGATCAGCTCAGCAATTTGGTCCATGAAGTATATGGACCAAATCAACAAAAAGTCTATTGAAGGAGTGATTAGAATCTCTAGAGATTTCTCATGCCTTTATTTCAGGGTAAAAATTAATTTCTTGTTCATCCTTTTGGTATGTGAAAGGAGAACTTCCAATTTATAGATTCAAAAATGGAAACACAGCTAACTAGGTCAATCAAAAAATACTGCATATACAATTTCTGAGTAATTTTTATATTGCTGAACTCTACAAGAGTTCTTTACGGATCTGTGTAACCTTGTCCCCTTCCTGCTGACTGTTTTAAGTTGTGGAAGAGGTTTAAAAAAAGTCATCTCTTTTCTGTTGCTGTGCCTAAACATTGTATTGTCTTTCACTGTAGCCAGGACTGGACAGTGATTGAATGACATCTAGCACTTATTAATATGAATGTTGTCATTTGTCATCCCAGTTATCACTGTCACTTTGTCATTTAAGTTTGTGTTATATTGTCTCACAGTGTTGCTGCTTCTCTGTCCTTCATCTCACATGTAGATTCATGAACTATGTAAGTTAACATACCTGAAGACTAGATCCAAGGGAAAAAGATCCAGGTCTAAAAGTTCATTCACCCTGCGTGCCTCTACTGCAAGTGGTGCATGCTTTTTAGGAAACCTGTTTTATCTTAGACCGTGGAGTTTGCTGTATTTCTATTTTCTTTATGTTCCTTTCCCAAGATAATAGAAGTTACACAATGTCATTGCATTAGCATGAAAAAGCCTTTGGTCTTCATGTTTGATTGGGTTATTTTGGTGTAGTCAGGAGAATATGGTCTTTCTGAAACCTCAGCTCTAAATTTTTACTTCTGGCTTCAGAAAGCTAAAGAGCAATATTAACGACCAAAATAATCTCATTTTCCTATTATCTAGCAAGTAGGTAAATTAGGTTCAGAAAAACCAGGAAGTTATTCCACAGCTGAAATAAACTGCAGTGTCTGTTTGAGTAATAGAGAGGGCTGGAGAGAGCACAAAACATCACTGACATAAAACGTTTATGTGTGTGTGTATGTACATATACATTATCTAAATATATATAAAAGCAGCTCTCTATAACATTGTTGGTTTTCATAGAATTTGCTATACCAGTGGGTATTGTTTTAGCATGGAGACACCCAGGCATTGGTTGAAATAGTTCATTTTTTAATCAGAACTTAGTTAATACCAGTCAAAACTTGCATTTTGGAGTATATGCCAGTGACTAGCAGAGCTCTGTTTAGCCAGGAGTAAGAGCCGTGCGTTACAGACACTGCCGTGCTGCTTGTGCAGTGCCACCTGGCTCTGTGGGGGTGTGGGGATGCCTCACATTGGCATGGGCTGCTCTTGGGGCATTTCACTGGACTTCTACTTACAGGGACGGAGCCTGCTCTGTCTGCTTGATCTGTGCTCCAGCTTGCTCAGATTCCAAAGAGAACCAAACCCACCAACATATGTCACAGGAAAAGCAAATTGCTGAGGTCTTAATTAAAGAGAAGAAATTAGTTTATTAATTAGGTAGATTACAGAAAGAGCTTTCTAGGGAACACCTACTGACTTCTACAGGAGTTTCAGAAAGCGAATGTATGTCCAGAGAATGAGCCCATTGTAGAGCTGGAAACATCAGGTTCTAATGCAAAAGCAGAACAGTGTGTAGTGAAGAAACAAGAGGGCAGTGGAACTGAGGCAGAGCCAGTGGGAAGTGCACAAGCTCAGAAAAAATCGGTATGCCTATGGGACTGTAGTTTTTCCATAGGAAATCCGGGAATGCTGCCTGATAAAATCTATGGTTAATATGACAGATATGAAGCATATTATAAAAGGGAATGAAAAACCTGCTCACCTGTACATAAATGGAAAGCTGTATAAATGTTATGTGTGCATTAATACTTGTAGACCGTAAGGGAGTGATGTATTTTAGATTTCAGGGTTTTTTCGTCATCATCATCACTTGTGGGTTTTATGAATGTCTCTCTTGGAGAATAAAGGTTTGAAGAAATGCTGAAGGCAAGGGAATCTGCTGTTAGTTTTCATTTTCCTCACAGAACTGCCTTTTAATATGCAGTAGTCCATACTCATTCTGTTAAGGAAAGGTACTATTGGCTTTTTCTCTCCCTTTTTCCTTCCTCTTTTTTACTTCAGATGAAGAAATTACTAAAATGCTTTCCTAATTTCTGTCTTGCAGGAAAGAACAGACCTTTCTGGGTTTTTTTTCAAGTAAACTGTCTTCCTTTAGCTCTTTCTAAACCACCTTCCCATAACTTAATTAAAATTCAGCCTTTTTGCTATGTCACCTTAATTTTATTGCTGTATTTTGTAGTTTGCTACTTTGTTTACTAAATAATACAATAAGGCAGTGGAATTTCATTATGGTATCCAATAAATAATAAGGTAAAGTGTAAAATGCAGCAATAAAAATTATCAATATAAAAATAATTATGTATTATACCTATAGCATCTACATTTAACTATTAATTTTCCTTTGAAATTAAGCATTTTAACTTGGCAAAAGTTTTGGGGAGTATAAATTAATGTTTTTACTGTAAGTATGTATATAAATCAACAGAAAAGGGAAAATAAGAGGCATCAAAAAATAATCTGATTTACTCCTAATTGAAAAAATGCGGAAAAAAAATCTGTCGTCTTTAGTGTTGTCTTTGATTTCTTTGACACTTTGGAATGGTTTGGTTTTGGTTTTAATCTAACTCTGAGCAGTCAGGGAAATGCCTCTTATTAAAAATATCTTTTAAAAAATGGCATAGTGTTTAGGTAAATGCCATTAAGCATTGTCCGTGTCCTCGCCACACCAGGGCTTGGATCAGCGGCTGCAGCACGACAGCCACCGCTAATCCATGCAACCTCAGCTGAGGAGGGAACAGTCAGTGGCTCCGAGGCACAAACTGGATAGATCTCCTTTTGTGCTTTATTTCTCTGACTTCTTGTGAAAGAAATAGTCACTGCAGACCCCTTCCAATGCACATCATTCTGCAATTACATACAAATCTAGGTTGCATGCAGACTTTTTGCCAGTGGTCTGCATGCAACTCTTTGTAGAATCACAGTGTGTCCTCAGTCAGGTGTGATTACTGGTTGTTTAGTCTGTATCTTCACTGTTTTGCAGAGGATGTTGAGGGCCAGGGTTCATGTGGGTTTGTGTAGCCGTAGGTGCCCAAGGTGGTTATAATAAAGCTGTCATTGGTGGCAAGATACATTTGCAGTCACACATGGAGTGTTGACACATATAATGTTGATTTGTTCAGGTGAATGTACATCCTAAGAGCTCATAAAACAATTATGGATCACGTGCAGGGCAGAACTAAAGCCAAAAATACACTACCAGATCTGTTATCTGTTTTCAGTATACACAGGGGCAGTTTGAGGTTTTGCATCACATTTCCAGAATGAGGGTTACTGGGAAGCCACATGTAGGTGCTTTGCAGTAGTGAGAGGGGTCAGTCGGATCTAGCAGATTTTATTAGACCAGTCTGGACTCAGCTTAGCTTGTGAGATGATGGGCACTGGCAGCAGCTCAGCTACATCTTCAGGAAGGGCAATCTTGAGAACGAGAAAGGGCAAAAAGCCAAACCCAAAGAACAAAGAATTTTCCCCCTTTTCTAAAAGTAAACTTTCACTGGAAAATTGTGAGAATAAATAATTCAGAATGACTGCTTTGAGTCATACTATAAAACTACATAAGCCTTTCTACAAATCCCTAAACCGGAAGGGTATTTACCCCACTTAGAAAAACTCAAGATTTAGAGGTAGAACTACATTACATGTGCTGAATTACACGTAATTGACTGTCTCACCTCTCTTTCTTATAAGCATGCGATGGGACAGCATGGCTAGATTGCACAGGGTGATAATTTGGTACTTCAGGAAGATATTTTTCCCCATTAGTTCTGCTGTTAATCCCTTCAGGGCCAGGAGTTTTAAAAAAATCCAGTTGGGGGATGTTTTTGTGCTGTGTTTAAGTACTTGGTAATTAGTTTTATTTTCTTTTTAATTGTAATTTTAACTTTTTTAAGCCTTTCATAGACTCAGTTAAATCTTTCTCCAGCTTCTGGGGTAGGTTTGTTTCTTTGCTTCGGGGTTTATGGGGGTTTGGAGTTTGTTTCTTTGGGGTTTTTGTTGCTTGCTTTGTTTAGTGTTGTCCCTATTTCTAGAAATAGCGTTTTGTGACAGTGTGAGTGTTCCTGCTCCCAGGATTGCCTCTTGCTGTGCTACAAGGTTCTCACTCACCTTGCTGCCTGCAATATCTGTATGAGCACTTAGAGCCTCTTAGTACTTTAAATTGTTGAGGACTTTTTGCCTTCCATTTTCTTTTCCAGAATTCTGTCTTTCTTTGGATTTTTCTATGAGTTCCATATTTTCATTTATATACACTTTATTAAAACAGAAATAGATATATGAGTATTTTGTCAACTTTCCCAACCAGATTACCAGGCAACCTGTAGAGTGTATGAAAGAGTACAAAATCTAAAATGTATGCCAGTACTTACATGTACTTCAGTTGATATTTGTTTCAGAACACAAACATGAGCACCTCTTTTAGATGACCTCACTATGCAGGAATACTTTTACTGAGGAAAAGGAATTTAGAAAGCTGCAGGGCTTTGGAATTAGCGCGCTCTTTTGGGCAGGGAAGCAATTTTGTTGCTGAAATAATTAGATAACTTTCCCTCTGGAAGATGTCTGAAACCTAAAAAATGGTAGTTTAGAAACCTTTGCTGTGTTAATCTTGGTTTGGAAGGTAAAAATGGTTGTTTTAACTTTCAGAGAATCATTAAGGATAGGAAGAGCTACTTATTCTTTTCTATATATATTTTATATTCTTACTTTGTCTGAGAATCTTACTGTGGTTTTTGCTTACACTTTAATTCAAGTTAGCCTGAGCATAAGATATATATTATTCAAGAGACAAGATGCTTTAAATAAAAAAAATTGGCAGTAGTGTTGTGTATATAAAAGTCAGTTTCATTTAGATGATAATACTGTTTTAATAAGACAAGCCATCAGCAGTTTTGAGTTATTTGAAATTCAGTGGCAAACAGTTTAAGATAATTAAGTTTATATGTTTGTTTTGTTTGACCAAGTCCTATTTTCTTGCTTCCATCTGCACAAAAGGAGGTGTTGTGTATGGTACAGGGTGTCAGCAGCAAGGATGGTTCTGTGGTCGATGTCAGCAGTTCCAGTGCTACGAGTGTCACTCTGAGATTGGATTTTGTGCAACCAAAAGTGAACAGCAAGGCAGTATCATATTCTTAAAAGTGAACAGTTTTAAAAAGAACCATATAAAAGGCTTGCAAAATTTGGCAAATGGTAGATTTTCTTTGTGGAGTGGGATGATGATCTGGTGTTTGAAACAGCACCTTTCAAAAGCAGATATGGGACACTCTGTGTTAGGGTCACTTGGGAGCAGGAACCCCAGACAGAATAAACTCAGTGTTTTGGAAGGGAAGATCTCTGAAAACTATAACTCCACATTAAGGGTTTTTTTAAAGGGAAGGGTATGTTACAACAGAAACTTCTAGGTTTACTGTGAAGATGTTTGAAGGTGAAAGATATTATGGGAGTCTTTCCTTCTTCTCATATCATCAAATGCATTGTTATAGTTGGAGTGTTCGGGGCTGCGAATGGGGCTGGTGAGAGAAATCACCACGCTGGGACTTGGTGTCCCAGTAACTGAGCACTTTTATTGCACAATGGTTACAGTAACCTTTAAGCACAGGAGAACAGGCTGATGTACATTGTACTCGGTATTTCAGTCATGCAGCTGGAAAATATGGGTCCCTTTCCATATATCCAGTTCTCCCTTCTCATATAATTGAGCTATTAACATTTTAGAGATCATTACTGACTAACAAGTCATGCTTTTTGCTGAAAATAGTGTTGTGTGTATTTGAATGAAAAGGATGATTCTTTCATGGAAAGCTTTCCTAAAAACATATCTTCTTGTGGATTTGGGTCTGAGAGCTATTTTCTCAGACAGAACAGACAATTCTCTTCAATTTAGTGCTCTCTGGTGATAGCAAGGAGAAACTTGCTCGTACTGCTGCAGAGAAGTTACCTATTTCTGTGCAGTGGTGTTTGCTCATATCTACAGCATTTAGTTCCTTATCCAATAACTTGTGGAACGCTAATTTAAAAAAAAAAAAAAAGGAATTTTTATTGCTCAAGCTTGATAAGGCAAAACTTTTTTTACTAAACCCCTTCTGAGCCTAGTAAGAGCTATGTTGGACTTTATTAAGCTTGGCATCTTGTGTCCCCAACAGAACCATCACCTAAAATATATTTTGTTTCTAGAAAGGAAGTTATACTATCTCAGGAACTAATGGCTTCCATAACTCTGATAGGAAAATCCAATCCCCATACAATATGAAAAGTATCAAAGAAATTTGAGTAAGACTGTGAATTTCAGGTTATTTGGAAGACATTTTAAGAACAGCAGTGGTAGGGTCTTATGTTTTAAGTGAAATTAAGTCTTCCATGTAGCTGTGTATGTATTCTCCAAATCTACCAGGTCCTGTCTGGGTATAGGAATATTCAACCTGGTGTGGTCAAGTACTTCTGTTATGTGTGATCATTTTAGAGGGAACTAGAGTCAAATGCTGGATGTGCATTTTTTTCCCATCCCATATGAAACTATCACAGATGACTTATATGATTGTAACTTTATCCTCAGAAGAACAACTGAAGGATTGTCCAAAGGAATTTATCTTACAGCATTGAATGCATATTGTAGTTTCTTAAAATGAAAATTTGCATTCCTTAAAGCAGTTGTTAGGGCGCTTATGTATGAATGTATTAGCAACTTTAGGTTTTATGTTACTTTCTCGGGGATGTAATTTGCTCAGAGAAAGGAATCCTTTGCATTAAATGAGTGAAATGATGAAAGCAGCAAGAAACTTGAACAAGAACTTAATATTGAAAACTGAGGGCAACCTAAATGTAGCAGTCTTGTTTCATACTGATGCAGTCAGTTTGTGTTCCGTGAGCAACGTTTTTCCCCCTAATGCAGACTGGTTAAATCACAAGGACTTGTGTGTTGTACACCTGTAAGGGATTACAAGTGTGTGGCAAAATCCTCAGAAAGGAAGAAAACTTGTTTGATTCTACAGCTGCCTTCTCTGTCATGATTCTCCAGAGTCCACTTAGGAGAAATCAGGATTTGCATTGTGGAATGGAAAGGTGAATGTTTTCTGCTTTGTCACTCCTCAGAATAAACCTCCTGTGTGTTTCCAGTCCTTATGGAACGTGACCTTCTCCTCATTAGTTCTTTGTACTCCCATAAATCAAATATGAAGCATGTACTTGGAATGGTGAGAACAAAAAGACTGAGACTGGTTATGGCTTGGAAATAAAGTGCTGCCAATACTAACCTGAAATCTCTTGTCTCTGGACTTGAAAGAGTTCTTACATTTTGACAAATTTGGCAAGCTCAAAGAAACAGCTAAAATCATTTATAAAAATCTGAATTCAAGATTTCCATCTCTGAACAATAGCAAACATCTGTAGTTTATCCTTTAAATGCATGAAGCTATAGCTAGCATTTCAAATGTGCATCATCTTTAATGTCTTGAAAGCTGCTCTTTTAAAATATAATTTATTTAAGATACTTAATCAGTTTATTTTTTCACTATTTAATTCTTCAAATGATGTTTTCATTAGTTAATTCATCTCTAATGATTTTTTGGGCTATTTCATTTTAGTTTTTAGAACTGTAATTTTATTAATCCTGGACCCTAGTGAGGCATAACTCTTGACAGCCAAAGGAATGCAACACCTTTTTGATAATTAGCTATTAAATAAGATAGGGATTAAAGCCAAGAGGTTTTGGAAATTTTTGTATTTCCTGTGGATTGAACCAATTAGTAAAAATGTTACTGTCAGCAAAGAGTTTCCATTATTATTTCCCACATGTATCCTTTGCAACTGTACAAGTTCTTTCAATGATAAAGAAAAATGAATCTTCTTTTTCATTTGGAAAAAAAAAGTAAGAAATTGAAAGTGTCCTACTGATATCAGTATGAGCAATATCATTTTTCAGAAAAGGTAGAAGTTGTTTATATCCTAATATCTAATAAAAATATTCAAGGTTATTTTGAGCCGTGTGGGGCAACAATAAAGGTTTCTGCTTTAACAATTGGAATGAAGATCGTTTAGAAACCCTTGAGTTTCTGTAATGAAACAGAGCAGTGGTTTGTTAAAAGAGTGTGTTGTCTCTGACAGGGTAAGATGATGTCATATATATATATGGATATATAAAGAACAACAAAAATTCCTCAGCAAAGTTACTATCTCTACCATGAAAAATATTCATTTATGTTCTTAGCATGTTAATTATTTAATTTTTATTACAGAGATCATCTCATTGTATTGTAAATCAAGCTGTTAGTTGGCATGCACTCTTAGTGTCCAGAAGTCCAGCTCAGTTAAGGACAGCTCCTGTTGCCCTGCAAACTGTATACACAGTACCAAGCATTCCCTGCAATTTACAGTTTAGACTTAAAAAAAATCAACCATTTTATCCCTTGGTGGATTCTGGTTCAAATCAGTCAAATTTGTGGTTAGATTTGGCCTTAAATCTGGCAAATATTTTGTTTAGCAGTCACTGTGATGTACATTTAGAGAAGCTCCACTTTCTTTTAGAATAGTGCATACAGCTTTTCTTACACATCTAGGCACTGTATGCTGAGAGATGTGAATCTGTATTTTGGGATGTCTGTGTGTGTCTGTTAAGATAATATCTTAATTAGGATGAGCAGTGTCTGTAGTGGGAGGGGTTCCTTAGCTAGAGCCTGGCCAGCAGACACCAGCATTGTGGGCAGTTTACCTCTTTCCTTCTTCTTTGCATTCCTAGTCACTTCTGTGAGCAGAAATGAAGTTGTCCTATTGGAGTTTGGCATTTATGTTGCACTTTCATTCACTTAAAATTATAAAGTAGTTGTTTTGTGTGTGGGAAATATATTTTGACTAGTGAAGTATTTTATAAAGGCAAACAGTACATAGATTAGACTGTGCAGAGTTATTTAATATCAGCTGTTCCTAGGTCCCTGCTTGGACAGATTTCTGCAAAACTGCACTTCCTTGCAATCTAGGAAAATATTTTAAAAACATTTTATGCCTCTCAGTTGAACATATAATTGTCAATGCTGTTTATTGTTATTTATTTTTGAACAGAAAAGCTGTATTTCTGTTGGTACCCAAATTTTAAAAACTGGAACAGAATGATGCAGTTTGGGTGACATGGATGCTTGACTGATTATTAAAAATTACTTTTAAAGAAGAAATTTTTACACATGAATACGTGCTGTTACTTACTGGCCTTCTTAGCTTAAAAATTACTGTTATTGTAGCTGGTTGTGCAGTGAATAAACCACTGAACTCTGTAAAGGTTTCAATATTCTGGTTTTTATGATTTTCACTGTTACAGAAATGATTTGTAGTATTTTACTATTACATGAAGCAAATAATACAGGATTGCAGAATCTACTTTATTTCTCTCTTTGGTTTCTGTCACTTCCATCCAACTTAATGACCCGTTATCTGAGGTGCTTACACATGACACACATCTCTATTTTGTGTATATGTGTACATAAATATTATTTTGTGATATTTCTGCAAGTAGTTCCTGGAGCCCGAGGACTGTTGTTTTGTGCAAGCAATTTGGGAAGGGCAAGGCAGTGCTTGTGCCCTTCAGGAGAACTGGCACAGTGACTCTGAAATAAAAGATGACAGATAGATGGGAACATAAAAAAGCATGTAGCGTGTAAACTTTAGAGTACACATTTCGCTCTGAGTTTCCTTACTTCCATATAATTTTGGGTCAGGAGAGGGAGGTGGGGGACATCCCTCCATTCTCATAGTAGTTTCTATATTATTGGCTATCTTCTGCGTTATGTAGGTGTATGGATTGTACTAAATACTTTCAATTCTGTCTATTCCCAAACCATTGATATTTCAAAGATTTTATGTTCTATCATACTCCTAATATGGATTTTCCAACTCCATGAAGAGGTTTATGCAGGAGACCTTGATAGTTTCTAGAGATTATCAGCAGTCTCACAAACAGTCACGGGTATAAAGACTCAGTTAAACTCAATGAATAAATACTATAAAAATATCTGCGTGTGGCTTCTCTGAAGAATCCAAACCTTTTTAATTAACATAGATTTTAATTAACATCTATTTTATTTTTTGTTTTTTAGAACTTAAAAACTTAAAATAATTATTTTTTTATTGTTTTGGATGTCTGGTTTGATGCAGCCTATTTTAATGGAATAAGGGTAGACATTACTGATGTGTAAGATACAGTGAAATTGTGTCTTCTCCCAAAGCCTAGTCCAATTCGTACCTGTCCTATTCATTAGGGACAACAATCCTGGTTCAGATAGAAAGTTTTTGGAAAGTTAAATGTAGTGGAAATATTTTAATTTCCACTGCTGAACCTCTGACAACACCTCTCTCTTATGGGAATAGTTTGAGCATAAAATAAGCAAATCTCTTCTCATGGAGATATTTCTGTTTGGCTTTTGAATTTTACTGAGAAACTTAGCACTGAAAAAACCCCACAGCAGAAAACATAGGAAAAAAATAATCTGTAGATCTAGAAGGTGTCTGGATAACCCTAGTGTTCTGTGTAAATATAAAAAGCTTCTCAGAAACAGCTGAGGATACAGCTGAATGATTGTGTGTGCATTGGGGCCAGAGTCTGAGCTGGATCACTGTCATGTATTTTGCTTCCACAGTACTGCAAATTTGTAATCACTTCATTGATCAATTCCTGAAATAGAGCAGGTTCTTCTATTTTATGTCATCATTAATCCTATTACACAGTGGGATTTTGGATATACCTTTCTTAATTATCAGTTTAGATTTATGTTGGTGAGATGGCACCTCAGTATTGCAGTGTGATGTGGGGATGACTTTTTATTGTGTGTTTCTGTGGTGGCATTTCAGGGCTAGATCTTTTTTGCATCGCCTCTGGTATGTTCCATATAACACTGCACTGGCCTTGGTGTGATGTTGTATTTTGATGCATATGTTAAAATCTTCTCAATGACAGAGTTTGGATAACCTACATTTTAAGTGCATTAGAGGGAATTTCACGTGAATTTTTGCTGATATCCTCAATGGTTTTCTAGCTTGGCTCCTCATGAAAAATGTTGAAATTAAAGCTAAATACATAACCACTAAGACATGAGAAGAATACTGCATTCAAAATATAAAAGTGTTTTTCTGAATGTGTTAATCAGCTCTATATACCTTCCAATTATGACTATAATATCTGTTAAAGAATCTTCCTATACTTATTTATTTTTAATTTGGGGCCTGATGCAATATTTAGAATACAATTGTTTTGGTTTGCTGTGCTCTTCTTGCCAATTTCTTGCGTTTTGAAGTCTCTCACTGATTGCTTCTCATTTTTCATCACTGATAGCCCCTTCAGACAGGCAGGCTCCGAGCTAATTAGCAAAGCTTTGTTCATGAATGCTTGTTTCCTCCAAAAACTCTGCAGGAAGGAAACTTATGGACACAATCCGCAGTTGCAGAGGCTGTAATGTTAACAGTAGTGTGCTGCAATGTTTAAACTAAACCCCACTATTTTAAAAATTATTAATTCATGCTCAGTGATGGGGAGGTTTACAGTCCAAGGGATAGCCGAGTAGGATGATGCACCGCTGCAGTTTGGAGAGTCAAAATCTGGCGTGCAAGGATGGTGTCTGTCGAAACCACCATTTGAAATTCTGTGCTTAGGTCCTCAAACTGGGCTATTTTTTAGTCACCATTTGGCAAGCTCCAAGCCTTTTTTGTTTTCTTTTGTCCTGCATTGTTCATCTTTTGATTGTGTGGGTGCTTAATTGCTGCTTAAACGTATTGTGCCTCACAGCAATGGAATGTTGCACTCTGTCTTTTTGTCAAGGCTGAAAGTGGCAGTGAGCAAGTTTGATAGACCTAAGTATGGCAAGAGGAGGAACTGGACTTTCTGAGACAGCAAAGAAAGAAAATCTGGTACCTCTGGGCTGTGACATGAATAGCTTCTGGTCATCACTGCATCATTTTTGCTGATTGAGGCTTTGTAGTCCTTGTTCAGTGAGACCACCTCTGCTTAGGAGTGCCTTACTGCTTTTGGGGTAGTTTTCAATACTAGGCTTCTTGCATAAGATCCAGAATTCGTGTGTCTGCATTAAGATAGAATAATTTTGTTTCTGGACAATTTTCAAGTTTTCACTTTAAATAATCGATGCAAGTGGCTATTGCCCATGAGCAGAGGGAAGGGTTGATAGCACCACTGATGGTGTGCAGTTGCCTCCTGGCTGACACTGCTTAGATCATTTCCAAAGCCAGGACATGTTCCTTGGGTCTGCTCATGCTCTTGCCATGTGACACTGTACATGAAATATAACATGAATCTAGTCAAAGTCATTCTGTAAATAAGTAATCCTTTATGACTAGATGAAAATTTGTGTGTGTGTAAATTCAAGCTTCCCTGGAGTTACACAGATGAGGGTTCTGGAAGGGGGTCTAGCATATTACCTGCTATACAGTAGATCAAGAATAAGAGTTCCTGCTGCTTCAAAACAAGACAACCAGAATATTGATTAAGAGCTGGCTTCTGAAAAGATGTATGTTAATCCTTTTGAAGTGAATGTTTATTCAAGGAAGTTTCTGCAGAGATAGCCCATAAATTTGATGTTGCTTTAAGCGATGGGGAGAATACATATTTCCTTGAAAGGAAATGTAGCATATTGGTTCCATTAAATTTGAGTGTACATTTTGTTAGCTTGTCGTGTCATAGCTTAAACTCATGACTAGGCAATGCAGTGTGCTTTCAGTCAGAAATAGCTCCTAACAAAGATTAAATTTGGGCATATGATGGTTTTGATTAAAATCAACATATGGAATGACAGTTACTAAAATGTGGATGAAAAGTAGTACAAAGAATTAATAAGGGGACAATGATAATAGAATGGCCATTGCTTAATATTTTATGTAGATTCATAAAACATCTTTCAAGTATTGAATCAACAGCTGGTAAAAAATGCAATAGTAATGAGCTCATTTGTATGTAAATGACTGTCATTCTATTCTAGGCTACCCATGCTTTATGGTATCCTGCTAGATATCACTAAGTATGGTCATGAAAAGAGGCCTTTCCGGGAAACTGTTCAAAAAATCAATTTAAATGCAAAGTCTTTGCCTGGCTTTTAAGTTTTCAAAAGTAATTCATAAGGTTCTATCAGTTTGAAAATTCTGTATACTTGTATTTAAAATGGTCATCCAGTGCATTATTGAGAACTGAATATCATACAAATTAGCAGCTCTAGGGCAATTTTGACAATACCAGAAGGTAATTTGTGTGTTCCAACTCTCTTAGAAAAACTGGTAAAGAAGGTGGTAATGCCTGTGTACCCAGAGATGTGAAGTGAATATGCAAAAGAACCCAAAATGTGTGCATACGTTTATATTGCTTACACTTACTATCCACTAAAGCTCCCTATTTTCTGGAAATATCTGAGTTTAAAGGTGAAAGCAATTTATAATGAGGAAATTCTACATGGAAACCTTGCCATAGTGAGTTTTCCATAGCACGTATGGTGCAAAGGATTGTGCCACATGCCTTGTGTACAAGGAGCAGCGTGAGCTCTGAACACGGTTATTCCCAATGAACACCTGAGAAGAAGCCAAAGACCAACATAGTTTATGCTCTAGCATTGTTAATAGCCAGCTACAAGGAATGGAAATCTGGGTTTCTTAGAAAGGGAATGTTCCCTTAGTTATCTTTCTCATGGAGTGAAATGAAAGAATGGAGGGTTTGTTTGCAGTATACTGCTATGTAGAGAATAATAGAATTTTATTAGTAGTCCTTTACTGGAAAAGTAAATTTTCAAATGTTTGGAGCAATTTTGACCTTCATAAAGCTTCAATTCAGTTAAGCCCTAAAGAATTGACTTTCACCCATATTCACTAAAATATTCCACTCTTTCTTGCTTTTCATAATGTGTTTTTACATGTAAGTGGTTTACACACACAGTGAAAGTCTAAGTGCACATATACTGGAGATTAGAAGCTTGAAAATGAAAACCAGAAAGAAATATTTTGATTGATAGCTCAGAAGGAAATGCCAAGGATAAATATAAATACAGTTGATTGCAACTGATGTGGGCAAGTGGTAATCACTTGCTAATCTAAACAAACAAGACTCCAGCAGATATTTCAACTCTTCACCTTTCCACTTGTCTTTGAGTTGCCTTTCCCAATCCCATTTATAAACAAATTTTTTTTACTTGTATTATTGCTACTGCATTTATTGTGTAACGATAGACTTAACAAAAAAATACTTTTTTTAAGAGAAAAAAGTACATGGGTGAAGTGAATGAGTATGATTTTGGGGGCAGTCTCCACTTTATCAACTTTAGAGAAAACTAGGATACTGTATGGTTTTTTTGCCTGCAAGCTAAAGTACAGCCTCATTTATTGCACAACATAGATTTAATATGGTAATAATAATAATAATAAAAAAAGCTACATGCAGGAATTCTGTGTGAATTGTAATTTTCCATAGAGTGGCAGGAAATATGAAGAGGGGCACTCTTTGTTTCTGTTCCATTATTTACTTTGGCCAGGAAAGGTTTTGCTGAGACAGCAGTTTGCACTCGTTCCTGTGGTGTGAATTATCTGGGGGAGCCCCATTCTGTGACAGGAGTGCTGTGGGCAGGGCTCCTGGAAACAGTCCTGACCTTCAGGCTGCTGAAGGGGATGGGACTGACCAAAGTGGGTTGGGGAATTCAAGGATCATGTCATGAATTATGATGAACCCTTTGTGCTCTAAGTGAGGTGGTGGGACTGATCATTTTTTATTAGACCATGTGTTAACACAGGGCAGTTTTGAGCTGTTTATTAATGTGTCAGCCTCCTTGTTAAGTGATTGGACATTTAGTCTTAAGGGTATTTCAAAATACAGTTCCCTTGTTTCAGTCCTCCCTTTTAGCTTCCTTGAGGATTGCATGCACTGCTCCATATAAATAATAAAATCTGAAACATATAATCCTTGGTTTGTGACATCTTCTTAAGTAATCTGTTTGTCAAAGTGCAAATCACAGAAATGAATTGACTGCTATTATTATCACTAATTTTTATCTGTGTGTATTGTTTACATTGTAAAGTAAGAAGAAAAAGACTTTTTCCTCTGTATAAGGCCACATGTGTGGAAAGCAAATATAAAATTTCAAGAACAATAAACTGAATCAAATTTTAGGTAAATATTGAAAAAGGTGGAAATTGTCTGCATAAAATACAGGTATTTGCACATTAAATTCAAGAATTACAGTAATTCATAGGAGAAATAATACCATGTGAGTGCATTTCTAATTAGAATGAATTATCTTACTGTGGATTTTAAGTAGTTACCTTAATTGCAAGAAATTTTTATTTTCTTATCTGTGAAGTAAGATGAAATATGAATACTCTCAAGAATCAGAAGCAGCTCATGAATTGGTTGCTTGTGAATTTGTTGCTTACGGATTGAGGCAAAATTGAAATAAAAAATAATTATGCATAGCTATTGAGGAGTGTGATCAGAGCATTTTGTTGTTTTCTGGCTTGTTATTCTATGTTTTATCCTGAAAGGTGATAAAACTGGAACTTCAACTGCAACTGAGGTGATAGGAGCTAAAACAACTGTTAGAGGTTTCCAAGCTGACCACAGAAGGTCACATCTTACCCTGTTCACACAGCTTTTTACTAACCCTGAAGTTTAACAAGGTTGAGCAAAAAGAAACACCTGCTGGAATTTCAGACTATTGTAAAGAATTATCAACAGACCCTATTAAAGCATACAATGCTGCGTTGGGAAGTCTCTAAAGGCTCCTTTGTCAGGGTTAGTTTATAGTCCATATAGTTTGTTAAAAGGCTTTTAGAGTCATCATGGTCGATTGGATCTGTGTGGCCATTGTAAGTGTGCAGTAAGACAACAATAAAGTTCTTATGAAATTTTAATGCCAAAAAATTAAAAGCTCAAGCGCTGTAATCAGTTTGTAAAACAAAATATTGGAGTCTCTGACCCCATGCTGCCAAGTGGGCATCAATGAATGCCCTATTGTTTTATTTTCTTTCTCTTCAGTAGATGTGTATCTAGAAATTGTCCTCTCTACCCTTGGTGCAGCAGTGTGTGCTAGGCCTGGGTTTCTGCGTTCCACACGAAGCTGATCTCCAGTGCCCCTGTTTGCTTGTGAAGGGCTCTGTGGCAGCAGCCGCCTGCATGGCTCGAGCTGCTCAGCTTGCTCTTCACTGCACTGAAAGGCTTGCAGCCTGGGCTCACTCACATATATTTCCCAGGTATTTTTAGATTTTTTTCAGCTTTATGACCAGAAGTGAATGAATGGTGACATGTTGATTGTGAAGCAAGTTGGTTACTGAGTTTTCTGTAAAAGTAACCTTTTAAGCATGAGCCTGGAGTCAGACTGGAGGTATTGACTGGACCTTTAGCAGACCAAGTTATGTGAATTTCTGTTTTATTTAGATTTATTTTGTTTCATTGAGCTTCTCACATACACCTGTTCTGTTACCCCCACACCCAGAGTTATAATCTCTATTTTTCATATACATTCTTTTATTTCCCCGTCAATCCATCTCAATCTCTGCCAACTCTCTATCAATTCAGAGAGCATTTTAATCCTGATTTTTTCATTTGATCATTTGTTTTCACCCGCATAACATTTCAGAGTTTGGCACCAAGTTTTACAAGCTAAAAATCTTTTAAAGTAACAGTATAAATCAAAACTGAAGGTGGTGGAATATGGGGCCACTAAAAATGCAGCATCTTTGCACAATGCTGAAATAATGTAAAATCCTTAAAGATTTGTTTACTTAGTGTACATACAGATGACAAAGCAAATGTCAAGACCCCCTCGGGAATATAACAGACGAGAAATTTTATGCCTTTTCTTAAAACACAGAGGAGCAACATTTTTTTCAGTGTAAACAGTTTATAAACTGCATTCCTTGCATGCAGAATACAATACAATTTAGAGCTATAATTATGTATCTTCAAAGTAGCATCAGGCATGTGGACAGAGGTGAAGAAAAACTGGCACGGAAAATCTGTTTCCTAGCAGTAATTTTTCCATGCCAGGAAGAATTATTAGGAAACTTTTAAATATTAAATAATTTGGGGGGAGAAAATGAGGACTATTATGATTTATATCATCCTGAAGTAACAGTGGCATGTAACCTTGTTAGCTCCAGAGAAGAAATTACTGTATTCCTGAAAGTCATCTGCAATGGAGGCTTCTCATGGTGTAACTAAGAAATAATGACTAGATCCATTTTAGCAGGAATGAAGTTTGCACATTATATATAATGACACTGTTCCAGGCAATGTAAACAAGAAACCCTGAACAACCACCAACCCACCTCCTGAATATTATTTTATTTTTTTTTAAATAAAAACTGCTGTGAAGGCAGAATGTATCTGATTTTACATATTTTCTTACAACCTGCTGTTGCAAGAAAAATCCAGTTCTTGTTGTTAGTATTACTCAGATTGTGTAAGTAAAAAAAACACGTTTTCTTTGAAAACAATGCTCTAAATCCCCTTTACTTCAGTCACAGCAGGATTGGACATTGCACTTAAGGGCAAAGTGGTTTTGATTTCATAGTAAACTGGTGCAACAGTTGCTGTGTCTGAATGGGCCTCATTAGAATTTGCTCATACTGGTTGTGACTCTAAGTTTTTAAGAATGTTATAAATCTCTTTGGATTAAACAGCATACAGAATTGTTGCTGAAGCGTTTTCTGCCCAGCAGTTTTTGTGTGTCTGCAGTGGAAGGGCCCAGGAGAAGCAGGAATCTTCCACATCTTCATTTCATTCCAAACCCTTTCATTGCTTATTGTGCTTCTTTCAAGTGAACAATATTCAGGCCTGTCTTTCGCTGAAGTAATTGCCATATTTCACAGATAACCAGGATGGAGGAAATTTGTATCACAGTACTCTAAAGAACCGACAAGGCTTAGATATTTTGCTTATTTATCTGCTGATGTTTATTTAATTAGTCTAACAAGGATTTATCATTATTTAGGTAAAAAATAATTTCTGCTACAGTGTGTTTGTATCCATATGTGCCAGAGTGTTCTTGTACTGATTAGTTACATAGTCAAAATTCCTTCTCCTTTAGTATGATTTTCCTGAGCAGAAAAAAGAAAATTGGATTCTGGAGGGGAAGAGAAGTGTTTAACAAAAATAAGGAACTTCAGTTCAAGTTTACTGTAGTTAAGAATGGCTTTAACAAAATGTCTGTATTGCTTTTGACAATACCACACTAAATGTTGCAAGGTAGTCCAAAGGAAGTAAGATGTTTTTGTGTTTCAGGGTTTGCTTCATGGTAATTAAACAGAGATGTCAGCACATGGACCAGTGATGCCATTTTGTTAAATGCATGAAGACTGTTGTCACATTGCTGGCTTTCACTTCTCCATCAGAGAGAAAAAACACTTTTCACTGGCCATTTACTTTTCTGTGCTTTGTGGCATTTTGTGCTAAACATTGATTCGAATAACGGTAAAGTAGTTAGAAACCAATTTTCTGCTCTTGTATATTTTTATTTGTCTGTTACCTATTTAATCTAGTCTGCATCTTTATCAAAATAAAATGTCATTTGGAGAAATGCTTTTCTCAACAATTTAGATTGCATTTGAAGTTTTAATATAGTCCAATTTTTCTGAAAAGAAGGTTAAAGGAAGGATCCCCTGCATTAGTTTTCTGTCTAGTTTGAACAAGGGTGCTACTCTGAGCTTGTTTTGTAAAGCACTGCATGGTATGAGAAGTTTACAAGAAGAAAGTAGAAGCATTTGCCTTTAAATGTTCATGTAGAAAGCTGAAATAGTGGGATAGTTTTCCAAGTGACAAGTTAATGCATTATGTTTTCTCAGTGGAAATTTTTTTTCTTGAATAAGATGCACAAAGGACAACAGATTGACAAGGGCATATTTTTACAGAGATTAAATTGGTCTTGCATTAGAATATGAATATTCTAGTTATAAATGCAACTCAATGGCTTTTCTTTCAAATTATTTGATCTTCAAAAGACATCTACTTCAGCAATTACAAGAAAAAAAGTTAGCTTCAATTGCAATTTTCTTGGTAGTTTGTAATCTTTGTCCCAGCTGGAACTGAGCTTGTCGTTTCCTTGCAGTGAGGTGCTTCAGAACTGCTCGCAGCTTTCTCACAAAGTGGAGATGGATAAGGTATTGCAGGAAAATTTTCCTTCATGGGACGTCAGCTTCACAATCTCATTGACTTAATAGTGCTAAAAATTAATTTGCCACGTATGCAACAGACATTTCATTACTGCACAGATTAATGCACCAAACGAGCTTTTTGTTAGGTTTGGATGAACAAGTGGTGCTCTGTGCGTGTCTTTGTGTTGCTCAGTGGGGGAAGTTTGCTGTGAGAGGATAACACAGTATGTGCATGTACCAGAACTGACTGAATGCCAAAACAGAAGAACATTTTCTCTAACAAGGACCTATTAAGTTCAGTGTTTAACTTCAATTTATTTACGGTCTGAAAATAGCCAAATAGCTATAGAGACAGCAACAGCATAGTCTTGATGGATGCAATAAACTGCCACAAACAAACCAAGCCTAATTTAAAGATCTCACCATTTAAAATAAGAGAGATATAATGCCAAGCAAACACCTGTGCAAATAGTTCTTATTAGTTATTCATCTCTTGCTAAGCCTTTCTGGCATCCTTTTGCTCACTCTAGTTGTTTCAGTGCTCTCCATGCCTGAAGCCAGTGCAAGCGTGGAGTGGCAGTGCCATAGGAGGGGACCCCCTCTGTGTGGAACCCCTCCTTGCAGCCCCTGACTATGACATGACTCAGATACTGAGACACTGCCAGTCACACGCTAAATAAACACCAACTCCTCATCCTTGTGCTCTTCATAAAGCTTAAAGCTGACAACAAGATGGTTGGCATGCCTTCCTTTTCAGGTATCCATCACTTGAAAAGAACTTCTGGAAGGCGAAGAAGAAGTTAGTGTTCAGTAATGTAGCTTCTTTGGATGTTTTGAGAGGCAAATATTTGTATTTGCAAGAAATAATAATCTAACTATGATTCTCAGCAGGGTGTCATAAGATTTTCAGCCAGAACAGTTTGGGAGTACATCGTTTCAGGCTATTTATTCAAGAATTGAGAATAGATGAAATTCTCCAATGGGATTGAAAAAGTTCCATAATGATACCATAAGACATTAACTTAGCAGTTGGAAATAACACTTATGAACCACTGGAAGTTAAGTTCTCATGGGTTTAATATTTTCTATAGCCTCATAAATCCGATAGATACATAACCTCTTTATTAAGTCAGAAATTCTGTTTGTTTTTGGAAGCTATCAACAGTTCTGCCCTGAAATAAATGAGCTCCTCATGGTAAACAAATTTGCACATAGGAGGTACTATGCTTAGGGAATCCTCCACACATAAATAATCAGATACTGTCTCTCCTTAATAATGAAAAAAAAGTAATGCAACTTCATGTACAAATGTTTATGCTAAAATTTAAGTGCTTGTGTTAATTTTCTTGGTCCTGAGGATTTCAGATCTTCATACAGGTATTTGCAGTGTTGCAAAATTCTAGTCACTTGCATGGAGTTTAGCTCTGGTCCTGCCGAGTGCAGCATCCTCTGTCCTGTGTGCTTGTAGTGGGTGCTGCATGGAAACTTGTCTCTGTGGGAATAAATAATTGTAAATAGTAACCCATCCTATCTAATAACGTAGATCTCAATTGAGTCCAGGTCATCAAGGAAATTATACTTTGCTACCTGAGGTTATTTTTTGCCAGGAACTAGTACTGAAAGTTTTTAGGAAGAGATAAACTTCAGGAGTGGCTGGCTTGTGCAGCATCCATTAAAATAAATGGATTTCAAAATAAATTGCATTTTTGAAAGTCTACATGAAAGAATTTGAGTCCAGCTGTTTTCTCTGGAACAAATGTGTCTTTTTTTTTTTTTTTTTTTTTTTTAATCTGGATAGGAAATAACAGAAAGGGATTTAGCTAATTCTTGAGAATTTGTGTGGATTAAGGAATCAAGTCTGTTAGTATTGTGTATATGCTTGATTATTACAGAAGTATTTATAAATAAAGCGCACAAACAGAAAATGGGGGAAATGGCTATCGAAACATTTGGATTTGATACTATTTAATAATCCATATTTACTATTTTATAGGAGAATTAAAGAATTTAAAAATTGAAACTCCATGAGATGGAAGCAATGCTTTCTATTGATGTATTTTTCATGAGCAATGTTCTCTTTTACTGCTCTCATATTAAGTTCTATTTTTAAAAGAGGGGAATCAAAATATGTATAGAGATGAGATAATGGTGGATTCCATTCCTGGAGTGAGTAAACAGCTTATAGGAGGGTAGCTGAGACCTTCATCCTCCTGCAATAACAAGTCTGTCTGATTTATTTCTGTGTGTTGCAGAACTGCATACTTGTAATGTCTTTTCCAGTGTTCTGCTGCTGGAACTTTCCACATTATGCATAGGTGTAGATTGGAGGGAAGAAAGGAAAAGGGAGGTAATTACTTAACTTGGGTTCACTGGGAGAGGTGTTCCTTCTGTCATGAATGCTGCAAATGGTCCATTGTTACCCTCATTCTGTAACTACAGGAAGCTGACATGTGTTCCTTGGCCATTTCACAGAGTCACCTCTAATACTGCTATTTCCATGGAGCTATTTATATAGCACTGTAGAGGACATAAGTACAGTTGTAAGGGTGACATTCACAAGTAGCATCTTGCATGGATGGCTCGTGTAATGAGAAATGACAGCTGACCACAGGGATGAAAGGAGAAGGCCCAAACAGAGCAACATGGCTAGAAATGGGTACATCTCCACATTACTGAGCAGTCATTCAAGAAGGAAACAAACTGCTTTGTGTTTTCCCCCAGTCTTTTAGTGCTCCAACTATATATATATATTAATTTTTACACCCTCACTCTCTGCTCTTTTTTTAAAGACACTCTGGCAGACGCTGACTTGCCTAAGTTCAAGGGATGTGCTCAACATGTTAAGGATACCAATTTGATTGCTGTTTCTATGTCACCATATAAATACAGTCAGAAGGCATCTGTGCCATTGTGTTGGCAGTTGAAGGGGGTTTTATGTCTGCCCTTTACTCCCTGTTTTGCTGGTAGCATTTGTACTCTCATTTTTTGCCTTCTCCCTCCCTAGTGGATTTCATGGTTGGGAGTAACACCTGTGGCCACTCTGAGCTGTGACAGCTGCAAGACTCAGATGCCAAGCTCTTGAATGTGTTTTTTCTATTGCTGTCATCTGGATTGGAAGATAGCTTCCAGGCAGGCATCTCAGCTGTGTCAGTGTGCATTGCTTGTAGTTGGACAACAAGGTGTCATTGGGTTGGTGAACTTTTCACAATTTCATTTACAGCGTACTCAGAGGTGGCAGAGAATTAGCTTTCTAGTATGTGTCGTTCTAGAGAGGAAGCTCTGGACTGCTGTTCAATGTCCTTACATCATCATGTGCTCTGGAAAGGGTTGATAGCTTCTTTTTTGCTCTGCATGTGGTCAAGAACACTCTAGGTCTGTAGCAAATTAGGGATGTTCATAGAAACATCTCATGAGAGTATTTTACTTGTCTGCTGTTGGAAGTGTTTCAAATCTAAATCAGTGTTTGGAAACCCAGTACCTGGAACCAACCATGGCTGGCTCAGCTAACACAGCACCAGAAAGGAGATGTGAATCACAGTCTTGCATCCTCCTTGTGCTCCTCCAAGTGTTGCTGTAGGTTTATGTTAATTAGGATGTATTTGTGTCCTCCTACACAGCACCTCTGTGTGAAACCAGGCAGGTTGCCTTCGGCTTGGGGTTAGGATTAAGATTAGCATAGGGTGCCAAAGTAGACTATGAGTTTACTCTGGGCCCTGGAAAGGAGCAAGGTCCTGTTGCATTTATCTGAAGGCCGTTATTTTTTTCTTAATTTCCTTGTAGATTTGTCATTTATTTTAAAATTCTGGAGTGTTTTGAAATATAACATGGCTAATATAGGCTGATTCCTGAATGATGCTGGATAAGAAGTTGTAGCCAATAAACTCTTGACTTCATGACCTTACTGCTCTCTAATATGTGTGTTGGTACATAGCAATATTTTGTGCAGCCTTGTGACTGCACAGGAAAAACTCTTGAAAGCAGCAAGGTTTCTTATGTCTTGGAAATGTTTGATTGTTATTGGAACTAGATATTCAAACAAACCTAAAAACTCTGTCTCTCCAAGGCTGGTTGTAAAACAGAAAGAATTAAAAACTGCAACTCAGTTTTGATCCGGTAAGTTAGAAATATCACTAATTTATTTCCTATCACAATTCCAGTGAGCAATATCGTGTAAATCCATTTCTATTCAACCAAGTGTAAGTTGGAGAAGTGGTAAATGCAACTTTTCTGCATGAGATATAAAGACATTTGTAGGAAATCATATTTCCACCTGTAGGCTTATGCTCTGCATTCTGTTCAGCTCTTTAATGCTGAAGTTTGCATACAGAGTTCCCAGTTTCAATATTCATGTGATTTCTTTCTGAAGACACTTAATTTATGCATAGTCTCTTGTACAGAGCTCTAAGCTTCAGAAAACTTTTTGTGGGAAATGGACACAAATTAATTTGACTCATGCAATTTACTGAGGCAACATCATGGAAAATATAGTCTCTTTTCTGTTGTAAGCAAAATGTGTTGGGGGGAGAGATGACCTTCGGAGATAAGGCTGAAATGAAGCAAAAATGCATTCTCTTCCTTTTTCCCATTGAGGCTGATGTTTATCAGAACACTTGGATGCATTTACAAAATGGAATTTAAGAGCAGGAATGGACCTTCAAATGTACCTGTGTGACTCTAAACATTACCTGGACAATTATTTTTCTCCTGCTTGTTTTATGCTAGTCTTTGAGGTGAAAGCTGAGAGTGATAAGACACTTAAATGCCTTGTGTGTGTAGTGTGGGAGAGGTATTTCTGTGTGTGTAAATGTGAAAACTTTTTAAAAATGTGAATGCTTTAATAAAAATGAATCTTTTTTTTAAGGATTAATTTTTGCGCACATATAAAAACATATTTTGGTCTATTTTATTTCTGCAGCAAACAAACCCAAAAGATTATTTTTATCCGTTGCTTCTATATAGTCGAGTTCCCAGTGAAGCACAAAGCTGGCTTAAGGACCTGCACACCCTCATTTGTAGACAGGGCAGAAATCTTGTCTGCTGCTTCGCTGTAAGCAGAGCAAAGATCTGTTTAACTCAAACAATCCTCGCCCTCTCCCTGCAAATCACGGGGCCATATGAGCTTATGGGTTTCCAGGCCAATCCAGCCCTGCAGCTGGGAACACAGGGCTGAACAGGTAGTTCAGTGCTGGGCTGGGCACCAGAAATCGCTGTGCTGGCTTTTAACATGTCCTGCCTTTCTCTGCGGGGGCTTTCCTGCATGTGTGACTTTGTCTTCCCTCTGCCCCTGCAGGGCATATTTTCTCTACCCCACTTCAGGGCTGCTAGATTGTTCTGTTTAGGTCATGATGTTCTGAATTGTTGAGGTAACTGGAAAAATAAATAAAAAAAGAAAACCACCCCAGAATTTCATGGGATTACATGGGATGCTATTCCGTCTGCTTTTAATGGATTTAATTAATAGAAACTAATTGACCTGGCAGTGCTGTACTCTGTTTGTCATGCATTGGACAGTGTCAAACCAAGAAACCCAGAGGTACCTTGCTGGGTCTTATTACACTAGAAAAATCTCACCACCCTCCCCCCCCCCGCCCAATAATAAGTATTACATATTGCTATACACATAAATATGCCAGCTGCTGCCTACAAAAAGGCTGCTCTCTTTCTCAGAATCCTCACTACTAGAAAGTTGCATTCAACATAGTTCTTTGATTATATGTGAGGTTTTTTGCTACAAAAGTGTGGCCATAATTCTTATGATGAGGTGTATGTCAGCCTATAGAAAATGTTTGGTAACTCCAATTTCTAATGTTGGTGGTACAAATGTCTTTAATATACCTTTTGTAATTTCAGCAGAGAGGGGAATATGGAAGATGAAGAGCCATTCTTTGATCTTGCTGCTCGAGGTGTGACTCTGCCAATTCAACCTGAGTGTTTTGTATTGGAAATAGCAGTGTGGCAGCTCATACAGCTAACTTTTCTGAGGATTTTACCATGAGAGTTCTCCAACTGGACAGGGGAAAAATATATATAGTAGGACGTTAAAAGGATAAATGGCCCTTTTGTGCATGTTACTACTCTTAATTTTTGTGCCTTAGTTTCATGTTGGATTTTAGAAAGCGATCTTCTTTGAAAGAGGCTGATTCTTTTTCTATTGTGTACCATATGAAAGTCTTACTGTTCTAGCTGCTTTCCAGGCTTTGATTTGTTTTGGATTCTCATGACTGCCTAGTTTTTTGAGGGTTAGGGAAGATGCATCCATGGCAAATAAAGTGCTGGCTCCAGTAATGTTGGCATTGCTGAAGAAAGCTTAAATCTTCTTTGTGAACCTACATTAGTACTGAAAGACTGAGGCTTTTAAAAGGTCTGTTACCACAGGCTTTCCTGGCTCCTGCTCTGCAGCCTGGGCACGCTCAGATCCTAATCCCTGTCAGTCACCAAGGGAAGAAGAGGCCTTTGAAGGGCCTGAGCCAGTGCCAAAAAAATCAGATGGCCACAAGAAGAGTTCTTAGATATGTCTGTTAGTGACTGGCATGTTAATAATGTTAAAGTCATGATCAGTGATAAAGCAATAAAGGATAAATCATAAAGCAATAGCCAGAAGCCTTAAGGCTCCAGTCATACCAAATTTATAGAGTTTTCCAGAAGTTTTCAGGTGTTGGACTGCTTTGTTTTACCTGCTGTGTTCACATATGTGAAATTATTAAAGAAGGGAGCATTCTTCTAGAGGTGTCAATGAAGTGGCCATTATTTTCAAATAAGCAGTACTTCCTTACATGCAAAATATTTTAAATTATGTCCTGCAGATTTCATGTTTTTCCTTTAAAGAAATGTGCTGTCTGCACAGCTGACTGCAGAGATACCTTATGCCTCACTACTATTATTTTAGTCCCTAACGGAATAAAAGGTTTTCAATCAATTTTGGTTTTGAAAGGGAGCACAGGAACAGGTTTCTTTAAATTCATTTTCTATTGGTGTGAAATTTTTGTGATTTTTCTTTTTCCTCTTGCCTCCAAATCCATCTCATATTTCACAGACGAGTGATGGTGTGTCACATCCAGTTACATCAGTCACGTTGGCAGTCATTACTGACACAGCTTAATGCAGTCTGACTGATGTAATCAGACACGATGTCTCTCACAGTATACTGTGTCACCCTGAGAAATATAAAGAGACACAGATTGAAGAAAAACACAGTTAAGGGTTGTTTTAGAAAACAAATAATAACCCATGGCATTGTGTCTATAGATGTGCACCCAAAAGAAGTAGGTTCTTCTGGATAGAACAAGACCAGTGTGCCAAATTCATTCCCTTAGGGAAGATAAGGGTTTTTTCAGCCCACTTGAATGAACTTCATTTATAAATGAGTTAACGCAACTTTCTGCAATAGTAAATTCTCTTGCTGTTCCTCATCTAAAGCAGGATGATATCCATTTCAAAAAGTTCTTTTGAGTGCCTGGCTTTTTGGGATACTCAGCTTGTGACCTCCTCAGTGCTTCTGCTTTCAATGAGCTGACCTGAGTTATCTTGTATTTGGCTTTCAGAAGTTGAGATTGTCCAAGCAACTCACCAGAAGGAAGTAGATTTTAACTCTGGGAGGTACTGTGCAGCATCAATGTCATGGGGTTTTTCCACGGTATATGTGTTCATTGATGGTATTTTGAATGTACTTCACTGTTCAGCTGCAATGGCTCAGACACAAACAAAGCTTGTGTTCATGCTTCTTGATGTGATGCTAGAGCAGGGATGTTTTTTCTGATCATTAGAGGCAGATTCCAGATTAACGTGCTCAACTGGACCTGGTCATTTCCCAAGTTTGTTTGAATTTATTCATCCAAAGTTCAGCTTTAGCTTTCCTGATCTCTAGAACAGCATATGAAGTCTGAGGTCCACTGAAAGTCAGTCCCAAGCTCCCCATTCACTTCAGCAGGGCAAGCTCAGATGTGTGGAACTTGCTTCAGGGACTGACTGAAGGTGAAGTTGTTTGAGGAAAGTTGTCCAGCTTGTTAAAGTGACAATTGGATAAGACATACCACTGGAAATGTCTCTGAAGAATGCTGTGAAAAAGCTACTTCATTTTTATCATCTAAGTGAGAACTGAAAGTTCTATTGAAATAGAAAGACAATTGATCAGTAACAAAGAGAGAAATATCAGTCTGTACTGTGGTTCTATGTCTTGATTTGGGTTTCATCCATATGACTAAAATCAAAGTAATAAGTATTAATGTGATTCTGGACTCATAAATTTTACTGGAGACATCATCAAGCTGTAATTATAAGAGACATTTAAATTAATGGGTTGAACATAAATGTATCTATCAAAGCAGTTTTAAAAATACAGAACTTAATCTCTACTTCTGTCTTCATCTCCAGAAGTATCTTTTAATGTCTGTTCTTAAAAAAGCACCTCTAACCTGATTGGTCTTTTTCCCCTAAAAGTGATAAAATGAATGCAAATAATTTATGCTTTAAAATAGGAAAAAGAAAATATACAGGAAAACAAATGTATCTGTCTTCCTCTCTGTGTCACCAGCATTTTAATGATCGCTTTACAACCTCTCTATCTGTGAACTTAGATCCATTTCAGCTTCCTCAGCTTAATTTGCATTCAGTGTTATTTGGCTGTCTTGAGAAGTATTGATTGAGAAAGCAACAGAACAGTTTTTATGCAATGTCTATGGAAAACATAAGAATGTGAACATGGAGTCAGTCGCTCAGTATGAGGAACCACTGGGACCTTCACAAAAATGCTAAGTCATTATTAAGGCGTCATTGCCTGGTGTATACAATGTATGCTTGTGTTTAATCTTTATAGATTGGTAGTAGTGGTTAATTTGAACTTGAGTTTGTCACAGCTGATGGCTTCGAGGGCACTGGTTTGCTCCATGAGTGCCTAAAGCAGAGCCAGCTTTCAGCTGGGGCCTGGGGAGCCAGAGTTTCTGGCACAGGGTTCTCAGTCTTCATTTCAGCTGGGCTTGAACTCTTTAACCTTGCACCTGGACAGTCGTGGCACTATCGAGGGTCACAGCTCTGAGAATTTAGCTGAACTCTTGCAAGAAAAGTTCCTGGTTGGGGTTGGTGTCTCCAAGCAATAGTAAAAAATAGGGCAGTTACAAAGCTTACGTGAAGAACAGTTTGCAGATAGAGGAGAACATGCCATTCGTATTGAGCAACACTAACCTGAGAGGTGTTGGTCTGTCACAGTGACTGGCAACTGGCAGACATGGGTTCCTACTCTTGTAGCTGTATGTCCTAAATCAGGGTGGCAAAGGAGCTGCCAGACTGGTACCCATCATGCACTGAAATAGCCCTGGAAGGCAATTTAGTATCCTGCTTGTTCCAGCCAGGGAACAGAGGCTGCAGTGAGGACCACAGTCATGACAGCATTTGAATAACTGAGCAGAAGATAAAGCATTTCTGCTTAAAACAAGCTACAATTTGAGCACGTGATGCACCACCCTGAGTATTCCTGGTTCTCATCTATCTAACCCAGCACTAGCTCTGATCTCTGTACTCAGATAAACCCTGGGATCCAAATCCACTACAGGCTGATGTTTATGACCTTGGCCATGACAGTCCAGTACACCTGTGGAGGACCAAACTGGCTGTGTTGTGTGACTGACATCACAATTATATTCTAATTATTGAATAAACTTTACTGCTTAATCACATTTAAGCAGGTGAAAAAGGCACTTTTTTTTCCTTTTTTTTTTTTTTTCTCGTCTGATTGATTGTACAGAGGTAGCAGTTGAAGTCCTTAACATGCTATGCAATTTTAGGTGAAAATTAATTAGCATGAATAAGCAAGGCACCCCATGGTGTCACTGTTTAGTCAGTTTTCTATGGAGAATCACACTTTAATAGGAAAACCAAATTTTTTTTTTTGTGTTCTCAAGACATAATAAAAACAAACAAATTAAAATTAGTAACTGATGCATCACTTTATCATAAGTTTTCTTTCAGCAAGGAGGTGGCTGTTCTGTGCCACCCATTCCACTGCTGTTAGTGAAAGAAAGGGAGAGGGCAGAAAAGACTAGCAAAATCTAAGCAAAAACCTGAAACAAATGCCATCATTCTTTTCCAGCACAGGCACTGCCAACTCCTGCTTGGAAAAAACTGCTTCTGAACCTGTTCATCCGTGCTTTTTGATGATAGTGCTGAAGAAATTTGTCTGGGCAACATAATTAGAATCACCTGGAAGGAAGTGAGAGCTGTCAGGGGTGTATTGAATGCTCCCAGTCTGGTGCTGTGACAACATGATGGCCAAATAGAGCATTTTGACTCTCTCTAAGTTACTGTGATAACTGACCTAAAGGAAAGAGAGAAACAAGAGACTGCTTAAAAAAATTAGTAAGTGCAACTCTTTGATAAATACAGTGACTAGAACAGGTAAAACAATGAAGCCTGTTCATATGTTAAATCTATTAAGATGTAGGTGATGAGAAAGTTTAAAAGGATAATCTCAGTGTGACTAATCTTAAATGTACTCAGAGTTAAAATGTCTTGGTGATTTCATGTAGATAAGTATATGGCAGGAGTACTGGATGGGAGGACATGGAATTAAAGACAGGATGCTCAGGCTCAGATTTTACATCTGAAAGTCTAGATTTTTATTCTTCAGCTTTGGTGTCGAGCTTTGTGCAAGAGTTCATGTTCAAGAAGACAGGCCCATAGAAATTCATGCCATCAAAATAGCTGGATCTTGAGTTTACCACTCTATTATCAACAGCAAGGTAGGGTCAAACATGCTCTAATACTGTGATTTGGGGAATTTGGGGTGTGCTGTAAAGGAGCATTTGGAAGCAATAGGATCAGTGATTAGGGGAAAGACTCAGGGAAAGAGTATCAGTGATTTTTACTCACTATTGCTTCAACAAGACTCCTTCCTCTGGTATTTTTTGGTGTAAATCACGTTATTGATTTCTTGTAGAAATACACTTTCTCTCTATTGTTTTTAGGTGTAAGTATTTCTTTCATAAGCACTTCCTGAGAATATCCACCTTCGTCCTACTGAAAGTACTACATAGAATTATTGCAAATGAGGCAGGTGAGAGAAGCCAACTTTACTGTGTTTACTTTTCCCACTGACAAGTGTGTCTGTGTACAGATAATGTACAACACTGAGACTGTGTTTCCCTCAGGGGCATGACTTTTCAAACACAAACAGAGGAGAGGAAACATTCTAAGAAACAGAAAATGGCTTGGTTATGCCTCCCTAAATTGGTTGGGGAGATTCTAGGATGTTCATAGTACCTGAAATAGCTTTTCTTCTTCTTTTTTGCTTTCACTTCACTATGTTTGAAACTGTAATGTCCCTTTAAATCTACTGTAATTTTTGCTGCCTAGGAACAGACATGTGCTTCCTCTTATTTTATGTTTTTGTCCTGCTATTGACTGGTAGAAAGAAGATAGGCAGGCAAAAATAATTAATTTGTAGAATTTCACAATTTTCTTATAGATGGTGGAGGAACAATTTCAAATGAAAGCAACTTTTCTTCTTCAGGAAAACAGATATATGCTTATATCGCTTCAAATTTGTATTAGACCATATTTTATTGTTGAGAAGTATCATTTGGCTGCTCTGAATAATGCAACATGGACTGACCTACTTGAATGTTGAAACACTGATTCATCTGTCAACATTTTTTGAGCAAATGGAGACATTTGTTCTTGACTTCAAATGGAAGTACAAAACAGAGCAGATGTTTACAGACATGAGTAAACTTCAGTGACCAGGGCTGTGTAACCTCCAAATTTCATCAAGACTACTCTTTATCAAAGACAGTAGACCAGAAAGCTGTGATCTATAACATAAACATTCATGACTGTTTGAGTAAGTCACATTAGTAGTTAATACCAACTGCCTATATTGCACAAGAACATTGGATACTCTAAAGGTTAATATTTAGTACACATGTATTCTGAAACTTCTGCATGTAAGTATTAATAAAGGAAAAAGCAGTTCAGCTCTTGAGCTAGAGGGCACAGCTTTAAGTAGCCTATAAAAGGAGACAGCATGTCCAAGCATTTGTTATGTAGGTGTCGTTTCAGAAGACTTAATTTCTGTACTGAAAGAGCTCCCCAAATTTTTATTAGCCATCTGTTTATAGTAGGTGTGTACTTGTTGTTTTTGTTGGGGTTTTTTTTTCCATTTCACTGTAATTACTACTCTGGCAACAAGAACAAGTTGAAATTGTGGCTTCTCTCCTGGAACTTCTGCTTGCATTACATATGGTTCTCTCCATTAAAACACAGAGCAGTTGCTCAAGCCACCTTAAGGGGAAAGCACTCGGCACGCTGCTCCCAAAATGAGGCGTGCAGGCACATTAACAGTAGCAGTAATTGCTTATATTATTTGCTGGCTGGAGCACAGACTGTGTGTAAATTTTCAAATTATTGTACTGGTTGCAACTCATTGCTAGTGATCATCCACTGCCACCACCTTTCACAGGAAATGAAATATCCTTTGTAGGTAACTATTTATGTTTATACTTAGGGGTTATAATGATTAATGACAAATGTTTTCATGTTTGCTGTTCTGAATTGCATGCCATATGTGTTGGCCTGACCTTTGAATGAACAATGTGGTGGGTGTTGCCTAGAAAATATGGAACAGGGTGGATTATGCATAGCATTTATACACCAAAGGAGAAGTGGAGGAGAGGAATCCACTTGGTTCCTGAGGAGCAGGATCATCTCTAGACACAGAGCTGTTCTAAGAAATGTTTTGATTCTGTCTGACCACAGCAGGTTTTTTCTGTTGCTGCTGTCCTCTCTTCTGGGACCCATATTGCCCATGCAGGGTGGGATGGGGGCTGCCTTCCTCTCCTTTCATCCTCTGGCTTTGCTGTCTTTAATTCTGATGAGGGACTGAGGACACAATCCTGCAAAAGCTCCTCTTGCAGCTGGTTGGTACTCCAGGGGTAATGCTAATGTGCTGCTATTCAAAGAATATTCCTGCCAGGAAATGAAGCCATTCCCTGTGCTGTGTGTAGGATCTTGACTAGAAATCGAGAGAAACATCCATGTTGCATGAAGGTACTGAGGTAGGAATGATCTCAGCCATAAAAGGCACCTCTGGGATTGTGTCTTTTGGAGACAAAACTTTTTGGAATTCTTCTCATCACTTTTTTCCCATTTTAATGAATGCTGATCTACCCAAAGCCATGAAGGAGTACAAGTCAGCCCACAATTTTTTAATGTTTATGAGTGGAATTTCTTTTGCTTTTTAGATACTGAAGTAAAAAAGAGAAATTGGTTTAATCCAACAAAGAATGGAAGAATGAAATTCAGAAATAATGATTGAAAAAGTTTCTCTTCCTTTTCAGCCCTAGATATTTTTAGATACTGCTCAAGAAAACTTGTGAGAGTTTTCTGTTGCGCATCTCAGCTACACAGTACCAAATAAATTATTACCATCTAAAATTCTGTGTAGCTCAAATAATTGTTGTCTCAGTTCCTCTCCCTTCCTTTCTTTTTCACTAAAACTTAAAATATTTATATTTCTATGGCTTTCAGATATTTAAGTTGTGGTATCAGACATGTACTCATAATCATCTCTCTCAATTAATGAGCAAGTTTACCCACAAGTGTTGTCATTTTTCACTGTGTACAAAATAAGCAGGAAGGGCATATTTTAGTACCTACAGGCTGCTGTAGGTATAACATTATTTTGATGTATTGCACAGCCTCCTTAATAAGATGATTGCAGGGATATTTTGCATGTGGTGGGTGCGTAATATGCAGATGATATTTGCAGCTGACAGCAGCCGTCACACTGACTCATACAACATTTGTGCTGTAAATTTTCTCTGAGCAGCAGACACATCAGCAGTATCTCTTACATATCTAAATATTATATTGTATACATTTTCACCTGTATTCAAGCAGTGCTGTGTCCAACTTTGTTTTACCCTTAGGAAGCAATATTTTAATGCTTATGTTCTCCAGGCTTCAATACAGTGACATTGAGGAAAATGTATTATTTCCTAGAAAAGAAAATATTTGTTTGGAGAAGGCAGTTGCCAGAGATGAAGCATTAGCAGTCTTGTTGATATAAACTTGCAGGTCTGTTCCTGATTTATAGATTAGACCGGGCCTGGGCTGGGCAAATGTTCTGAACTGCTGCTGTGTTCAGAAGAGCAGCAGGGACTCACTGAGTGCACATTGAGACCTCCAGAGAGCTGGACATGTAAGCCATGATTAAATAAGTGATGTAGAGTGCTTCAGTGTGGGTGATGAACTGAAAGAAACTTGGAGAATCCTGATTTTTTTTTTTTTTTAACTTAACCTTTGGTGCTTTTAGAGAATCAGAAGTTACAACTTGAGCATTTGGCCTCTCATTATCTAAAGTCTTGGCCTTGAACTTGATGGACCAAGTATCACTCTTTGCTCAGTCTGAAAAGTATCTCCTCCCCAGAATCATTCTGGGATTTTGGTTTCTGCATTGATCATCTCTGTGATTTGCTTTTATTTCTCTTAAACAAAGTGAATTGAACTGAAACATGACTTAAAAGTGAACAAAAGATAAACCAATTTATTTTTGCTTTAGGTATGTATCATACAATCAGAGGAACAGCAAAACATAGTAATAGATATCTGCTTTGTAATGAAGTTGCGTTTATCCTCTATAAGGTCCTATAAAAATTTGTGTCATGGGATTTTCAGGGATATTCCAACTTCCAAGCTCATAACCTTCAAAACCCATAAGAACACTGGGATTTTCTTCACTGCTGTGTGACATGGCTGTCACGTCCAAAGAAAGCTGGAAAGTCCTTGGGGTTTGTGGCTTTGTTCATCCCCATCTCCCCCCCCCAGGAAAGCTGATACAGGATCAGCCTTTGGTGCCAAGGCTTACCTGAGGTGTTTGAATGCTACTCTTGTTGATTTAGAAAGTCTGTAACCGGGAAGAAAGGTGTGACTCTAATTATAGACTGGCAGTAATTCAATTTGAATGTATTTGAGAGTCCTTTTGAACGTAATACATTTTAAGTCAAATAATATATTACAAGGTGTAGGTCCTAAATTTCTGTTGGATGATGTTTCCACCAATCTCTCCTCTTAGGAGTCCTGTAGAGCACGTTATTTCTCAGAAACTGAGCTCTAGGTTTAATGTTTTCTTTAATAGGCTACCCCAATCTCACAGCTTTTTAGTGTCTAATGAAATATAACTATGTAGTGAAACTGATTAAGTTGAAAATAGCAGTTTTTGTAATGAGGAAGGAGCATAAAAATGATTTGGGACTTAGATACTGATTAGATTTTAAAGCCAAAATCTAGATAATGAGATCTGCCAATTTGATAAGTGATATTTGGATGCAGTTTTAATGAAGACAATTCCTTTTTTGAGCTAAAGGAATGTTAGGTTAATAATAAGTGGTTTTCAGGATTTTGTTTACCTTGGAGAGTACATTAGTTACAGGGATGACACCTGCATGTTCTGTAGTCTGGTCTTACCTCTTCCAGCAACTGAATTATGGCCCTAGGAAGATGAGTGATAAAACTCTTATTAACTTCAGAGGGGTGAGGCGTTTGCCCTGAAGCTTCATATTAATGTATGGTAAGTTGTTGGGCAGTATATGTAAAATGAAGGTAATATGACAAAGGAAGGACTCTGAAAGCTGTTAAAGAGAAACCTGGAAACAGAAAAAAAAAGAAGCTAACTTCCTTTCCTGGTATATCACAGGAAAGTTGAATAATCAGCCTAAATTGGAGAGTATTTTCCATCTTTCTTCTTTAATTCTTGCACTTGTGTGCCTTTTTCAAACCACATACATGATTAAAGAGAGTACCTGAAACTTGCTCTGTCTGAGGAACTCAGTGTTATCTCGACAACTGGTTCCTCAGACTCTTTCAGACCTTCCAGAAGATGTAAGGACAAGCAAGAAGACATCACAACCAACCCTATTTTAAACAACTGAAGCGTATAAGGCATTCTTCCTTCAAGGAGACCAGGAATCCTGCTGCAGAGTGTCAGCAAACACAGCTCTGTAGCCATCCTCGAACTCAGTTGCCACAGCAACCTGGTCCTGACTTGCTGCAGAGGAAGCAAAACATATGGTAGAAATATTGTGCTACTCCAAGAAATATCAAGATTTCCAGAACAATAATGCTTCAAGTTCAGATTTCCTCTCAGAAAAACATTAATCAAACTGCTTTGCTTTATATATTGGAAAATCATCAAAGTTAATGGAAAAATAAGACACCTTTCCTAGTAAACTACCTAAGATATAAATGAAAAATTGGTAGTTTAAAGGTAAAAGGTCAATAGGGGAATTGTTTGCAATTCAGTCTGAGTAGTTTTCTATCCCATGGACTAACAAAGCATGTGATAATGGGCTTGACATTTGCTGAATCAGAAGTCACTGAGTTTCTTGTGGGCACAAGTTTAATTTTTTTTCTCTTGCTGTTGTGAATTTAGATTTGTGTCTATAAAAAAGCATCCTCAGTAGTGCTGGCCAAAGTATCCTTCTGTTGTGTTTTGAAAGATCCTATAATTTTGGATTAAAAAAACCCCAAACCAAAACAAACTAAAAAAAAAAAAAAACATAATGTGAAAATAAGTATTTCCTACAGAAAATAACTGCTTTTCATCTTTTCAAAAAATCTGTCAACCATTGGGGTTTCATGTGAATTGTTTTGTTTCAAAGGAAAGGTGTTTTGTTTTGTCTTTTTCTGGAAAGAGGCCTGGTAGTACTAAACAGAACTGATTTCTGATAACTTAGATTTTTTTTTTTTTAAAAATGAGCCATTATAAAACTTTAAACAATAACTGTGATTTGCCTTTAAATGCATGTAGAGGATTGCTTCTATACATAAATACAGACTGACTTGATCCCTAGTTTTTTTTTTAATAAGGCTTTATGAAAATGTATGCAGGAAGGAGCAGGTCGAGTATAGTATATAACCCAAATATTATTTCTGTGAATAAAATTTAATTATTGTTCAATGGCAAGCAGGCGTTTTGGCATTGGGCAAAGCAAACAGACAATACTTTTGTCTCTGTGGGACTGAGTGAAATTAAGGAGAGGAAAAGCCACTCTATACACCTGATGTTTTACAGTTGTTCCCAGCAGAGCACATGGTACAACTTGACGTCTTAGTGTAAGCTTTGTCATTTTTTGCCTGTCAAATAAGCTTATCTAGGTTATGATGACCAAAATAGACACTTCCTCCATTCTGTCCACTGAATTCATTGTCCCTACATATCACTATGTATGCTTCCTGGTGTCGATAAGTATTCTGTTTTTTTCACCAAAATGGGATGCTGAAATAAAATAATGCACTGGGAATGTTTGTCTGGTTGGGTTTTTTTCCTGATCCTTAGTATGCTGGTTGTTAGATGGAATAATGAATGTTCTATCTGCTTGAAATCAGTGCCAGCTTTAAGACAATAATTCTTTGCAATGTTGTGCAGCTGTTCTGAATAAATTTATTTTTCACAGTATGAAAAATAGAGTATTCTAATGCATATGAAAAATTAAAAAAAGAATACAATGGTGCAAATGGAAACAAAGGTTCATTTTTTTTTTCCTGTGTAGAAGGGAATTGCAAAGTAGCCTGATTCACAGTTCCCAGACAAGCAATATGTGTTAATAACTACCTTTATTCAGTTTTCAGTATCTTGCAACAGTTAATCTGTGTTGTATAAATACATTAATGTAAGACAGTCCCTTTTCAGACAATATCTTGGCCTTCGAAATTTGTGTAGTGCACTAATTTCATATTCTGACTTGGAAGGGACTTACAAGGGTCGTCAGGTCCAAATGTGAAGTGAACAGCCTGGCCAGGGATTGAACCCACACCCCTGGCATCATTGGCAACATGTTTCTTAAACCCATTCTAGCTCTGGTAATTAATGGCCATGGTGCATGCTGTGGAGAAGTGGGGAAGGGGACCTTGGTGTTGCTGCTGCACGGGTGCAAATCACACAGAGTTACAGCAGATTGAGCCTGGTAGAACACAGAACTGATTGCTTTTGTCCTTGGTATTTCTTCGTGGGAAAAAAAAAAAAAAAGCTCTAGATTTTTTCTTTACAATGTGTCTTGCTTTTACAGATTGCTTCCCTTTTATTCCTAAATTTTTGCTATATTTCACTGTTATTAAAAGCCAGTAGTTTTAGCATGAAGTGCTATCAAGAAGTGGAAGCTACTGCAGAATCTGGAGGTGACAAATACCATCAGTACTTTGGTTAAGCAATACTATTTAATGTTGAAATAATTGTATGGCTTACATTTACTTTAAAATGACTGCTTTCAACACACCTGCTTTATGTTGGAACTCTGTTGCAAGGCCGACTGTCTTTCAGATCTTTATACAATTGTCTTCCTCTGTTGTCTTCTTTACAGCAGCATAGCTCTGTCACAGTCCTCAGGAGATGAAGGAGATAAAGAGGGGCTTCACTGAGTCTTCAGAAAGGGAAGACGTTTCAAACTAATAATTAGGTGAGTTTAAAAGAAGTACCTGCAGCAACATTTTGCTATGAATCCCCTGGTCTCAGGTATGGTATAAGATTTAAGTCTGCAAAAACTGTAGAAAATGACTAATAACTGAACATTCAAAGAAGCAGTTTATTGCCTAAAGTGTTTGGAAGTCAGCTCAGATTTGTTGCTGACAAAGTACATGTAATTTGGTTTTATTCTAAATTCCAAATGCTGTTTTCCAAACAGGGAAAGCAGCATAAAATGTTTGGTTTTTTGACCCAGGGTCAGTTCTACGGTTGACATTTATTCCAGCCATTTTAGTAGTAGCATATGGACATTAAGGCATTGCTCACTGGGAGAGCAATGTGTCTCTACACCCCTGCAACCTGTTTTGGACTGGACAGCCCTCTGTCATGAAACCATAGTTTGTGTTTAGTGAACGGACAGTCGTTTCTGTTTTACAAGAGAAGGAAATATACAGAAAACGTATACATTACTTTCCCTGAAAAGTTCATCGATGTCACAGAATGTAGTTGGATGTCCTTGTAAATTGACTTAATGTTGCAGAGAAAATTTTAGACTGTTTCCCAGTTTGCAGAGTTTTATCACTGGGTAACAGGAACACTTGGGATCCTTTTCATGTTTGATTTGGGAAAAACAAATTTTCACATTATTTGAGTTTTAGTCAATATTGGTTTAGAACAGATAAGATTGTACTGGGCTAAAAAAGACATGGCAAAATAAAAGAAGACATAGTGCAACGAAACTAGCGCTGCAGAGAAGTAGTTTTTTACCTCTAGATTTAAATTTTGGAAGTGAAGGAGTTTTCTTCAGGGGAGAATTGAGTATGACCATAATTCTTGTCAATTCTGTAACTTCTTCAAGAGTCAGTATGTAGTTGGAATAACAGACCAGAGTCTGTTCAATAACAGGAGGGATACTTCATTCAATAAAAACCATTCACTTATGGTAATATTGCAGGCAATTCTGTTTCTATTGACTTCAGTTTTATTCTTTTTCTCTGTACAGTTCATCTTTTCCTTCTTTACCTTCTCTTTCTACACCCTTTTTGCTTCAAGTGTGTTTACAAGGGTGGATTTCAGATTAATAGTGAGAGAAATTAAAAGATCTCTCATCTAGTGGCTAATTAGTAGTGCCTGAAGCCATATGCAATTTCACATAACTTACAGGAAGCTATAGCTTCCTTGCCCCTTTCTGTCAAAACCAAAGCTGTGCTATGCCTGTGGTTTGTATTGGATATTGCTTTTTCCTGTTGTTGAAGGCAGATGCACGAGCACAGCACACACACCCACTGGGTGGGGCATCAGCAACATAATGAAAAATACATTGTCACTGCTTCTGAACCAGTTCCAGATAACACTACCTGCATAACTACTGCCCTCTCCATCAGTAATGTTGGCAAATTTTAGCTAATTCTTATTCTTCTTTTCCTGTATTCTTTCACTTAGCAAGAGGATGGCTTTTCAATGTGAAATTCATTGTCTAAACCTTCTTGCCCTAGGGATCCAAATAGTGGAGGTTCCGTGAAAGACATCAGCCTTACACTGCTGATGGGGGTGGTTTGTTCTATCTTCTGGCAGTGTTTGACAGGGCAGACCTATCAGGACATTCATGACTTTCTCATTGAAATGGTTCATGGTAGCAGAAAGACAGATGTGTGTATGTGTGTATGTACATCAGTTTTGGAGAATTCACAAGCTGTACAAGAGTAAAGCATCTGCTTTGTTCCTGACTACACAGTGTGCAAACTTTATTCTGTTGTTTTGGCAAGCACCAGTTTTCCTGGGGTCTTTTCTATTCTCCTTTCCTTGCCAAATATCCACTTTTTGTTAAGTTACTTGCTACAGTGCCGTATCCCATCAGGCAAAGACTGATTTTATTTAGAGAAAAGATTGCACGTTTGCATAGAATGTGTCAACAAGACAGCTAAATTCTTAAAAGGAATAAAGGCCTCCCAGTTGTCACTGTGAAGATCAAGGGCAAGTATAAATATAGGACCTGGAACACAGCCTGATAGAAAACGAGGTAAGACTTGAAAAAACAGAAGGCAGCACTGAACACTGAGGTGATAAATATGACAGCTGCTGTATTCCTGAGGCCAGGCTGGAAAATCATATAAAATCAGTGTGATTCGATGGATAAGTGTACATATTGATAGGTTTATCAAGCAATAATTTTATGTACAATGCTATTTAAGTAGTCTGCTGGTCCTTTTCATAAAACTAGTAGATGTAAAGAAGTTAGACTCTTAAAATTTTATATATGTAGAAACCTAGACTCAAGCCTGCTGTCCCATTAGCTTCCACATAAATGGTACCTAGTCTTTTAGTTTATGAGCCTATTGGAAATAGTACAGACAAGAGGGATCAATCCCAGTGTTGTTTTGCTGTGATCAATAGAAGATCTCTCTAACAATAAGCTGGGAAATGGTTTTTTGGAACAGATTATTTGGCTAAAGAGAAAAATCCTTCCCTATCTGTGCCTGTGCTACCTATGGAGAATTTAATTCAGCCCTTATTTCCCCTATAGAGAGCAGAATGTGCAGCTCCCTGATCTGCCCCTCAGTGTTTACTTCCTCATTCGAGTGCTCTGGGCGCGCTGGGCTTTGATAAAATAATGCACCCAATGTGCAGGTATCACTTGCCTTGCCAGGCACCAGCCCTGCCTGATTTACTGAGCAGCATTATGGACATCCCCATTCTCACTAAGCCCTTTGCCTGTAGCTCTTCTGGCTGTTTATTATAAGCAATGAATGCTAAAGGAACAATGCTATAAAATAATCAGAAGCCTCCCCAAATGGGCGAATAAATAATTCTGTTAATATATTTTAAATCCCTTAAAAGAAATAGAATCAGCTATCTTAGTGTTGCATTGGGGTCTACATTGGACCTAATGGTTGTTTCAAGGTGGACATATAAAAATTATATGTCTTTGTGTGTGTTTGTATGCATACACTGATTTTAATATCAGGGAAAAAACTGTCAGATTTGCAAAATAGCAATATATACTTCAGGATAATCTATGGGACATCTGGTTTATCAAGAGATGTAGTTTTAACAGTAGGATTGTACCATAGTATTCAAGAGATTGGCAAATTTTGGAAATTGCAGAATAATAACTATTATTATAATTATAGCAACAGGGATTTTTTTTTCAATGCCTATTTTTTTTCTGAGAAACAGCACCTGGAGCTTTACCTTCCAAATGAAAATGTCTGTCTTTATTTTCAAACAGTTTTCAATTTTCTGTAGCATTGTGTATTTTTAATTAACTCTCTGAATTGTGATTATTTTTCCTGGAGTACAAGCAGTGAAGGTCAAATGTAATCATAGTGATGACTTTGCTCTCTCAAGAGCTGTTTATAACATAGAAATAAATCTTTCTTTTTTCTTTTTTCAAATTGAGACTGTGTTTTACCTAATAAAACAAAACTGATTGACTAACAGAGACCTTAAGCTAAATGACCTTCATGCTTTTTCACATTTTCATTGGGTGCTTTAGTTATTGGGAAGAAAATAACAAGATTAAGACCATGTGAAATTGTTATATCAAAGACTCGAAAACAGGCCTTTTAAACAAAATCATATTCTGTACCTCTTCCAAATTCCAGTTAAATTCAACTTATTTTTTCAGCAGGCAAATGTTATTTACCAAACAGCTGAAATATAAAATACAGGAACTCTCATGTCATTGTCTTCCATATTTTGTGAATTTTGCCTTCCAATGCATTTGTTTCTTTAGCAAAATTGTACTTAAGAAAAAGCTCTACTATGGATACATCTACTCACACTCTTGTACAGAGCAACTTCATTAATTCAAGTACACAGAAAAGATTCTTTTGTTTAGGTTATACAGACTTAGATGGGACAGAATATGGCATTATTTTTCCTGCCAGTTTGTGAATGCTGGACCTTATCTTACCAGTTCTTTGGAATCATGTCTGCCTGAAGTTGAGCAGAAAATGTTCTGACATTGACCACGTTTTCTTGCATTTATTTACTTATCTCTGAAGTGAAAGAATTAATTCTTTATGCAGGTTCAAGTTGTGATAATTTTGGGGACTGGCAATTAATTTAGGCCAAATGAATGTGTCTCATTCAACATCCTTGAATATCTGCTTCAGTATCTTAATGTTGATGAAGAATCTCTAAGACCTGCTTGAGTGTTGTGTCTTTGTGGAAGAGGAGGATTATCTGTTTGTGGTGGTGGACCTGCTTGTGAAACACCCTAATTATGCTCATGCTTCAAGCTGAGACTTGAACTGTAGTTACTTGATTGTGTACTTTAATTAGTTTATTGGATATCAAAACCAGACAAAGTTCTTCATGACTTTGTCAGAAAGAATGAGTTACTGGGCAGGTACAGTAATAATCACTAGAAGATATATTTATCAACCATTTTATTCTGCAAATATTTGAAATACCTCCATCTTCCTAACAAGAACAAAATGCTTCAGGTGGTAAGCAATTATGTGCAAGTGCTGCAGATGTGGAGTGACACATCAGAACACCTGAGATATCTGCACTGTGGTTCACTTCTGGGTGATGATCGTGTGCAGTGCCATAGGCAATTCACTTCAGATAGGCTTATCTGATCAAACTGCATTGGGATCTGAACCTTTTCCATTATTTATACAGCATCATATCAAGTCCAGATAAAAACCTCTCCTATCCCTCAGTTTTTGTTGTATTATTTGTATTAAGGTGTAACTTCCCAAGGCGACCTTCCTGACCAACATATATTTGTATATGATATGCTTCTGACCCCTGACTGAGCCAGAAAATGGAGACTAAAGGGAGGAAATGTACTTAGTTTACAAGCAATACTCAGTTTGTACTATACAATCACTTAAATGAATTCATCTGTACCTTTGTAAAATGAAATCTTGGTAGAGAGAGTTACTCTAACAGTGTTCTGTAGTAATGCTATCACTGAGCAGCTGTCATAGAGCCCCTTCCCTGGTCACTTATTGAGGGGAGTAGGACTTTAACCTGAAGTCAATGAAGTCAGTGATTTGTACTAAATAAGCAACATGACTTTGTTCCCTGTATAGAGTGGAATATGTTATAGATAACACTATGACAAATGACTACTCACTGATTTCATACAACATATGTAGGCGTAGATAAGAGATACTGTTTCTTTAACACTATCATATTATGACAATTTAATTTCCTACTGCGTATGAATAATTTTACTGAGAAATAATTTATCACTGATATTAATTCAGATGTTGGATGGTCTCTCGAATCAGCTGGCTACATTATTTAAATCCCACAGAATTTTACTTTTGTAAGTCAAAGTACTCTCATTAATAGCATATTCTTTTAAAAGAAGTGCCATGTTCCCTACTTTGAAAAGTAAAATAGTTCACAGTCAAAACGAATCTTTATTGCCAATTTTACTAGGAATTTTTAAAGAAGACAATCCTTCTGTCAGTTAACTGTGTAATCAAGAGACAGATGATCATGAAGTGAATCTAAAGTTTCCATTTCCATTAAAAATATCCTCTCCATCCCCAATCTAAAAAAAAAAAAAAAGTTAAAAAAAACATCAGAAACTCATATTTTATATATTATTATGGCTGTATCATACTATAATGCTCCTGCATTGAGACTTTTGGTCCTAATTGTCCTTAAAGAGTGTTTTGAAGTTTAATTAATTTCTTTTGGAGAATAACTTAAATACCACAGTGATGAGCGCTCTAGAAAAACCCATGACAAAATAACTATGACATCTTCAGTTCACAATCTGGATTTTGTACAGTAAATATCAGACTGTACATCTACTTATTAACCTGTTAGTGCCTGGCTTTGTGAAACCACACAGCTTCATCCATAAATAAATGAGGACAAGGTTAATGCCAGTAAAGACATGCTAATTCTATCCCCTCTAATCTTTTATCTGCAGTCAGTTTTTAGTCTCAGATATCAGGAGAAAACACAAATTACTGCCAATGAAGGCAACACAGCACCACAAAGAAAGGGTACATTTATGAATCAATTGCATGTAAAATTTACACTCCTGTTAGCAATGCAATGAATTCTTATACTGCAAAATTCTGACATAGCTATTTGTTTTCACACTGTTTGGAGTCCTCTAATGTTAAATGTTGACTTGAGAGTGGTATACATTTCCTTCCTCACCTATCTTTGTAACCCCTGAAGAGTTATCTCAGTTCCATATATATTTCTAACCTGTTGATCCTCTGAACGTGTGACGGTTTGGGCTGCATTTTGAGCTCTGTACAAAAAGACATTCTCAGGAGGAGGAATGTTAATGGACTTAGCTGGAGCTCCTTCAAGCAGCTGCTCACTTTGATCTTTAGAATCATCACAACTCAGGGATGATCAGTGAGCAAGGCTTAGGGAGGTTTGATTGATCTCTGCACACTCTGCATGGTAATGAGCCTGCTTCTTGGGATAATACCTGAGCCTTTCCTTCTGTGCTGCTTCCAAAATTAAGGAATTGTCCTGGTATCTCAGGTTATGCTTGGCTGTGCTTAGCACCCAAAGTTAGGTTTTTGCTATTGCTTTGAACACACTGCTCTTTAAACATCACCATTTCATTGCCTATTATCCTACTATTCCTACAAGCTTGTTGCATTGAGGTGTGCACTGGGTAGCCAGAGGCATTTGGGTGCTAAATATTTGAATTTAAGCTCATTTCTAGCTACATATTCCTATAGTATGCCTAACATGACTTCGATGCAAAATTTGTGATGTTTTTTGTTCAGGACTTTTAGTACACCAGTTGTTGAATATGCTCTTGTAAATTCAGTGGAGCTGAAGTTGGAAATGTTAGTACAAATAATCCAATAGCTTTGGCTGGAGCCTAAAATCAAGAATCTGAATGTTCAATGACATGCTGAACAGAATGAATTCATAGACTGTGATAGGGAGATTTTTCCTCTTACGAACTTTTTTGGGCCCTTCAAAAATTACCATTTAACCAGAGATGAAGAATATTATCAGTCCTTTTCAGTAAGCCATAGCATTTAAATGCCACATCTAATTTTTCAGAGGGTGGTATGGATATTTTTTTTTTTAATTTATTTATTTTTTTTAATCATGCAATGGGAGAACAGGAGAAATACGTATCACTCAGTTTGTACTGAGGTACATTCACTCCTTACCCAAAATATTCAAGCTCAGCTGTTATTTTTGTATGCTCACAACCAACACTTGCTTATACTGGGAAGCTGTCTTAGCTGATCAGCATAGAGATGGATGACCAAAGTTGTCCTGCATTCCTGTTTATCACAGAAGTCACCTTTTTCAGTAAAGGGAACAGGCTGATTAAGATACAGTTTGATAGATCATCAAATTCTCAACATTAAGATAAGAAACCAACCACCCAACCCCCCCCCCCACTGTTAACTGTTCTACAGATTTTAGTTATAGATCATGCAGTGGTTCAAAGCAGGACTCCTAAAGACAAAATGCACTTGCTAGGATTTTAAAAACTATACAGAATGTGTAGCTCAATCTTCAAGTTCAAATACACCTCTATTTTATTAGATTGTAGCTTTTGTTTCCTCTTCCTAGAACTGGAAGACAGATAAATATTTTGAGTAGAGTTCACGAAGTAAAGGAAAAAAATTCCACTGCATTTTTGTAAACAGGAACTTCAAATTTCCTAGAAATTATTGTTAAAAGCCCTTGAATTCATTATAGTTAGTAGCACAGGGGAACTGAGATGCAGCTTTCCTTTTGCTTCCCTCTTTTTACAACAGGTTTCAGACTTTTATGATATGTTTCTTGCAGTTCAGGCCAGTTGTAAGACTGTGGAAGATAAATCATTTTGAATGGAGGAAAAGAACCCCTTGTATTACAAAGTCTGGAATAAAATCCCTGTTCTAACTCTCACTGAAGTTTCCCTGTATGTCCAAGGAGACTGCATTGCTCAATTTACAGAGCACTGAACCAGCTTATGAGGTTGGGTTTATGTACAGCTTGTTTTGCCATTTATTTCCCTCTGCAGAACAGATTATTAATCTTCCTTTCCCTTATAAAGGACTTTTGAACCTACTGATAACTGTGAGATTATTAATATGCATATTATTATTTGCTTCTCATTTTAAATTCTTTTTGCCATCAGAATGGAAATCTATCCTCTAAAATGAACATGTTTGTTCCTAGAAATGTCTTTTAAAAACCAAAGCCAAGGAGAATTGCTGAAGACAGACAGACTGCCTGGTTAATATTGCCCACTCACCATTAGTCCTGCTGAGAGAGAATTTTGAAATTGTTACCCTTAGGACATGAGCATGGTGACTGTGCTGACTAATGACATCCTATCTATAAAGCCCATGAAAATATTCATCACAGGTTAGGCTAATGCCCATCTAGCTTGGCATCCCAGCTCAGACATGGATATGAGAAGGTGGCACTTGGTGGAAAGTCTGATGAATGCCTTCATGACTTCTGAGGAAAAGGCACTGCTTGAATGTGGGATGGCCTTTTTGATTTTAATGGCCTGCAAGATTTTTCTTTCATTAATATTTTCCAAAGTTTGTGAATGCACACATGTTTATAACAGTCACTATATTTCAGGGAGTTCCACCCATGCATTAAGGGGAGAAGTGCCTGCCTGATTTTAATTTGAACCTCTGCCTGTGATTTTGTATTTGAGGCTTGCTTGTTACTGTAATGGAAAAGGCAGCTATCTGATTTTTGTTTCACCTTTTCCACGCCCATCCTGATTTTTAGCTGGCTCTTGTTTGATGCTTTTCTAGTTTGGGAGTCCTAGCCTGTAAATATCTTCTTCCATGCAAGGTTATTATCTTTGATAATTTTTGTCAAGCTCTCTTTCAAATTCTGCTATATACCTTTTCTCAGATTTCTCAGAATTCCACATAACAATCATGCTGTGGGCACAATGCTGACTTTACCCAGTAATATACATTTTCTGAGGTCTTCCTCTGTTTCATAATACTTGTGAAGCTGCTGAACTGATATGTCCATAAGGCTGGGTTTTTAACCTAAGATCTGTGCTGCTTCTCGTAGTGACTGACTCAGAATCAATCTGTAGGTACATGAAGTGAGAAGTGTTTGGGTTTGGGTTTTTGTTTTGCCAAGTTCATTATTTTACTTCTGCCCGATTTGAATGTCATCTGCCATTTTATCCTCAATCACTCAGTGCCACTCTTTTTTTGGACTCAACTTTTGTTTTTCTTCCCCTGAAAAATTTGCCATTAATAGCAAACTCAATCTCCTCTCCATTCTCTTTTCCTGATCATTCCTGAATGTGTTGAGCAGCTGAGGCCTTAGCAAAGGTCCCTGTGGGACTCCACTTGTACCTTCCCTTCGCTGAGAAAATTGACTGTTTATTGCAGCTCTTTCTTTCCATTCTTTTAGTTAGTTAGCCCTGTGAGGACCTTCCCTCTTATGTCAGCTTAATCTAAGGCTCTTTGGTGATTAGACCCAGTTGAATGCTTCGTGGAAATCAGAGCAGGCTGTGTTAACCACCTCTCCCCTCTTCTCAGTATATTTTGTTTATTTGCAGTGGTTTTTCTCAGAAAATTCTAGTGGATCGTGGGGTAAGACTGTTAAAAAAAAAGCTATGTTAATTCTATTCTGAAGTACAGTCACTGATTGACAAAGAGGGTAGACCAACAAACTGTTTAGCTGCAAGTTTGCTTAGTTTCTCTTGAGAAAAAGGTTATTCACGTTGTCTACAAGAAATTTATTTTGATTTAGGAGACATACTACCTGTGCTTGATGTTTTCTCAGCGTATTTAGGACTTGCTGGGATAATGAGAACGGTTGATGAGAGTCTTTTCTGAATTCAGCCCCTTTTGACTCTTGTAACACTTCAGTACTGCTGATACTTCTTTGTATCCAGTACAATGGTGTCAATTCACACTGTTTGGAAACAGAGAAAAATGTACATTTTGGGTCTTAGCACATAACTGTTTGTAGCCATATTCTGAAGAAAAAATTGACCTGTACAATTTGCAGTATAGATCAAATCTTAATACTTTGAAGATAGGGGGATTAAGAATGGTTTGACCTCTTATAAATAGCCGTTTAACCACATAAGTGTGTCACTTCAGTGAACAAAGAAAAAGGTATTTCCAATCTTTTAAGTGTTTTCAAGACAAAGTTATAGTTTATAGAGCAACAGAATCCGCCATGATTTTTTTCTGATAACTTGTGAATTAGTAGAAGTTGCTGCACTTCGCTTTCTAGTGTTGGAAATATCTGTCACAAGAAAGTCCTGTCTTCTGAAACATTCTGTATCATTATGCCTTGGAAAAACGTGGAGACTTACTGATAAGACACCTAACAAACATAAGATCTTTCTCCTCCTATGTATTTTAAGGAAAAAGAACTCAAAGCCTGGTATTTTGAAAAAAAACAAAACCCAAAACTTATGCAGCTTGCTGCTAAATTCTTACAGAGAATAATCTGCCGTGGTAATTTGGTAAGGCTCAGAAGAAAGTACAGCAATGTCTGGCCATGCCATGTTTGTGTAGCTCTTGTAATAAGTGATAACACAGATTAGTTTTATTGCAATCTGAAATGACAATGTTCAGAGACTACATGAAATTCAAGATATTGCTCAGGCCTCTGTTTACCTTCTTTCAATGCTGGTTTATTGAATCAAATGTAATGCACTTTTCAGCTTTGATCATGATAAATTTTATCCTACAGTTCCTCAAACAATGAAATATATGTTGTGTTCTTTATAGAGACTGGAATAGTAAAAAAATTAGCCCTGTGCTGTTTTCTAACCTAAAAATCTCTGTCATAAGCATTAAGACTTTAGAAAAAGTAAACCCTTAAATATTTTTTTTTCTTTTTGATTGTGCAAAGAAACAAAAATACTTCTAAAAAGACTGTATGAAATTATTACATTCTCCACAGAAAACTTTCATTGACTAAAGAAATCTAACAACTTAGTAAACACTGTATAAGGTACTCTAAAAAGGTTTCTGCTTTGATTACATTTGCATGTAGCTTCCATAATGGATTAATAATAGAAGACTCAAATTCAAGAGAAACTGAATGTTTTGTATACAAAGATATGTAAAAAGTTTATCTATTTCTACTTATCTTTAGCATTACAGAAAGAGCCAACTCTGAATTCTTCCCAAGGAGTAGAATAGAAAAAAACTAGCAATTTAGAAAACTTGACCTTGTTCTGGGCGACAAAATAGTTTAAATGTGGGACATCTGTTAAAAACATAAACTATGGTGTTTAAGCTGGGCTTATCTCTACTTGAGTAATCAGAAAAAGTTTCCAAGTGCAATTACAGAACAAAAGATTCTGGACTGGAGCTTATTACTTGTTTGGCAGGCTCAAGACCTCCCACTTACTGAATTGATTGTAATTTATCTATAAATTGATTTTTCCCTTCCTGTCTTTGCTGTTTTGATATGTTCAAAATTATACAGCTTTTTTCATTACTAATGCCAAGTCTGAAGCAGGAGCTATGAATCTTCTGAGTCAGGATGAGCTTAAAGGTACGAAAGTACAAGGTGAAGGTGGTAATAGCTGAGCACCGACTGTGGCAGCAATGTGTGAGAACAAAAACTAGCACATTAGTAAATCTTCTCCTGAAGGTATTGTTTTTGTTTGGCTGGCTCTGAACCAGCTGCCATTTGTACTGCCAGGCACCACTGGAGTTCAGTCCATCTGATCACCTGAGCTTTTCCAGGGTTCTCACGTGGGTTGTCACCCATGTCCTTGTTACAAATCCCCTTCTGAAGAGTTTGGGCATGTCCAATCAAGTTGTAACAACATCATTTGGACCAGGGTGTGGAAGTGTCCTCAGCTTACAAGATGGGATGTCTCTGAGTGTCTGTAAAGCACTAACACTGGAAGAACCAGAGTTATAATGGGTACAAACAACAGGCCAAGACAGTGGCTGGCTGGTTGGTTGGTATTATCTGTTGGTTTTTTATCCCTGGAAGTGCTGCAAGCACTGAGGGAGGTTGTACCCATTAACATTTCCAGTCCTACAGTTGTGGATTCTGGGGAAGTACAGTAGGAGTGGACCACAGAAAGTAGCCAGGCTTCTGTGCTGCCTGGGGTAGCTTCACCCTTCAAACATGTCAGAGACAGCAGAGCAGCCACAAGGACAACTGCTCCGACTCAGGGCATTTCTATTTCTTTAAAAATGTTATTATGCAGGATGGCAGCACTGTTATCATACATACTTGGTTTGTAAGTTACAATCTTACCAAGCAGATAGAATTTTAAAGATTCTGCTTTCTCATTATTATACTTCCCTCCAAATGAGAACTGATGTTTTGAAGCCTAATAAACCAGAACAGTTAGAAAAATAAAACACTGTTGCCAAGCATATCATGCTGAATACTGATTAACTCCATTTATGTCAGTGATGCTGCTCAGATGTACATTGGTGTGATGTAAAATAGACTTTAAAGAATGGGAGAAATGAATAGGAAGACTGATAGTGACCACGAGAGAGAACAGGCTGACGCTTTCAGCACAGATATTTTTAATCTTCAAATTCAGAAATTTCTCTTTCTGCCAAGAGACCATACCTGAAACATGTGAATGTTCAACCTTTCTCAGTATCAGATAAACTGCTTTGCCTGTAAGCAGCAGAACCTGCTGCAAACCGTCACCTACAGCAGTACTTTGAATCTTGCCTAATTCAGGCACTTCTGCTCCCTTATTTCAAGGAGTGGTTTCCATTCATATAAACAATTATATTGAGAAGAACCAGTATAATTTTTTTCTTAACTTCCTCAATCCCAGTCAGATGTAGGGTTAATGAAACTTTCATATGCAGGAAGATTTACCAGTATTATAAAAAGTTAATGTATGCATTTGTGTGAGACAGATGTTCTAGCAGCTTTAGATATACAATATGTTATTGAGTGTTAAAGGAAATGTCTCTTGTCTGGCCCTAGAAATGACAGAGGGATGAGTCTGACTGTCCTGACACCAGAGATCAATCATGTTCCATTAGTTTGCTTTATTTGACACTGTCATGTTACTTTATATTTCTTGGAGGTGATACAAACTCAGTGGAAGAGAATTATCAAGCATGGCATTACACAGAATAGATGTTTGCACTGTTTTGGATAAGTGTCTTTCCTAGATTGATTACTATTGTATTTCAAGGCAGCTCACATAATTTGCTGCATCAAACATGAAAATAAGCCTCCAGGTTTTTACAGCATGATGGATTTAAATTCTAATGACAGAACCCATTGAGGCAATATTTGAACACTGATTTAGAAGCTCAAAGTAATTCTGAAACCTCAGTGCCTTCCTTCTTTAAATGTCTTTATGACAGAAACTTTGTGTTCCCAAACTCCAAATTGATAAAACAATAAAATAGTGAGCCATTGGTGTTCTTGGGAAGGGTATGAATTTTGAGATGTTTTCTCAGTATAGTTTGCATTTAGAGGTTGGGCTGAATATTTATTTAGTGCAGCCTTAATTAGAGTGGTAAAATACTCCCAGTTAAGCATGCGTCATGTAGAAACTCTGCAGACATGGCTGAGGAGACCAGGTCTCCTTTGGGCAGCCTGGAACATTCTGGGAAATACGTAACTGTGAGCAAGAAGAGAGAATTTTCCACCAGGCATCAAATACCTTACAACAATAAAACCACCCATAACCAGTAATTTTTCTTTCATGAAAACACTTATAGAAATAGCATTTTCTGAAATACAAATAACTTATTTCCCAATGAAAGAGATATGAATTATTAATAAATTAATTATTAAGAAATGCTTTTAAATTATAACTCTAAGTAATCTACATTGTAGACTGTACTTGATGGTGCAGTGAATATCTATCAAATGAAGAACAATCTGTTACAAAGCTGTGAGATTTATTCTTTTTTAAAATGCAAAAGACTTTGGAAATGCAATTATAAGACTAGATGTGGCTAAATGTGATTTGGAAACAATAAGTAAAGTTAAAGTTTGTTAAGAATAGAAAGTAAAAGCACCTTGTGAATCATTCTAATGAAACTGCACATTTATATTTGGGGTGTTTTCACTTTCACCACTTATACCAATGTGCTGGATATTTAAATCATTGGAAAGAAAGCTAGAAATGCTCATCTCTTTCACAAAAAAATGATACAGTAACCTGTTTAAATCTGAAGGAAGATAAATTAAAATTCATATTCAAGTCAAGCCTGTGCAGTGTATTGACAATCTTATTTGAAAGAGAGGCGGGAGGAAAAAAAAGGAAAGGAAGGGTAGTGTAAGTGCTGTGGATCATTCTTTAATCTTCTACTGAATGTTTAGGAGTTAACCAATTCTTTGTTGTCTCTAGAACTATTTTATTTTCCCTTCCTAATTAATCTGGGTTTTGAATTCTCCATTTCTTCAACAGTAGAGAATAGTGCCAATGGGTATGTTAAAGAGTTTTTCCTTTAGGAAAATCTTCATAGCTTATGGACTGCGTGTGGTTTTTTTTAATAGTGGGAAGGATCAAAGAAATTGGATTTGAGGTGTTTAATTAAGTCTGTTCACAGACAAATGGGCTTGATGAGTGGCAGGTTGGCATGGGGAAGTCCACCAGGAAAAACAGCAATTAGAATGAACTTGTGGACTCTGCATCACAATCTTTTCAAGTTCAAGCCACAGAACTAATTTGAAGAGAGCTAACATGATGTTGACAGAGAATCAATAATGAAAGGCACCATAGGATCTTTCACTAAAGTGAAGTTGCTTTAACCCCACCCCACAATTCAACATTTGTTCACAATTTATTCCATTTTAATTCTCCTGTGGTCTAGTGTTTTATGAATGTGCAGATATGAGTTTTTCTTCTCCCCCTTTCATAAAAATGTTGAAAATAAAATTACTCATGAATATAAAAACTCTGTATGGTCCATGCAGTGGGTGGGGAGCTGGCTGACAGGTGGCACACCCAGAATGTGGTGGGAAATGGCTTTGTCTTAAACTGGCAACCTGTCACAAGTGGGGCTCCCCAGGGATTGATATTGGACCTGGAACTGATTAATGTCATCATTAGTGATCTGGAAGATGGGATCAAGTGTACCCTGACAAAGTGTGCAAATGATACCCAGAAACTGACCTGAGATGTGGGTAACCAGGGGTGAAGAATCCCACCTTTTTTCTTTATGTATAACTTTTACTGGGGAGAGAGACAAAACGGTTAAGTGCTGGACATTTGGTTCAAAAATGAATGTGCAAGAAAAAATGAAATTCAAAACAAAATTCAAAGCAAAACCTGCCTTTTGAAAGTGGTGTTTAGGAAGGAAACCAAAGAATTCATATTCCTATCAGGAGACAGCAGACTGCAGAAGAGGAAGCAGTGATGCTTTTCCTTGAGATGTAGTTTCTGAAGAGAATCTTTGGGTTCATCACAGCGCTCCTCTGCCAGGTTGTCCTGAGTTATTAGAATTAAGTTACTAGTTTGGAGGGAAAAAGATGACAGTTATTCTTGCTTTAGAGACGACAAACCTTTGGATTTGGGAGTCAAATTCAGAACTACTGAAAGGACAAAGTCTGTTTGTTTCTTTGTTTGTTTTTCCCATGGAATACTGTGCTGTCAACTAAAAGACTGCCTTAAAAACTGTGGTTTGTGCTCACGCTCCATGGGACAGTATATCATTAGATTCTTTCTATTAATGTGTCCTTCCTTTGCTTCTAAGACGTCGTTTCAAAGCATTTTCTTGCTAGCTAAGACTCAAGAATAGCACACACAGAGTTCTGTGCACTGGGGCATATTGAGTTCATTCTCATTAGGTGTTTGCTAAATCTCTGTGATACTAAAACAAGTTTCTTGGAATTAATGTGTGGCAGTTATTTCAATTAAACATTTGCTAAAGGCTTTTAATGTCCTTATCAGTAAAATTCAGTGTAAGCCTTAGATTAATTTGCTCCTGATTGTGTGGTGCTTTGGAAATATAAACTACTAAATAAGAAAGAAATGCTATTATTGTACTATCTTCTAGGTTCTGCAGTACTGTGATTACTTTCTGCTAATATTTCTCTTCAATGCTGGAAATGTGTAAAACTTAACTTACCTAACAGTTGAAATGCTGATGAATATCAGTTATATGAAGAATTATTTGCATAACTATCAGATGAACATACTTTTGTGTATTAGCCCTATTTAGTATATTTAAAGCTTGACAAAGGCAGGTGGAACAATCAGAGATATAGAAAATTATGCATCATCTTTTAAAAGGAAAAGGAGAGGGTGGAATGAAAGGAATAAACCACACTGTCAGTGTCCCAGGTAGATAAAGAGGTTTGTGCTGGTGTCTAATGATTTATTGCACTCAGGGTTATAACTCTTCAAAACAGTGGTTTCAGGTTCAAAATTTAAGTATCACTTCAAAACAGAAGTGGAAGAAATTGCTTCAGTATTTTGTGTTTCAATATGTGATGCTCCTGTCTTTAGGGATTGCGGCCACAGAAAGGAACAAGGGAACTTTTCCAAATACAGTACAAGCATGTAATCTGTATTTACTATCTAAGGCCTAATTTACTCATCATTTACTCACATGTCTAAATACAATGCCCTTAAGCAAATGTTTATACTTTGTTGTAAGTAGAATTCCATATGCTGTCCTGAATGCAGCAGACCAAGGGAAGCTGAGCCCTCTGAGGTGCAGGGCTCCAGCCGGGGCTCAGTGTTTTGGTGCCTCTGCCCGCCAGGCTGGGCAGTCCTTGCTGAGCTGCTCTGCTTGTGGCCTTCTGAACCTCTAACTCAGCTGAGACCCCAGGTACCTCCACAGCAAACTATTCCACGGGGAATCACAAGTCCAAACAGAACTGTGCCATGCTTTAGAAATTTGTCTAATAACATCCTTTTCCTACTCTTTTCTCTCAAGTAATGCATGGCTTCAGCAGTGTTTTCATTCCATATACTTTGATCAGAAGGGAGCAGAAAGTCTATTTCAGCATGAAGTGGTTTGGTTTGGTTTTTTTTTTACCTAAGAAATGTTTGTTATATTCATTTGGAGCAATGAATCTCATAACTAAGACTTTGGAATCTTGTGCAGTGGGTTTAGATGGGTTTTGGTCCAAATTGTAACTTCCTTGGTTTAAAACTTTGGTGATTTTGTTTCCTCCTAATTTGTGTTACAAGAACTTTGTCCAGCTCCTGCCATTTCTAGATCATTAAATATACTGTTGTGCGTGTCATTGTGTTAAATCAGCCCATTAGCTGTTTCACCAATTGTTTTTCTTGTTTTTATTTATTTTTTTAAAGTGTTTCTTTCTATTACTGTTGCCAGCTGTGCCCTATTTCCAAAGCTTCATGTACTAGCACAAACCAGCTTGGAATGGTGAGGTAGATTTTAGGAGATTAAAGATTGCACTGTAATACACTAGACTTAATCCTAATGCCAGTAAAGTCTTTATATGCTATCCTCCCCTCAGGATTACAAAGATTTATGTAACCATATTTTTTTCACATCCAAAGGAGCTTAAAGGAATAGACATAGATTGTTCTGGGTGTTGAATAAAAGCAGTAAGCCCAGATAAAGTATTTTTGTTCCTCAGATAATGTATCAGAATGCAGCATTTTCATATTGAGTGGTCATAGGAGACATAGTTGAATGGGGTGAAGGGGGAAGAAGAGAGCAAGCACAATTTTTTCTGGAAAAAATAAGAGGTTCACTTGTGAAGTGTGGATATCCTGGAATGAATTATCTGCTTTTTTGGCTTTTTAGTTTAAACGGTATAAGTGTAATGAAGAATAGGTCAAATTTCCTGTTTAACATACATTCTTTATCTGACAGTTTGCCTACATAGATATATAATGGGTTTTCTCGTTGTGTGGTGGGTTTTTTTCTTTTCTTTTCCTTTTTTTTTTTTTTTTTTGTTTGGTTTGGTTTGGGTTTTTGTTGTTGTTTAGGTTTGGTTATTTAATGTATGTGACACAGTTTTTTATCCACCCACATAATTTGATTCTGACTTAATTTTTTTACTCTCTAGAAAATGTATATATAGTAGGTCTTACTTTGAGATCTCCACATCATCTGAAAAAGTAGTACATAAATATACCACAATATATGTCACTGGTGTAAAAAAATATATTCTCAAACCCCAAAATGTCATGTTTTGAACTTATTTACAATCCTGCTACTAGTGTTGCCTGTTTAAAATGTTGATCCTAGTCCCAGAAATTTATGCTGAACAACTTTGAACGTGGCTGAGAGACTCAGGAGTTCCTCTTTCTGTGTTTTGATCAACGTCCCAAAAAATCAAGAAAACAAGACATGAAAACAATGAAACAATTTTCCCTTTTGTAAGTCTTTATTGAAATCTGATACACAGGATACATTTTATGTATTTTTGGGTAATATTTTCTTTGCTATTCTTAGTATCTATCTCCAAATAAATGCTACAAAATGCTGAATCTTGTATTTTTTCTACTGGACAAAATAGCATTAATACTAATAATACTTTTCTTATCTAATAGTGCTTAATGCCATGTGAGTTTTGTCACCTAAAATTTGGCTCTCCTGGTTTTTAGCATTAAATATTCCTTGATGTAGATGTGTAATGGGGTAAGGTTGCTTATCAGCTTTCCAAGTCAGTGTGTGGGAAACATGCTAAGGTTTGTAGTAAAAGTAGTTTTACAGCCAGCAATGTATCAGGAGCTCTCATATGGTTTTATGTCTCGGTATGAGAGAAGCTCTTTAAATATCGTTATCAGAACCAGGAATATCCTACACCGATGCTCTCTCAATATTTAGCTTAAGCTGTTAGAAGTTTAGGGGACAGAACTATGTGTGTGAGTGGTGATTTGTTGTCTTCAGTCCTCCTTGCTGGAAGGTTAGTGTAGCAGCAAATATCTCTGACTCAGTTTGATTTCTGCTGTTTTCAGGGTGAGTGGAAGACTTTACCTTTGGTTTACCTATACTGTTGTGACATGACATACCTCTTTTCTCCATGTTTTGACACTCTCTTCTCTGCCGAATGAGGACTGTATTTTCTTCTTTTTGTGAAGGAGTGAAAAAATCACTAAGGTCAAACACGATCTCAAAAGATTGCGAGTATTTTTATTGTACTGAAAAACCCTTCAAACAGGGCCTGTTCTATTTGGAGGATATTTTTCACTACCAGAATGTCTAATGTTTTGGGTTTTGTAAAAAATAAACAAATGTAATTTTAGCACTAACTGACTTTTAGAGGAATAAAAGAATAATTAAGCCATCTCAATCCACAAATTCACACTTGAAACCTCCAAAATGAAGGCAATCAGCTGTAACATAGGAAAATATTTTTAAAAAAATTGCTGGCTTATCATAGTAGATGGAAACATTAAATATTGTAGCCAGGCCTCATTATTTTTCAAAGAAGCAGAGAGATAGAAGAAGGTTTGATTTCACTGCACTTGTGCATTGCTCCAGCAAAGTGCTTATTCAGGGGGCGGAATCACAGGGAGGAAGAAAGGATGAGGGAAAAGCACCTGGTGTACAAAGCAAGGTCTATTTATAGCTGGCATCTCAACAATGACTTTCATATAGCGGAGAAGATAGAAAACATTGAACTGTCTTTTGCAACAAACGGTCATTTGGAAAAGTGGAGTTTCATCACCTTTTCAGAGGTGCTTGGAGCCTTTGACAGCTGTTCTGTAACTGTATGCAGGGAGATAGATGAGGTGCAGCACTTAGCATTTTATCAGCCATGTAAGAAAAAATAAAAGCATAGTCTGTACTTTGAAAAAGGAGTGGGAAAAAAAATTGTTTCCATCTTTGGTGATGTCTGAAAATTCAAAATACTTGAGTAGTGTTCTACTTTAGTCCTTTATTTTACTGCTAAAAAATATCACACTGTATGCTGCTTTGGATTCTCCAAATATATTTTGTGTTGTAGGATTTACACAGTCAAAGGAATATATTTGTGGAAAAGGAAAGAATGTAATTCAAAAAGCATTTTGATGTTCTCATATCTCCCTTTTTAAGATGTGTCAATCCTGTGTCCCCTCTGCAGGGGTGAGGAAGCATTATTAGGTTCAGGTGAGTACTGTTTCTTGCAGCATTAAACAATACAGGAAAATATCTAATTCAATAGGAAATGCTGTCAGAGAGAAATGAGAGGAAGTCATTGGTTTCTCTGAGCTGTCACAAGTCTGGTCTTCAAATGTTCAAATCATGACCAACAGATGAATTTGCTTCTGATCTCATTAATGTCAATAATACTGTTTTATTTTGGTTTTCCCAGTGCAGGATTAAAGGACTATCTGTCTCTCCCTCCACAGTCACTAGATTAACATAATTCTCAATCGTGCTATCTTGGTAGAGATGACTATAAGCCAGTGGTAAAATTTTTAACATGTTTACCCTATTTTATACTGTATTTTAGAATATTATCATTGTTTCATTGTTCATGAAAAGAAAGAGGAGTTCAAAAATACCCATTAACTACTAAACTCATATAGAAAGTACAATCCTTTCAGCAAGAGAGGAGTTTTGCAATAGCAGGAGTACTGCTGGTCTTTCTTGAACCCAGCAGATGCTAAGGATGGGAGTCTCGGGTGCTAATACTCAGCTTTTGTGGTGTTTATAGTTTGTAGTGCCTTTCATCCAACAGACTTAAAATATTTTACAATTCCTATTTTATTAAACCTTATGACACTTTCATGAGATATTGTGAAAATAACACCCAAATCTGACTTCTAAAAAGAAGACAGTGGAAGTAGCAAAAGCAGATCACTACTTTTTTAATTTGTACTCTGTGAAGCCCTGAGAGTTGCCTTGCTGTATTCTTCAGTAAAAATTCAGTATCCAGACTGTCCTAAGAGTAAAAATATCCTGCATGACCCCTAATCAAAAAGTGTTTAATTACCTGTTGGAAATGACAAAAGGACAGCTTTCCTACCAAACTGGATTATCCCTAACTGTGAACTATTATATCCAGGTCAGGCAAGTTATATCAGCAAGTCCCTTAACATCCCTCTCTCTGTTGCGCCCATGATATATAACCAAGTTTAAACTCCCAGGCTCTTTTTTGGCATTCAACATACTCCAATAGCACTTAGGTGATAGTGATTTCTAGGATGAAGCATGTGGAATGTTCTCCAGAAAGAGTTAAACCCTTTTATTCAGCAAGCAGATCTTCCAGGGAATAGTGCTAGACTGGGACAAATTCCCACAAGGGCCGAGTGTCATTACAAAGCCTCCATTACACATGCAAGATTTGCTTCTTCCGTCTTTTTTTCCTAATGCAGACTCAATCTCCAATGTGTTCAGATTAATTTCAATCTAGAAATAAAAATCTGATCCAAACATTTTACCTTGTGGGCAATAAAGATGCTATTAAGTTTGCCTGCTATATTTGTGGCAGATGTGCAGGACGCAGTTGGGTCCATTTTTAAAAATACGTCAGATGTAATAAGTGCAGTCACTCCTACTGTCAATTTGTAGTGGTCTCTTGAAAAATAAATTAAAAATGTGTGTTTCTTTATTGCTGTTGGCAAACATAGTTATCAACAATACAGAAGTATTATAGCAATGGCAAAAATTCACCTTTCCTGGATTTGTAACTTCCAATGTGAAAACCACTGAATGCATTTGAGTCTTTGCAGAGAGTTGTCAGGCTTGTTGTCAGTGTTGGAGACAGTACAATTAACCATGCATTTAGAATGAAAGTCACTGCAATAGCTCAGATGTAGTAAATCTAATAGTGCAAGTTCGCAGGTCTTTTTCACAATATTGAGGAATCTTCTATATACTTAGATTAATTTAACTGTAGGATTGTATTTAGCCAGTGGGTGAAATAGCCTTACCTGCTTTAGTGAGGAGACGTTTAATTGCTTCGCACCAAAAGAAATGTTGTAAAATGAAAGATAACCCTTATACACTGGAGACAGTTTATAATGATAATTTCCCCCTCTAACATCAGCCGCTTGACAGTAAAGATTGAGTCTTTCTGCTCTTGAATTACCCCCTCAAAACAGCTTGAGGAAAGACGTTCATGTTAACCCAAAGTGCTGAAATTGTCAGGCAGAGACCATTGAAATGACTGGCAAAATGAGCTTCGGTGATCTGATGATTCATCTTAATCAATTGCCCACTTTCGTGTATAAAATTGTCTTTCTCAATGATACATGTGGATAATACAGATAGCACATTAATCTCACCAGATACTGCATAATTAACCTTCCCCATTTATCTTCTCACACACATGCACATCATTAGTAACAGCTGCAAAACTCAGCTGAGAGACAGTTCAGAAAAGAAAATGGAGTCATTGGTAAGAAAATTCTTAAACTGAGTTCAAATACCTTTAAGTCTGAATACTAGTTTTAAGAAGACATTTGTAGATATAATTATATTTGGTGTCATATATACACAAGTTGAATGTTTGTATCCTAACAAAAGGATGGTTATTTGGTCTACTAAAACTTATACATCTCTGGCAGGTGAGAGGGTGCTTTATTGTTTGTTGTTGGGGTTTTGGGGTTTTTTTCTACTCTGAAATAACTAAGTTGTCAGCCTTCCAAATCAACAATCATGAGAGGTGCGCTGGAGGCTATTTAATTTAGAAATTCATTTTTTACAGATGCATGTTCTTTGTAATTAGATTACCAGATGTTATTAACAGGCTTTTGGGTATCGATATTCTAATATCTCATGAGATGGCAAGACAGTTCCATCTGCTTCTGGGTGCCAAAATGGGTAGCAATGCTCACTTCCAAGCTCATTATCCTCCACAGCAGAAATTCCTGACTATCCTAGTATTGTCTGAATGTTAGTGGTAGTTTTATTAATGAGCAATACCTGCACAGCATAATGACTAATTTACACACCACGGTAGCAGAGCAGTGATCACAGCAAGTCAGAATCTGTTGTATTGCTGTGTGGGATTGTCACATCTCACATAATGAGATGATTCCATTTCTATGTACAAGAGAAAGGGATAGAGCAATTCTCTTTTTATGGGCCATGATAAGTAGTTCACCAAATATCTCGGTCTTCCTTCATATAAGAATCAACCCAAACAGTTGTTTTAGTCATGAATAGTTTGAAGCTTTCCCAAAATTGTTTAAAATAACTGGGTTCTATTGTTGTAAAATATCAGAAGTGTTTGTTGTAAGCATAATATTGAGAATTTTTAGAACCTAAACTATTAGTAATTAAACTAGAGCAATTGTTTCTAGATATTGACGTGCATTCCAGGAGTAAGGAGGTAATTGATTGCAATTTACTTATTTTGTTCTAAAGCATCTCTACAGTATTTTAATTGTGTTGCTAGTGTATTTTCCAAAGGTTTCTTTGAATTGGAAATGTGTGTAAATTGGTTGCAAACACACACAGTCCAACTAGTTGTTTACAAATTTGACTGAGATATGCATATTGAGTAGTTAATATCAGCATGTTTTATGAATCTTGTCTGCCCTCATTCAGTTCAGGACACTAAAGCTGAGGTTCAAAGGCGACTCAAGAGAAATTGTTTGTAACTTACACTTTTCCTTCAACACTTTCCACTTGACAAGCTTAGACTTGCTTAGACTTATTCTCACTTGCTAGTACAGGGCTTATTGATTTGTACAGATCACTTTTGAATTAAGAGAAATATAAGAAGCCTGGGCTGGTGTTTATTGATATGCCAAGGCATCCCGGTTTAGGAGGAAGGACTTGAAATGTATATTAATATTGGTTCTTCTAGCATCTTGCACATCTATTGCATGAGCACAGTTGCCATAGACAAAGGCTGCCTGGCATCTGACATTGCATCCACTGATGTGTAGCTTTCCACCTTCAAACACATTACCTGTGCATTTGTCCCCGTGCTTAATCAGAATGAGTGAATCAGAAGTATATTTTCTGATGCAGAAATCAGCACAGCCTTGACTTTAGCAGGCTCTGTAGAGGTCACAGTGCAGACGGAGGTTTGTCCATAACAAGCCTTGCTTGAGTTATTACTATGGCTGTCTTAGAGTGCTGTAATAAATGAGAGTGACTACGTGGATGTGAAATACTGTACTTCAGTGCAGTTTCATTTTGTTTCACAACCTTTGGAACAAAGATTTCTTCATCCAAAACAACTTTTGTGTACCTTTTATCACATTCAGAATAAGAAAGGTTTACGTTGCTTCAGCTCAAAGAGTGAAAAAGGATATTGCAGGATGTCAGTCAATCCAAAACTCCCAGGAGAAATCTTTCTGGGGATAATACGCAGCACTCCCTATTACTACACTTTGGAGGAGAGCATTCAGACCTTTCTGAATTACATTGTGCTCTTTGAAAAATGGGAATCTATCTGCATTGAAGGTACATTTATGTGTGCATTTTCTTTGCCTGTGTACTCCAATGGGACATCTGTCTTTAATCTCACAGAACTTTGACAGTGTGTCTCATAAGCATACAAATTGAGCAAATTTCTTTTGCAAACTAATCAAGTTCCTGCTGACAACCTGAGCCATCTTTCTGTTTTAAGTGTGATAACATATTCATCGTCTTCTATCAAGTCGTGACTAATGGATAGAAATATTAACATCTTTTATTACTATTCTTTTGTTAACGTGTTATTATCAAGCCTCTGATAATCTAAGGGAAATAGAAAATACAATTTTTGGTAGTGGAATCTATGATGTTCCTTGATCAAACAATTAAAAAAAAGGGAGAGCACATGGAGTGCATTAAGATGCACTGTCAGGTGCTAAATTAATAAGATGTTTATGGTCTGTGTAATAGCTTAGCTATTATGCTCATAAATTGTTGACTGAATTGGTGATATTTCTATTAAAATTGGTACTAGTATTTGGTGGTTTATCCTTGTAACAGTGCTGTGTTTATAAAAGGCACATGTGACTCCGCCTTATGAGAATACCTTGGCAGGTGAGCATAGCAAATGCTGCGGGAGCAGCCGCCGCTCTCCAGCTCCCAAGCACCGCAGGCTGGGTGTGAGCAGTGAGCCTCTTAGAGCTCTCTCGTTTGCCCTGCACATGCTTTTATTTTCCCTGCCAAGGCCCTGAAACTGCCATTTTCTACCTGTGTCTGTAACTCTATAAGAGGCCATAAATCCCTGGCTTTAAAGGTTGCAAAGGTGCAGTTTGTTTCTTTTAAGGTTCATTTTTTTTTAGTTTGTTGCCAGTTTAGGCTGCAGAATGACTGCATGGATTATTTCAGTGGGAATTGTGGAGGCTTTCCCATTGTTTTGGCCTAGTTGTCCAAACATCTTCCACGGTATGGGAACAGGTCTCCAAATAACCTTGAACTAAAAACAGTGCAACCTGTCACATTCAGTGAGACACTGAGAATGTTGAAATCAGAGGCCAGAATTATTTATCACAGTGTTTATGCAGAAGTCCCGCTACAGGTGAAATTATCACTATTGAAATTGCATAGTAGTCTAAGTCTTCTCTCTGTACTACAATATTGGCCAAGTATTTTAAAAACACATGTCGTCTTCTGTAGGGACATAAAAAAGGGTACAATTAACTAAAAAATGGAGTTCTGGGAACATTTCTTAGCTTTTTTTCGGATTGCTTCCTGGGAAGAAAAGTTCATCTTCAGCACTGATTCTGGGAGGTTGCATAGCCTTATGAACAATACCTCTAAAAATGCTTTACCATGTTAAAAATTATAAAGACAGAAAGGTTAGCTTAGATTTTTGAGACCAAAATAGTAGAGTATTACAGACACTAGATGTATCTGTAAATTGAGGGGTAGGCTGCACGTTGTACTGACAACCTTAAAAAGCACCAAATTATCTCTAGTTCAGGTGAGAATTTTGGAATTAAAATTATTATTTCAACAATTTTGTTTAATTCACACTGCTGACTTCAGGAGGGAGAGAAAACTGGTTATACAGCTTCCAATTAATTTGATTATGTATGTGGAGGTGACACATGAATATCACCTCCTATGCACACCATATATTGTATTCCTTAGAGCCAACTATAACATTTCATTCTATAAATGCACTGAAATAATTACATGCTGCTATTAAAAATCTCCTGTGAAAGAATGATTGGATATCTTTTATCTTTACACCCTGAAGACTATGATAAAAAGAATATTGCACTTATTGAAATTACTTTAAAGAGGTATAAGTAGCAAATGAATTTGAAATCCAGTCTTCCTAGTTTGGAGCTGCAGATAATGAGTGCAATTGATGTTATTTAATCATAAAAAATCCTGCATCTGAACTGTGGCCACAATTAGACAGAGCTAGCTATCTGAGATCAGAATCATAAATTGCAGTTCATCATAAAATACCTTCGCTGCTGTTTGCACCTTTGAAACTGTTCCTTTTGGAGATTGGAGGAAGGCTGAAAATCAGGACTGAACACCCTCGAGCCTCCTCATTGCTGCAAAGAGATAGAATTATCTTAGTGATAACTTACATTCTCTAAGCTATGGTAAATGAATAAAACTTATGTCTTTCTGATATTTAGCCAATTTACCTCTTATTTAAAGAGCAGTTGCTCAATAAATATTTTCATAGCAGTGCATAATTTTCTATATAAAAGTAATAACAGTGAGGAACTGTCCTCATAGGCTGAATTATTTTGTCCATGAGAAGGATGAAGGTCTACCAAAAGCAGTCACCTATTTTCCTTTTCTTGATAGACATCCCAGTGTTTTAAGCCATGTGAGGAAGAAGTCCAATTAAGCAGAACTGGATTTTCAAAGTTCCAAAGCATTAATTTCTTGTAACCTTGTAATTAGTTTCCTATAGTCCAATTATTTTAAGATTTTTTTTTCTTATGCATAAAGTTCATCAGTGCATGCAGTCAGGATTCTTATTGTATAAGGCACCCTAAAAATTGCCTCAAGATATGAAAGTGTTAATATGAAAGGTTTGATTTTAAGTGTTCTTCACTTAAAAGCAAAGCAAGAATATGTTTCCCTAACAATAAAAATAATGAAGAATTAACAAGCAAAATCAAAGTTTCACAGGTAGTGGACCATCTAAATGTATTCAGACTTTAGGAAAAAGAAAGAGTGCAATAAATTTAAATCAAATTTCACAGCTGCTGAAATATATTCATGCCATATTTGATTGGCAGTCTAACACAAATAACCCAATCTATAAAGCAAAGTGTTACATTTAAGGTCAGGCATGTCATTTTCATCTACCTGTTTTCAAAATGCAAAGCCCTGAAAGACTGTTGCTTTTTCCAAAAGATGCTATTCATTTCCTTTATCAACTTTGTTTTTCTCTGCTATCCATAGCAGTGCTTCTCCAGAGGAGTGAAATGAACCTGATGAATGCTATTAGTTTTTTAAGAATACATTAATAATTCCTCACCTTCTCTTTATGTGTTATTTTCTTGTCTTCACGTATTTAGAGACTCATTCAGCTTTCTTTGGGTAGCAACCGAATTTCAACCAAATGGAAGTATCCCTAAACCCCCACAGAAAATACAGAAAGTTTTTACATTTTTGTGTTGTATTTCTTTGGCTCCTATCAGTACTTCTTTCACTAAGCTGCTTTGCTGAGTTGGCTTTCATGGAAGAGACAGATTTTGTGCAAAGAATCATTGCAGAAGAAACCAGGAAAAAAGCCTGGGTCTTAATGGCAGCTGAGAGTAAACAGATGCTAAAACAATGGGAAGAGCTTGACTTGCTCTGCCTAACAGTCGGCAGCTTAGTGAGTTTAAATAAGTAAAATATTTCTCCCATAATTACTGGAAGGATATTAAGCAGAGTACTTGACTTCTATAGGTGATATCTAGATTTGAACAGTAAAAGATGATGACAATACTCTAGATTATTTCAAAGCAAAATATTTAAGCATGGACTGTTGCTAAGAAGGAAGAAAATCTGAAAAATATTTTTGAAAATAGTGCTGGGGCAATGGAAATGTTGTGGGAGAGCATAAGATGAGGAAGCTTCTGTGTTTTGGACTTTTTGTTCTTTTGGGGTTTGTTTCTTTTAATTTTGTTTTGTTACATATATCAAAACATAACCAGCGCATAGGGAATCTTGCAAATCTCTGATTCTCAGTGTTACAACTTGCACAGCCAGACACAGAAAGCTGCTGAGGTGGTGCCAGGGAGCCTGTTTGCATCATGTGGCAACATGAGCATTTTCTTCTATAGGACCTGATTTAATAGATATCTGCACTAGTCAATGAGGCAACAGTAAAATTATTTTTTTCACATATTTTTAACTTTTGTTACATTTGTACCTGTGTTACTGGGTCAGTGACTGTGCTTGAAAAGAAATCCAGGAAATAGATGGACTCTGCTTTTCAGTATGCTTTCCTTATTTCATGACCTCTTTCCCATATCTATCTGATTCCTTTAACAGGGGCATGGAGAACCTTCTTACACATATTTTTACTCAATTTGAGTTTAAGAACAAATATTGCCATAGTGAAAGCACAAAATAGTGTCTCTGTGCAGAATAGGAATTTTTAATTTCATACAACATTAGCAGCTTGCTGTAGTAAGTCTTCAGACATTGCATACCTCAAAGGGTCTGAATCACAGAATTGGAATATATATTTTTGTTTGAAAAATTAGATAAAATGCCTATGCCTCTGTATGTAACCATGAAGGTGAAGTAGTCTTTTAACAGCAAAATTTATATTTTGTGCTTATAATATGGCAAATACATTGTCAAAGCCACAAGCCTCTGCATAGTTCAAACAACAAAACAGTGACTAAAAGGAGTATTACAACTGCCTTGTGTTATGCATTGCTACCTCTTTCTCAAGGGGGAAAAACCAGCAAAACCTCAGTGGGATCGTAGTAGTGATTCTGTAGGTATGAAAACCAGACAACTCGTGCTGATTCTGAACCAGGAAGGATTCATGTTACATCAGCTGCCTGTGGCCCTTCAAGAAGGACCTGGAGCTGCCACCAAGCTGCTCCTGGCAGGCCCCTGTCCCTGCTTCGCTGGGCCTGGGAAGGCTTGGGCTTGGATGATTTCTGTGGTCCTCTCAGCACCTTCCAGCCTCCAAGAGCTTTTTTGTTCACTTGGCCTCTCTTTCAAGCTCATGAAAGGTCACATTTCACAAATTAAAGATTCTGTTAAGGAGAAAAGAGTATTTGAAAGTATTTCTCTTGGTTGTAATAGTTCCCAGGCTGAAAGGTAAATGAATTTTACCTGCAGTGTATCATAGCAGATGGGTTTGTTATTACCACCTGTTCTATGTGAAGCAGCAGATGTATTTGTAAGCTGGTAATACAGTATTTAGTAAATGGCCAGCTTTCTGCACTGATTTCATTGTATTTGGGCTGAAAATCCAATCCCTTCCCTCTGAAGATAGTAATGATGGTTTAGATAGATTGTTTTCCTTAGTTATTCCATGAATGGATGTTTTCCCTCCATAATAGGGACACGTGTAGTGTTATAACTTAGCCCTATCTCAAAGCAACCAAAGCAATCTCTAAGAAGCTTGGTCAGTGTCCATTAAATTATTTCTGACATTTGCTTGTTGCTCGATTCTTTCTCATGAGCTTGAAAAAAAAAGAGAAATGATGAGATGATAGATCTGTTACACTACATCTTTTCATGGACTACTCTTACTAATTCATTGTGTGTTTTTTACCTCCAGACCACTCAGATCTTTCTCAGTAAACAACTTTTAATTTTCCAAATTACTTTTTGAGCAAATTAATATACACATTCATGGAAATGTAAAATAAAACAATCTAAAGATTGTATTAATGCAAAGGTCATAATTTTTTCACATTAAAAAAATAGTAGATTATTAAAATTTTTATTAATATTCAGTGAGTTCTTAGCTCTAACTATAACACTCCTTTGTATACTGAGATGGTAGAAAAGTTGATTTTCTTAATTTAAAACTTTTACAAAGAATTACTTAAGTGGCTTCGTTAGAAGAATGAGCTGATGAGAATAGAAAGATGTTAGAAAACAGATTTCAAACTGTAGTAATCTGAAATTAAATGAACTTAATTAATTGTATGATGAACTAGTGGTGTCTCATGAATAAGTGCTCATTAAATGGTATGTTTTTATTACTGTGAGAATTGAAAATACTGACTCAAGGTTTTGATTTTAATGAGAAATGTTTCCAGAACTTTCTGTGGCTCTCAAGTTCCTCAAAGAGCTATCTTGTAGAATTAGTTAGTTAACATTTTTGCCTGATAAACTGTGCTATGCTGTAACACCTGGGTTAGAAAGGCAATGCTGGGTTGTGAGGGTGAGGCAGTAATTGGTTGCAGAGATGTGAGTGGTAAGTCCCAGCCCTCGTATTCAGGGCAGGGCTGGCTGGTGGCTGCCCCTGTGGGTCTGTGGCACGGAAAGCAGGGAGCAGCCTGAAGAACAGCTGGCTCCTGAGTGCTGGGCCTTCTGTACAAATGCAGGCATGAGCGTGGGTTTGCAGGGCAGGCACTGCCCTTGGAAGCATGGGAACTTTTTTATCTAGTCTCTTCTCTTTTTCAGAAGAGTGGCAGGGTTAAGACTCTGGGCATAGTAGAGCTGCAGATTACCAAAGAGCAAGAAGATTTGGGAATTTTAAAATCCTAGAGATGTTGATCCCTTTTGGCTCTTGTTTTAAAGGCCAAACAAATGGAGCACCTGTTAGTGCTTGTGTTTTTTGCCAGACCAGTAGAGACAACATCTGTGCCCATCCAGGGCTAAAACTCTCTTGTCAGAGAATACAGCTTTTGAAGGCAGTCACTAAAGCATAATTCATGCATAATAGAAATAAAAGATTTTTTAAAAAGGTCTTAGAGAAGAAATGGAGACTAAATGTGCCATTTAAAAAGCAACAAACAACATTTTTTCAACTGAGCAGTTGAGAGAGCAGAGACAAAAACTCTTTTGTAACTGCATTAGATAAATGCAGAAGAGAGCTTAGGGGGAACTTCTGGGAAACACCCCAGTGTTAAGCTTGTTGTTCTGGCATATAAACACATATTTATGCACCATGGGAAAACACTGGTGAGACTGCAGCTGCAATGCTGTGTCCAGCTCTAGGCTTCCTTGTTCAAGAGACACATGGACATACTGGACGAGTCCAGGAAGATGACTAAGGGAGTGCAGCATTTGACATACTAGGAGAGGCTGAGAGCTGGAATAGGTTAACCTGGAGTGGAAGGGGCTCAGGCAAATCTTATCAATGTGTTTACATCCCTAATGGAAGATAGGGGATCATCACAGTGGTGATCAGTCACAGTGGAGTCAACTGGCACAAATTGAAATGTGGGAAATGCAATTTAAACAAAGGAAAACAAGGCTGTTTGTTGTTTGGTGTGGGGTTTGGTTTGTTTTTTTTTCCCTGTGATGGGGGTTGCACACTGACACAGGTTGCCAAGACAGGTTGTTGTATCACTATCCTTGGCAATATTCAAAACCTGATGGGATACAATCCTGGGCAACCTGCTTTGGGTGTTCTCCAGATGTCCCTGCAGACCTTTATGATATGGCTGGCTGGGTGGAAGTTGAATTTATATAAACTCAGACCATAAGTACATTTTTAAGTAAAGGCAATTAATTGCTAAATATTTGCCAAGGATCTTGATAAATTCTACAGCTGCAAAGATTTTACACCAAGATATAAATGTTTTCACAAAAAGTGGACTTCATTCAAACATGGATTTTTTTTAATGTGAGTCAAAACCTTTCCAGGCTTCTCAGCTGGGTAGGATTGAATAGTGTCACTTTAAGATTAAGAATAAAATAACTTTTAGAAAGAATTATATTCCTCCTGCACTATTTGAAGTTTAACTTTAAAATTCTTTAAATAATTATATAGGCTGTCCCTGCAAGGATGTCACTGAGAAACGTGAATCTGGTTAATTAAATGTTAATCTGTGTCTTAGCACATTTACATGTCGTGAAATCTTTCTTAGGTAATGGTTTTAAAGAAAGCAGTAGAGAAGATTTTAAAACCTGTAGAAAATGCTGTGTCATGAGCTCCAAGAGGAAGACCAGACTAGTGTCTTATTTAAAATCATCAAAGCAAAGCCTTTTTACTAGGAAGCTTTAAGTCCCTGGGACACCTCTAACAAATTCTTTGAAAGTCATTTTTGGCTGCAGAAGTGTCCCCCAGCCAAGATGAAAATTTAGATTGTGAGGTTGTTTTATTTAGAAACTATTAAGCAGCTGGACAAATATAATTGTTGATTCAATCAGTATTTCACAGATACATGAAGAAGGGTTGAGATTTGTATTTCGATTGCATTTTAATTTTCATTTGTAATTATTTTTTCTAAAATACAACAGGCCATTTAGAAAATATAGTTTTCAGGGATTTGGGGTTTTGTTGTTCATTTTGTTTGTTTTGTGAGGGTTTTGTTTGTGTTCTTTTATTTTTGTTCTAACTGAGAACAAAGCACTTGCTTCTCTGACCTTATCCCAGTGAAATTGTGTTCAAAGTCTTTTAAGACTGCAGGGACTTAATTCTCTCTAGAACATAATTAATGTGCTCCTATTGGGCAAAATATGCTTTACTTTTTAAGTCTTTTTCTCCTTATTTAGCTGCATATCTGGCAGTTTTCCATCACCCAAACACAGAGAACTACGTTGGTTCATAGTCTCTTCCCATTTCCTTACCAGACAATTACTGTTTTCTGATTCAAGATTAATATCTCAGGTCTGAAGTTTAAGTGCAATTTTAAGTGACCATTTTCCCAGTGACCATCAAATTTATCCAATTCATTCTTTCCTGCTTTAGTTTCTCTAGCATCTCTATGAAGCTGCATTTTCTGTCTTCCCCCTGGTTCTTTTTAGCAATTCAGCTTGCTGCCTTCTGTCGTTCTCCTGGAGAGTTTTCAGGACAGTGGCCAGCTGGCAATTTGCCTTCTCTGAGCTCTTATCATGTCATATTGCAGCGTCTTTCTTGTTCACAATGGGTAGTTCAGGTCTGGAGAAAGATAGAGGGCTAAAAGAGATTGCAATAGAGTTGAGACTAGTGCTTCATATTCTACTCAAATTGTAAGAGGAGTAAAGAAGCAATGTAGCACCTGTAAGGTGACTTTAGTGTGCATAAGAAAACATCTTGTCATCAAGCCTCCACCATCCTATATAGACATAAAAAATGGGGACTGCAAGGATGATTCAGAGGCAAAGAGATCCGCAGAAAGTTACCTCAATGTGTTTGTGTCTTCCTCTTTGTTGACTTCAAAGATGAGTAGTGTTATTAATTTATAATGTGGTTTGAATGAAATATTTGCATTTTAAACTTTGACCTCAGTGATGCCCATTGCTGCCTTTCTCTGCAGGGATCTTTATCTATGCGTGTGTTGAGCACAGTAAAAGAAAGCACCACAACCTGGTAGGGCTATAAGAACCTTTGAGTAGGACCAAATCAAGTTTGGCTTTCAATAAATACTGACTTCTTCCTTTGCAGTGTGGGGAGTCAGTGTCACCAAGGCACGGGCATTTGTCCCCTACTGTGAGTGGAAAAAGTAGCTTCCTAAATCTATGAGTGCAGTGCTGTCTTGCAGGAAACTCCGTTCTTCACACAGTAGTTAACCTGCAGTTACATATCTGGATTTCAATATTGCATCAACACTTTAAAACTTGAGTTGTTCATCCATATTTTTGACCTATTGCTGTTTTGTTTTCAGATTTGTCTAATTATTAACTCCAAGCCATCAGCAGCCATCCCAGCAAGTATTTTGACTGTGTGGTTAACTGTATTTCTAATTCATGCATGGAGTAGTCTTTTCCTATTCCACAGCTCTCAGTTACCCTGGAATTAGTAGAACCTGTATTGGCTTGTGAATATTGAAACCAATATTGTCTTGTTTTCCTGATCCCCTTGCACATAAAAAAGATTGACATGGCAGAGTAATAGGAAGTGTATTGCATTAGGGCTTGGTATTAAAGATAAACAACACAAATGAAACTGAAAGCATATGGCATTCCTTGCCTTCAATGCCAGCCGATGAGCAATACATTTTGTATTATGATCCACTTTGGAGGCTTTAAACCATTAAAACCTTGCTGCTCTGTTTTACATGCTTGAAAGTTGCCAGTTAAACCAACTGGAGTAGCCTAATTTAGCTGATTGTGTGACTGATGTGTCAGAGCTCTGGCTTTGAATTTCCTAGGCTGGAAGTGAAAAACTGGACAAAATGAATTGAATACAGCACGTTGTATACCATAACAGTGCCTTAAAGATGGAACTGAGACATTATTTATGAGAAACATATAAAGCAAAGAATAATTCTTATGCCCAGGTAATACATTCAAGAACTCACAAAAATTAGCATTTCCTTACAGTTATCTAGTGGAACTGTTCAGTATATCAGAATTTGGTCTGAAAATTCAGTTAAATTGTTAGTATATATCAAACTAAATAACTTCAGGTAGTTCTACCCCACTGTCCAAAGCCTTAAGATCTGTGCTAACATTGAGTGTAATGGTTTTCCCCATCTGAAACAAAGGATTTTGAAATATTCACAGTGATTGCACTTGAATAGAATCACAGAGGCATAGAATCATTTAGGTTGAAGAGAGACCTCTAAAATCATCAAGCTCAGCTGTTGCCCCAATACTGCCGAGTCCACCACTAAACCGTGTCCCATGGCAGCTACATGTCATTTAAATCCCTCCAGGGATGGTGACACCACCACTGCCCTGGACAGCTGTGCCAGTGCTTGACAATCCTTTCAGTGAAGATATTTTTCCCACTATCCAATCTATTTGCTTGCTATAATAATGCTAAGTAGGTAAAGTAACTCAGTTGGAACAACAACAAAGAAATGTCACTCTGAAATCTTACTGAGAAAATTATTTTTGATTTTTTTTCAAATTGTTTGAAACATTCCTATTTTACCACTATGTATATAGTATGATTTGTTATTTCCGTGGCTACCATCTTATCTGACACAGGGATGAAAACACTGACCTAAGCATCATGGTTTGAATGTATTTTCCTCTAAGGAAAAGATCTCTGGCATGCATTCACCATTGGTTTGTATTACATTAATTAAAAAGTTTAAAATATGATCACTGAGAAGCTCCTCATAAGCATTCAGGTACTGATTCTACTTTTTAATGAAGTATTTCTAAATCACAGACTCTTAAAGGTCAAAGGAATGTTAGCCGAAACCACACCTTTCTTTCAATTGAATTTCTTGGAAATATTTGATCAGGGGCTATAAAATAAAATCAACATTCTCCGGGGCATTATTTATCTATTTCAATTTATGTCTTTCCTATTTTGCATCAGACTTTTTCTCCCAGAGATACAGATCTATTTTGACAGGTCTGGTGTTCTGTGCGACAGTTTGTTCATTTGTTTTTTTGAGACTTGAAAGTGCAGGAAAGGCAATACCTCTTTGCATTTCCTTTTAACTTTTCTGTGATTCAGTGTGCTCTGCTGATGAGTGATAGCCCGACTGAAGGCTCAGCTCTTTGCAGCTGGGAAGTGACTGCAGTAGTGGCTGGCTGGAGGAGGGTGCTCAGCACAGCAGTTTTGTCGTGGTGGCACAGCAAGTTCTGGACAGGCTGCAGGAATGAAGAGGAGCCAGCGAGGTTTCTGCAGCCAGGATGGGCACAGCCCTGCGCTCCCCAGGCTGAGAGAGCCTTTCTCTGCATCTCCTCCTCTCCCCAATATCCTCACCTCAGTCCTGCTAATCTGACCGCATCAGTGTTCTGGTACCTCTCTTGGGGTCTATTTGTGCTGTGTTGGAGGCAAATCATGGTCCTGCTTTAAGGCACAGTGTTACCCAGTCCCTCACAGTACAAGCTGCCATGCTCTGCTCAAGTATGGAGTTTTTAGCTTAATGCTTCCTTATGAGGCCCTCCTTTTGCCTCTGGACTGGACTGGGTAACTTCCCAAGAGCAGAGATTGAGCTTTAAGTTAGGGTATTCTTCTTTCTCGGGCTAATTAGAGAAAAATATTGTAATATACTCATATTTTATTGCAATTATGACAATGCCGAAAGTTATTTTAATATTTCTTATTTCTGCTCAGGCACTTAAATAATTAGATTGTTTTTCTGTTTCCTAATTCACTAAAGTTAACTATGTAGAAAAACAGAGGTTTGTTTTTTTGTTTTTTTTTTTTTTATTGTATCTTTCTTGTGCTTGTCCTTCTATATTATCCCCTAAATAATTTAGGAAGTGGCAGTGTACTGGTCATTCACACATGTTGCTGATTCTCAGAAGTTGCTAAGTTACAAGATTTTTGCTTCTGAGCATAGAAAATCCTTTGGAATTGTTTGAAAGTGTTGTCAGTGTAATATTGTATCTGAGTCAAACTAAAATAGAAAACAGTTCCAAACAAGGAAAACCGTGGTTCACCAACATAAATGTTTTTGTCTCGCTCAGTATATTTCTGAATGAATCCTATGTTGAAAGTTGAGTAGCAGAATAAATCGGTACATTAATATTCCGTTTGCATGTCTATCTAAATTCAATCTCTTAATAAAACTCGGTTATTGATTATTACATTTCTAATTTGCCTGAAGGCTCTTCTATGGAATTGTAGCTAAGAAGCAAAATATAAAAGAATGTTCATGAGTAGAATTATTAAAAAATAAAAATAGAACATAAAGCTGAGTTCAATTTATCTTTTCTAGCTCTAAATCTAGCAGAGAGCTTTAGCAAGTAGAAAGTTGTATGACAGTTAAACTGTTTAGAAAGCTACACTGAAAGCACTAAAAGTAATAGATAGTAAAAACTAATGTGTATTTGGCTGCCAAGTTCAGGGTATCTAAACACTCCTGAAGGTTAGAATTGAAAATTCTACCTGAAGGCCTTTGCCTTTCATTCCAAACAATCACAAACTTGGAAAAGGTTTAGGTTGGATTCGACTCTAGTTCCTCCTGCTCAAGTTTTTCTCTGAATGTTCAGTAAAAAATCACTTTACTGTTTTGGTTATGGTGCTACATAAGCAGCAGTAGTTACCTAATGGAGATTTTCACAGAATCACAAGGCATTTTTTTTCCCTGGAGAGATATACCTAAGATACAGATAGATAGATAGATAGATAGATAGATAGATAGATAGATAGATATGGATGTAGATATAAAAACAGTAAAAGCAGTACTGTCTCTGAAACAAGTATTGAAATGCTTACTGACTTATATCATGCAATCAAATGCAATCCTTAGTCTCTTACTGGCCATTTGCAGAGAGGTGCTGTTGTAATTGAGCAGAAGTTGCTTCTGGAGAAAAAAAGGAAAAGAGAAAGGATGAGTTGCACCAATGTGGTCAAACATATTGAGATTCCTGTGTTATGAAACCATTTGTGGTGTTGACTATCTGACTCACCTAAGACTCTATGCACTTGCTTGCCTGGATTTTATATAACAGTAGAGGAGAGATTTTATGCTTCTGTCTAACATGGGTTTATTCTGTTTATTCTTTAATGATAACCATGATGAGAATTTAATGCAGCAATGCAATACAGCAAAGTATTTTCTTCCAGAAGCAACTAAATTAGAAAACCTTGTGGCAAAATAGTGAATATATTTCCTGTTGCAGTGAGACACCTCGTTATTTATTTGACCTTTCAAAATTGTAGTTATTTAAAATTGAACACAAACTTTAAGAGATATAGTCATATATGGAAAATATAATGAGATCTCGTAGTAATTCTAAAACTCTGGGGAACTTTGCAAGTATAGACTGTACCTCTTGAACTTTGATGACCTTTAAAACTTGAAGAAACATCTTAAGTGAGCACACTAAAATGATTGCTGTGAAGTGTTGGAGGGAGAGAAAGCTGAAATGTATTAAATGCACATGTACACTTGGGGAAAAATAACATTGTCAAAATATTTTTAAAGTTCCTTGCATGAAACTGTTAAGATTTCTCTGTGGTTTTATGTACAGTGGATTAATCAGGAAATAGTTGAATCTCATCTGCTGCAGAACTCCTTTTGGGATAGAGGAACAGAACTTTCATTCCATGTCCTCTTTGTGTTGCACAGAGACGCTTTTAACTATATCCTGGTTTTCCTATGAAAATGACAGTTATGGCTCTATTCAATTTAGAGAAGAGACTTTCGGGCTGTCAAAGCAAAATTTGTTGTCTATTCAGATGTTCCTTATCTCCTTCCATAAAAAAGTTGTTTTCTGTTTCCTTAGTGAAACTGTCTTCCAGGCTGAATGCAGAGCATGGCACATGCTGTTTTAAACTGTGAAAAAGGTAAACATTCAGGCTGTGGTCTTTTGGGCAATTCCACTGATGCCACTTGAGTATCCTAATTTCTAAAGACTTATCCTACTCTTAGAATGTACTGCTCAAATAGGAATGCTTATCTGTATTGGTTTTTCTTCATCCATTGGAAGGACTTTGTATGATTCTTCCATATCAGAAAAAAGGATGTCTTTCTGCACCAGGAAAAAGGTTTCTTCAATTTCCTCTTGAAATTAGACTGCAGACAGATTTAGGCAGCATGCATGAGCATGTCATGCTCATTGCTTTTTGGGGCTGGAAAACTTTTGTCTATGGTAATTATCTGTCAAAGTATGATCCTTTAAAACTTGCTTTCAGTTGTCCATTGGCTGACGAGTCAGCAAGTCTCAGCATAAAATGGCTATGTGCAGTTTGTTCAGCTGATAGATTCAAAGAGTTGTTAGATTTACTTCATAAAAATGGGCATGTGAATGATCTACCTCCCTTTTGCTCTTACCAAGTCACATTTACGCTTCTTAACAGTTACTGAAAGATCTATACTCTGTACTAATTAGTAGGATCTTTTTGATCCAAAACTGGATATGGAATTCCCATAATGAGTTGGTTCTCTCTCCTCTGTAATAGGCATAACTTCAACTTCCTTCTGACCCTCAGGCTTTGTTAGCTGGGATCTCATTCTTTCCTTCATAGTGTGCAACTCAGGTCTCATCTATAATAATTTTTTTAATTATTGATAGTATTAAAATTTTCAAACGTCTGTTGTTTCTTCTTTCCTTTTATAGTGTGAGCCCTATGTAAATATAAAATGAGAGAATATTTGAGCCCCAAACACCACATGCAAAGCAGAAGAAAGGAGAGGCATGTGTTCCAGATTGCTTCCTTGTTTAGCATCACTGTTTTCCAGCTTGCAAACATTATATATGAATAGAATGAGGATGCTATTACAATTTAATATTTTATAATTTCTTTTGTTTAAAAGGGATTTTTTTTTCTATTTAAGTGTTACGCCTTTGATGATCTTATTTCATTATCTGTACCCAATTGTGCACAAGATGAATGGGCTGAAAACTGATCTGGAGTTTGGGATGTTTTCAACGAGATTTGCTCCTCTAGCTGGTTCATCTGCTGCTCTTGTGATGGCTGGTGCTGGCTAAGGGGGAGGGAGAAGGAGCTGCAGTGCAGGCAGGCAGGAGTCCTGTAGGAACAGCTTCAGCTCACTTTGGTGCTCCAGTGGTGAGCTAGTTAGGGAAGCTTACTGAGCAAAAAGCACATAGCCAAGAGAGGCTGAGGAGAGGAGAGGAGAGGACAGGAGCACTGAGAGAGTCCCACATTTAGATTTACTTACACTCTTAAGAAACTGCACCCTTAATGTCACCCTGGGACTGGACTGCTTAAAAGACGAAAAAGAGAAAAGGCTGTGTCAGCTTGATTTATTCTAAATCCATGAGTGCTTTAAGTCACCATTTTTAGCTCTGTAAGTTTTCTAAAGGGCAAGTCTTAAAATTATCAAAGAATATGGTTAAAATACCTCTCTTGACTTAACCATAAGAGAAGAGAACCTGTGTTTCGTGGTAGAACTTTTAGTCCTTTGCCATGCAAAATGCACTTGTTGGGAAGCCAGATTACAACGCAACTAATGTTGATAATAGAGAAAAATATTTTTCTGGAAGATTTTAGAATTAAAGGACTATATTGTGTGCAAGATGGACTGGTTTTACTGTGCTGAATTCTATTAAAGACCATGTATTCACTTTTCTGTTGTGGACAAGGTTGTATCCAAAACTTGTGTCTCTCCAAATGCCTGGAAACTGGGATAACTTTCTTCCACTTCTTTTTCACAGTGCTCTGTGAGCTTAGGTTTCAGATATCTGTAGACCTGATGACTGTTTTGGGGTTTATTCTGCAGCAGGATTGAAGTATAGTGCAGTTACTTAATGAAACAGTGTGTATGTGGAGGGGTCAATGTCTGGAGAAGACAGGAAAGGAAACAATAATTATCCTCCAGTCTGTGTTCTCCCTCTAAACAGTTTCAAAATGAATGATGAATGAAATGAGAATTAAAAAATGAATAATAATAATGTATTTTCAGGAAATGTTATACAATGTTTTATGTATAATGATTAACTTTACCTTAATTGCTTCAAAATATAAGTAATTCAAATTGTTGTGTATTTGAGTGGAAAATAATTGCATTTTAAATTTCATTGAAGAGACTTGGCAAACAAAATAGTAATTAAAAGCAGTTGTCATATAAATAAAAATTCTCAAAGCCTATAGACTATGGACTTTTTATCCCTGGATTTGAAAGCAAGCTAGGCAGAGTAATGACTGAGATTCATCCTAGATCAGCTGAAAGGGGACCTAAAATTAAACATATATATACCATAGCTTCAAAATAAAACTCAGAGAGAAATCTCAATGTCATGCTTGAGTTCCTCAAGACATGATACAGACCAACTGTATTGTTTTGCTATTGATTGAATAGTGACTTTCCACCAAATCGAATCATTACTTTCCAACAAAATAAATAATTATACTCCAGTACTGTCTGTATAATGCAGTCTTGTAGTTATGGATTTCACTGGCTTTTTTTTCTCATTCTCTCTTATTGTTCCCTGACTTTTCAATTTTTCTTCAGTCTGTTTTCTTTGTATTTAATTTTCAATTTCCTTCAGAAGCAAAACTATCATAACCAGTGCAGAAAGAGGTTAAACCCCAGTCCTCATGGAAGGTTCAATATCCCTGTGTAACTCTCAACCCTCCCTCTCTTTCAAGCAGTGAAGTGTTCTGCACACATAACGGACATCAGAACCCGAGTTGATTTTTCACAGTTCTTCCATTTGTGCTGTAGAGATGGCTGGTAACTTTAAGTGAGATTAGGATATTAAGATGAGTTTTCTTTTAGACACCTGTATATATTTATATATGCAGCTCCTGTCTTGACACATTGACAAATCAAAGAGTTCCTGCTCTGTGGAAAAGACTAAAAAAGGGTATAATTATTATCATTGTCATCTAAATGGGAAAGTGCCTCAAAAAGCTCTCGTACAAGGTTGTGTCAGAGCCAGGAACGGATGACCATTTCTTTTGAATCCCACTCTAAACCAGGACATTGACAAGTAGCCTTCTTGCAGGCCAATGACTTCCAAACCCCAAAATCTTTTTGAAATGACTTGTCACAATTTCCAGGATTCAGCATTTTACTTTCATTCGAAGTGCCCCCAGTGAACTTCTCAAGCCACTGTATGGAGGGCAAATAGCAGTTTCCTTAGGAAGATGAGAAATGGGTTTATTATGTTGAATAAACTGAGCAAAGAAGAAATGTACAGCTAGAGCTGTCCTTTACTCAGGGGGTCTCCTTTTTGTCTCTCTTGCCCCCAGGAGGAACATGCAGGGATTGTGGCACATCACTGAGAGCTGAAGAACACACCATTGAAGATCTCAGTGTCTCCCACTGTGGTAAGTTCAGCTTTTTACTCCCTTATTGTTTTTACCACTTACAAAGGCAAAGGCACGGGGAACACCCAGGTTCCATGGGGAACACCCAGGTTCCACACAGAACAGATTTTTTCTTCAGAATTAATGATAAAAAAAAATCTTATACATCCATGTTCTACTCCAAAGATTGCTACTTTTTTGCTGATTTTTTTTTTTCTTCATGAGCTGGATCCAATTTCTCTGGGACTGGTATAAGCTTTTTCCTTGAGAACAGGGAAGGTTTTTATTCTTTTTGAGCCTGATGACTCTTATTGATTTGATGTCCTCTGGAAATCTCTTCAGAGGAATACGCTCTCCTTACAGAGGTAGATTAACTGTTTGACCTTTAAGAACCACATGAAAATCAACTCTCTTTTAAATGCAAAAATGTCACCTGGTAATAAAAGGGACTTCTTAATGTGTTTGGGAGAAAGCTGAAGTTTTCCTTAGGTTTGTTGCTAGAGCTTCACTCTATATTCTGTAACTTGCCTTGTGGCAGATTGTTTCATTATCCAGCAGTATCATTAATCTTCTTTATTATCACCTTAAAAATAAACAAACAATGATTTTGTAGTGTTTGACACAAGTAGTGCATTTTAATTTCGTAGGCTTGTATTACTGACTTAGAAAAACTCTGTGATGTTTCAGCTTGAAATAGTGGCTTACAAGGATGAAAATGCTATTCAGATGTGTGGAGATGGCATCTGTTGTGCATATTAAACAAAGTGTGTGATTTTTATCTCTTCCACATGGAGCCTAGTATTAACTAGAAGAGCTGATATTAATTAATTTGAGAAATAATAACTTGTCATTCCTTTTGCTTTCATGATAATAATTGCACTGTTCTGCGGGCCATCCTGAAAGCAGGTCTTTTCAAGGAACTGAAGGTGTAATCCTGAGTCACATGGTGGAGTTTTATTCTGAAATAATAATTGAAAATTCAGTTGGTTTGATAAGCTACCTCTGTGATGTTTTTCTTTATTTTGCAACTTCTCAAAATGTTTTTCCCTTTGTTTGTGTCTAACAGTTAAAGGTAATAATGGGGGTGATGATGATGATGGATTAATTCAAGTTTATAAAGGGGTTTTAGATATAATTTTCTCGTTTCTAGAGTGTGCAAATGTGGACAGATGACATTTATTGGCATTTCTTTCTACTGGTGTTATGATCTGAAATTAATAGAATAATTGTACACTTATGAGGGGAATATATGAGAGCTCTACAGGTGATGTCTTCATTACACTTGTTGCCACTGGAATAAAGTTTTATTGTTTGGTATTCAAAGCCAAGGTGAGATTACAGTGCTGGAAAAAAAATCCAAACCAAAACCCAATACACAAACCCAAGTGCTACTGAGAGAGATGTAATTGGCTTCTCTTTAGGGATTTGGAAAGTGCAATAGTGATGTAACTAAACAGAATTAGAGGGTGAAGTTTGTTTAGAATGTTTTTAGGCGAAATCCAAATTGATGTTCCTGTTAGCCCTTAACTCAGGTTTTCAGTAGTTCTGTGTTCCCTGTTTCTGGTGGGATATGCCATATACGATAAACTGATAAATGCAAGCAAGTGATTCAAAACATACATGTGCAAAACAGTAGCAATCAGAATATTCAGGAAACAAGGAGTACAGCAGAAATTTATAATGACTGTGATTTAATTTGAAGAGTTGCAACAATATGTTTTGTTTCAGAGATCACTTGGCCTACATTGGTTAAACACCAGTAGCATGATGGTGAAATCTCTGCTACTTTAAATTGTTATAACTTGAAGGCTACTTATTTAGCTTTTTCTTTTTTTCATAGCAGAAGGGGTTTTCTGTTCTTTTTACCTGAAAATGAAGCATTTACAGAACAATATGTGTGTGTAATAAATGTATGTATTTTAAACTGGCTTTTGAAAAGACTCTTCCTATTTTTAGCCTGGTTCAATTATGATTACTAAAGAAAAGAGGTTCTGGAGACTGGATTTCTGTAAGTGCCCAGGGCGAAAGCGTCATATTTTCTCACTCTTCCTTGGATTTCATCCAAAGCCAATTCTGTTTAATCTGCCTGCTGCTGCTCTGGAAGTGACATCTGTTCAAATTTACACTCTTTATCATGGCTGACATGTTTGTGTGTCTGTTTACCCCAAGCCCTTGTTCCAACTGCCTCTTGCAGATAATTTGTGATTTTTCCTTCAGTCTATCACAGGTTGCTAGGCATTGAATTGGTGCATATGGAGCTTTGCTATTATTTTTTATTTCTTTTCTTCAGCTTTGCAATTATGTTTTGAAGAGTAAATGAGAAGACTAGATGCAACATGTGTATCAACAAATATACTGAGGAAGGGTAGATGGGAAGTGAATGGGTGTGGGGGATGTGGCATAGCAGCAATATTCACGATCAGGTTTTCAGATATATGTCTGATAAAGTATGGGATCTGATATCTACACACCTCTTTTGTGGACTAAATATTGCTGTGTAATTTACCTACAAAAGTTAGGCCAAACAAAGAAACCTAGAACATATTTTTCTGACATGGAGTTCATATTTATTTATATAGATAAAAATTTCTGTACTGTAAGAATTAAAAAGGGAGAAAAAAAGAATTTGCTCTTAAAAGCTGTGAAATGGCCTTTGAATCAGAACTGTTTAAAAATTATACATCCCTTGAATATCCCTTGAAGTTTTGGCTAAATGCAGGTTTGCATTTTCAAATTTTCCCCAAAATTTTGCAATCATGAAATTACCATTTAAAATCAAAATCAAATATTAGATTTCACTTGGTCACTCTAGAAGTGATATTTATGAAAAATGGGAATTGCAAGAGAGAGAAGAACAGCTGCCATCTTTATGTATATGGGGACAAGAAAGTTTGTGGAACAGCACAGTTTCAAAAGAAGCTTTGTAGCTACCCCAGATTCTGCAAAGCAACCCTGAGACTGTCCTAATGCCATAGCTGTGGAGCCCTGCAGTAGGAAGAAGCTACTGGGATGGGCTGAGAGGGTGAGGATCATTGTCCCTGCCCCCAGGAGCTCACCAGAGAAGAGAAATCACATTGGCTGCGGCATATACTGAAGGAAGTAAAGTCCTCAGTTTTACAAACATAAATTATATTGAAAATAGATTTAATTCTGAAATATCAGAGAAGCAATAAGTGCAATTTGCCAGAATTTGGAGCTCAAATACAAAACTAAAATATCTAAAAAAAATTTGAATATGTTCCTTTATTGAGTTTTGGTGCTGTAAAAGTGACCAAACAGTTTCCCGCACACTAAAACAGTAAACTCCCTTTGTTTTATTATTGATTTTTTTTTTCTTTTTATTCTGAGGTGGTTTTTTTTAATTAAGTGCATAACCAGGACAACTGAAAGACGAAGCATGATTTAGCACTATTGGCCCTCATTTCTGTATCTGCTTTTTCTGGTAATAAACCCTTCATAATTAGACCTTTTGCCAAGACAGTGCCTACATTCATCAGGCTAAGAGCTTTCAAAATCTGTTGAAGAATTTGCAAGAAGGACATTTGATGTTTTCTGAAACTCCTCCGTTGGAGTTTCTCTAGGAGAGAACACTGTGGAGATCATCCATTTCCAAAAGAAGTTAATAAAGGCAGCACAAATGTGTTTCCATAGTTTTCTTAGAACATTTTATGCATAACATACCTAAATTCAGGCACGTACTGCAAAATACAGAATGTCATGTCCTAGTCCTCAGAAAGTCAAGTAACATTGAAAGTGAATAGTCAAGTTATATAAGAACAGGAATAATAATTCTGTTTGTCTGTTGTCTATTATTTTCTCACTGATAGAAGAGGGGGATTTGTTTGTTGTTATTGTAAATCCATGATTGTTTTGTTAGTGGTCATATGTCGCTCCTCCTCAGAATCATTTGAGGTAATTTCCTTAGTTGTTTTCAATTTCTCTCTTCATTTATCCACACATTGTACATATGGTCATGATCATGACAGTTCAGTTGTTTTCGTGTCTTTCCTTTCAAGCTTCACCGAATTTCTGTTACCAAACACTAAGATATTTGACTTTTCCCTTTCACTATATATATTTTACTATATATATTTTTCACTATATATATTTATATATATATATATTTTACTGTATATATTTTTCACTATGTATATTTTACCATGAATATTCTGTTACATCTGTTGAGTACTCAGCAGAGGATGGATGTAAAATCCCTACAAGAGCAGGATACAGGAGCTATTGAATTGTGTTTACACAGTCTGACAACTTGATGGATTTAACTATGTGAAAATGTACTCTTTCATAAGTCGGCTTTGAAGAACATTATGAAAGCAGAGGTTGTGTTCATCCCCTATCATTCTATTTACATTCTCAAAGTACTAAAATAACAAAATAATAAAATAATGCAGTTCTGGTTATTATAGCTGTCTTGCTTTGGGCTGATTTAAGAGAAACCAGCGGATAAGACGCAGCTAAGCTTGTTTGACTGCTTTTAGTATTTAGCTATGACTTGGATCTTATTTCATTGGGCATTTAATTCACTACATCTCCTGAAAGGCAGGTTGTTCACATTAGAAATTCAAACCAATGTTGGTAGTTTTGATCCCAACAGTTAAGGAGATCTGTTAGTAGAGTTCTCTGTAAGAATGAAGTCACAACAAACTACTCTGTCTCCATTCAGAAGCTGGAGAGTTTGTAAGCAGAAAAATTTGGGGTTTTGCTGGAGCAGGTTTTAATAGCCCAGGTATAAAGGTTTCCATCCAGGATAACTGCTTCAAGGCAACACAAGGAATATGCTAGAAACCATCAGGCAAACAGTCAAATGAAATGGAAACGTTGAGACTAGATACTTTTCCCTTTGGCGTCACAGTTATCTCATTTTCTACTAAAACTACTCTGCTATTTACATAACACTTTATATAGAAACCATACTGGATGTCCAGTTTTATGAACTAAGTGTGGTTTCTTTGCCATACCTTAATTAGTGAGGAATACAAAGATCTAATTTCCCGCTGTTTTGTAAACCTGCTGCCTGAATGATTAATGAAGTTCTATTTTATCAGTATATGGATTTAATTAGTTTCTCTCTCTGTTTGCATGGCAAGTGTTTGTACCAGATCTGCAAGTTAAATTTCTTGATTAGTCTTCTTATTGTTTTTATTATTTTTCCTGAGGTAGGCTGTAGCATAAGAATGCAGCACAGGCAAGTGGTGGGTGCATTATAAGGCAGAAGAAAAGATTTAATGTAAAGCGGATGTATGTGCAATCACATTGATTAGTCCATTTTTGCGTCTCCTTCTGCTATATGTTGTCCTTTATATGACATGGAGTCCCTATTAGTCTTTATTAGAGTCATTAGCCTTTTAAGCTGACTCTCAGAGTAAGCTGTATATATATCATTGTGCAGCATGGGATGAGTAGGTTTTTATCCTATGTAATTACAACATATTCATATTAGCATTTCTCTCTTATTAATTAAAAGGAAATTCTTCCTATGAGATCTCCCAGATGAGCAGCTTGTGGAATACAAAACAGGAGCTGACATTATTTTGCTTTTACAGTGCAAAAAAATATTTTGTCTTAATTGTTCTGTGTTGTTTGAGAGAAAATTCTAGAACACATTTCCATCAGCACTGAGATGGGGTCAAAGTCAGCTTGTGGAAAAATGTTCCAAGTTTGCGAAGCAAAACGTTTCCCCCCCTTATTGTTAATATAGGAGAACTGTTTCACTGAGTTAAGTAATGATCTTCTCAGTCTGAAAAAGCACTCCATCAATTATATAGTAAATTTCCCACCAGATGACGTGTAAAATAAGTATATTTAAAATAGCCACTTGTTTTGCTTGTATTCTCTTTTACAGTGGTATTTGAGGTACCACTGTTTACATCTGGAAAAGAGTAATTGACTGAGTCTCTTACTTAGGAAAATGTGACTTGATTATTCTGTCTTGCAGTGTTTGATTTCCTCAACATTAAAAGTAAGCTGATAGCATAAAAGGAATGTAAATATCTTGCATAAAATCAGCTGTGCTGCTGTCACCAGCTCTCCAGAAATGCAGCAGAATCCCTTGGCCTAAAGCCACCCACTGCCATTGTGCCTTGCAAAGGCTTCTCTTGGCAGCCAAGAGGGAATAGGCTCAGTTAACCATTACTGAGGGAAACCTATAAAACTACTTTTTAAGCTTGAAGAGGAACTTGGTCCTTCCTTTCTCCGTGGTACAGTTGTCTGGTAATGCAGCTTGGTATGTCCCAGGGTGCGAGGCTGGGCTCAAGCTGCATTTATTGGGGTCTGCCTCTGTGATGCCAATCGGATGGAACTGCACACTGTTACCTGGGCTTGGTGCTGTTTCCCTGGGGATCCTGTTCCAGCTGATCCAGTCTGCTGTGCCAATCCAGTTAGTTTAATGAGCCTTTTCACAGCATTATCTTTTTCTGTTCTGAAATCATCCATTTTATTGATGTTTGGTGTCACTGTGGTTCAATATTACTTCTGAAGAAGTGTGAGAGTGAACAAAATCAGCCTCCTGGGTATGTCCAAAGCAGTGGCTCAGAGAGGGTCCTCATGGGTGGCTCTCATGTCCTATCAGCAATTTCCATGTTAAGCTGAAAGCCTAAAGACATGTAATACTGTTGCTACTGGTTTGTGGTGGCGAATGTCACCTTTGACTGGAAACTAGTCTCCTCTGTGTGTGTGTTTATATCTATATTCTTTACTGTCAGAGTGGTGAGGCTCTGGCACAGGTTGCCCAGAGTAGTGGGTGCCCCATCCCTGGGAATTTTCAAGGCCAGGTTGAATGAGGCTCTGAACTATCTGATCCAGGGTGTTGGAACAAGATGATCTTAAGGGTATCTTTCAACCCAAATCATTCTATGATTTTATCATATATAAAACATAAAAGTTTATAGTGTTGTCCTCAGATGAGTTTGTGACATTTTTCTTCCCCATCCAGCTGAAATTTATCTGAAGAAATCTCTTATATGTCAGATACAAGTTAATGTGCAACAATCAAAACTTAATTACACCCCATGACTCTTAGTATAGACCTATAAGAAAACTATTTTCTTGAGGGTTTTTTGTTTTATTTTTTTATTAAGTTGTGCCATCTATGGTGGAACAATCATTTAAGATTTCATCCTGCAACCTCCAATTCAGCCTGCAAATAGAAATGTACCCTCTAGTACTTCAGTCACAGAGATCCATGCCTGACTCATCCTTTTTGTTTGTTTGTTTTCAAGAGAACAAGGGTTGCTCATAGAAGTATTGCCAGGATTCAGTTTTAAATACTGAAAGCTGTGAGAATGGGGATTGACTCAGACTAAAATTTGGTCATTAGTGGTGTTTTGAAACCCTCTCCCCCAAGTTAAGTAGAAAGAGAAATTTAAAAATTGGTGCTCTTACTGTACTGAATAACTTTCTAATTAGTTTTTAAAAAATTGTCATGAGACTAAATTACTGTAATAATAATAATTATAATGAAATAATAGAAGCTCAAAGTATGAGGAATAATCATTGTAGTTTTTCTGGAAAAACATGACCAGATTTGTTCTCTATCACACACTTTTATTTTAGTATATTTTCAGTGACCACATGATATAAACTGCCTTGGTAAGAAGCTATTTGTTTCCACTGTTTCTTCTTTTATGGTATGTTTAGCTTTTCAAGACTGAAGGCAGACTGTTTCATCTTTCTGTCAGACCTTCCTAAGCAGAGGGGAAATTGAAGCAGGCAGTTTTAAAGCCTTAACATACAGTAAGGAAGCCAGGAACAGGCAGAATATAAAAAAGCAATCTAAAATTCAGCATCTTAAGTGCTTGGGGCTTGAAAAGGACTGAGGTGTTATAACTTAATAATATCTTTTTGGAATCACATTTTGGACTAAAAATAATGGAGGAAGTACAGCTCAAGATTTGTGACACAGTATATTGCTCTGTGGAAGATAGTCTATTGCTTATTCATCACACTGCAGTCTGCATAGAAATGAAAGTAGGTTTAAATTAGTATTTCTGGATTATTTAGCATTTAGTTTATGATAGGTTAGATCAATAATTAAAAGATATACTTTTTCTTGTTAATAAAGTTTTTCCTATAACCTTTCTAAACCCCAATAATGAAGGTTTATAAAAAAGAATGAAGGGATTCTTGTCTCAGTAATCTTAAATTCGTGTCAGACAACTATGTAGTAATGGAAAATATAAATTAATAGCTGCTCAATGATCTTCTTTTTATAATTTTGGTATCAAAATGGCCAACCCTTATGTCATCCAAGCTGGTTGCTTAAGTAAAGCAGTCACAACTTTGGGCCCTTCGGGGGCACCTCATCTTACACCTTGGGTTGGGTGACCTGTACCCAAGATGAGCTGTAGGGAGCTGGCCAAGGTATCTTCAACAACAGCTGCTCTTACAGAAAAACAAAATCCCAAACCCAGCAAAGGAACTGAAAATGCTCACAAATCCATGTAAAATTTGTAAACCTTTTCAAATGATACAGTTATGATCCCAAATATTTCAACAGATGACAAAATAAATATAATTTACTTTCTTGTGATGGCTTGACTATTATATCATTTGCAGTTAAAAACGTAATTAAGAAGACTTTTGGGATAGTTTATGTAGGATTATTTTTTTCCGCTCTCATTTTTTGAAAAAACATTATTTCTGAATATATCTGGAATAATATTACTTTGCCTGATTCTATCAAGTACATATACAATGGAAATAGGCAAGAATAGTAATTTAAAGCATCATACATCATAATTCAGAAGTTGCTGCTGAACTATGTCATTAAATATGAGAATATAAATAAGCAAAGTGCATGGTTTATATATGCAATTATTCAGAAAATTCAGCAGCTAAAAGGGATGTTGTCAGAGGGTGGAAACATCTTGCTGCAGTGGGAGTATTGCTTTAATCTCCTGGCAGCCAGAGACCAGAGGGCTCCACGTGGTGCCACTTTTATCAGCATAGGGCTGGATGGAGCTGAGCAGTGCTTGTGCCAGCTGGGGACAGTATTAGCTCTGGTCTCTAAAAGAGCCATTTCCTCTTGGAGGATATTATTAAGAACTTCAGAACCCATTGAAAATAGACTTCAGTGCCTTGATTCTTATCCCTCTAGAGCTGAGGCTTCTCTCTTTCCTATTTACTTTCTCAGCTACAAACTGGAAGTGACAGGTTAGTAAATATTAGTGGACCTGGTTAATGACAGTGCCATTTTATTTTAGGTAAACTCATCTAAGTCGCTACAGAAACAACACTCTGAGTATCCCTGGTGAAAGATTTGTCAGGCATCTAATATTAGCCAACTTTTAAAGAATGGACGATTATTTCCCATAATTTTGAATAAAAATAGCTGCGTAATGTCAGGTTGGATATTAGAAAGTGGTGAGGCATTGGAACAGGCTGCCCAGGGAAGTGGTGGCATCGCCGGCCGTTGGTGTGGCACTTGGGGACATGGCTTGGTGGTGAACATGACAGTGCTGCGTTAGTGGTTGGATTTGATCTTAGAGGTTTTGTTCAGCCTAAATGGTCCTATGAGTCTATGATAACTTGTTTGGTTCTTCAACATCTGCCTATTCTGTCCTTTGTTTTGCAAAAACTTGTGTGATGGGGTACTTAAAGCATAAATTTCTGCTCGGTTGTTTCACCCTACTCAGTCCATTCTTTGAGAAAAGAGCTACTGTGGAAAGGATACAGTGATGTACCCTAAATCAGGAAGGCAATCTTATATGACCACATAAATCTTGACTATGTTGCATTTCCTCAGCTGTGTCACCAAGACTGAGGTGCCTTTAGATTTTATCCAAAAATGTGAAAAAGATTAAGAAATATTTACTGGAGTTCATACAGTGATAAAAAACCAGCAAAGATTTGAAGTGCCTGCAGTAAAGAGTTTGTTGACTTTATTATGTATTTAATGACAGTAAAGTTCAAAGGAACTGAATTATCAAACACATGACTTTCATATGCCTGTAGAAGGGAATAAAGATGAGGGGTAGGAACATTATTATGTAAAAAGGTTTGAAATTAACTAGGAAAAAGGAAAAAAAAATAATTTTCCAATTATTACTGATAATAACAAATTTGAAGGCCTTATTTAATTTGCAATCAAACTGGATGACTGTTAAAGTTGAAACATTTTAAGAGACACTTTAAAATAATGACAGAAGATGAACTAAAACTTTATGGTTAAAGAGAACTCTACCTCTTTTATTTAACTTTAAAAAGAAGGCTCTAAAGATATATTTTAGACCTTCATAAGTTAATGAAGTTTAATGGAGATTATTTTCATTCTTGCATATTAGAAGTATATAAATCTAACCTGACTTGAGCCATTCATTATGAGTTCTCATTAGTTTATTAGCTCTTCCACATAGTCTATTGAGTATTTGATGGGAGGGTACAGATGTGGTTTTAGGTATGATAAGATTAGGTCACTTGTAAAACCTTATTCACTTTAGGTCCAAGGCCTGAATTTAAATTCATGGAAACTGTGTTGACTATTTCCATCATCCTAAGCAGAAGTTTAATAAGTCCTGAGAGTATTACTAATTGTTAATCGATTTCAATTTTTCTTGATTAATTTAATTTTTCAGTAGGTACTCTGTTCTCATTCTCTTTCTTTTTCTTTGCAAATGTGTTTTTAATTGGCAATCTTATCAACCATGTTAAACTGTCTTCATAGTATCAGCAGTTAATGCCTCATAGTTTCCTCAATAAATCAATCAAGCCATCCATCCCACTTATTCCATATTACGTAGTCATTTGCTTTAGTTTAAACAACTGATTTCATCCCACAGAAACCATTTGTTCCTGTTCCCCACTGCTGCATGGCACCCAATGGAACCAGCACATGGGACACATAAACACATTAATCCATGCAGTGCAGAGGAAGTAATTGGGAATTAATATTTTACAACTCTGAAGTACCTCTGCAATAGCAATTGCTCATTAGTGACTATTTGTTTCCTTTTGGCACTGCTTAGCCCAGGACAGATTTTAAGGTCTGAGTGTAGTTCAGAATCTCGTGATTTCCAGAGCTGGGACTGTGTCGCTGTGTCACAAACTGGAGTTCGCCGAGTCACGACTGTGCTGTCTCTGAGGCACATCTTTGCATGTTGCCATGTGAGAGTCACTGAGAGAGGGTTGCACAGATTTTGTTTCTAAGCATGGAAACTGATTCTGCAATGTTTGATACACCTTCAGTTCCCAGTCAAGCAGCTGGTTCCAGACAGAGAAATCTTTTGAATGTGTTATTCTGCCATTCTCGTAAGTATTAGTGTTACATAACCTTAACCCAAAAACTCCAGTAAAGAAATTAAAATCCAGAGAAAGACCATGAAAAGGGAAATGCTGAAAGGACCCAAACTTTCCAGTGGTGGTTTTATGCTTTGCTTTTTGGTTCAGCCATTCTGTTGCCTCCTAAAGGCTAGTGCTGCAGAGTTTGGTTTAGCATGTAACTCAGTCTCTGGGTGTGGTGGTGTTGCCATCACCTGTCTCTTGTCTTGTCCCACAGACTTTGCAAATTCACTGTGTCTGATCTCACAGACACAAGCTGCACAGTGTAGAAGTGAAACTGAGTGCTAATCTGGTTTTCTTCTAATCTCTTTTAACACTGCAGCTCAGTTCATCACAGTCAATAGTGGCACAGTTTCTGTCCCAGTAAGATTAATTTTTTATTCTACTTTCTAGAGTGTTCTCCAACCCCATTGCAGATAAGTGGAAAACTATTTGATATTCAACCTTAAGTTCATTCTTCTACATAAACATTTTATTTCCAGCCAATAAGTCTTTACCATTGTTACAAATGACAGCAAGATAATAAATAAATTAAAGGCTCTTTTTCAGTTTGTCTGGTTTATGTCTGATTGTTTCAGACAGTAGCTAAAGAGAGGGGAAAGCTTGGAAAAAAATGTGTTTGTAATATCACAAAATTTGGCAGAATGAGTCAAGGGCAGAGGTAGTGTTTGATACCACTTTTAATTCTCTTTTTAATTGACCCAATATAAATGTGAAAATATTCCATTAAAGAAAAGCACAGTAAGTCATTAGCAAATAACCCAGCAGAATACAGATTCACTTACTCCTCCATTGTTTCTTAATTTCTTGTTCTTTCTTGTTGTGATGAATGCAGAAATGAACAGTCTGAATTAAAGCTGAAACTGCGTGAAGTTTCCAGGAATGTGTTTCCATACAGTCTATAATGTCATTAGAATTCTGTTAGCTAATTTAATAATAATTATTTTAGATAAAGCCTGGTTTGGTTTTATTTTCTAACAGAATCTTCCCATGACTAATAGGTGTTAAATATTGTCTGTAATGCTATACTTCCTAAAGCTTTAAGGGCTCCACTTTGACAGTACTGCTTAGAAATCTCAGGTAATTTTTCAATCTTGGGTCTTATGGAGAAGGGAAGGAGTCTGGTTTGGGCCATCAAATGCAAAATAATGTGTCAATGGTGCAATTAGAATTTATTTTGGATTCTGATGACAGCAATCAATACCATAAAACAATTTACTTGTTTATGTAATGACTAGAAATAATTGGAAAATTTCCAGTTTTCAATGGAAAGTCCAAATCTGTCACAGACTCTTCTGGCATAAAACTTGGAAAGAGTGGCGTAACTTGTGCAGAGATTGAATGTGGTAAAAGGTACTCTCCAGAAAGCACAGCGCAGAGGAGAGACTCAAGCTGGGAAGAAATCACACTACAATGTAGCAAAATACACAAAGAAAAGTAATTCAAATTTTTATGGGAACATTCAGGTTCTGAACATCTGATTTCTCAATTTTGTTGTTGTGAAGAACTACAGATTCTACAGAAATACTTGTGCAAATGTGACTTTTTAGACACATTCCCAGAGAACATTCATTTATATATATGTATTTTATTTCTTTCTAGAGGATAAAGTAATTGCAGGTTGTTTATGCCTAATGATGAAGGGTAATTGACATCAGTAATGAAATATTAGCCAAAGGGGACCAACCATATTTCTTGCAGATCACCTCATTAGCTGTTTCCAAAATATGTTCACCAGAGAGGAATTGCAGCATGTGACTGGCTGTAGTGACAGACATCTGTTGTCTTAGCTCCTAAAGGGCTTTTGGGAGCGCATAAAGACAAACAGTTCTTATTTAATCAGGTGAAATGTAACCTGTGAGACATTTTTTGCTGTCTGTGGTCTTGTCACAATCTGCTGTTACTCCTTCAAAGTTACTTATGGGGTTGAGTTTCTCTTTAAAGTTGCATGATCTTTTAGTAAAAGAATTATTTCCTTCTGCTTTGCAATGATTATAGCTGTGGGAGATGCTGATCATCACACAAACCCAACCAACCCGCCAAACCTGTCTGGACTCCAGAATATCCAAGGGACTGAGCAGTCCCAACTTAAAAGCCAAGAAATATGGTCCCCAAAAATTGCATCTGGAGGTTTCAAATTCCTCGTATTTAATAATCTAAGCATGTTTAGATCGGTACTAATATTATACATAAATGCACATTGTGTTGCTTTTCATCTGATTTTTGCATTTCAGAAAGCACGGAAAGGAGCACCTAAAGATTGGAAATGCACGAACACAGTAAGAGTATGTCAAACGTGCCGTACTCAGCTTCTGTGAGAAACTGTTTCTTTTTCTGGAACCCTGTCCGATTTTTAAACCTCTCTTTTATTGCTTGCCTTGAGAACTAGTTTGCAGTAAATGAAGTGGGATACACCTGGGTGTAACCATTTTGCTTTTCACAAATCTACTCTAATTTTTAATGATATTTTCAATGGTTACTTGATTTTTGATTATAGGAAACTGTCAATTTATGAGGATTAGAATATATTCAATTTTACCAGCAATGCAGACTGTGCAAAACTGCTTGCAAAAGTAATTTTGGGTTATGTTCGTTTAGATGTCTCTTCTTTCTGGTAAGTGCTATATCAATTTCATGTATATGAAGAAAAAATCGCATCCAGTGGTCCATTAAGTTAATTACTGATACTTATTCCCAGGAGCAAAAGGATCCTTCAGGTGGGAACTCCATCTATTTTCTTTTATAAAGAAATACATTTTTAGTGAAAAAACTCAAGGTTCACATCATGACTTTAGACATAGAGCTCTCTTTAAAGTACTGGATTCTTTTCTCTAGAAAAAGGTATTTACAGCTCAATAAGTGTATCAATTTTACAAGATACCGCTTTTCCTCTTTTAAGTTAGAATTAGTACTAGTGGTTGTTTGCCACACACTTTAGACTAACTGAAAGTGTAAAAAAAATTAAATCTGAGAGATTAAGTGGAGTTTAATTGCAAAAATCTCTTTCAGGATGATCTGTATTAGTTTTTCACTGTAGCAGAGAACTCTTTTCCTAACCAAAAAGACACAGCACCTGTCCCCAAACCTCATAAACCTTTTAAAAGTGTTATGTATTATAAGAAGAGATATTTCTTTAGAATATTATCTATAAACAATAGGATACTGGACAAATCTGTCTGTCCTGAAGCACGACTGGGAACTTGAATACCTGTTGTCTGTCCTTGCCCACCCTTCCCTGTGTTCTATTGTGTCCCAGCATTTTCATCTAAGCTGTCTTGGTTTGTGGAACTTGGCCCCAGTCTTGCAAATACTTATCAGGCAGATCATTTACAGCATTCACTGCTGTATGAACAACGGGGTTCAGAGACATTTTCCATTTCCTATATAACTCTTTCTTTATGCTTGTACAAGATATAGCAGAAGAATGATTACTCTTTTTTTCCCTTTTCTTCCTTTTTAGATATTACTTTACTCTTGTATAACTGTTTTCAACCATAGATTTCAATATAATCTCACCCATAATTTTATTCTGTAATAGATCAGGTCACTGAAGCACAGTAAGCTAAAGAACTTGCCAAAGTAATAAACCAGATTACTACCAGAACTAGCAGGCAGTGGGGGTTCCATGAGCTGGCACCTGCACTCAGTAGGCACAGCTGTCATCTTCTTGCTGAATCAGAAAATACAGAGAAGCATTTCCTTTAGAAACACAGAGAAGAGCTGGATGGCTATTTAAATGTTTGAATTTCAGAGTTTCATTGGCTGCTTTGCCTAATCCTACTTTAAAGACTCATCAAAACCTTGGATTTTGATTGTTTATGCATGTCTAAGGACGTTTGAAAAGTCATGGCAGTCAGGTGCAGTCCCTGGTGACTGGAGAGGGGGAACATTTCACCCCTTTTTAAGAGAGGTAGAAAGGAGAACCTGGGAACCACTGGCCTGTCTGCTTCCCCTCTGTGCCTGGGAAGATCATGGAACAAATCCTCCCTATGTTAAGGCATGTGGAAGACAGGGAGGTGATTCAAGACAGCCAGCACAGCTTCTTCAAGGGCAAGGTCTTGCCAGACCAAGCCTTCTATGGTGCAATGACTTCATCAGTGGACAGGGGAAGAGCTATGGCTGTTGTCTGTCTGGAGTTCTGTCAGGCCTTTGACATGGTCCTCCACAACATCATTCTCTTTGAACTGAAGATATGTGGATTTGATGGGTGGACTCTTTGGTGGATAAAGAATTAGATAAGGAAAGTCCAGAGAGTAGTGATCAGTTCTCAATGTCTGGATGGCAATGCAGAGTGTGCAATCCAGATGAGTAGAGAATGGTTAGCACAAACCCTTAAGTTTGAAATATGACTTCGCATATTCTTTTCACCCTGATTTATGCAACGATAAAGTTAGTTTTACTGTAACTGTATTCAGGAGTGACATTTTTTATGGCTAGGTGGGCTGTGTCCATTGTCCAGGCACTTGATGTATTTCAGAAGTTTTATTAGGACATTAGAGAATAAATTATTTTTAGTGGTTGTAACCAAACTCCAATGAAGAATTCATACATGAGCAGTATCTTAGTGTTTCTCTCAACTCTAAATATCTTTTTTTTTACCAGCTGCCAATGCCAAATAAGACAACTGTACCTTTAAAGCAGTTGAAAATCTCAAGAAATTATCTTGAAAAGGTTTCTAAGACACTCTCAGGAGTTAAACATGAGGCTATCAAAAAGTAGTTTTACTTGACTTCAGTGGCAGTGATGTACATTTAATTGAGACAACTAATTTGATACTGCTTGATTTGTTAGATGGTTCAGGGCTACTAAAATGACTGTCCTTGTTTAACCAATTAATAAGCCTGATCTTAGAGGATTTGAACTTCAGACATTAAGAAGAATAAAATGTTTCTTCGTGTCTGCCTGTTTCTAAAATTAGGAGCTCTGAATATTCCCCCAAATCAGTGGGATATTACTCTGTAAGTCAGTGCTGACTAAGCTTTTCAGTATCTCATAGCTAATTAACAGCCTTACTTTGAACTCGGTCCTCTCCTTCATCCTGAGAACAGCAGTTTCAATGCTCTTTGCACGTGCAATCAGGGAGTTTCAACAGAACATTTTTGAATGTTCTTCCCCAGCTCTCCTCAATAAGTGATGCTGACTCAGGGTCACTCTCAGCAGTGACCACTCTTCCTCTCCAGCTGATACTGCCCTTGTCAAGATGGACACACTTGCCTGAGACTTGTCTTGCCTCATACTGCCTCTTTTAGCTTGTTTGCTGTGTTTGGGTTACTGTTTTGTTTGGTTGGGGGTTTGTTTGGTTTTGGTTTTCTTTCTAAGACACTGTAAAGGGAGAGTTAGAAGGCCCATAAGGTAAAACTTGAAGTAAGGTAGATGTTAAGCTGAAGCACTGTTCTTGGAAAGGGAACAAAATAACTCAGCAGCTCAGAGCCAGCTTACTGTTTCCTTGTGAATAATGCATTATTCCATCAAGAAAGTTGCTCCTGCTCAGCTCATACTGAGTGGCAATACTGTATTACCAACAATTGGAGACATGTCCAATGAACACAGGAATGTGGGAGAAACAGTTTTTCTTCTCTCCATGAGCAGTGAGCAGCCTGTAGCCCTGGGGAGTGTTTGATGTGATGCAGCACCACAGAGCTTGTTTTTGACTGGAGTGCAGACTGTGCCTCACAGTCGGGTGTGCTCAATGCACTTCAGAGAGTGTGGCTGTGAGAACAAGTCTTGCTGTTACTAAGTGAGGCTCTATAAGAAAAGTCAAGTCTCTATTTTGAAGAATAAATTGGAGTTTTAACAACTTCAGTTACAGGTGTTGCCATCGCTAGCATGGAAAGAATCAAGCAATTTAGATGTTTTATAAGTTTAGTTTGGGATGTACTGGTGTAACTGAAGGCAGAGGCTTCACCTAACATGAGTACGTTATAGGGCACAGAAGAATCCTATCATTTGTTTAGTCCAAGCTGGGGATTGTCCTACAACTCCCAGGCACTTGGGTTTCTTTTTTCTGGACACTGGGTTAGAGACAAGAGAGATTCAGAAGTCTCGATATTCAATCCACATGGGATTAAAATTGGCTCAGAAGCAAAGCAGTAGAGGCTTGGAAGTGCTTTCAAGTTTCTCACTGTAGATTTAGTTAAGTAAAAGCCAATAAAAACAACAAGCATCAAGGGGCCAGTAGAGAAAAAGTAATGTGTTTCCAAAGTAAGGTCATAGATTTGGGAAGACTGTTTATCTGGGGGAGGGAGGAGTATGTGAGGGAGAACCATTTGAACTATATGTAATTATAATAGGATTGTCAAAAGAAAGCTATTTATAAAAATTAGAAGTTCTAAAAAGACTCAATTTTCAGCTCATTGAAATTCAATTAGTCCACTTGTCAGCAGAAAAATTTCAGCTTGAGATCCTTGAGAAGTTGAAGTTATCCTTGAAATTCTCTGACATACACCTACCATTCCTCATTAGCCACGTGATAGATTAATTAATCATGGCAACCCAACTGGATATTGCAACATTTTCACACAGAAGAAAAAATTCAGTGTTAGTAAAATTTTGAGTATTGCCACTAAAGGAGAGTGCCACTATGTTGTCCCGTAACAATTAATGGAGGTTTCATTGTCATCCAACTTTTACCAGATTTCAACCAGTGCAGAAGCAATGATTTAAGGGCAAGTACTCATCTCAGTCTGCAGACATTATTGCACTTTCAGAGTATTATCAAGTCCCTTAATTGTGCATAAAGTAGGAAAATTATACTTAGAGATCTTTCTTTCTATATTCCTTTTTCATTTTCTTTGCAGAGTTAAATATTACTATATTTCTAGCCATACATTAAATAATTCCTTTTACAGTTGAATACTGTTCAGGTGCAAGCCTGAATCAAACATCATAGTTTCACTGTGCCTGTATTTTCCACTGCAGGTGTTCTATATGTAGCAGGTCTTTCAGAACTGATAGTGTATGTGATCATCATTAATGGTCCTGAACCATTCTGCATAGGTAGCTGCTTGACTGAATGCATTAGCTTCCATCTTCTGGTATTTATTATGTGCATTAAATGTCACTGACTGCCCTTTCTTCATCTTATACCCTGTCTTTTCTTAGTAGTAGGTCCTGTGTGTGCCTGTGAGACCACCCTCCCACCCCCAACTGCATTTTTGTGTGATCAGTTATGCACCATCTCATATTCCTGTAAAAGAGCATGAGGGGAGATTGATTTCACTAAAATAACACCAGCAATGGCAACGTGATGTTTCAGCCTTCACAGCATCAAATTGACAAAGATTTTTAGATAACAGTCACTTAGAGATTAATTTTGGTGCACACACCAAGAAAGTGTATGTTGACCAAAATTTTTTTCCCATTGTTTTGAAATCATGCTTTTGGGAGCACATGCAAGTAAACTACCTTTAAGAAATCATCACAAGAGTGTGAGTTGCAGCTTAGTCTTTTCAGAATGGAAATGAATAAGGTATCACAATGTCACCAAATGACACGAGGATATAAAATAAAAGTTAAATGAATTAAAATGTCCTTTTAAAATTTGGGGAAAATAGCAATGATATGGGACTAATACAAACAATAATAGTATATATATGTAATGGAAAGAAATATCCAATCAGATTATGTAACTTTCTAAGCACTCCTTCTTTCCCCCGCCCCACACCACTTTCCCTTTACATATTGACAACAATCTTGACAAGTCTTTGCTTTCAAATCAGGAACTGACAAACGCAGTGACAATGATCATTCTTGGAAATTCTTTCTGGGGAGAAAACCTTTGACTGCAACCCTTCAGGGCTTGGCCAAGACTGAGGAGCAACTCTCAGTTAGGGCAGCCTTAGTCGGTGGCACCTGGTGGTGTTAGCAGATTGACCATTAGAAAAAAACGTTTGGTCTTGACGGTAATACTTTTACAGCAAGGTTACAGGGATTGAGAAAGACACAGCAAAAAGCCCACACTGCCAGAGGTGTGATCAATAACATTTTCCTACTTAAAATTTACTTTACCTTGTGAAAAGTGCTCTCAGGACAGATTGATTGCCAAGGTTGCTCACAGCAAGTTTTTTGAGCAGCCTTGAGCGCTATATGCTCTGAAGTATGTTGGCTTAAGCATGAAGTGTAGATTGACCTTTCTGTGACACAGATAAGAAGTGCCTTTATGATCTGCTTAGTCGTGTCTGTGTGTCTTTGTGGCCTCCCCACCATTTCAGCTAATAAATGATACAGTTCAGGGGGAGTGACTTTGGGATCCCAAGTCCTTCATGGACTCCATCCTGCTTTCTGCATAGTTGCTGGTGTAGATTAGAAAGTGCTCAACCATTTTTGAGGAGTGGTAGTTGAGCTTCTCTGCTTTCCACACTTTCTGCATCCTGCTTTTATTCTGTAGGACATAATCATTCATCAATACATCAGTAGAAAGACTTGGGCATTAATTTAGATGTATTCTCTTTTACATACCAAAAGTAAAATTGTGGTGCTTTTGTTATTTCACTATTTTTTCCCAGAGGGAAGTATGATTAAAATATTTTGGGCTTATTACAGTTATGATAATAGCATAGTCTCTTTCTTTAAAGGGAAAAAATAGTTCTTTTAGGCAAATATTTATCTGCCAGCACTGTAATCATAGAAATAGTATTGCTGATATAATCCTCATTTTAACGGGCTTTGGTTAATTCAGTCTTCTTTGCTTTAGAAAAAGGTTTTCCTTTGATAAGTCACCATCCCTGGAGGGATTTAAAGGACGTGTAAATGCGGTGCTTAAGGTTTAGTGGTGGATCTGGCAGTGTTATGTTAATGGTTGGACCTGATGATCTATTGTGTGATTCTATTCACATGGACCTGTCAACGAAATGCTAGTTTTTCTACTGAAATACACATTTTTAAGTAGCTTTTTTGGCATATATATAATGAATAAGAGCTAACATTTCCAACTAAACAGAAGTTGAAAAAAATGGAAATGACTCTGCTTCAACAAATGACATACTGTACTGTCTGGATTTCGATTCCTCCAAACGCATACAAGTCTCTCTAGTTATTCTTTGCACTCATGGCTGTTTAGATGTTAATATCCTTCAAATATTTACTCACACCCAACTCTGCCGTTCATGTGTCCAACAGTTTGGGGGCTTAGGAAGAAAGAAAAGAACACCCACAAAATTGTTAGAAAACAAATTGAAGCAAGCCACTTTTAGAGTGTTTATCCTGATGCAGCATACATATTTCTAAAAGGATAATTGAGAGAGAAAAAGAATGAGACTGCTAGGGCTCTGTTGAGAGGTGCTTCTTTGCCCACACTTACCCTGTTCATCATAATCCCTCAAAGGAAATTTGCCCTTGTAACAAGGATTGACTCATGTATTATTCTCTGTAATATAAAGAGGGTTCATCTATTCTCTACATCCGAACTCAGCATGCAGTCTCTGTTCTAAAGTGCCTGGCTTACTCTGAGCCTGTTTACAGTGCATCTGACATTTTGAACTGCAGAAAGTGACAAGCTGGCAGTGCCTCTGATTATAAAATCAGCTCATCTGCTGATATTAGGAAAGAGCAAGATGATGTATGAGATCAGTTTTAAATAGCTCATACCATGCTCAAAAATATGCACATCTCAAATATTTTAAGAAGAAAAGATAGGCAGTATGTAGATTTGATTTATTTTGTCTGTTCATTTGGTTTGGAGTCTATGCTATATTATTATTTGTTCTTACAGTATACACTGGGCACTGAAACTAAGCCAGTGCTTTAAAAGTTAATGCAATGCCACATTTTCTGCAGTGAGGACAAAGAGCTCAGCCTCACATCTTAACTGCCTGAGTAGGCTTAGCTAGGAGCTGGCACTGGAGTACCAGCTAGTGCCTCCCAGCATGATTCCAGTTCCCAGATTGCCAGGAGTTCAATACATGAGTTCAATATATGCTGCCCAAAATATTTTGAATATCTGGAGAACATAGCCTAACTAAATCAATTACATTGCCACTCGTATGGATTACAGACATTGTGAAAGTAATTGCAAAAAAGGAAAAATAAAAGTGATATTCAAAGGAGTATTGCGTTTTAAATGAAAGCAATACATGAAAATATAATTTGCATTCATTTGTCATGTAGGCTGGATTTAGACATGTTATGATATATCCAGTCTCTATATATTCATTTTCATAGTATTTCAGAGATGTTGAGTAGTATTTCAGGTCTTCCACCTCACATCCAGAAAATGCCTGTAGTAAATGTTTAATATGCTAGTACATAATGCTACCACAATAAAAATGTGCAAGTGCCATTAAGAATCTGGCTAAAATCCATAGTACAGGGAACTTTAAAGCTGGACTGGCCAGTTTTAACTCTTTAGAACCAAAACAGTGAATGTAGCTCACTATAATTTATTTTTGAAACCCTTCATAAAGAGCCCACTCTAAGCAGAATGTGGTGGGTGCTACTTATAGTCCGACAACTGTAGTTTCCCTGCAGTTGTGATTGCTCAGATCCCACCTTGGATGTCTAACAAACAGCAAATCTATTGAATAGTGATTGAATTATTTAATGTCTGAAGCTGTCATATAGGCCTTTGGCATCACATCTTGATTATTGTGCCTTCATTTTCTCTGGTTGATAAATATGATTCTTTCTGTCTCCTATCTGTTCACAGGTTTTCTTGCTCATAGTTTTGGCTCAGCAATTAGAAGAAACTAAGTTTCTAGATTGAAGGGTTCTTTATCTATTAATTTTATTTTGTTATAGGTTTTTTGCTTTTTAAAGTAAAGTGTGTAAATATGTAAGAATGTGTGTGTGTGTGTACATGTCTAAACCATGCTGCTTTGTTGGTTTTTCAGATACCGTTTTTTCCCAAGTAGTTTTCAGGGACAGACCTCATAGATAACTTGATAAAATTTGTCTCTGGTTACAGATAAAACTTGCTAAGAATGTATAAAAGGTTGTAGACAGCCCTACTTTGGACAAGATGAAATTCAACTGAACCCAGTTTGTTCTCGACAAAGGAATGTCTGGATGAACACAACAACATTTCAAACAAAAACAACCCCAAAATGTCTTTGTTTCCAAATCTTACCAGACTCTACCTAAAGTTTCTCACTCAGAAATGGCAAATTGACTCTCAGCTATGATTGGATACAGTTTAGGTTGCTTTTCTCACCTGTTAAACATAAAAAAAACCCTAAGTACTTTTCTTCCCCTGTGCTGCTCATGTGTCAAAAAACAAGTGTCAGTTAAGACAATTCCTCATGCACCTTTCACCTTCTACCTCACCATTTTTGCCTGGAGACTTATAAACATACCGTAGTGGCTAATTTCCTTATTCACTAAGGTTATTTTCAGTGCTGTTGACAAAGGTGCAGTGACCCACTGTTTGCTTTTCCTCTTCTCTTAGCCTGTGTTTCTGTTTATTCAACAGCAGGGAGCACAGTGAAGTCCTTGGCTGTGACTGAGTCTGCAATGCACAGTTACAACATTAATTCTAATGATTGTGAAGCCAGAACATTTGCTTCTGAAAAGAGCTGTTTTAAATGAAATACAGAGATGGCTGCTACAGCATCTGCTGGAACAGCTCTCTGCCAGTTGTAGTATTTAACTCTCTGTACAGCAGGGGGCAAAGTGACTCAAATGAAAAGGGAACTAATCGAAGATGTAGATTTTGGCCAGAAAAATTAAGTTCCCTTTAATGACATATAGATCTTAATTAATAAAATGTCATGAACATAAAATCCTTGATTCATCATAAAACCTGACCCTAAAGGGCAGTTCTGAAAATCAAAAAAATGGACTTGTTTGGGGTTCTCTGTGACTACAGTGATAATCCAGTATGGTTTAAAAGAATACATTCTCTAATTTGAATGTATCGTAAAATTTAATGAATAGAATAGAATAGAATAGAATAGAATAGAATAGAATAGAATAGAATATTTCAGTTGGAAGGGACTGCAGTGATTGTTCAGTTCAACTGCCTGACCAATTCAGGGCTGACCAAAAGTTAAAGCATGGTCCAAATGCTTCTTAAACTCTCATGGGCTTGAGGCATTGACTGCCTCTCTAGGAATTCTGTTCCAGTGTTTGACCTCCCCCTTAGGAAAGAAATGCTTCCTAATGTCCAGCCTGAAGAAAACATGAATTACAAAGAAACTAATAACATTTTGACACTTTCGATTTAAATGCAAGCTCTGAGCTGCCAATCTTGATTTGCAGCATAAACTATTAAAAAGGAAAGCTTTTAGATAACACCAGAGTAGAGCTAGATTTTTGAAGAATTTTTTGAAATTCCTTCTCTCTTGCATGTTTTATGGAATGATACAGCAGAGTGTTAGACCACTTGATTCCCTACATTTTCATTTGCAGCATGTGTAGTCACCTAATTCGAGCCAGCTTTTACTTGGCACCCCAAGGGCAAGTGTTTTGGGAACGTGTTCCTCAGAGTCCACCTACCAGCACCTAAACTGTCCAGCAGCATCAGTTGCTCTAATGATAAATAAAACACAAACATTCAGTTATTCCTACAGGTAAAGGGCTGAGTAGCTCTGACTGAGCATTTAACTTCCCTGGCCAGCTCTATCTTTTATTCAGAATGTCTGTGTTGTTTTGTGGGGATTTTCTAGGGTTTTTTTTGTTGTTGTTTGTTACTTTGTTGGTTGATTTGTTAGTCCATTTCAGCACTTCAGTTAATATTATGGTTTGTTGTTTGTTGATGGGCTTTTCCCCATTAAAAAATGCATTCAGCTCTGGGCTGGTAAACAGACCCTTTCCTCATGACCCTGGCCATGTCCGTGAGTTGAAAAGTCATACTCAAATGAATAAACATTTCAGATTAGCACTTCACTCACATAAAACTAAGTTTTCAAAAAGATCTTGGAGCAAAAAAATATTTGCGGAAGACATCATAGTGGTTTTGATTAAAGTGAACATTCTTTGAGCTTTATAGTCACAGAATCTCACATATGGAAATTACAGTTGGTCCTAATCTGCTTTCAGAAGACTGGTGCAAATATTAAAAAGTAATGAACTAACAAGATTGTTTGTTAATGCCACATAAAAGTGCTAATTATGCTTCATTTCCTGCCTACAGCTAAACCCAAGAGACATTGCCTAAGAAATTGTTAAGTAAGTTGCCTCACTTGAAATAAGAAGAGATCTGCAGTGCTTGATGGGTTTACTTTTAAGGAGTTGTGTGCCTCATAGGTCTTTCAAAGTGCGGCAAATGAAGGAGTACTGCCAACCAACTTGTTTAGTTCACAGAAAGTATATTATTATCGTATTTGTGATTCCTACTACCTCACTGAAGAGGAAAGGCTTCATTCTTAATTGCTTTTTCCCTGCAAATTCAGTATGTAGCATAGTATGATACTGCAATTACATGCTAATTGTCTTATTAGGGCTTTAATTTTTTAAGACCATAATGATGGTATTTTTTTCCCTCTAGAAAGTATACTTGAAATGTAACCCTCTATGTCACACTGGCTGTGAATGTTTCTGAAGTGTTTTACTTTGCATCCCTGCTGACATCTGTCTCTCCTCTCTTAGGGACAGGTGCAACATGAAAGAGTCTGCAGAAATGTCATGATGATAATTGAAACCTTGAGGGGGGAAATTAATTCACCTTTTTCTGTTTTTCTACTGTAAATCTACCCTCTTTTTCCTTTCTAGGATAAAATATGAAATTTTAAAATGTTGCACTTGGTCCTTGTATTGAATGTGTAGCAGTTGAAAGATTAGTTAATAGTTAAATCTTTCATCTCTAATAATTCAAAAGCAAGTTAATGTTATCTTTTCTCAAAGGAAGAACATAAGCTGAATGCTATGCAGAATTTTTCCTATTCCACTGAAATGATCGTTGTGGTGAGAAGGAAAGTTTTGCTGTTAGGGATATCACAATGGCTCATCTTCTATGTGATTTTCTTTCAAAACATCCTCTTGACTAAACAAAAGGAGGAAGAACTCCACAAATATGAGGAGGGAAAGTAATAGAAAATACAGGAGTGTTCATAATTAAGAGAGTCTTTGAACACATGCCTTTCTGATTCTGACTTTATAGTTAAAAAAGCTCCAGGAAAACTTCATCACCCGTTTTGCCCACATCTGTTTGAAGAGTGGTCTGCCTTTTGGAGGGTGGAAGCATCCCTGTGGAGCCTGAGTGTAATATCTCTTGACAGATGTGGTGGTGTTACAATTCACTGTTTTCCACTTAAATGTGTTTAGGCTATTTTGTCCGCTAAGATTGTTATTTAGATGGCTTTCCTTCGAACTTGTTACTGAGCTAATCAGGAGTTACTGTAGCGAGCTGGCGTGGAGCAGGGAAAATGCTGCACAGCTTCTTGAGGCACTACTTGGGACTGTCCCGAGGGCACCAGCTGTGGCAGCACAGTGTCAGGGGCAGAGGGGCAAACAGCAAGGGACAGCAGTGCCTGGAGACACATGGCAAATTCTTCTGCATCTGGCAGCGCCAAATGCAGTGCAGGCAGCTCACAGGAAATACAAGGCTTGTGCCAATAGGAAACTACTAAAAGTCTTCACAATGCTCTGCATATGAATAGAGGTGTTTGATGCATTTACGTGCGAATGTTATCACTGATTAACAAAGAAACAAATTTAGTACAGAAACTTTTACAAACACAACATGGGTTTGTGTTGAGATGTAGAGGCAACATTATACAGCTTAGGCACTGCTCCAAGGAATGAAAAAGCAAGGAACGTAATTAGTACCTAAAAAAACATTTTTATTCTGCAATTTGTGTGAGTATATTATGTACTATTGTTGCTCTTTAAAGAACAGCCATTTTATAAATATTTTTGGCTTTAAAAATAATTTATGCCTAGAGTTAGCAATGATACTGCACAAGTGACCTATTGCTAATAGAAGTTTCTTTTTGTAAGGAATAATCAACACTCAGGCTGTGACATTATGCATTGTCTTCAGCACATTTATAATGGTATGAGATCCTGATTAGCTATTGAGTGACTATAAGGACTCCAAATATATAGCCATTTTTACATAGAGGAGGCAATAATGTCTACTATGGGAAGAGCAATAAAACACATTTATTGGCTGCTTGATGAAGACTACATTGAATAAAAACAGGTACATCCCTCCTCGCTTCACCTCTGCAACTTGTTAACTACACAATTGCTGAGAATGTGAAAAAAGGAAAACGATAAGCTCTCAGATAACCAAAAAGGAAAAAAGAGTGCATAGTTCTTTTTTTCTAAAGTCATCAGTGTCAGTTATGGCAGTGTTTGAAGCATAAAGTCAAGCCTCCATGGGCCTATTGCTCTAACAAAGGTAATTTGATAATGATAATGTTTCGTGTTTCTTTTTATTTATCTGTGGATACATAGTAAAACCAGATTTTCAGAGGAGTCAGGTAAAGAAATTCTGAGTTTACTTCATTTGTTTATTTATAGCTTCCAGTCAGAATGCTATATTGTGCTGAGAAATACAGCAGTTCTGGGAGATTTAGCATAACCAAATTTTTATAAAAATCCTGATTAGTTTAGGGAATTGTTGAACTGTAGAATCTTCTATATGCACAACAGTATATAGTGTGTTATATTTTAAAATAAGCAAAGGCACAAAAAGGATATGGCTTTATTGCCATTTTATCATTTGTTTAACTTTTAACCCAATTTAAAATAGTTCTGCTTTTAAATTGTGACTGTGCAGCGGTAAAATGGAATGGTGATACAATGCATTTCTCATTTCTCATCTATACTCCAATTTTTTTTTCATTTGCTATTAGCATCATTATCTTTGTTATAATAGGAATGTATTTATATTGTACTCAGGAGTCTAGTTGTATTGTGCAGTAAACACTGCCTAAGAAATCATTTGAGAATACTTGCTGATCATCAAATAATAGTGTATAAGCCACTTCGGTTTTCCTACTTGAAATCCTCTTTATTGTGAAATGAAATACATGTCTGTTATTCAATATATTTCTCTTACAGTGTTTTCCAAGTAGCACTTTGCTCTGGCACTTACAATATCATTACTGCATGACAATGCAATGGTTCCACTATTTCCTCAAACTGCACCTATAACCTGGACATAAATTGATAGACATGGTATAGAACAAATAGATTATATATTGAGCTTGTTCACCTTTGACTCTTTCTAAAGAGCAAAGGCCTTCAATCTCAAAAGTGAATGTAGGTAATTTATTAACATTTGCTGTATTGCTGCAACAGTCTTTAGCAGAAGACTGAGATAATTTTTATACCAAGCATAGTTTGGAAAGGATTGTAAACTTTGAAGAGATTTATAAATCTAGATTTTAACCTTTTCAATATTCTGCTTTTTGGTTGGTTTCCTGAGCTACCTCTTCTTCCCAGGTTACTGATGCCGTTAATAGGAGAGAATAGGAATGGCTAATGAATCAAACCCTGGGACACTGAAAAGGTCAGAGCAGTACACTTTACTATTATCTTCCACAGAATATATGAGGCATTAAAATTCTGATGCTGCGGTCGTGTGACAAAGAATATAATGAGAACTATAAATAATAAACAGCACAACATGAATCTCTTCTTGTGATAATGATTGTAACAAGCATAAGAGGGAGAAAATCCTTAACCCATTCTCACTGTACTAATAAGGCCTCTCCTTGGATGTGTGTTCTAAGGTCTGTAATTGTAAGAATGAAAAAAAGGAATTTGAAAGTACAATTGAATCCAGCAAGGAAGATGGAGGACCAAATGTGCTGGCTTTCATGGACATTCTCTTCTAAAACATAACATTTTTTGTCTGAAAGGCATTTGTGGATGACCGTGAAAAGGTGCTTCCCAATAACATGAATAAAATTCAGGTTGTGAGAAGGTTTGTAGACCTGAACTAAAGTCATTACCACCCCTTTATAAAACTGTCCACAGACCCAAATAGGTTATATTGACACATTGTCTGTATCTGGCTTATGTTTTACGATTGCAGGTAGTACAGATGTTCATAAGGATTCCCAACCCCTTTGCTCTGAAGTCTGAAAGTAGAGGAGGGGTTTATCACACTGGGGCTAAATCTTGCAAGGAGGAGCTGTGACCTGATTTGCTAAATGTACCAGTTCAAGGCACTGCTGATTTTGGAATAACTTGCAACTTCACAATGTACACAGTACAATAGGAAGTTCATCTGCAATAACCAGATGCCCTTTCAAACTGTCTTTCTGCTATTTGTAAGACTGGTATAACTAAACAGGAATAGCTTGTTAAAGAAAAATTTGTTCATCTTGAAGAACCCTATGTTTGAGTTACTGAAAACTGTCAGGAAATCAAGATAAATCATAAAAACTTCAGCTCACCATCCTTTAGCCTCTGACTTCTCTACTACTGCTCCCAAGAAAGTCTGCTTGTTTCCATCCAGCTGTTACCAAGACTATTTGAGATTAACATTTAGGTTTTACAGTTGGTATAAAATGTTGATTTTTTGGTATTTTGGTGAATTATATACAGGAAGCCAAGACATAATGGTGTTAGACCAAAAATAGTTTCTTCAGGTGGAAGTCAATCCAGGAAGAACTAGAAAAACATTTTTTCTTTGATAACTGCCAATGAGATCAAAAATAACTTTCTACACTTAAATACTGTCGCAGTGGTGGAATCCTGGTAGTGCTACCACAGTATATGAAGATCAAAAATCAGAATCTCCCTTTTTTTTTGTAAAATTCTGAGCAATCTACAGGTATAGGATTGAGGCATGCAAATCAGCTTTATAGCACCAGTACTGTCTTTACACCTTCAATTGTATTTTAGACAAATCTGAGGCCATTTCCTTTCTGTAATGGGATTATAACTGTACTTATGTTTCTCTGTCCCAGAATCCAATAAACTAAACTATACTGATCCAAATCTATTCTCTCTACACCTTTGATGTTCTTGCAGGTTGGTTTCGTAGATCAGGTTCCTCCTCCAGCCTCTATCTGGCATTAGAAAGCACTGCTGAGGTCGCTTGATGTTTTCTTCCTGGGGCTTTGAAATCATTCTTAATTAGTTCAGGTTTTCACTGTTCATATTCTGAGCTCCCTCTTGTTGGGTACTCTGATGTAATTTAAATCTGCCTCTTGCAAGAAGTCTGACAGGAAGCTGGACTCCTTCTGAGCCCCAAAGCACCGATTCAGCCGTGTGGGTGGTGTGGGACTTTGGTTTGGGAAAGGAATGAAGCACAGTGTGAGTAGTTTGATGTAATTTCTAATCCCTATGAAGGGCAACATATACAGACAATTAGAAAATTAAATAGCTGGCTTTGGGAGTGCTGGATGGGTAGTAGAAATTGAGAACTTGCCTGAAAATCAGCTGAGTATTTGACCTATAATGATTATCTGTGGCCTCTCAGCTGAAAAGACTCCAAAGGTTGTTCCTGGGTTGCTGAACTAATTTGAGGTTTGTGTTGAAATTCCAACTGGGAACTTTACAAGTTCATATTTAGTCTTTCTTAATAATAGTGAAGCAGTTCAAATTTGCATTATTGACAAAATAATACATTTTTTTCTGGCAATGAGCTTTATATAAAATAGAGAAAGTGCCCTTTAAATTTTTTCTGGTTTATTTTGTATATAATGCAGGTCTTAGAGTGCTTTCAAAAACCCCAAACTCTAGCATAATTATGCTTCCTGTAAGATGAAGTCTGATAAATGAAAGATCTGCTAACAGATGTGGCTTACTGCTCTAAGTACACTACTTTGAAACAGTGCACATGCTTCAGTTCCTGAGTGTTGCTAAGAAACAGTGAGAATGGAAAGAGTATGATTCTGTGTGATTGGTGTTTTCTAATTAGCAAATAATGAATGTTTTAAAAAAGTGAAAATGCCCATATTAGGGTTGCTTCAGAACTGTGATTGTGTGGTAGACAGCTGCCAGCCAGCAGCTATCCTGCATTCACATCAAACCCTCCCCTTAATTAGGCCAAGAAGGTCAAAGAAGGGAAACACTGAACTCTTACACTGGGCTGGCTGAGTCAAGGCTGGGAAGTTTCTAGTTAAATCAACAGCAACTACTTCAGCAGCCAAAGAGCTCCAGGCGTGTCTTTAAATTGATAATTGTATTTATTAGCTGCTTCTTATTTGCACTTGGTATGATCTGTATGGCTTCTTTGGAAGTGGAGGGAATCAGGCTGATGAGAGGAAGCATTCTATACATAATGTACTATTTTTGGCCTATCCATTATGTAAGGTAGAAGATCATAGAGGAAGGTTATTGTTATAGCCACTTAGCAGGTGCAGAAACTTTAGAAAGGAAGGGATAAGGAAGTGATCCACAGAAGAACACCAAGTGGTAGGGTGGGAGTGATTTCCTGCTAAGCTCTTTGGTGTGTTGGAGCCTCCAATACGAAGGATTTGATTTTCAACCATTTAAGTGTTCAGGACTTTTTTCTGTACACAAATAAATACAGTTCATGTTGCAAAGTAGTATGTTTCCAGTCCAGCTAGCATGAAATGACTGGATAGTCTTTCAGTTCCAAAAAAGGCAGATAGAGCTTTATTAAAATGAAAGTTAGGATAAAGTAGTCTTGCCAAGTCTTCTCTGTCCTTTTAACGAGTTATGACCACATTTCTGATACTGAATGCTCTCAAACCTCTGCAACTAAATAGCATTTTTCTTTCTAAGTCTCAAGTCCTACGTACCTGGCTACTGCCATTTTTCTTGTCAAACTGCTTAAGAAAATAATAAAAGATATCATATATAAAAAGATATTATACATAGGAACTCATTTCCTTCCATTTACTGACTGCAAGACACGGCAACATGTGTACAGTCCTACCACACGGAGCCTGGATGTGTCTGCATCTCTCTTTTCTGTAACATGGCACACCTCTTGTGTCTGCAGATTGTGATCAGCATTTCACCTTTCCAGAACTGGCTTAGGTTTAGAGTTTAACAAAGAAAAAAATAACTGGAAGTGCTCAGATGATTAGTTAAAGGAGGCAGGAACCAAGATGGCCATTTACTGCTCCTTTAGGGAATGTTTTTCTGATCTACTAAGTGATTTTAATACATTAAAACATTTCAGTAACATTTTTTTTTCCTTAAATGGTCAAATAAACAGCTTGGAAGCATAATATATTGCCTACATTCAACATGCAAGAAAATATGCTGATGAGGCCAAAAACTAAAAAACTTACAGAAGTCCACCCAGAAGAAGCAGCTCCAGTTCTTTGTTAAAGTACAGTGTTGTTGTGTTGCTGCCACCTGTGTTTGCTAAAAATGCTTTTAAATCATTATCATCAAAACAACTATTTCCTTATTTGTGAAGGGCTACAGGATGTGTCTTGCTGCCCTTGAGTGTGTATTTATCTTGTCATTTGATGTTCAATTGATTTCTTTATATCATTTTGGGGAAAAATGCATCTATTAGATGTGCTTTTAGCTGCAAAACAGATTTTTTTTCCCTCCGTTCTGAAGTGCCATTGAAGGTCCAATGTCAGTTAAAGGCAGCTGTTTTGCCTTGAAATTGTTTGCTATTATATGGAAATAGATTGTTGTTATTTTTGTGCATTTTATTTATTTATGCAAAGAAACAAAGCATTCAGTGCAAATCAGCATGTAAAATTTAAACTACTCTGAAAGAGACATAAAGCAAAGGACAAGAAACAGTTTGGAGATGATTTACTTGAATGGTCCAAATTTTGAAATAGTGTTTGAAGATGGTAAATATGCACATGCAAAGCCCAGCATTTGCATCAGCATTTAGAAATTGATTAATTACATGCCTGACTGCCAACTGAAAAGCATGAAAACCCTCTTTAACTGCAGTGCTTCTTCTATGGGTAGCTGGAACTAAAGGTTGCAAATACTCACAATTTGCAAATTGCCAGATCTGGTTGAAATAGGGACAGTTGCCTTCCTGTATTAGGAGCACTGTGCAAATTTATATTAATGAGTTAATAATGTAGTGACAGATTTAATTGTTTTTCACCTTGCTATGGTCAGCCCCAGCCCATTTTCTGAGCGTTCTCTAATTTGGAGGGACTGAGATTCACTAGATCTTGTTTAAAGAAATTAGTGCTCAGACTCTGACTTCAAGACCTTTGAATAAGGACATTGTGTTCTTCTGAAGAAACAATAATTTCCCCTTATATTTTATAAATGCCTCTTCCCAGTCAGTGTTCTGCACTTTAGTACATTATTCATAGTTAATAAATAAATTACAACATAATAGAAACATAAATATGATCTTGCTCTTAATACTGAAACTGATTATAGCAAATAAATGAAGTATAAGATGGATTCCAATGAGTGGAAAACCCTGCCTTAATAATGGGACCAGCAAAGAGGTCTGCTCTCTGCACTCTTGAGATGGGATTTCTGCTCCACTGAAAATATGATCCAAACTGTCAGAAGAAGGTTTAAATATGACAGTCTTTGTCCCTTGGAAAGAGAAAAATTGGGAAACACTTATTCAAAATCAACCTATTGCTCAGTGAAATTGATCTCAGAGAGGGCAAAAAACCCCAGCGTGTCCCAGCAGATACACTGATGAAGGTGAATTGCTCTTTATTTCAGTCTCACCTTTCCCATTTCACTTTTGTTTACTTCCTAAGTGTTTGGGACAGGGACTGGTTACCTTGTTAGAGCTCAGCAGGAAGAACATCCCTTCAGCTAGTGGGATCCAAATACAAGCAAATCTAGAATTGTATAGAACCTAATGGAATTAGGGACCCAAGGCCACTCTGATCATCTAGCCAGGGCACATGTTAACGGGCACTTAAATCAGGTGGTTCTCATATGCTTTGTAATGATACACAAATGTTCATTATGCCCAGTTACAGATGTTTTTCCCCCGCCTTTGCAGTTAGTAAATGCTAAAAGGAATGGGCTGTCAAAAAACCTGAGATATTAATAAGTTGTATCCAAAGACAGCAGAAGATTCAGCGTGGCTCACATTTCTTCTTTGCCTGCTGAAACTGGACTGGTCATGATTCCTGTCTGGAATCTCTGTGTAATATCACAAGTATTCAGAAGTTGGGAAAGTTTTTGCCCTTTGAGAAACATTTTCCCTTTTCATTCTCTCTCCTACCTAATGATGTGGTTTCACTGTAGTGGAGGCACTACAGCTCAGACATTTGGAGGTATCTGGTGCACCCACTTCATGGAACAAATGTATTCAGACACACTGAAAAGGTAAGGCTGCCTCATGTTTAGTGGCACCACAGCTACAAATAATACTCAGGAGTGTGGGATTTCCTGCACATGTGTTGAATCAACCCCTCTTTCTGTGTTAGTGAAGTACTACAGCTATTGGGGGGACTCAAAATGCCAAGGATTTAGTCAGGGGGTAGACCTGAATCAGAGATTGTGGTTAAACCATCTTTTGAAACAACTGAATCAAATGCCAAAAATCTCAAGTGTATGATTTGCTTTTTCTCTTCACTGTAACATATCTGATTAAAATCTAATGTATACACTCCAAGAAATTGGCCTATCTTTCACAAATTAGAAGTCGCACTCCTTTTTTTTCCTCTCTTGTCTTTTTTCTCCATGAAAGATCTATTAATCGATCTCTAGGAAACACCAGGAGAAACTGTAAGGAACTCTAATTATATAAGTGTAAAATAGTCTTGAGTCAAGAAAAAGAAAAACTATATTAGGTAGGTTGGATGAAACTGCTTTGAAATATTTACTTATGCCATCAAATTAAATTTTGTTGTATATTTAACATAAGGCTTACAACATTTACACAAACAATAACTTTATGCAGCAAAAACTAATTATATTTATTTAGCCTAGCTAAAGTGCAGATATGTGTTTTGGCTATTTCACAGCAAAGTTTAGAAGTGCCAATGTAATGTATTTATTATTTATTTTAATGCAAAGCTTGTCTGGGCTGTGGTCTAGAGTTTAACTTAAAGTCTTCTAAAGACAAGCAAAAATATTCTGGAATGCATGCAGGATTTTTTTTTTTTTTTTTTGACAAACTAATCTTTTTTGAGCATAAACCCATGAAAGGGCTGTTCATAAATGTTGTTCAGATTTAATACAATAATGTAATGGAATCTAAATATGACATGCCATCCTGAGAGCAATTACGCATGTAACACAGATTATGAAGTATTAAAACTGTGGTGACTTTTCTACTAAAATGAGGGCTCAGTTATTTCAGGAGGGGGTTCTAAAATTTTAATAAGGAATTCAATGACATGTAAATTCTATTAATATTTAGACTTTATATGTCAGGCTATGATTTCAGATCACACAGACAAAGCCAGTGCTTGTATCAGGCTTCCCAGAAAAGTACAGTTGCTGGGTCAGAAGTCTGTGATGAATCTCTGGAAGGGTGGCTTGTTTTAGCTCTGTACCAACACTGAGCACATTCTTCTTGACTCTTGGTCTTTTAATTTTCTATTCCAAGCATGTTTCTTTAATTTATTTTTCCTCACAGAGGGTTGAGGCAGAGAAACCTGGGAATAAACCATGGAGTAGTTCAGATCAGGTAACAGGTTCTGTGGCCAGTTTGAACAAATATAATCTACATAATATTTGGTTCCTTTGCTCAAAACTCTTATTCAAGGCTATCCCAAACTGCTTCTTGCTCTCTCGCATCCCACCATGCCCCAGCCAGCCTCTGTTTTCTGTTCCATGAATGTCATGAATGCCATGAATCTCATTTTAGGAAAATATTTGGGACAAAATCTCAGGGGCAGAGAGAGATCAAAAATGAAGACCGAATGGACCAGGATCACGTTTACCAGTTGTTCTGTTTGTGGATATCTGGGCCACACACACAGTGGTGTTGCCAGGAGAGTATCCTTGCACAAGAGCAGGAGCAGTTTGCTGCCATATTTCTTACTTCCTGTCCTTGTCTGCAAGGACAAGTTGTGGGAGGTGTTGTAAAAAGGTAATAAAGAAGGTAAGTTGTCAAGCTGAAACTTTGTCACTGATCCAACAGAAAACTCTGAGTTGCAGGAATAATGGTGCAAACACAGCTCTAGGAGCAAGGGTGAAAAAGTTATTTGAATGGATATTTAGTAAACATAAATGCTGTGGATTGACCTTAATATTTAATAAGCTTTTATTTTTAATGAGCTGTTAAATATTTTTGCCTCAGCTCACCTTCCAGCTCAAGTCATTTTTACTGAGCACATTATTTGCAGTATTATAGAATCAGAGCCCCAGAAAGTCTGAAATACCTTTCATTGTCAGTATTGTCTATTATAATTCCAATAAGCCAGAGATGTCACAGGTAATGGTTTTCCCTTCTTTTTGTGCTGATTGTGGTATATTAAAAAACTGGTCAGGGAGAGATTTTGTTTAGGGGTACATGTGACCCCAGTCCCTCCAGTTTGTCAGCCAAACTCCCAGCCTCAGTTGTGGTTTCTGCCCTTCCCCAGGATGGAGGTGTCTGGGCAAGAGCTACAAAACTGACATAAGTTTAGTTGAGTGTCATGAAACTGATTCCATCACTTTCTACTTCTTGGCAATTATCAGTTCATTATCTAAATACTTCGATCATTTGAAAACAGACAAATGGAAAATATTCTACCAAAAAATACCCCATATTTTATAGCTGCAGTTTTAAAGTCCCTAGAAGAAGAAATTCCTTATAATAACTATTTGAATGTCATAATTCACAAGCTTTTTCCTTATGTTGTTCTTGTATTGGGGAAATTGTGAACCATATTTGTCATATGTTACAATTAGTATAATCCTGTTAAAAATATTTAGAACAAAGGAGAATTCTGAGATCAGAGTCAAAAATAAGGCAAAGGAAAGATATGCTTCTAGACAGTCAGGATGTATGGCCTTCTGGGGTCTGGGGGTTAAAGTTCAGTAAAATTCTTAGTTTTACGTTTTCAGAGAGGCTTTTCTCAGTAAGAGGGCTGCTATTTCTCAAAGCAAGTGGCAAGCAGCTGCGTGGTGCTCTGTGAGCTGGCACAGGACAGCCCCAGCCTCGGGTGTGCAGTCAGCGCCAGGGGGGCTCAGGAGAACCAGCAGCTGGGAGAGGATCTGCTAGGGGAGGCATTTAATTTAGCTCTGATTTACATCAGTCAAGGCTCCATTAACCTGTTACACACAGAATATTTTGCTTTAGTTGTATTTCTTATTACCGTCTTCGGCCATTAACTCATAACATATTTTTGCTGTCTCTCTAGTCTTATACATTCAGTAAACAACATCTGATATTAAATCATTTCAAAGGTTTTAAATGTCATGGGATGTATATGTTTGCCAATTTAAGTTGTTCAATACTGTTTAGAAACAAGCCACATTCGATATCACTGATTTCACTACCTGGAGTTGATATTTTCCCTTCAAAATAAATATTATATAGCATTTACTTTGATATCTGAGTTTCAGAATGGCCTTTTATAGTTTATAGAAGTTAGAATCCAAAATCAAGGTCTAAAAGACTTTTGAAAAGTAAATAATATTAAAATAAAATTTTACTGACTTATAGAGAATTTGGAAATTGGTTTTGGGTTGTTTATTTTATTTAAAAATATATATTACCATCACAGGAATAAATCAAAAAGGCTAGACTCATTATTGAATAAAGGAAGAAGAGCTGTTTGAGTTTCACAACTAGTAATGCTTTGCACATTATATTCATAGTGTCATTTTGTCTGTAAATTTTTCTATCATAGACATGCTTTCAAAAAGAGATTATATCATCGTATCACCTTGAATTCCACCTTCCACCTGTTTCGTATGCTACAAGATGAATGGCATTCCAGTGCATGCCGTTTCTGTACATAAAAAAAATATGCATTTCAGCTAGAAAAAGTGTGATTTTTAGGATTCCAGAGTACGTGTTTGCATAGTTTATTTGGATCTATTGATGGTTCAAGACTTACAATTTCTCTTGCGAGTGTCATATGTACCAAAATAGGAGAGTCTGACAGTGACACCCAGATGAAAGTAAATTCCTCCGCCTTTGGGCAACAGGCATTCCCTAAAGACATCACCAGATAAACAAGGGCCAGGGGAAAGGCTGGCTGAGAGTTAAGACCGTATTCTCTGGGCTGTCTTACAGCAGCAGGTGTGGGCAGGTGTGCTGGGGCAAGGCATTGCCTTTCAGACTCTGGGGAAGCTGTGGCTTTGCCCTTTCACACAGGGCAGCACTTTTATTGTACAACAAACCAAGGAACCCACGTGACAGCAGTTTGAGTTGGGGGTGTTGGATGAGAGCACAAAATGATTGCTTCTGTAAGAAGGGGGAAGTGATAGAAACCCTAATGTGGTATTTGTCTTCATTAATTAATACCATCACTATAATGCTTTATTTCATGTATTGCAGAGCAGACTTTTCTCTGTGGTTTCTGTAATTAAGTTTCTGACAGTCCATAGAAACACAGTAAATTTCTTTAGAAATAAAAGCTAAGCCTGGCAAGCTCAATAACAGCTGTGTAGTTCTTCTTTAATATTCCTTCTGAATTTCCTCGAAGCGTAGAGCAGGTCATGAGACAGTTCAATTCACAGGTTATTCTACTGGATGGAATGGAAAGTTGCAAACCAATGAAAATAAAATCTAAGATAAAACATTTTTCTGTCTTTACATTAAAGTGCAGTTCTGTGATAAAGTTAAAATTCAAAGAATTCACTAGTACGATAGTTTAATTAATTGGAACAACATAGTTGAAGGTGAAAATGTGTATTTTCAGAAATGTTCAGACATTCCTTAATGTGTAAAGTTAATGCTATAATTAGTGGTAGATCTCAGCATTTCTCCCCTATAGATAAGCATTCCTCTGGGAGAGGAATATTGCTACAGTCATTCTGCTTTCAGTTAATGAGATGTGGGTTCAACTTGTTAGTTTTATGATAATAAAGCTTATAATTTACTGACAAACTGGCTTGCTTTCAAAACAGTCTCTTATTGCCATGACATCTTTTATTTTCTTCAGAAACTCTGATATGCAATTTCAGTGTTGATGACAACAGATGTGTACCTTCATAGATGGGCAGAAAACCATGAAAAAGGGTGAAAAAGTAATCCCAAAGTTTGAGAAATGTAGCACTGGGACGAAGGATATGGCCTGTTTCCCTGTGCTGCTAAAAGCTGGATACAAATTAGCAAACTCTCTTGCTCCTTGCCGCTGAAAGCATCATTAGGAAAATGTGATTAGTTTATTATGTTGATTAGGTTCCTCATAACATGACATAGATATGAATTTTTTCAAGGTTTTTGGAAAACTTGTTAGGTTCTCCCGATGCAAAGCCAGCTAAATCTCTCAGAGATTGCAATCTTATGACAGGAACTGCTTGCTGTTAGATAAGGGCTGAATTTACATCAGTTAAAAGGTTATAATGTTATCCAAAACTTCCTTGTCAAATCCTTGAAAGTTAACTCAAACCTGGACATAGAGATCTATTTCTTCAGCTTCATTTGTTTTGTTTTTTAAAATTTCCTTTTAAAAGATTACTTCTAAAATTTAACAAGTTGCTGTGCGGCTTCTGAAGAGTAATTCAATTTACTGAATCAAATCTGTGGTTGGAACAAGAACTGCACTTTGACATGTTGCTTTTCACTACATTAATTGCTGTTTTATATTATTGGGACTCACATTTCAATGCTTGATCAGAAATACAAACTTCCCCTTGGACATATCCTGCTGTGCTTTAGGTATCATTTTTTTCATATGTTAACATTATAGCACAAGATTGAAAATATGTCAATTAAAAGGAAGAGTGTATTCTGATTTTGTATTGGGAAAATTGTTCCAAATGCATGTTGTAACTGTACATGCTATAACATTCTAAGGTGTCCTTAAGGGTTGGCTTGTCCCATGGCTAGAGAAGGTGTAAACAGGGCAAACATCTCAGTGCTGCCTGGAATCTGGGAGTGAGGATTCTGATCCAAACCTCAGCGACAGGACAAGGGCTCTCTTACTCTCCTATTCTGCTTCTAAGGCTGAGTCCTTAGACCATCTCTAGATTTTTCTTTCTTGCTTTTGATAATGTCAGACTGTATCATCCACCAGGTAATCCAAGTAATTTACTTTGCTGTGAAAATACTGTCTTTGTGTTCACGTTTTCTACAAGGTGCTCTTAGTTTTTATTATTATGTATTTTGACAGCAATTGCAGTTTCATTGCAAAGTAAAAAGTAAATACTGTGATTTATAGAGTTTTCTAAGTTTTCTCAGGTTTAAATATTCATCACTTCAATTTACGTGCTTTGTGTATATATTATTTTAAGCAAAGTAAGTACATGGCAAATTTTAAACATTCTTTTGGTTTATTAATTTGGTTTACAGAAGATTGCCTAAGGTGAAAGTCTGTTCACTAAGACCTTCATTAACATAATAAAGTAAGAACAGTTTTAAATAGCTGATACAACTACCAAGCCCCTCCCTTGCTGAGTTTCTCCATGAGCACACCACACTCATGCATGAAAAGGACATAATGAAAGGGTATAATGAAACTTTTTATGTGTAATTACAAACTTTGTGCCCTTTAGGACAAACATCTCCCAATTATCTCATTTTGTGCCTCATCCATTATGCAAGTCTGTCAAAAAGTACTCTCTTTTTCCAAGGCACTTGATTAACATTGACCAGTTTTTCTTCAGTTTCTGCTCAAATTAGTGCAGTGAGATTAACACCACAATTATTCACAGTGGGTTGAGTCTGTCGTTTAATTAAAGTAAAATAAAACTGTCCAGGAAAAACAACTTGTTTTCTCTTATTTTTCCAAGTAGAACTGGTTTTTGGATGTTTAATTTATTCAGGAATAATTTTATTCCCCTTCCCAACAAGATAAAACATTTTCTTATTAATATATCTTATTTATTTGAAATGACTGAAGAGATGGTGATTTTTTGAGCAAACTTTGCATGAGGGAGGGAATTTATTGATGTAGCATGGTGGTAAAAGCGTGAAATTGCCCTAAGTGTTTGTGATACCAGCCTGCAGTGCCTAATTATTTCTTTAATTACAATGTTTCTAATTATGTTCCACATTTGAATACATACCAAAAAGGATCAAATAATAAAAAAGAAGCATTCTTTAATTAAAATTTCAGTTTCATGTCTGTTATTAAAATATCAACATTTCTATAGAGAGACTGTATTCAGCTGCCCAAAGCAGTGGTCAGAAAATCTGCATCTCAATTGCTGTCTTTTCAGATGTTTGTTAAATATGTACATAACAAATAGCACATAAGGTTCATAGATTAGTAATCCTTGGGGGCATTTAAGACACGCTTGGTATGATTTTTCTGCGAGGAACACAGCAATTTAATCAGTAATTTAGAAGTACAAATGCAGATGAACAACGAAAGGCTTGCTATACGAATGAAAACAGTCCTGAACGGTCATTTGCTTTTAGTTGACTGTATAACTAATTGATACATTTTAATTAAACACCATGGAGCTTTCACTTCTGCTTTCAAGCAAGGGAAATCTCCCAGGCAAGACTTGGTATTTCTTTGTGTTAAGATGATGTAACTTTGCCTTGGGCGCAGCCACAGGCTGCAAACACTTAGAATGGATAAAAAAGGAGGCAGATGGACATCTGTACATTCATTACCATTACAAGTCTGAGCGTGGTGCTTTATTAGAAACTGATGTGAAAAAATACATGAGGATACAATTGTGATAGTGCCATAGGATTTAAAAGATCAGTGTGTGAGGTGAGGTATAATGGTTACTGAAAGTTTCTGTCGTTCCAGAGTTAGTAGTTTTGTGTATCACATACTTGCAGACATGACCCCAACAGACCTTGGGGCTGTAACAGGAAAGGAAAAAAGATTTATTTTTTTCCCCCAAAATCAAGACTGAATTTGATACACCCATTCAAATAGAATCTATTGTGTTATGGTTTATATTCTACAAGTTAGTGTTTTCAGTATTTAATGTGTGACAAGCATTTAAAATTTCTGATGCTTTGCTAAAATTAAGTTAGGGATTCAGTAATCCTATGTTCTTGCTGGTGAAACAACTGAAGTGAAAGGAGCCTCACAGGAAAGAAACCCTGAAGAATTAAACAGTGCACTCACTTTTAGTTTGTAATTTTTTGTATTATGATACCCAGGTCTCCCATGGGTGACGAGGCCATATTATACCACGGATTGTTTAAAGAAGTGTTGTCATTGCCTGAAATAACTGTTATACCTATCGGGGTGAACGCAAATTCAGTTCCTTGAAGCCAACATATGCAGAACATAGAGTGCAATTTCCTTATCAAATTAACAAGGTATAATAATACTAAATGTGTGAATTGGAAAATGTGTGTAGGTATTGCTATGGTCATGCCACTGCTATTTGTGCATCTGAATTCCAGCCTGGGCCACAACAATAATGAAGCAAGACTCACACAAGCAGCAGCACAGAAGAGATAGATCTGCAGTTTGCAGAAGTGCAATTGTGCATACCTTGTCTGGGAAGGGGAAGTGCCTGTGCAGCTCCTTGGACTTTGGTGCGTTCTTAGAGTCAACAGAGACGACTCTGCTTAGGCTATTAGTTATGATCAGCTTTAATGATTCCACACGTGGTCAAAAGTGTTAAAGTATTTTTTTCAGTGAAGGCAGCCTGTCTACCAGTGTGTTACTGCTTAAATATCCTGTCAATCTTGTGATTCAACAGGTCTCAGAATACCATCATATTTTTCTTCAGAGACAGATTTACATTCATTTAGTACACACATTCTTACTGATGTACTCCCTAAAAGGTTCCAGATTGCCTTAATATATTCTTGTTAATGTATACACTCATACTTTGGGGTTTCCAGGTTTCTCAGGGACTGTGGAAATTCAAGTTATGTATCAATAGTAAAGAATCCGCATTTATATATGTCTACATACTGTTCCTTTCTACTTACTGGCTGCTAATGTTTTAGCATCTGTCTAGTTACTGCAATGTTGATGGTTGTTATCAAACTTGTTTACTTAAAATTGTATGATTCTCTCCAGGCTACAAAACTGTACAGCTGCAACAGCTCCTCTCCTGCTCCAAGAGTTGCTGTTGGCAGATGCAGCTGGTTGACTGACAAGACAGTGGAAAAGGAGCTGAGGAGAAGTCATGGGACTTCTCTTCGGGGAATATGAGAGTTGCCAATGAAAGAAGAAATTAATCTGTATCTGTTCAGCTACTTGACAGTCAGCCATCATGGGCAGTTGATAAAATACTTTGAGAAAATGTCACCTCTGCTTAGGGAAGTACTTGAAAATGGGGAAAAGCAGGGACTATTCATTTTGGTTATGCTTTCCATGTCTCTCCCCTATCTTATGGCCCAATGGCAGGTTCATGCAGTGTATTAAGGGTTTTGAAACTTGAGAGGAAAAACCCCATTTTTTTTTCTCTAAAACAATATTGAGAGATTGTCTAAGATGAAAGTTTAATGCTCATTTTTGGCATGTGAATGTGGATCTAGAATGCTTAGTTTAAAAAGTGAGTGTACTCTGTAACACCCATAATAGCCAGAGGAAGGGCAGAAACTCAGTCATCCCTTGAATTAACAGAAATAGATCCTTCCTGGAGTGCTGATTGTCAGTTGTACACAATTTAGGCAAAAGTCAGATTGTCAGCAAGATAAATGTGTTACATTGATTCAAATAATGCTCAAAATGATTGCGTTAATTTATTGCATGCTTGAAAATTAACTATAAGCTTGTGGAAAATTCACTCAAAACAAATACCCCTTCTAAGTAAGACTGTAACAAATTCTGACACACTTCTTGTATTTCCTTTGACAAATTACTTTATTACAAATGTCTGTTTACTGGATCCGAGGAATAATCACTTACCTATCACCTTCTCATACAAGTCCTGGATGATAGATTAGTCAGAGTTTTCTGTAGTGTCATGACAGTAACTTGTGTTGTTAAGTTTCTGCCTGCGCTTCATGGCTGCTCTATCATATTTTGGTATGCTGGCTGTACTCAGAAGGTGGAAAAGATGCCATGTGAAATTCTGGTTGCAGTCTTCGAAGAAATCAGATGATATTGCAAGGTGGCATGCTATAAAGACTCAACACATTTGCAGCTGTTACTGGTTTGGAGTAAATATTAGAGATTATGAGGTTTGGTATCACTGGGGCTTTACTAGAACTGCACACTAGAGGGAAGTAGCATCCAATACAGAACATGTCACGACCTTGGGGATCTTCCTGGCTGCGTGGCAAGTGAACTTTGAATTGTCACAGCTGCTTGAATTCAAAATTGACGGAAAGTATAAGTTCTAATGTGGCAATCTATTCTATATTTTCTTTAGATTTTAATATGTATATAATGAAATTTAAGTGAAGTTATGAATACTCTAGACTTTGTCTACTTCCCTGAATGGTCAGAAGGTGATTATGGAATGTAGGGCATCTCTAGAGTAACTGTAGGGACTCTAAAAGGGGAAGGAGCCAGGTGGCTATCAGCACTCATAAAAGAATACTTCCCTTATTCTTCTGTAGCTTTACATGCAAGTTTTGCAATTTGAAAGCCCAGTTAAGTGGATATAAAGGACAAAGGACTTTGCTTTAAAATTAGGCCCTCCAGGAACTGAAACTAAGGTGCTCCCATGTTTTAAATGCTGAGATGAAAGACACCAGTGCTGTGGTATCTCATTTGGCAACAGCAATTTCATCCACTCTGAAGCAGAACCAATTTTTATTCTTACCTTTCATGTTCATGTAACTGGTGTGTTACATCAAGGAATTGATCCAGCTTGTGAAAAAAATTCCAGTTTCTTGCTGGAACAGTTCCCATATTCAATCCCTCCTTGTGTCCCACAAGAGATATGCCAGCAGAATATGAGAGGCGGCACCAGGGCAGGAATGGGCAGGGAGGGGTACAGGTGTTTGAGCCTGCAGGTACACTAAAGTCACATCAGGCACATCACAGGACAGCAGAGGGAGGGCAGACAGGAGTGGGAGGCTGGGAAAGGCGAGCAGAGAGCTGGGGCACACAGAGGATTTTGGCAGCACAGAGCCCAGGGCCACACTGTGTGAGGAGTACTGCACCACTTATGAAGGAGAGCACAATATAGCATGCAGAGGAGGCAGTAGATGGTAGAAAAAATAAATAAGGTTAGAGAACTGCCCTCTTGATAAGAACGGTTAATCAGTAGGACATTTTCTGGTCTGAAAGCTTCATGTGATTTACCTGAGATAAAAGCCTTGAAGTGTAGCAGCTGAGGAGGATATGCTTGGAGAATTCACAAAGAGGTTGGAGAAACTATTAGTTTGAACCATGACAGGGCCTTTTCATCATTTTCATTCTCGCCATAAGACACATTGAGGCAGTATATACACTTAGGAAACTAATTACTATAAGCCTAGCAGGCCAGACCTAGATTACTTACTGAAAACAAATCTTCTGAAGGATCAAAGTATTAAGAGATTTCAAAATGCCAGTGAGTTATGATGCTTGTCAGTTTTCAATATCAAGTAATGATAAAACCAAGTGGCTGTAACAAATTATTTTGTGTCCAGTTGAATAGATAATGATGACTATCCATCCCCAACGTGCTGCTGTTTAAAGTTTAGTTGCTGCACTAATAAACTGAAGCTGTATCAACCAAGATGCCAAGCTCAATTTTGATTGTACTCTGTGATAATTCACCTCTGCAGTTGCATTCTTTTTTATGGAAGTGAAATTACTTGTAAACTATGAATTCAGCTTTTCCAGCATGAAAACCCTAACACAGTATGGATTTGGGGACCATATAAAAATACTGCCTTTGTTGGAGAGCTGTTTTTCTCCTGATTAAACCTTCTTGCAATGGCCAGGTGACAGCTAAATCATACTGTTCTGGGAAAGGAAGAAGATTTGTTTGATTTGAGCAGGCAGGATTCAATTTGAAGTTCTTTACAAGCAACAGGCTGGGTTTAGTTATTCCTTGAAATGCAGGAAATTATGTTGGTCCATGTGCAAATGGAAAATGTGGTCCTACCCATTCTTGACATCTTTGCTGTTGCTGTGATAGACGAAACTGTAATCTCACTGCTCCCTTAACACTATAAAACACCTTTACAGAAGTCATTGTTAGTTTGGATCATGTTTGAACCTGGCAAGGAAGATTGAGGGGCTTGGGGGGGTGGGGGTGGGGGGTTGTTTGGTTTTGGTTTTAGTCTCTTGCCGTTTGCTGAAATAGAAAGTATTGATAACATATGAACATTCTTCAGCATCTTCTAGGTAAAATTGATAACATTATTGTTGTTCATATGGTAGCCACAATTCCTTTGAGAAAGAGGTGTTCTCAGAGTCATTGAAGAAGAAGGAACTTGAAATGATGTTTCCAGTGAAAACCTTTTCTCTTGGAGAGTAATTTCAGGCATCAGACAGTGGGGTTGTTAGCCTTACTTTTTTCTGCAGGTACATTTTCCTCTGTATAAAACTACAGGATTAAAAAAAAGAAAGAAAGAAAGAAAAAAAGTGGTCTTGCACCATAGCAAGTGAACTGTGGAAACATAAAAGATACAGGAAATTTGTATCTTCTTGTTTTTGAGATTGCTTAAGGGGAATGGGGATTTGTGTATTATTTTTGTAATGGATCAAAACAGCAACAGCAAATTCCCTTCAGTCTTATTGATTTAAATTTGGTAGGCAAGGGAAACAATCAGAATCAGTAAATAGAACTTGTTCTTTTGTTTGCTTTAATGAGTAACTTTAAGCTCACTTGATGTACATCATTGTGGGTTTTGGAATGTGTAATTTATAATCATAGTGCAACTCTTCACAGCTTGGCATCTTTCAGTTTTCTGGTTTCAGACCTCTGCGAGACTTATACTCTGTGGCTCTTTGCAGAAGGATCAGAGTCCATGATAAGACAGTTTCTAGGCAGCGCAGACAGACACCAGGATAAAGAGCGATGCAGGCCTGAGCAGATATGCAACACCATGAGCAGCAAAGGCTCCCTGTTTTGTGCTCTGAGTCTGCCGGGTCCATGTGTGTGAGGAGTGAGACACTCTGGCTCCTCTCTGGTGTCATTTCTGATACAGAAAGTGTCTGCTGGAGGAGCAACTGAAGAATATGGTGTTTAAAAATGTATAATATCATAATTTGTTTGGGAAAGCTAATTGTGGCGTAAATTGCTGTATTAAATGTGGTCCTTCTTACTCAGAATTTGCCTTCTGATAGTGGCTTGTGGCAGACACTTTAAAAATTGCAAAGCAGATACGTGTAAAATAATGTTTTCGTACCCTTTCTCTTCCCTGAGGTCAGATTTTAAACTGCCCTACTTAGATATCAACTTAATCCTAGAGGATGTGATTTTTTTTCTTTTTTAATGTTCTTTTCTATTGTTGTAATTCAGTATATCCTTATGATACAGGTGTAAATGTCCAGTCCCAACTGACACAGGAGAGACTCCCATGTGCACATCTTTGCATCTCTAGTACCGAGTGGCAGGGAGTTTCATAGTGTAATTGTGCACAGTGAAAGCATTTATTCAGTTCAATTCCACCATCTTTCATTTTCATTAGCTTTCCTTTTACTCTTGCTTTATGATGTGTGTGGAATGGTAATGTCATATCTATCTTTCCTGTCGTTTTAGTTTGGAATATGTCCTTTTCATGTCCTTTGTTATTTGTCTCTTTTCCAAGATAAACTGTCTAAGTCTTACAGTCTCTTTTTGTGTGAGAGTGTCTCTATGCTTGTATTGCTTTTATTGTCCTTCTTTAGTGCAGCATAGAGCATTCCAGAGGAGGCTGGATTAGAATGTATTGCATATCTCCTTCCACTCATACCTCATGCATCTTAACGTGATTACAGTGCAAAAGAGGCTCTCACCAAGCTTCCTGTGCTACAATAGTCAGGTCCAAACCTATAAGAAGTTTAAATAGTTTAAATTCTTTCCTTCCCTTTGCACTTCTTTGACCATTGCCTATTCACCCAGTGTGGCAAATTTCCCCCAGATTCTTCACAGGTTTCCCTGAAAAATTTGCAAATCTGTTATTTGCAAATACTGCTGCCTTGTTGTTCATCTGCACTGCATTAATAAATGTATTAAACTTTGGATTGAATATGAAACCTTGGGGCATTTTACTGGTCAATACATTAGAGTTGTCACAAATGATTAGCTTTTGAAATTGTGATGCTTTTGGATCATTAATCCTTTTTAATGTTTACCTTGTTACTGTATTTTATTGACAAGAAGCAACATTTCTGGTGCTATGCACATATTTTACTAAATACAGAGGGAAAACTCGAGAACAAAAACTACTTACTAATCCTTTTTTTTTTTTTTTGTTATATCCTTTTTTACTTGGAGCAATGTTCTTAGTTTCCTCACAACAAAATAAATTGTTTCTTGCATGCTGAAGCCAGAGTGAAAATTTCACTCAAACATGGCAAACATTCAAACTGAAATCATGTTTTATGGCTGCACATTAGTACTGCCATTCCCCATTCCCTATAAAATCCTGCTGATGGTATTAGATAGCTCTAGCTTTAGTGCAAGCTCTGAGCTTAGTGTTTTTTTCTTTATTCTATTTGGAAGGTTAAGCCCAAATATGAGCCCAGAGGACCCTGTTCATCGCTGTTGGAATCTAATGAGTTCTAGCTAGGTTATGGGTCTCTTAAATTAGCAAACAGCTCCACAGACTAACAATGCCACCTGTTTTTAAGATGAATTCTGCTGAAACCTGAATTCCCCTGAAACTGGCACCTATACATGCACCTCGTTCCTGACGGATGGAAACTGAGGGCTCTGGCTCTCTAAAAATGCACTAAAGCAAAGACAGTGTTTGAATACAAACTGCCATAATGTCTTACGATCACCAGGAAGGATTTGTGGCTTTCTTTCCCTTTAAAATTAAACTCCAACCCTTAGATGGCACAAGGAATGACATGTGAGGCCTCATATGTAATGCAAATTCCTGCATTTCTTTCCTGAAGAAAAGGACAATCCTCCTCCCTGATGGTATCCTTGCATATCCCTTGAGCAGGGACCCACCAGTCCTCCCATTGCCTTTCCTTCTCCAGTAAAGTCACCCAGCTTACCCTGTTAGACTGTTACTCATATCCACAAGTGCTTATTGTTGTAAACTCACTGCTATCTCCAAATGTAAATTCCCAACAGCCACATCTGAAAATAGAGTGGGGTAGGCAAAAGGAAGTACTAGATGTGGAGTGTTCATGGTATGGGAAAGGTGCCATATAAAGAAATGCAAGATGAGGGACCTTTTCTGGCTCTTCTTCTAAGGCAGTGAAAATAAGTAAACCTTTATTCTAATTGGAATGCAGCAGACTGGTGTTCCTGGGCTATCTTTTCTATAATCAAGAGAAGAGGTGACCTGACAAGGTAAAGAAGAAATGTTTTTCATTCTCCTTGATGGACTTCACAGTCTCTTTCACCAAGAATGGAAAGGCTTAACCCCACACACTGACCCCCCTCCTCAGCCCCATCTCTGGCGTGTGAGGTGAACCCAACAGTTCTCTTCCAGCCTTTTGCCGCACTAAGGAGGCTGCTTAGGAGTCTGAGGCCTGGCTGACACCTGGAGGGCTCCACGGGGCAGATGGGGCTGTGGTGCCACGTCTGGGCTGGCCAGGACAGAAGTGTCACTGCTAAGGCTTCAAGGCTTTTCTGCCCTTTTGTTTTGTACTGAGGTGCAAAGCGGACATGAATAGAAACTCCTGTTACCAGCCTCCTTGTCACCTCACCTGCTGTACCTTTTGCAAATCGAGTTAAAGGGGAAAGCATTCAGAAACTGATTATTTCACTTAATTATTCCTTAATGACTTTCAAAGACAGCAGTGTCTGAACCCTTGCTATAGTGTAAGATTCCCAATATTTTTTTTCATCTCATAAAAACTAGAGGAGTGATTATATGTCTTTATTTTTCTATTACTCAAAATTCATACTTAGAACTGGACTTAAAAAACCTATGTAGATGATTCATATCCTTTAGATATTGCCAGATATCACTTTCTAACCAGTTTGAATTAGGTTTTAATACTCCTGCACCTATTCTCCTTATCAATCATGCAACTTTAAAATACTGGTTTCTAATTATGCTTTTCTTGAGTTTTTCTTCCTCTTTTTGAATAGATAAAATTGGTGCCGCAAAGTAGAATTTTACACCTGGTGGCCACTCATTAAATTTCTCTTTTTAAGGCCAGTGAGTATTCCATACCTGCTTAGTCTCTTTCTCATTAATAAGATAATGGTGCATTCTGTTGTGGTTCTCTCACCCCACAACAAACATTGTTTTGAACTGGATCATCAGCTACAGTGAGCTCCATTCTAAATGAAAATTACTTTCCAGGTGTTTAAATTCATTATCTCACTGCAGTGGAAACAAAGATAGAGGTGGTTGGATTATACATAATGTAAAACCCAATAAACTGGTGTAATTAGAAAATTCCATTCCTGTGATTGGAAGTCACAAGGATTTAGGTGTAATCAAGACAGAACCAGGGCAAGAAATTAATAAACACATAAGAAGTCAATAAAGGAATGTTGAGTAATGTCTAACCTGGGACAAAAGAAGGCAATAAAGATTTTAATGGGGCCAGAAGGGTACGGCTTCTCCAGTGTATCTTATCTGAAATCTTTTGTGCCAAGAACCAGTACATGCAGGACTACTTCTAGAAGAGGGAAGGTCATTCTGGTCTTGCAGAACAAAGCCATGTCCAAGTGTTTAGTCTCAACTATCCAATGTACTTAACAGCAAATTAATTTACATGTAGCACTGCTTCTCCCAGTTGTGAAATTTGGATGATGAAGCTTTTGTAAAAAGACTTTGCAATATTTGAATGAAAAGTGTTGTGGTCTGAGGTTTTTTTAGAAAGATACAGCCATTTTAGAGTTTACAAAGAGTACAGATTATGTTTTCCTGTGTTTGGTCAACCACACCAGCAAGTGCATAAAATTATGAGTTAAAAAAGTTAATATGGGATAAAAAATTATGGGTATAAAATTATCCTAGTTCAGCTATCCCCAGTTTCTATCAAACTCTATGTCATTTCATAAACTCTTCATACTGAGTAGAATCAGATCCAAAGTGTTGAAATAATAAAAGAAATAAGGATTACCTACAGCCTGGGAGTGCTTATGAGCAGTAAGTAATGTTAATGCCAATATCCCTTTAGGCAGGTGAAAATGGAATTGTAACTGGTGTGATGAGAGTTCTGTATTCCTAATAAATTCATGCCAAGGTGCACTCATCTATGATTATGTAATGCAATTTATATGTATATTTTTATTTATTAGTGGCTTCAGATACAATTTGTCTTTCTCAAAAACAAAGGAAAATTTGGACAAGAGTTTGTTAAAAGTGAACCGAGAAGGGAGAATCTTGAAGAAAGCAGATAGAAAGTTATCTCTTGGTAACGATTCAGCAAGTGATTTTGGTGTTGTTTTTTTTGTTTGTCTGTTTGTTTTTTTTAATGCTATACACATAGCATTCAGTTTGTGATGTATTGTGTGAGCTGCATGGATATAGTACTATGGCAGTGTTTGGTCTTGGATCAGATGGCACTGGAATCCTCCATCATTGTTTGGGGCTCTGCATTCATGTTTTAATAATAGTAGAGTTATTGGGCCATTTTGCTGACAGAGATGGTAGGAAGTGGTGCTTCAATTCCTCCTCCTCCCTCTTTTCTCCTTTTCTCTCACTCTCATTTTTGAATCCTCATGGTAAACTGAATCTGCAGGAGCAGGGACCAGTCCATTCAATGTGTCTGATGAGTGCAGAGAGCTCTGCAGTAACAGGAGGGCATCTTCACATTCTGTAATTAAAAAGTGTCAGGATCTGGATCAGAAAAATCCTTTCTCTTCACTCACTCCAATATTCCCTTTCAAAATATGACATGTGAAACTGCAGCTTCTGTTTCTCAAGTTCTCCAAGGCAAGAGCAAATATGTAAAAATAGAGAGTAGGTGCTTGTGATTTTTGTGCTGCTGCACATTTAGGCCCACAGAGATGAGTTTACAGTGATATCTGTGCACTGGTTTCAATAAGCACAGCTCTAGGAAATCAAGACAACAATCAGTATTTTTAACAACTGGTGTTTCTTTTGTAAACCAAGTGATATTAAGCTCACAAACATAGAACAACTTTGAATAAATTTTAAACTATACAAATATATGCATTAGTGCAAATACATGCACTAAAAGTAGTCATCCTTAATAGTTTTTAATATTACAAATATATTTCAAAATATTATTTATTTTTTTATTTCTTTTCATTAAGAAGGAATGATACTTTTAGAGTCTGTCCAGGGCACGTTATTTCAGTGTCTTTCATTAAGTCTTGCTGCACCACTTCTTTGAAGCGTGGACAAAAATAACAAAAAAAATCATAAACCATAATGATTTTCTTTCCAAATGGGCCAGATGGGATTACAAAAGGAGCACCTGCAGTAAATGCACTGCACTTTGTATACCAGGGAAAGCACTTTTTGTCTTTTCTACCTTTTGCAAGTTACCAGCCTGTCACTCCCCCAGAGCCCCCTGGCAGTCCAAGAGCTCCAGCCCAGCCCCGGGGCAGGAGCCCAGCAGTTCTGCTCTGCGGCTCAACTCTGCCTTGGGGTGTCCCTTCCTCTGCCTGCAAGGGCCTGACTGCTTTGGGCTGCCCTGGTCAAGTCTGGCCTTTCCTCACACTGCAAAACTCTAACAACAGAGCTCAGTTCAGAGCTGACAGCTGCTATTTTAATATCTTCACTATGACTTACCCACCACCAAGACATCCTCATCATGTATTCATCTCTTACCGATCTCTAAGCTTACAGAAAATTCTTTGTCATACGGCAGCATGTGTCGATATTAAAGGGGTCTCCAGCCAACATCAGGAGCCTGCTGGGAGCATTTCATATTCCATATCTTCTGCTTTCATAGGGGAAAAATATCTCATCCATACCAGTAGCAGAAAACGTTGTTGCTGTGTCACATAGTTGGTGAGAAAAGATAATTATGAAGCATTAACAGATCGCATGCAAAATTAGTTGTAGCTCACAGAAGGAAAGAGTATTCAGGAAACTATTCAGAGTATTAATTTGCAGCCAATCCTGTCCCAACTGTGGAGAAATAGAAAATGCTAATGAAGTGTGAAGATGTCAAAAAGACATAAAAAGAAGAGATGTTCAATTGAACACAGCAAATATCCAAATAACAAATATTCTAGTTTGCCATATTCAAATGCCACATAGCTGTAAAGCAGTTCTGTTTCTGGGTACATGCATGGACATATGAAATTTGAGAGTAAAATGAAATTAGGAAGAGAGTTCTTTTGAAATCACCCATTCCCTCAGAATATCCATAACTTTCTGATTATAAGGTGCAATTTTATTACATAAATGTAGTTAAAAAATTGGTCCTGAAATCTTTTTATGAGATTGCACTGCATGTATAGAGCATGCTTGCTTGTGGGTAGGGTACTTCCCACACATCGAAAGCCACACAGTGAATGGGTCTCTGCACTTGTGCTGAATTTTGGCACATTAACACCAATCATACAAGATGTACTGTAACATTAGGAGCCCCTGCTAAGCCAGGAATTTGTGTAAAACTAGGCCAAGCAGAAACCTCTGCTACTTAAAACTATATTTTTTGGATTTGGAGGGGGTTTTTTGATGGGTTTCAGTGTGTATGTGTGGGGTTTTTTTGTTTGCTTCGTTGTTTTTTGGGGGGTCTTCGGGGCTTTTTATAGAATAAAACGTTTTTGGCTTTGTACTTTCATTAAGCAGGATATTTTGATTTACATTACAAAGGTTAAAATTGTGTAATGCGGGTGTTTTTGAACCATCTGAACTGCTTTGTTTTTAATGCATTTTACGTGAAGGTAAAATAAATATTCCATTGACTGGGAAAGCTCTTTGCTCTTTCTCTTCCAATAATTTGGTGCCACATGGGAGTTCTTCACTTCAATTAATTATCACACTTGAGAACCTTTTGAAGCTCAGCACAGAGATGCGTTCCTAGATTTTTAGCAAGAAGAAACTCTTAGGTAGCCAGGATCTCACAAATATTTTGTTTAATCTTAGAATTTTCTCTAGGACAGGATTTTCTATAACTGCACCAGTGGACTATTATAATTAGTTGGATGGCTGTTACCTTATGCCTATAAGTGTGGTCTTTGGATAGTGTGAAGTTTATATAAACTTGATTCTGCATGATGCACTGACTTACTACACTGCATACTGAACAGAGAAAACACTTTGAAGCACTTGATGAGACTTTTGGCCTCACTTCTTTGACCTTTCTTTTTTACACCATTTCAGTCCACTTTTAAATGTAGAATGCAGCACTTCAAGTTAAGCCACTTGACAAATTAGTTAAATATCTTTAATGGATTAGCTCTTAAGAATATTTGAGAAATTCAGCTAGAATTATGTTGATGTATAATATTGAATATGTAATACAGGTGAGCAAAAATCCATATTGTATAACAAAATTAATAAAGCATGGTAGCTTGTGGACGGGACAAGGACATTGAACACGAGTTTTGAAGTATCCTCTGATTTGTGATTTTGATAATAACTAATAAATTATACAAAGACCAGCAAAACTGGGGACAGGTGATTTTTGTTGTGCCCAGTATACATAGTCTAAGAACTGTTGAAAATCCGCTTGCTCATTCTTTGGTAAATTAATCTTTTTGTGTCTTGCCACTTGACAGTGTTCTCTAATCATAAAATACTCCTCCTACTACTTCTTCACCAGATGGAATAAGTATATGGGAATAGCTGTTAGAGTACTGTATGTCCTGTGGAAAGTGAGAGAATAACACTTTTGGAAGTATTGCTTCATTGGGATGAAGAATAGAGAGAAGGTTTCAAGGGAACCTTCCCTGTGGATGGCTCACCACCTTGCTGTGCTGCTCTAATAATATGGGTGCATTACAGAGTGGTTAAAATGCAGAACACTTTAAACAAGCACCCTTTTGACCTGCATTTCAGAACAGATAGGCCCCAAGCAGTCACGGCCACATGAGACACACGCTCATGGCAGTGTGCAGGGTGAGTCCCTGAGATACAGCATAAAGCAGGTCCCCAATCTTTTCCTACTGATTGGAGATGCATAATGCAATGCATTCTTGAAAATGTGCCTAACACTACATGCTTCATGCCTCAGGACAGGGAAAAAAGAAGAGTTTAGTGCTATAGTGTGTTTGAAAAGAAATCAAATTATTTATAAGCAAGATTGAGAACAAATGATTTTCTCCAGGTTTTTTAGCATAAATCATTCTGCAGAATTTAGCCTAGTGATACTGGCACAATTTCATTTTCTCTTTCAGCTGCTCTGTAGCCTTTTCTGAATTTTGTTCAGATGAACTATTTTCAAGTATTGTTTTGAGAGAGATCATAATCTAACAGAAGGGGAAATAAAGGCAGCTGGCTAGATTCTTCTTCAAATAACCATGGCCAAGAAAGTCATTAAAGCAAATTAAAAACCAAACATGGTTTTCTCACTTCTTTACTAAATGCCACAGTTATTCATCCCTGAAAATGGACAAACACAATCTCAGTCAAGCTGTCATTATGAAGAGGAATGGACAAGTTATAATTTGAATGCTAATCAAACTCTTATTTATCAGTCTCAGCTGTGCTGGTTTGGGAGGCATATGCCAACAAATTTAACAAACATTTTGTCTTCCAAAGAGCAAAGTCTCTGTTTGCTTGTCTTCTCCATAAGTGATTTTTAATACACACTATTAATGGAAGACAAAATACAGTAAAAGATTGGTCTTGCTGAGGGCACATTTTGTAACACAATATTGACAGATTGGCTGTGTAACATCTGAATAGAAAAGATTTGATGGTAAAACTAGTCTGTGATGGAGAGGGTTGCAGTTTTTTGACATTTGCCTGAGGTACCTGATGACAGGAAGAGAATGATCACAAGGATGAGTAAGACAAAAGTTTAGTAAATTCCTTCAAGATGCATAAAAATGCTTTGTAATCAGAGTGTTTTATTGATTTATTTTCCATGGTGTCACTACAAATACTGCCTGAAGATCTGAAAGCACTGGACAGTTATTTGATATTATGCCGAGTACTCTCTCTTGAGATTCCCGTGTCTGTCTTGTTTTTCAGGGATATTCCTGTAAAACACTGTCTTTAGCTTATGCTGTACTTTAATGCAATTCGTTACCTTATGGAAGATTTTGACTTTCCTCAGGTCAAAAATAGTTGTGATACATCAATTATAAGTGCACGTGTCTTGCAATGTGTAAGACTGACAACACATAATGGGGAAAAACCACAAGGGGAGGGGGCCAGTGGGGTGGTGAGGGCAGAGGTGGGGCTGTCTTTAGCTCTGTGATGGGCTAATGCTGCCTATTTGCTGGTCCTGCTGCTCTAGCAAGGCTGGGTTGTTCGAGTCTCTACAGATTCAAAGCCTTAATGACGGCTTAGCAAAGCAGAGCAGCTGATTTGTGGTTTGTGACACGAATCAGAGCTCTTTCCCCATCTCTGCTGTTGCTGTGTTGCAGCCAGAGTGGGATGATCCAAGTCCTGGGCTGTAGCTTTGTCCTGTATGCAGTTCTGTGGTGCACTCCAGGACCTTGGGAACACAAGGTGCTGTGTGTATAGCATAGTAAACACAGAATAACAGCGTCTCATGTTTTGATTACTTTGTGTCCTTCGGACATAACCCTTGTTTGTGAGTTGGATCCCGGATAACCATGGGCCACTCACACCCATGTCCAGCCGAAGCACTCTTGCCTGCATTTTTTGGGTGTTCACATTTTGGCTCAGAGAAGAGGCATGAGGTTGAACAGCAGAGTATTCCAGATGTACTGATGAGGTGCTGATGTACAGCAAACCCACGTCTGCATGATCTTCACTGTGAGGGTGGTGAGGCACTGGAATAGGTTGCCCAGAGGGGCTGTGGTGCCCCATCCCTGGAAGTGCTCAAGACCAGGTTGCATGGGGCTTGGAACAACCTGGTCTAGTGGAAGGTGTCCCTGCCCATGGCAGGAGGATTGAAATGAGACGATCTTGAGGTCCCTCACAACCATTCTGATTCTGTGATGGAGATCCTGTGTCACCTTGGTCACATCCCCTTAGAAAATACTGTCATTGTTTAGTTTGTTTAATGGTTTTACTGACATTAGTATTCAACACTTTTAAAATGTTCCACTGCTGCTATTATAATCTATTTCTTTAAAAAAATACTTACTTGCTTTAGTAAATATATTAAACAAATCTCCTAATGACTATTTTGCTGTCTCAGATCTTGCTGAGGATAGGCTGCCTTTTATCTTTGCCTTTCAAGAAATAACCTTGTCCTAAAACTTCTGTAGATTGAAAGCATGGATTTTAAGTGGTGATTTCAGGATATGGCATGTGTACAGGAGGCATTACCAGCCCAATGTTTGCCATTCTAGGCTAGCTTCAGGGATTTTATGGGTCACCAGGACTGGATATTTAGGAGAAGAGAAAGCACTGATTCTGTGCAGTAGTTGATGTCTGCCTTGCTTGTGAAGCTTTAGCCTAACCCAAGTACAATGAGGGAAGGAATGTAATGCCTTTGGTTCTAGGAGGAATTAGTGTTTTAAAGTTCAGTTTCTTACACAATATCCCCATTGACTTACAAATAGAGATCAGAATGATTTACAATCACTGTTGGACTCTAGAATGATTCCCAGAAGTCTAAGCCCAGTAGTACTTCAATAAGCCACTGTAATAAGATATTTTATTATTATGGCTCTGAGTGTCCTGCAGTGTACGGTAATTCAGATATAAAATAATTAAAGGCAATTAAAGACCATTATAGTAAGGATTACTTTGTGCTAATGACAGACTGTTTGACTCAAGGAAAAATACTTCTAAAGTCATTCAGGGAACATGATACCTAGTCAAGGTGGGAAAGGAGGCCATGTCTGAGACTTGAGTGGGAAAAAGCCTAAAAAGATGAGGACTTTTATCATGCTCTTTTTTCCTCTACATATCTCCCCAAATTACTATATATCTTATAATTAAGTAAAGATATTATTCATTAAAGATGTTAATTGAACCACAACAATAATTTACAACTTCATGAAAGTGTATTTCTCAACACCTAAGAAGAAAAGATACAATGTTTTGTGTTTTGCTGCTGGTTTTTGATAGCCATGTTTTATTAAATGCATTAAAATCAGTAATGCTAATTTTACAATTCTGTCAGCAAAACTTTTTAGTAAAATAGATATTTTATTTACTTTTCAATACAATTCAGCAGCTCTCAAAAGTCTCTCAGGAGAGAAGGCATTCAGCTTAGAGTGCTTGAAAAATATAATATGTACCACAGATCCCAACTCATGAACATTTGGGATTACCGTAGCTACTCTTAATTTGTATTATATTTGAAAAAAAGACATTATACTGATGATGTGAGATCTGCACTTGTGTGGAAAAAATGAAACATTCTAAAATTCTGAAATTATACAATACCTCTGACCTGTACTACTGTTTTGTCTGTAAGTAGAGGAGGGCATAAGAGCTGGCTAAACATGAGGCATGTTATAAATTGGGTAACTGTTAATTTAGTTTATCTACAGCTGAATAGGACTTGCCTACCATGCTACAGAAATACTTTATGTCTAATAGTAGTAGAGCACATCTAATAGAATTACATAACTGCTGTTTCTTCTCCAAGAGCCCAAAAAAGTACAGATTGTGTCCAGTATCCAAAAGCTTCCTTTCAGTCTACTTCAAATTCTCATCCTACTTACTGCTGGTCACTGCACTGCTAGTAACTCATTCTTGACTCTTTCTTATTTGCAGAGAAGCCTGTATAGGAAAAACCCATGAACAGCTGTAAAATGTGTAAGCGTTTCCTTACGTACAACTGTGTGTGTAAGATATTCCTTGTCAGGCAGGTGTCCTTCTGAGATCCACAGCTCTCTCTCTCACAGCAGATTACACTGCAAGAAGCCACTCATAAAGTTCTCCAAAGAAGTGATTTTATCTTTTATAGGTAAACATGAAAATAAGAAGTTTTGCAAATATCCAGCAGGAGAGTTGTGCAAATGTCAGCACATCCAACTGCAGTAATATATCACCATTGATAAGAATTCAGTTTTACCAAGCTAAACGCAAATAACATTGCCAGAACCTCATCCTACAGTGATGCTGGGGGACAATAAGACTTTTAAGACACATACATTGAAAACTTAGCAAAAGAAATTGTTAGTCCATGAAGAATGCAAATGTTAACACAGTTTTTATGTGAGGCATAAAGACAAGCATATCATCTAAATATTACTCTTTATGTGAAAATAAGCGGTTTTGCTGTGATTTCTTTCTAGCAGCCTTAAAATAAAGTGATTGCTTCTCCTCTGAGAAATTTTTAAAAAGAAAATGATAAAAGTTAATCCCTGCAAATGGGCTGTAGTTGCAAATTTTGGCAATACTTTGAAGAGGATCTAAGTATGGAATTCTCTCTGGAATCTTTTTACAATCTCTAAAGAACTCTAATTTCCAATGCTGTGTGTGATATGAATGGCTGACTCCCATGCAATAAAATCCTGTCTGTATCCATATTTTCTAGACTACAAGACCATGACAGAATGGTAAATTCATACACTTCCAGAAATTATTATTTAGAGCATAGTGTTGTCAGGCATCCAGTGCAAAAAATGCTACTAAAGTTGAAAACATAAGTAAGAAAATTGTGTGCATAAAAAAATTTAAGCAATTGAGAATATTTCCAAGACTTCTTAGTGATGCTCCATTTATTAATTTTGAGCACTACTGCAGAATTTGTATCTGCTGCAAAGTCCTGTACATCCTAATATCTGTTCAGGATTTAACAGTCTCCTGGAAGGCAACAACATATCCACTCTTTAAGGATCTAAACATAATAAAACTTACACTGAGGTGAAAAGAATCCGTTTTTCTAGTTTTATAGATGAAAGGAAGTGGAGCATTATCTTACTGAGTTAAAAGGCAATACATGTAAGCCATTTAAATTGCCACTATGTCAACCAGAAAAGCTCTGTCCTTAGATCATGATATCAGTATCCAATTCCTGCAGTAATTCTTCAGGCAATCACTGTACTCAGAAAAACCTTCCCTTATTTTGTAAAGAGTCACAAGTCTGGAAGCTGATTTTTCCCCTTTAGCTGAAGAAATGCTTTATTCATTGTTATTCCCAGCGACAGAATGAGTACTTATCACTATAATCACAGCTAAGAGGAGGCTGAAGAAGGTGAAGGAATCTCTTTAGATCTGGTAAATTTTATATCTTCAATTAGATTTTAACTTTTCTTATATGCAAAGCAAACTCTGTTTTTCTTTGCTCTTTATTGATTTAATAATAAAGGGGAAAATCTCTGTTAAAAACCAAATATTTTTTATTATTAACCAGGCATTGTACTGCTGTATTTATTTAGTTAATTTGATATTTGTTTGTACTATTATCTTTTCTGTAATACATTGCTTTACAGTGTTGAAGGCAAGGCTACATAAGCTTTGAAAAACCTATTCTTAAATTGGTAACTGCAGGGTCTCTTGTGAAACTCTCCAGGTTCTTCTGGCTTACACTTGATTTGCTTTAATAAGGGTTATGGGGAATGAAAAACTATTGAAACTCCATTTTAAAATGCCTGGCAACAGACAGGTGGAAAAGACTTAGAATTACTATTTTTCATTACTGAGGGCCCCTTAGGACTGCACTGGAAAGAATCCTGTCTGCCCCAGATAAGAGTCTCCCAGCAGTTTAATGTGCCAATCAGTTGCGCTCAGCAGCCCGGAATCATCATACTGCAGCTATTGAATAGTTCCAGACCATATGCTCAGAAGGATGGGAAATGTGATATGTGTCACACTTCCAAAGAATGATGATGAAGAGCATTAATATTCTGATGAAGAAGGAAAAGAAAAAAAGAGAGCGAGAAATCTTGAGGAAGCAAACCCACACCTTTGTTACGGAGCCTGACAGATAGGTACTAACTCTTCCATTTCATATGTAATTATAAGTTTGAGTTACCATGAGGCTGACATAACACTGAATTACTTGGTCTCTTCCTTTCTCTTCCTCTGCCAATATGTTCTCTCTTTTGATTTTTAAATCAGAAAAGAGTTAAATTAGAATCCAAATATCTACAAAAGAAGTAATGAGCATTTTATCCAGCTGGCAGCCTGGAAACTCTTTGTGTACTTTTGGGGTCTAATTACTGTACAACAACTGAGTGATGGACCAAGTACAGCTCCATTCATATTAAATTACACACTAGTAACCTGAAGGAGGGATGATAATGAAGGTTCAGAAAAAATGGGAGAACAGTAAGAAAATGAATTTTCATATACATTTTATCCTTTCTTAAACAATCGCAGTGACATCATCATCTAACATACAGTATGATATGAAAAGCAAGTCACACAAGGAACTGATCTTCTAGGCAGCTTCTTTTTGGGGTGCCTTCCCCAGTGATCTCTACTGCACAGAACTGTAGAGCAAATTAAGAGGTGGTATATGCAGCTGAAACTCCAGTGATGTCTATATTTACCATGGAAAAGCTTCAAATCTCTCCAATTGTTTGTAAATTGTACTAAGCTGTGTGTTGGAGGAGCAGAAACACAATATGGGAAGGATTTAAGAGTCATTGTTTAAAACAACTGAATAAAACTTCAAGAAATGGCTGTGCAAATGAGATTCTTTAATCAATACGAAAGAACGTGCCCTTTGAGGAAACAGGGAGTTCCAAGTAACCCAAAGAATAATTTTTAATTGAAGCTGCCCACACCAATGTCTTAAAGGATATGTATGTATTTAATGATCTTCTCTGGTATTGTTCCAGCAATAATTCTCCATAATACAGACACAGATGCACTAAATTTGCCAAGACTGTGAAGCATAATGGCTGGTACAGTGTGCTTTTCTGGGGAGCACTGAAATCAAATTCACAGATTCACACGGCTTTTAGGAGCTGAGTTGTCTGCAGGCTGAACAAAGATTTCCGTTTGGGAGGATGCTCTCATTCTCCTTTGTCATTGTAACAAAAGTCACTGATTAACAATGCATTCAATTGTTATGAGATGAATTACGGGATTTTTCACATTTATTCTTAATGTCATCCCTTTGGTTTTCTGATTACTCATGAATTTTCCTGAGTACTTTTCTGTATTCTCAAATAAAATTTAATGTTATGTATTTTGTTTCGGTCCATATGAGGTTAAGTTTCAGCCTAGTGGAACTTTGAATATTGGCACTGGTTACCTAGAGAAGAGTATAGATTATTATTTTTTAAATTTGACATCTTAATGTGAGGCAGATTCTTTTGAAATAGTGTCTCCCTCTGATTTATGACCATAAGGATTTGCTTATGATTCATAAGAAAGATGCCCAATTGCTGATTTTGGATCAAGAACTTGTACCAAAGGCCTGCAAAAGAATAAACTTTTTGTGTTTTGCCTTTGGTTTTCTTCCTCTTCTGAACTGTGCTTTTCCTGTTTAAGAGGCACAGTCAAGCGTGTCCATTCTGCTCCTTATGATTTACAATAGAGTTGTCAGACTTTAGTTAACTCTAGTGATCAGCTAGATATAATGGGTTTATTTATATGGTTTATTAGCAGCATAATCGTTCTGTATTACACTGACAGATAAAAGCACTGTAAGTTTTTGCTGCAAACACTATATGGCCAGGAGACTGTGTTGTTGCCATCGATGTCACTGAGGAAATATTTTGTCCCTCCCACTTCATGTTTTCTTCTTGACCTTTAGTAATAGTTTATGAAAATGTTCACTTTATATGGGGTGAAAATGTCTATAGTTATGAGTTACAGGTACAGAGATCAAGCAACAGAGTCTTCTACTTTAGACAGTTTAGGAAAAAAAACAAACCAGGGCAAACTAGTTTTTGTGTCTTTAACTTATTCAGCAGTTTACTTTCTACTCAATTCCTGCTTTCTGTTTTTGCAGATTCCCAAACTGACATTTACTCTTGCATTCTCTCTGTTACACTAACAAATTTCTGTTTCACACCAGCAAACAAACCAACTTAGTAATTTCTAAATGATGGTGTGTCTCCTGTAGATCTATATGATGGAGTCACCTGCCTTTCCTGACTTGTGCTTTCCAATATCTCTTCATCTCATCAGGTACCTCTCAGAGATGTGAAATACCTAGTCTGAAAAAGTCAGATGTTTCACCACTAAGAATATGTTTGATAGTATGAATTACTGACTTAGAGTGAATTTTCAGGGTGCAGTTCTTAGAATTTGTTCAGCATGTTGGCAAATCTTCCCCCTGGTGTCATTTGGAGGTTGCAGTGTGCTTTGTGCTTACATCCACAGAATGGGTTGGGTTTGGATTTGACAGAACAGTGATATTATAACAAAATGCCTGGTCTTCAATCTGTGTGGCTTTAACACATAGACCATGCAACTAGCAGTAAACATTCTTGCCTTCCTTGACACTTGTTTGTTGCAACCAAACAAATTTTTTTCTTTAGCTAGAGAAAATAAGTTGTTGTAGTTAGTTCTTTAAGACAAAAGAGTGTGAGGCTGGCTAATAATAAGTGGAAACTGTGCAGATAGCTTATGTGCTGACAGTTTTTTTCTGGAACGATGATTAAAGGCATTGAGTTCCAGATCTGATCAATATAAAAAGTAGTCCAGTGCTTGCTGGACCCGGCAAACATTTTCATCAGATTTGGCTTCAATCTGTAGTGAGACATGTTTACAGAAATAATTTCTAAAGGCTTCTCTTATCAAAAGGAAACTTTTATTATTTTTGATAAAAAATGCCTATCTCCTAAACTGCATTATTTAAAACTGAAATAGAAGGCTGTTTTCTTTTAGCTCCTTTGAAAACTCCCTAAGAAACTTTCCTTGAATAAAATATATTCTCTTTGATTCAAACAGGCCTGCTTTCCGCATTTAATTATCATTGTAACACTGCAGGCTTTAATTCTATTTCCATTATCACCTTAACTCTAATCCTACCCCAGCTCCCTATGTGACTGATTCCTTTATTCAGAATGTGGCTTTCGCTAAAACAAAAAAAGCTGAACCAAAATTTTTGAATTTATGGCACACTTCTTCAAAAGCCAGCTGCAGCACATAGCCCCAGGTAACAGCTGAGCAGGGATGCAGGTACCAGACACACACAGAGCCACGTGTGTGGGATCCCTCAGGGGCTGCATCCACGCCTTCCTGTTCATCTGAGCCAGAGCTCTTGCTAAATTCTGGGGCCAAGAGTAGCAGCAGGACCTTAATCCCCTCTGTGTTAGAGAGAAGCTCCTCACGTCCCCCCTCTGCACGGCACAGCTGCACAGCCACACTGCACACGTAAGGCATGGAAGGGGAACAGCACTTCAAGGGACCTGCTCTCTTCCAATCAAAATTTCTAGATGTCAATGTTTGTTCCCTTTTGAGTTGGAGGCAATTGGTTTGTTTGTGTCTTAAAATTGTGACATTCTGCCTTCCTTGCCCCTCAGCTCCTCTTTCTTCTCGCTGCCCATATCTCATTGCAGTGGTCCATCCTCATGAGCACTTTCTCTCACTTTTGACTTTGCAGGGAAAGTGGCCTGGCAAAAGACCAGTCATGCCTTTCTGCCAGTTTCTCCTTCAGCTTTGTTTCACCAAAGTCAGAAGTAAGTGTGATTATAGTAAGTGCAGTTGTTGATATATTTTCTTCATTTTGAGATTGGACCATCTAATTTGGCAGCTTTTGAAGTGTGTTGCCTAGCTCAGATAGTAAATGTTTTATAGAACGGACGAGGTTTGAGTTTGAAGGTGCCAGTGAAATAAGGAGTAAATGAATAAAACTCAAACTGTCCTCATTTCAAGGTGATCATTATTTAGCCAGAAAATTGAAAGACTGCAACAGGACATACTAGAACTTTTTCTTCTTATTTTGATGTTACTCAATCAGCCTAGGTTAAGCATACTTGTGAGTGTGAAATGAGATAGTAAAAGAATTAGTGGACTATGCTGCCATTTTTTGTCTTCATAGAATGAGCAGCAAGCGGGGTTATTCCTCTGTTTGTTTGATTTTGAGGTAATATGACTTTTTACTTTGGATTGTGACAAACGCTGTGACCAGAATAGTAATGCTCAGTGATATGGATTCCTTAGTCATTCCAGTTTGGGAATGAGACTATCAAAGCAGCAGTTTAGTCCCCGAACCAACTGAGGAATGCAACTGCAGTGTTCTAGGAAAGACACCCCTCTGCTTTTTGGTAATGTTTTGCTGCTTCTTTATTCTTTTGATTATACAGTAATATTGATTTAGATTAAATTTAGAAGGGAAACAAGGCTTCAGGGAAAGCTCACTATGATAGGCATCAGCAGGGTGCTAAATATCTGGATGTCTTCTGTAAGATGCAATGAAAAGCTGCACTGGTCTGCTGCCTCCTCTTCACCTCCCACTTCTGGCTGCTTACCTGCTTTCTTCCTTCAGAACGTAAGCAGCATAGTTTTTCTTAGGTTGAACTGCTCATTCACTTCAATGATTTGATAAGTGGTGGATCAAACTGAGTAATATCTGCATCCCATTGCCAGCCCTTCAGCCAGTTTTTCAGCTGCTTTACCAAACATGAGATAGGCAGGTGTTTGCAGTACCTGGCAAAGTGGATAATGGAACATTCCTCCTTCACTCTTCTCATCACTACATCTGATAGGAGTGTACTAAGCAAAGTGACTTTGTTTTGTCTTTCTTTCCCAGGGAGATACAATGACTAGTTTGTTTGTTTCTAGATAACATTGTGTCAGTACGTTTGATATGAAAGTCAGTATGAGTGGATGTGCTCTTTCTTGGAACAAAAGGTAAAGAGATTTGTCTCCCCAGCCTGAGTTCCTCAGTTCTGGAGCAGCCTGAGAACACTTTTTCTCCTGCACAGAGAAGAGATGTTTAAAGAAAAGCCCATAGTGTAAGAGAAGCAAACTTGTTACTAGTCTTCATCCTGACCTTACAGCCATCAAATGTGAGTCCAAGCCAGTGGTACTGATAGGAAGTTCTGTATGGAATTTCAGTTTTAGGTGACTATCTGGGAGAGGCCAATTAAGATGAAACAGCCTCCAGGTGAAAGGAAGAGTTTTAAACAAACGTCTCAGGTGCAGCTGATTTTGTTTGAGAGGAATCAAATGAGGGTCAGCAATATTTCCTTACAATTCAAAAACTTAAAAGTCTAAACATTATTATCTGTCTTGAAATTATTAAGTATCCTGTTATGCATTTACCCTGTGGTGTATTTGTAAAGGTACTTTATGTAACTCCTGTAAATACAATGTAATGATAAAATACGATTTTAAAGATAAACTGGTCTGAAATGTTAATAGTTTAGGTAACCCTAGGCAGACAATCAAAGGTAATGTTGCCCTTTTGATGAAGCTCAAGGCAGAGCTTTAGGAGGAGAGATGTAGTTAGGAACATAATAACGTGTATAAAACCATCAAATACATAGCTTACATTATAAATCAGCATAAAACCCAAAAGGTATTTTTAAATCTTCTTGCTCAGGGAATTCTGAATGTAATACCATACGTTCTCATCACGCTAAAAATATACTCTGTGGATTACTCTAATTAAGCCATATTAGATACAGCTTAAATCTATTTTACAAAGATGTTTAATTTTAATAAATATCAACATTCAGTGATTAGCAACGGCTGCTGATCACCAACACCTGTGGCTGGGCTCGGTGGCCAGGAGGTCATTGCTGGGGGCTGTGCAGGGGCAGGAGAGCTGCTGCTCTGGATCAACCAACATCCCCCCCAAAGGGCCTCAGGAAGGCTCGTTCCTGCTGGTTCACTCGGCCCGGAGCCCACCATGGCTGCAGCACCTCTGACCTGCTGCTGGGGCTTCACCTGAGACACCTTCTGCTCTGTGCTTCTCGGGACAGCCTCAGCTTGGTGAGTGGGGGCTGTGGGGGTGCCCCAAACTAATCCCCTGATGTTGAGGTGCTGGGAGAACACTGTTTGAGCTCTTTGGTCCCACACCAGCCTCGAGGGTTCTGGTCGGAAAGCAAAACTGAACTGGTTCTGTCTTCAGAGACAGGCATTTCATGTGGACAGAGGAATTGGTTTTTATGGAGTTGGGCCCCTGGAAATCAGGTTTTGCAAAAAATAGTTTTTTGGCTTGTTTTATTGAATTTCTGACTCTATTTAAACTTGGAGTGAGAGGTATTTGGGGGCCATTTTCTTGTGTTGGCTTTGCTTCCATGATTAAGAATTGGATTAGAGATGAAGAACAATTAGAAGGGGAATGAGCTTGAGAGAGTGGATTTGATTCCACAAGAGAGCAGATAAAGTAGAGGGAAACAATTACAGTGTGTTCTTCTTGCCTGTATTTAAAATTGCTCAGTACAGAAAGACACCACTGGTCTATGTGTGCTTTCCTCTTCAGTCATGTTTTTTCAAGGCAATGTAATCTGAAAGATTCAGCATATTTAAGCTTTTAGTTTTACTTATTAAATTTTGAGATTTAAGTTACCACTAATCCAGAAACAAAACCCTTACAATGACCTGCCTCTGAGTGTAGTAATAGTATAATTTGCGATAACATATTTCTATATGGAAACAAAAACTTTCACCTGCCCTCTGCTGGAAAAAAACCGAAAAGCCTATAAAGTGAACCTCCTCACCAAGGACTACACCTGTTTCCTATGTGCTAGTAATAAAGACATTTGCAGTGCTAGTTCTTTATAAAAAAGAATTTGCAGCTGTGTTGCTGACTTCCTTACTGTGTGTGGTACAGGCAGAAGAAGTTTTTGGTCCTTTTTTTTGCTGCAGTATCAGTAGGGTAAAAGATTTTGTCATTTTGTGTTTAAGTTGTTGACTGCAAAATAATTTAAGACAAGAATAGTAGGATCAGTTTGGTTATAACACAATAAGCTTGGTATAAAAATACCTAAGTAAGAGAAGTCGTTCTGGTTTTGGTGGGTTTAGTTTGATGCTATTTATGTGTGTGGAGGGAAATAAAATGTTTCTATTCATTTTCTTTTGCTAACAGACAATACATTTCTTTTACTACATATTGAAGCTGTTATCCAGGTGACTGTTAACAGCAACAACAAATGTCCCATGTCATTTAATTTATTGCTTCTCCATTTTTCTTATGTAGCTGCTTTGGTTCCTGGCAATAATGTACACATGTTCTAGCCTTTTCCTGCAAGAGGTTCAGAAGAGTTGTCTCTTGCAGTAAGCATGGGAGGTTTACCATCCTCCTGCACACCCCTGGAGATAAGGTGGCCAGAGTTCACACCAAAACAATGCACGTCCTATAGCTGGTGATTGAGGCAGGCAGAAACTCATCCCTAATAAGTGTTTCTTTTGCTAGGATAATTGAGTTTATGTAGCTATATTTTTCAAGCCTATTCTCACATTTAGGAATCTGTCAAATCTCGGATGTGTAGAATGTACTGCTGTAAGGTGTTCACTTCAACTTCAGGAATTTCAGGGTGTGAAAATAAGCTTTTTTTTTTTTTTTTAATTTGACCCTGATTATGTACAAATGGAGTTGTTCCTTGGAAAAAGAATTGGAAGATGGGGGAAAATGTGGATAGTTTGGACTCAGAATTGTCTTTAATTTGCATAAGGAATAAACATTCTTCTTTACCACTATTAAGCCCCTGATCTGCTTTTTCCTTAAAAATTTCTTGTGAGGCTGGACAAGTAGTTTGAAACTGTTGGTCTTGCTGGTATGTTCATATAACTTTTTTTTTAATTTAGTCTTTACAACACAATGCTTTTGTTTAATAATTTTATCTTTTCACTTTTGCTTTCAAAGCTTTACTGAGCTTGATAAAAAATTCAATTCTATCACTGACTTAAGAATGTGGGGTTGTCTAGTTTCTCTTCTTTAATACAAATAGAACGAAATTACTGTTATAAATCACTTTTTGTGGGTAAAACTGAATTGAAAACTACATGAAAATAGAAAATACTATAAGAAATAAATGTAAGATTTTCAGAGACTTTTGTAATTTTGTATTATAGAAAAAAAATACTTCAGTCTCTCTGAGAAAAGTTATTAAAAAATCCCCCAAAACCTATGGGGAGGGCATGCACCTGGGTATTTTTAGCAGTTTCCTTAATACAATTTGTTACAATGTGCTTTACATCATAAAGAGAAATTAAATGATGGGAATCAGTGTAATTGGGTTCACCAGTTCCTCATATTTGCTTGAATATAAACCATCTAGCCTTTATGCTCAGAGCATGCTCAGAGGAAATTAAACAAGGCAGATATGATAGGAAAACATAAAAATGTATTGATTAAGCTCTCTGGGAGCTTTGGTTCTACAGTAATATTCAATCACATGTCACCTGCAGTGCACTAAATGAGTTCTAAAAGTTTTTAATACTCCACATCACCAAATAAATCACTGCAAATCACTGGCTGCTGCAGTTCTCTTTCTATCAGGAATGTTACTGTAAATGAGTGTTAAATTTGTTCATTAGAGTTATGCTTTTGAAAATAGGGAAGGAAAAGTTCTTAACTTTGTTTTAGGTGAAAAATTGCACTTCAAACTGGCAGGTTTCTACTGCTGCCTGTGTGGAGTGAAGTTCTAAGTGTGCATTTCAGTAAGAAATAAGTATCTGCCAGCTTTTAAGTGTGATAGTCCCCCAGCAGGGACAGCAGTGCTGTGTGCATTGGAGCTGGGCTCTCTTTGGCTCCTTGTGCTACTAAATGTTCCAGTTAAGGAAGCAATTGTACTTTTCTGCTGGACAAGTGAAAACAAGCAATAAAGTAGTGGGATTAACTTGCATGTTTTTACTTGTTTTTGTAGTGCTGGCAACTTTGAGAATTAAAGTATTTTTAGTGCAAACTGAACAAGTATGGTGAGATAATAAGTGTGAATCAACAGTGATTTTTGCCCCCATTTCAAAATGCCAGCCATTTCATAGTACAAAATAACTATGTTTGTAGCATTTAATTAGGGTTTACCTATAATTGGGGTTAATAAGCAACATTGAATTTATGGTATGTCACTACTACCCACATTGATTTGCTATGTGAAAATATCTGAAACTGATTAGTTATCTCTTATAAAGACTTTCCTTTTAGGCACTAGGATTGTCCACATGGGAGCTCAGCAGGAATATGAAATACATGGTAGAGAAACACTTAACCTACCAAATAGTCTTTAGAGGAAAAAAAAAAAAAACCTGAAAGAATAAATGTTCCTTTGGAGCTTTGAGCCTTGAGAACATATTTCTACAGAGCCATTCCATCTCCTCTGAGAGGTGGAAATGCCCACAGTCTCTATTGATGTGAATGTTTGTGTAAGGGTTTGATTTTTTAAGGTGGTGGTGTAGTTTTAGGAAGTTAAATATTAGAAAGTTGGGGATTCTTCCCCTGCCCCTTAAGTATTCTAATACTCAGGGGATTCATTTTGGAGGATGTAATATATCTTAAGCTTGTCAGTCTGTATTAAATAATTTTCAAGTTGTTCAACAAATAAATTATGCCATTTTCAAATGTCATCAGAAGTCAATGAGATCTTCCTGACTCAGAAATTATGCAGGTTCTAAACCTGCTTAGCTTTGGTTTCTCCAAAATAGAATTGAGGTATCTGTGCACCTTTTGAAGATACAGGTTAATTATCCAGGATTAGCTCCAGTTATATTATGTATAGTTTAACTTTTCTTGCACTGTAATTCATTATTTCAAATAGCCTCACATCAATCATTGTAAGCACCATTAACAGGAAAACAAATAAAACCCTAAAGCCAGCAAACAAAAGAAGTGATAGGAAATGTAACAACAGCATGTTTATAGTGGCAATCAACCCCTAGGTTTGGTAAAAAGGGGTTTCCTTTAGTTGTGTTTGTATTTCCCCCAAAACAAGGAAAACTTAGTGGAAATGAGTTTGTAGAATCTATTCGTCTCTTCATTCAAGCTACTGTAGTCTGTAACTTGATTCAGGAGATTATTAACCTAAATATTTGGCTTTTTCAAAGATCAGTGCTTTTTATTTGAAAAGGATTATCCATCTAATTTTATTTTTGATTGCCTTTAGTCATCAGGTTCACGTCAGATTGCAAGTAAATTACTGTCTAAGAGTTTCTTCCTTGTGGTGAACTGGCATATTTAGGAGAGGTTGCAAGGAGACTCACTGCTGCTTAAAATGTTGTTACCACTTCTGTTCCCTCCCTTAGGCCCATTAAACAGCCATTAATTTGCAGCATCGATTCACAGCCAATATCTTGCAGTGGATTTTTCTCAATAAATATAGCAGCCTTAAAAATGAAACATGGAAATGCTATAATGCATTTTTCACTGAACTCTTTTGTTGTCTGTCTGAGCATGTTGGGCTTGTGCATTTGAATAATTAATTTTCTTTTTTGAGATCTAGTGAAGATAGTCTTTGGAGCTGATATTTCCACAGGAAAATTCAATTCTTTTTGTAGCTCTGAAAGGTGTGGAGTGCATAATGACTGTGATAATTAGCCCAGAGTTTGGCATTATGTTGGAAGTGATGTTTAAGGATTACAATTCAATTGCTTTTTGTTGCAGTGTATGTTTGGAATCTTAGAGCTGACTTGCATTTTACTTGTTTGGTGGGTTTTTGGTTTGCTAGAGGTCCTGAAGGATCTGAAGTATAAGGCCAGTTTTCTGTAACTGGCCAAGATTTTGGTATATCACTGATTTTGCTGAAATAATTAATGCATGTGCATAGTGTAAATGCTAAATAGCATAATTATTATATTAAATAAATACTTAGCACTGAACATAGCACTAAAAACTAGGTTTGACTTATCTTTATGCAGTTACTTGCTTTATCTGTGAGAAAAGATGATTAAACATATCAGTGGGGGATTTATTACCTAAAACTACTTGGGCTGTGAGGAAAGGAGAATATTAGAAGCAGCTGCTGTTTTTAATCAGTATTAGGTGTAAGGATGTGTTTGGGGACATAGGGTTAAATGTAAAATAGAAGAGCATTGACTAAAACCTTGTGAAGTAATGAGATTGACATATTTCCTCATGACACACTGTATTCTACTACTGAAACCAGGGAAAATCTAGAGGCCTTGTCATCTAAATAGGGATCAATATTTCCTTTGCACGTACAATAGTAGGATCTTGGTAAGAGTAATAGTCTGGCATTTCCTAAAATGTCATATGGATATAATAGAAAATAGTGAATGGTCTTCAGTAAGTGTTGTAACTAATTATTGTGGTCTGAGTGTTCCTGTTAATAGAAATCAGTTATACCATGCTGGCACCTTGAGGAAGATGCTCTTCCTTCTATCCCCATCTGTTTTCAAAAGCTTAAGAAAAATCCTTGTTGAGAAACACCACAATTTTTTTTTCTATTCATGGACCTCTTCTGTTCTTTGGACAATGCTCTTGGGCACATGGTGTGATTCTTGAGCTGTCCTGTACAGGGCCAGGAGTTGGACTTTGATGATCCTAGTTCCTTTCAACTTAAGATATTCTGTGATTCTATGACCTTAAAATTCTCATTATATAAACTAACTACTGGTGGAATCTCAGCAGGGAAGAGCATTAATAGGGCTCACTGAAAAGAACCTTCCAAGATGTTGTTAAGCTTCTTGACAGTTGATCCACCTCTCATTTTTGCCATATGATTTTCTCTGTGTCTGCAAATACAAATCCTCAGGAAAGGGTGTTGATGATGGCAGTGAGGAAGAAGAGGCAGAACCTGCTTAATCTTTATTATTTGTCCTGAATTTTGTACTATGAACTAATTTTTGGAAGAAGTAATCAGAGATGGATATTCATCTTGCAAGTGAATAGCAGTGTAGGAGGGTACACATTCTCTGCAACATTGTAGAGCAGGGTTTCAGTGGGATATGTCCTACTTCACCCCTTCTTCAATGTCAAGTTAAACTGCAGGGGTCTTAGCTGGTGTGTAGTGGGAATTTTTGATAGCATAGTGAACTGTAATAACTGTATGTTTCCCCTGAAATCTTTGCAGAAGAGAGCAAGACAAGTTGAATCTTTCTACTGAGTTGTCTGTGAGACACAATTAATGGCTAAACAAATACTTCACTTTTACATCTGTTCATATCTTTCTTCAGATAGTAATTTCCATAGATTCTGCCAAGTGTCAGCTTTCTAGGAGGAAAAGATAACTTTTTGCCCTAATAACCCCTGAATCTTCAGAAACTGGTTTGGAGAAACATTTGAAATACTCTTCATTCACAGAAATTAATGACTTAACACTCCAATTCTCAGTGGTGCTCTTGGGCGCAGGAAAGCATTTATATATATTTACTTTCACATTAATGCAGGCTAACTCATTTTTAGCCTCACTGGGACAGTCTAAATGCTCCTTATTTAATTAGAAAATGACTGTTCTCAACATGTTAAGGAACAGCTTACTGACAGTTACAGATAGCATATATCCCCTTTAGTGAGATAATAACAAATGAAATTACAAACATGTTATATAAAACCAAAATGATGTCAGAAGTAATACTTGTTTGCTTTCTCTAGCCATTTACTATTATACTTTGGCAATTAACATTGTCTTATTTTTCTTCTGAAATGTATCCTTTTTTTCCTAAAGAAAAAACCCCAGGTTGTTTTCATTTTATTTTCTTTGAAATTGAAGAGAACAATGTTTTTATCAATATTTTTAAGGACCTGCTAAAGGAAAAAATGGCATCTGATGCATCCAGTAATAGCACATGTTTTGATTAGTCAGTTCTTGGAATGCTCCTTTTTGTTTTGCTCTCAAATAAGTGAGTGGCATTGAAGAATTACTTTTTTCTCCTTTGTACTGAGGAAAATAAAACAAATAAACAGAAGCTTGTGATTTTCCCCCTGGAATCTTAGTTCAAGTAGATCAGTGTGGTTTACAAGCTACTAAACTTGTTTCAGCAGATACTTTGCTCCTGTAACTGTTCAGGTAATGTTACTGCAAGTTGATGCTTAGAAATCTCACTAAAACAAGACTCCCTATATCCTTATGGGATAGATCCACTTTATTGATTTCCTTTTACAAACAGCCAAGTTGGAAACAGAGTATAATTATCTTGCTGAGGATGATAGCAGTGAGTAGCCAGGCTCAGAATATAATTCAGGTGAACAACTAAGATCAGTGATGGCCTTTTCATGAGCTGTGTGTGGCCAGGGTATCACACCAGCAGTGTTGACTTCTACTCATCCCCCTGATCAGTGGGCGAGGACAGATGTTCAAGGGACAAGTTACCTCAGCAATTGGCAGAGGTGGCAAGGGGATGTGGTGAGGAAATGTGATTTCATTGCTATTCCTACACTGTTGGGAGAAGAACTTCTATTTGCTGTAGTCAAATGGAGGCATTTCTCCACCTCTGAAATAAAATGGGTAAAGGATATTTGAAAAGAGACAGTTAAATGCAATTTATTAGTACAAGTCAAAACTGCCTTTCCCTAATTTGTCTTTTTCCTCTGACAAAAATTTATAGCCTATACAGATTCGAACTTTCTTGCAATTCAGATAACTTCTACAATAGAAGAATAAGCCTCTTAACAAGATTGAATTTGCTATTGTGCAAGTTACAAGCTGAACAAACAGAGATTGGGCAAGTTTCTGTTCATTCATGTGCCTCCTTTAAAAAACAAATACCAGTTTAATATAAATGGAAATGAGGGCAGTGTTAGTGTGGACATAAGTCTTGATCTATTGTAACCTAATAATGAAAGCCACACTGTTCAGAGTATAGATAAATGAAATAAAGTCATAGGGTGGCTTGGAGGTTTTTTTAATAAGTATGTGAATCATTAGTTTTAACTTAGATTTTTATCCCTTTATTTGCTCCCTGTGATTTTTGGAAAAGCTATTATTTATGGAAAAGCAGGTATTTGCCTCAAAAAAAACCCACATCATCCTACTCTATACAATGTATAATTGTTTCTGTTAAAAGATGAAAATAATGTGGCAAGATATTTGAAAAGAAAGTTCCTGGCTGACTTCATAAACTTTAATATTTATATAACCTTTAAGCAGTCAAGAGACTATGCCTAATGACAGTCAACTAACAGCTTGACCTTTATTCACTGGAAGAATGGTAACACACTTAGAGGAGCTTTGTTTCAACAGCAACCTAATGTTGAATTTCTTTGGGCTTTCAATGTACAGTGAGCACACTGAAATTTGTCTGGAGTCTGGAAGTGTATTATTTCCATTTTATAAGTCCTGCACAGCCACAGAATAGAGGGCTTAAAAAGCAACCTCATTAAGATTTTTGAATTCTAGTTTCATGATTTTGCTCCTAATTAAATGTGAAGTATCCTCACTTTTAAAAAACAATAAAAGGGCTACATATGCAAATTGACTATTACCATATCCAAAATCTTTGTTAATCAGAGTTTGATAATTTGTATGTGTATGCAAAGCCTAAACATGGTGCCATTTTTTCCTTTTTATAGAGCAATTAATCATACTGTCATAGAAGTTTGAAATAATTATAAAACTGAGCTTGAAAAATTAAGATTAAATACTTTCAAAATACTAAACTGAGATGTTTTTCTCAAATGTACACCAGAAGGACAAATAGTATCTGAATGTCAGTGGGTCCTGCATGTTGGTTTGAAACATACTGAAGTGATTATTTGCAGTATGAGGTTAGTTTTAAATAGCTGTTACTAGTTCAGTTCAGACACTAATGCATAGGCACAACTGATTCATAAAAAACCCTGCTGGACAGCTAATTTTTGAATGGACAGCACTTTCAGTCTTGAGATTTGTAGCCATTCTAAAGGAAACTGCTCTGTATTGAGTTTAACTGACTGGAGTGGCTTTATAATACAGCACGCATTCCCCGGCTTTCCTTTTGGGGAATAAAATGCCATGAAGGGGACAGAATCTCATAATCCTCTGAAACCATGGATTTCCAAGTAAGAGAATAAGCCTCTTATGTAACTGGGGACTCTTGGGAATGGAATGTTACCATCTATTTACTGTTACGACTTCTTGTGAGAAGTGTGTTCATCCCCCTGGGCAAGCCTGTTCCTGGGTCTGAAGGGTGTGTGAAGGGAAATACTGGCTAAGTCCCCCAGCTGGCTCATTTTGGGACTGTCAGGAGTGCCTGTAGGTACCTCAAACCTCTTCTTGCTCTCACTGAGATAGTAAACATCCGCTGAAGGTTGTCTGGATAGAAGCAGGCTGAATGTACAGTGTTTCACTATTTCTTTATTAATTCCAAATTCTGCTTTCTCAGGATGCGTTTGGCTTTCACATATTTCTCTGCAGAAAGCACTTTGAGCAGCCTGTAGTAAAGACATCACTCTGTGAGCTGATGTGGGCCTTGGCTTTGTAAAGATGCTCTGACACTTTAGTATGAGTAACTTTAAGGAAATCAATGCTTCAAATAGTTTTTGTTACTGCTTTTCAAGCTACGGAGTTCATGAAATTTAAAATGCTTAATTAATCAAAAGGACAGAAGAAAATTGCTTTTGCAATTGGCCTTCTATTCTTTTGGCTTGTAGACCTCCAACACATAGCTAATGTGCAAGCCCTTGAGGGACTAATGACTACTTAAATGAATATTTACTAGGAACAAACCCAAAGATTTTGGCCACAGTAATCATGATTAAGATCCTTCCATTCACACATGCTAATCTTGCTGTCTTCAGGGATGTGATGGTGTCCTATTTACTTGTATTACCTGTCAAGACAGAGCTACTGGAGAGCATATAGCTGTGTATACTGATGTGCTGTAGAATGCTTTATAAGACTTAGCAAAAAGAAAACCCCAAACCAAAAACTGCTGAAACATACGGGTGATGCTGAAAATCCTGTTGAGATTCATATGTGTGATGAATAAGCTGCACAGAGTTCCTGAGAGCTTTCATGATTTTAACACAAAGAAAAATATTGAAAAAGTGAGGTTTTTCATTTGTGCAAACTCTAATACAAATTACTGTCAGAACCAAAGCCCATGCACTTAGCTTGCTTCCCCCCACCACCTTGTAAATATCTATGCACAGCCAAAACATATATAGTGCAGAATTTCAGCACCGAATATACTGAAAAGGTTGCTTGCTACTTTTTCATGTCTGTTTAACTTGGGTATTTTTAACTTGTAGAGGGTTTAATTTATCACTATATTAATACCTACAGTACCTTGAGCCTTTGGAGACTCATCTACAACTGTAACTCCAGCCCAAGATTGAAGTCCCGTGTTTCCCTGTGGGCAAATGCATCTAGAGCTCCCCAAACTTCCTTCATTGCTCATATGTGCCTGGAGGATGGTTGGTCACATATTTCCAGTGCAGTCCCTCTCTCTCTGTGGACACGAATGTGTCTGTTGCCTGCCATGCCCTTCATTGTAGCGATTGAAGCGATGAGATCTGACTCCTCGAGTCAAGCACTTGGCTTTATCCTCCTCCTCAATATGCTTATTAAAATGAACTAGAGGTTAGTTAATTTTAAAGGCCTGAAGAAGGATTATTAAGGAGCTGATTAAGTCAATTAGGCTGCTTTGGGAATCCTTTTTGCTGTGTTGTTGTTAGCCAAGAACCTTAATAGGACAATTAGGATTAATTAAAATCGGCCTGATTGATTAGGATATATAAACCTGCACGTGAACTACAGTGGTGTGGTTGTGTTTGTACAGTCTGTGAAGGGGAGGCATTGGATGCTGAGGTTTGTGTTTCTGAAAATATTAATGGTATGCACTTATGAACAGGATGCTTTTGGAAACTGAGGGGGCAGTTGTTTTTAATAGTGATGATTCCACATAAGTGAAATTAAGTTTTCTGCGTCTCCCTATTGGGATTAACAGGACACAAGACTGAACATAAAAACAGCAGATGGATTTTGCTGTATATATGTGTGAAATGACATGGTGGGTGGGGAAATCAATCCTTATTTTGCTTCTAGAATGGTGTGACTTAAACTCACTATGATGACTCAGAAGGTGGCAATGGTAAGGTGAGGGAGGAGGGCACTAAAGCCAGGCCTTCTGTGCTGCCTTTGGGGAGCCTCTCTTTTTTGGTGGAGCTCCCAAGACAGGTGGCTGAGTTGGCATCAGAAATCAGTTTCTGTGGGCAGAGTGACCATCACAATGAGCTCGTTTCTTTTGGATGTTTTTAAACAGCTGATCTCCAGGAACATTTGCACACTTGTGTAATGGCTGTTTTAAACTGTGCCAACACCATAGTTAATAGATTCAGCCATATGCTCACACAACCCTGGGATCCTAACCCCTTTCACTGTAATACAGTTCGTGTGCAGACACGTTATGGGAAAGAATATGGAGGGAATGGCCATGTGGCTTTCCATCCTCTGGGGAAGGTAGAAGGGTGTTAAGCCCCTTGCTCTTTCAAGGACCAAACAAGATCTCTCTTCATCTAAAGCATGGCTCTGCTCTTGCTTGCTTTTCATATGTCACTTCATTTTTGATTACTTCTGGAAGCTTTTCGTATCTGGTGTTTTGTCTCCTTGAAATAGCTTGCTTGTAGAGCAAACTCATTTAATATGGGAAAGGTTATCCAAGGAATACGCCTTAAAGCTTCCTCTGTTTTACTGCCAAGGAACACAAATAGCTCCACTATTCGTTCGGTTTCTTTATCCAAGGTTTTCTTCAGACGTTTTCTGTGCAGGAGAACATACAGAGCCTTCACTAGACATCAGCAAGGCTTTAATCTGCAACAGGATTTTTTGCTTTAAGCAGTTGGATCCTAGGCAAGTGTCATCAGTCAAAATTTCTTCAAGTGCTTCCAAAGAAGTTACTTATTAATGATGGAGAAAATTAACTAATCTTTCACAATACTTATAAGCATCTCTTCACTTACTGCCCTGCTGAACTAGTGCATGTCTAGGTAAGAGTGCTGTCTCTCTTCTTGGTAGGATCTATTTCCAAAACTATGTATATTCCACCTTATTAAGGAATACCTTCAAATATTATCTCCAGTGTCAGTACAGAGCAGAGTCAGCTTTTCACATTACTGTTTGAAAATGTTAAGGTTCTTTACTTTTATTCACGTGTTAGGAAATAAAAGAGGAATCCCTGCTTCCAGGAAGCAGCATTTAGCAACATTTGGTGTTTAACTAAATAGGATTTTATCCTGTGACATGTACTGTCTGAAGTGATCTACATGGTCCTGGGGTGTGTCCTAATCTGCAGGATTTCGGCTCTTAAAGACACCGAGAGGTGAGGAGAAAAGAGAGGGAGAAGCAGGAGATAATGGTGTCACTGAAAAAAAAAATCTTACGCTCTTTTTATCCTGGGAAAAAAAAAATATTTGTTGGGGCTAATACTCCCTAAGACACAGTAAGACTACCCTAGTTCCATAATCTAAAAAGGCAAAAGTAATCATCCAGAAGATTAATTTTTTTTCTAAGTTATATTGGAGCAAATCTTAGTAGAATCCTCACAACAGCAAGATGTTAAGATGATACTGGATGTCATGTATATTTTTTCTGCTCTCTAAAATCTCATGCTGTTCTGAGAAGTTCCTGTATATTGTCATGAGATGCCTGAAAAGTCATAAATCCCTTTCAGGGATTGTAATTGTGATTGTCTCTGGTGCTAAGTAAGCTTTTTTTAGGTCTTTCTAAACTTCAAGTAAATCCAAACAAAGATATAAAAAAAGCTTAAGATGACACATGTATGTGGTATTGCATTCCTGGTTTTCATTACTGATGCAGGAAAAGATTATAGAAAGCTTTAGTACTTATTTTCCTTAACTTTTTCCTCTATTTTTTATTAACAACCAACCTTTCATTTTCAGGGCTTTATTTACTCTTAAACATCCTCAGCTTTTAAAAGAAATGATATCTGCCCTAAATCCTGAAGTATTAATAATTGTAAATTTGCATGATATAATACAAATTAATAACTTAAAATTCCCTGTTTTCACCAATAGGTGGTGGTGCTGCTAGCTGATTCTTTATCTGGTGCTTCTTTAAACTTCAGGGGAGGTAGCCATAAAAACATCTACATATTTCCAGCATACAAATGTGAGGCATGGGAGGTTGAAGGTGCTTGGAGCCAGGGCACCATGGCCAGAAGAGGAAATGCAGACCCTGTGCAAGGAGGAACAGTGTTGCAGTGCTGGAGGGGGATGCAGAAAGCACTATGCAGTCTAGATCTCCAGACTGCTTGGAAAACAGCTCCCTCTGCTTTTACTTGCTGTTGGAATGTTTTCCACTTAAAAACTGATCTTCAGAATATACTGCCATGTCATTGGGGCTCTCGCTTGGTTACCAGTTGCCAGTTTATGAGGCGGGAATAGTAGGATCTGTGTAAAAATTCTACGAGCACAACAGTGGCCTGTGAATGGATCAAAGACCGGGAAGAAGAGGGCTCTTTTTTTTTTTTTCCAATGAACAAAGTACTGTGAGAAATGGAGAGTCACAGCTGAAGTTAAGCACAAGTGCATCACTCAGAGATTGTGATATTCATACATATGAAAAATGAACATTAGAGTAGATAAGTTACAAAGCAGGGAACCCTGTAGTAAAAGCATGTGACATGTTGAGCACAGGAGAAAAGGAGGAAGAGAGATGTTCCTCACTTGAATCGCCCCTTTGAGGGGAGCTTAGTCCACAGTTCACTTAGAAGAAGTGTTTATTTAGCCAGGATATATTCTGAAGTCGGTAATATCGCAACCAGACGCTCAGATGGGTGCCACTTGGGCTTAGCTGTAGGCTTAGTATTATAATAAGCAGTTTCAGCTAGTCATGTCCTCTAAAAGAACAATTAAAAGTTGACACACTTCAAATGAACTCAAGAACAAATTAAAATATGCCTGTAGCAAGGACCATGTTTTTAATTTTGTATAACCTTCATTAGAGCCTATGATAATGTGACACAAGAATTCTTGATGCTAAATAAAGCATCAAGAGTACTATTGTGTTCATCATCTGATTGCTTTCTTTGTTGTGATGGTGGGGTTTTTTCCCCTCTGTTTTTCTTTCTCCTGTGTCTTTTCCCTGTATCTCTGGCCTATTTGCTTGCCTGTTTTTTCCCGTGGTCTATTCTCACTGCAAGGAATAAGATAATTCATGACTGGCAGCCAGCAGCTTGGAGTGAGAATTCTCATTTGTCACATTCTGTTGCCAGCTGCCAAGTGAGATATGCAAAACCTTGTTTCAGAAAGTTCCAGTATTGTCAGGGTTTTTTAGCTGCTGATATCTTTCATTCTAGTGTTTTGGAAGGGGAAAAAACTTTAGGTAGAATGTTTGAGCTTCTCTGTTTTTCCTTTGGAAGAAAGGATAAAGAAAAGGGAAAAGAGGAGAAAAGACAGCATTTTATTAAGATGAAATTTTGAACAAACTACTACTTTTGGCAGTTCTGCTGTTGGTTAACAAATCTTCAATATGCATATAGACACTGTAATTGCTGGTGAGGTTCAAATATGCAATTCTCAGTGCCAAAATTTGTGACAATTTGAGTTCATGCCTGAACACTGTGAATGAAGTTTATAGACCCGCTGGACATATTCTGGCTTTTTGTTCTATCACTTCACATTCTTTGAGGGCTCCTCTTACACCTGAAACTGGACCTGAGGACTCACCAGCTTTAAACATTTTTTAGCCTGTCCATGCTTTCATATTGAACCAGCCAGATTTTGGTTCTGTGTGATTTTTTTTTTTTTTCATGGTCTCAGCTTTCTGTAAGATTATTTCCTACCTTTAGCACCAACTGTTGCTCTTTTACAAGTCTTTCTAGATGAGTGCTGTGTGCATTTCTTCTGTCTCTCTGATGTGATGTCCTTAAGTAACTGTGTTGTGTCCTTAAGTAACCCTGATGCTGCCAACTGCAACTCCACTTGAGCTTTTTTAGTGTTGGCTTTTTCTATTTCATAATCTACTGGGAAGCATCCTGCAGGTTTCACTGATTTTTGGTTTGCTCTGGACTGATTCCTGATATCACTGTGTTAATCAGAACTACCTGCTGCTCAAAATAAAGCAATAAATTGGGCTGACAATAATCATAGTAAGGCATCAGCTGTTCAAGTCCTAGTGATACTTAAAAATTGAGGATTTTTTTTTTTTTTGTGCCTTAAATGAGCATTAAAAGAGTTGTCAAAAAAAGATTTCAGGTAGTTGTTAGATCAGTATAACCTCTGGATGCAATCCCTAGCTAAATCCTTACCAGATGACTCTGACAGCCCCTTAATCTCACCAAAGTATTGTTAATATAACAGTGTTAAAATAATCTGTTGCTGTCCCTGTCTTTCATCCATGTAATTCAAGATGGGACATTATCTACAAATGCTTGAGAAAAAGCAGTGGTAAAGGAGAATTTGCAACATTGAAGGGTAGAATTGAGCATTAATGGTTGAGAAGATGGCAATCTAGGAGCAGTTGATGGCTTGAAGTGTACAAATCCTGAAGTACAGTATCAGCTAAAGAGAAGTAAAATATGGGGTCCTGACAGCACTTCTGTGGCTTTAAGCAGTGATAAGATGCAATGCATTGAACCAATGTAGATAATATGGCAGTTCTATAATGTAGCTTAGAAAATGTAATTTTTAACAGCTGAAGGATATTTTTTTATTGTAGGCAGATAAGTAAAAGAATCTGGCTTTACAGAAGTAGCACTGTACAAGAAATGTGAAGGGCTAAATACCTCTCTGGTTTGTTGTTTTTGTTTTTTTTTAATGAATATGGGGATAAATGTCTATATATATGAGACTTGCACATATGCCAGACCTTCCCTCCCTCCCTTCTGAGCTGAGGGAGTGTATAGACACACAGGAGCAGGACTGAGTCGTTGTTTTACATTTTAAGAGAAATAAAAGTACTTAACTCTGCTAGGATTATTTTTTTTCCAAAGACTTCTGTGGTATAAAATATTTTTCCCTTCTATTTTCCCTTCTATGTTTTAACCTGTTCTCTAACAGACATACAAATGTTTTTCTTTTGAGGTTTTTCTGAACTTTAGATTATTAGCTGCAGAACTTAGCTTTGAGCTAGGTTCTGGCACTTGTGGTTTCACTGGAACAAGTGATGCCACCTCTGGCTTAGGAGGTTCCTGAGCTGTGCTGGAGCCTGGGACACTGGACCTGAAAAGAGCCATTATGCCTTGTTCTTGTCTTCTTTCCCAGAGATAAGTTGTTGGTTGCTGTTGGATTTGGGATACTAGACTAGATGGAAGTTGGTCTGTCTCAGTAGGCCATTCATTTAATAATTTATTCCCAAATCTGTTCAGCAGAAAAAAAGAGGTGATTACAGGGAGAGTACATGGATTGGGCAAAGCTAGAAAAGATCAGATCCTCAATATAATGCATATGTCTTTCAAAAGTAATTAAGAAATACATGAAATTTTGCCATGATTTAGATTAGTTCTTGGGACTCGTAATGTTTAGCAGTGCCTCTTTAGTTTTTCAGCTGTCTCAGATTGCTGATAATATCATATCAGATCTCATTTCTCATAATGACAGAAAATATACCAGTCATAAGTAGAATAAGAAGTCATGTGGGCTACTTGTCTTTTGTATTTAATGCCCTTTTCTGGTGTGTTTATTTAGGCAAGGGTGCTCTCAGCATAATGTTTTGAATGAGAATTACTCAAATTCATATTTAATAGTTGTGTATTTCAAGATCTTGCTGAAATTAGACTGCATTTTCCACAAGGAAATATAATATATAAAAATTATTGCCATATCTTTCTTTTTGCCTTGAATATAGTTTCCACACCCTTAATATACATATTCTTCATATATTTATTGAATTTGTAATCAGCTTTCTTAGATCTTGGAATATGTTTCATAGAGGGATAAAGCTATTTGGGCTAGCTATTAAAAATAATGAGAATAACCTTTTGTTGCTGATCTGAAGAGGAAGATCACATTTTGATACACTCATTTCTGGAGATGCATCTTCTGCACTTAGCAAGAATCCCTTTACTGTTAGAAAAGAACCCTGTTGTTTTCTGTAATTTCTTGAAGGGGTCATCCATGTTACAGTTGCTAACATTGCCTTCCTTACATCCATTTTTTATTGTTAATTTAATTTTTTGTGTCTCTACAATGGACCTCTGTACCTGGCACACTTGTTTAGGGTAGTTATAACATTTTCCCAAGATGAATTTTCTTTCATGTATATTCCTCTTCAGATTTTCTTCTGGTAGAGGCATCTGTCAGAGATCAAAGAGAGGATTAGTTCTCTCTGCTTCCACAGATAAGGATATTTCATGGAGGAAAAGTATTTTATTTACTTATGGGTGAAAAGTAGCAAATTATAAACTTGTAATAGCTTTATTACAATTCTGCCTTTAGGATGAATTAGCAAGGATTTCCAGTTTGTTACCAAATGAGCCATTGCAAGAGACAAATAGGCTTGGGCTCCCACAAGATTTTTGGGTCCTCCTGTATTTTTCAGTGGGACTTGTTTCCTATTTCTATTAAAATATTTTCCTGCTTAATTTTTGTGAAGTAGTTCCAGAGGTGAATACTAGGACTGAAGAAATGGTTCTTGATTATTTGAAAGAGATTAACACTGAAAGATGCTTCTTTCTCTTCACAGCCATATCAGGAGAAAACCAGGGTTGAATGTTCCCTGCCCTGACCCCTCTGCAAAAAAAAGTCAACAACCAACACATGTATAAGAATAGGTCTTAAGCAGAAATGTGACAACTTTAAAAGTGAATTGCACTGTTTTGCAAGTTCATTGCATGTGTGAATAGCAGTAAGAGCAATGCCAGGAGCATTTTAAATCACTTCAAAGGAAAGTTGTTCAAGGAAAATGAAAGGAAACTAGAGTGGTGCCTGACATGAAGTGGTGTATTGTAGCAGCAATGGAGTCAAGAGCAGCAGAATTTTGAATATAGCTGTAATTGCTACATGGCCAGCTGTTTTGTTCCAGGATCTGGGTTGTCTGTTTAACCACACAGTCTCACCTCCTGAAGTACTGTCAACCCATCTGTATCTTTTTAGGCTTAAAACCTAGCCAATAATGTTGCAATGACAAGCTACTCATCCTGATTGTGCTAAAAAAATTTTTGAACCTGCAGTATATAAGGCATTGTGAACAAATTCTGGTTTCTTCTAAAGCCCTGACCTCTTAAATTCTCAGTTTTGGTAAGCTGGTCTTATTGCCTTCATTGGGACCTGACAATTTGGCAATATTGGCAGATCTGAAGTCCAAAATACAGTATTATGCTCCTTTTTCTGCTAGAATAGAAGTAATTTTTTTAATTTGCTTTCTGGCAGCAAAACAGGCAGAAAGTATCCCTTTCAGTAAAAGTCCAAGGTAGTTTGAGTGGCTTGGTCCCTCCCTATGCCTGACACAAAGAGGTGAACTCATTTTAGCTGAAGTGCTTGAGATGCCCTGCTCACTGTGCTGCTGGAGGTGCCTCATTCCTCACTACAGTTTGCCCTTAAGTTTCAGGGAAGGGAGGAAGAGGTATATTCGTTTCTGGCTTGCAATTTAGTCAGCATTCAGTGCAGTTTTTGTCTACTGAGTTGGAAGTCTGGTAATGCCATCCAAATGTTTCTGAGGTTTGCAGAGGCAACATGTGCAGCTATTTAACTAGAGCAATGGTATGAGGTTAGGTTGTGAGCGCTAAAGAACCAGGAGCAGTCTAATCTTAGAGGCTGTTTGGTTGTCCCTTGGATGAACACGTCCCTGTGACGTGGAATGTATAGCTTTAAACTATTGCTGAAACACTGTTTGGAAAGCCTCTTGATGTTTGTGGTGTTAATAGATTCTTCCCTTATGTTCAGTAACACTGCATTTTAAAATTTGACTCTCCTTGGGGCACAAGTCATTCAAAAATTTGGTGCTACTCAATGTCAAAGTTCTGTGCGTTCTTTACAGTTCTTGTGCACTTTCCTTATGGAAAGTGTCCAAATCTGACTGTGCTGCTGGAATGACTTTCAGAAAAGAATGTCATTTTGTATGTCTGGTGCTCTGTTTAATTGTCATCAGACTTTGGTTTTCAACAAGATAATTGGTGAGCTGTCTTTGGTGCTTTGAAAAATAAGTTGTCTTCAAATCTATTAATGTTGCTCAAATATGTACTTTTCTGAAAACGCTTTTCCTGTCATAAGGCTTCAGTGGTGTAGGGCAATTTAAGAGTTTATCAGACTGTTATTGTCACAGATGAGAAAACAAAGTGTTAGAGATAAAAGTGTTATGAAAGTACTTTCCTCTTGATCACCATAGAAATTGAGAAGCCTTTTTCATTTATGTTCTCGAAATTAAACTAATAGACATAAGAGACGAATAGGATTCTACTTTCTGAACTCTTTCCAAACTTCTCCCAGCAGAGCAGGTGAAAGGATTAGTTCTCATTGCCTACATCACTTGCTTTAAGGCCATCCTTTGCTTACCTTGTCCAATCACTAAACAATAACCCCCAGAAGAAGGGAAAGCAAGAAAAAGATGTTTTCTGTGAGACTCTGTGATGCTCGCTTTGTCCTTGAATCATCATCTACAGTGAGAGATCTTACTGGGAGAAGATAACGATTGGGTGAGAACCTGTCCCCCTTTTCTTTCATGAGAAGAAAACTACTTTGTAGGACTCAAGTAATTCTGGAAATATGCAGGGAGTTATTTCTATCTTGAAAAAGTGGATTTGGGCACTCATGGTCCAAGTAGTCGGAGGAAGAATGAGTTAGGTGTCTATAGAACCTCTTTGAACTCCCTTAGCTTTCTACAGAATCTCTTCTTTGACTCCATGTTTTGTGGTACCTCACATATAACCTTACATTACTGCTAGCAGGAGCAATCTTTTGGCTTTTTCCTGCTGCACACGTGAAGGTCAGTGCCAGTCCTGTAGTTTGTTGCATCCTGGGCCATGAGACTAGGCTGCAGCTGGGCACACTGGGCTTCCTTGTGTGACTTGCTTGAGACTGGAACCTCTGGCAGAGAGATGTGTGTCCCCTGGCTGCTCTGCAGCACTGCTGCCTGTCTCCAGCTTTGGGTCTGGGCTGAGAAACGGGAGTGTGACAGGATACACTGACTAGAAACGGGAGTGTGACAGGAAACAGGAGTGGGGAGATGGGATGTGCTGACTAATGAAATTGTGCTGAGTCTACAGAGATGGGTTGAGTTCAGGGATAATCTTCTAGTGCTCAACTCTAAAGGTATCACGATGAGGTGGAAAGAAAGCAGAAAACAAGACTATAGTGTTAGAATCCATTATAAAGGAAGAAGAAATACCAAGGTTATTAATCAGAATTGTGACCTCCTCAAATGAGTGATACTATATAAGGACTGGTGGTAATTTTGGTTGAAAGACAGCTCTGTTGTAGCATTGCAGACTTAACCATCCCATTAGAAAAGAGAAGAGCACCTCACTTTTCAGAAATGTGTTAATTGGCAGACTCATTCTACAGTTGTTTGTGGAATGCAAGAGTAATTCTCCAGCTAAATGTTGTCATAAAGAAATTGTTGCACTGCAGTACTATAGTTTGATTTCAGTATTTATGCCTCCAAATATCCTTACTGTCACTTAATTTCTATGTTAGTATAGCATACTTTTGTAATTATATGATCATAATTATCCATTGCGCACCTTGAAGTCAGACTTAATCATTCTGATGTGTACAGGAACTTGTGTTTTAAAAAGAAGCCTTTTTATGTCTCAGTTTTATAATGAAAGACCTCAATATTTTGAGAATAGGGTTACACTTTTGCATTATAAATCATATTTTCTGATGGAAAAATGAATAAGTATGAAATATGAATCTTGTATGTTACATTACATCATTGTTTGAAATTCTTTTGCATCTTTACATTTATATTCATTTAGTTTCCTCAGAATGGACACTGCTAATGTATTATTGAAGGTTTTAAAATTGGTATCCATGTAGTAAATGTGTTCTATGGTTGAACAGAAACTGATGTAGCAATGAACTTCATGGTATTTGCCAGCCCACAGATAAAATGCTCATGCTATTTTGATTTGCGCATGAAGGCATTGATATGATTTATTTGGCAAAATGGGGTAATACTCAGCAGGAGAGCAAGTAGTAGCACTTGTTAAAAGGAAATGTCATGTAGTATTATAATCTAGAACCAAATTTATGTTGACAAATAACGCACACAGTGAACAACCTGAGTCAGGTGTCAAGTGGTGAGATGCCCAAGTCCTCCTCATGCTTCCTTATAAGGAATAATAATGTCAGGCTTTTGCAAAACTTTTTTTTAGTACAGTGTGTACTATGATCCCATTTTTTTATTATTAATCCTCTGCAATTTACTTGGACGAGAACAGCAAAAGGAAAGTGTTGGTATATAAATCTGGATGGCCTCTGCTATCTCTTGTGTACCCTGACTGTGAGGGGAGCATTGTTATACCCATTATAATGGCCTTTCAGGGACATGAATATGTGGAAGTGTATACATAAATGTGTATATTTCAACTGCCTTTATGTAAATTGTCAAACTCAATATGGATTCTTGCTAGATACAATTGATCTGAATTCCTGATGCTTAAATATGCTGTGCTGGGCCCTGTGCTTCCTGTTTGATCTGATATGGTGACCTAATGCTAAGGTTCTTTGAGCTATACATTGCAGAGTTTCACAGATTATAAAAACATTTTGATAAATTGTCATTATCTGTTCTGGGGATGATGATAATGTTTGTCACAGTGTATTTGTGTAAAATGGGATCATAGTACACACTGTACTAAAAAAAGTTTTGCAAAAGCCTAGCACTGGCATAAAAAGTATCTAGTCTGATTTCTTCATATCAAAGTTGAAATCATCCATATTAGATTTGATCCCTTATTGTTTTCCCCAACCCTCAAATCACTGAAGAACTTGCTAAATATTTCACCACAGTAAATAGAAAAGGGAAGACAGTACCTGAGTTCTGTCTGCCTCACTTAGCTAAGATTGTTCTGGAATACCTTATCGTGTCACCTATTCCCCATAATTCCTGTTTTATTTGCACATTGTGAAAAAAAATTGTGAAAAGAAGAGAAAATTAGAAAGCTGGTGCAAACACTTGGGAAGCCAGGAGTTATATTTTGTTGTGGGTGCTCAGATTTCTGGGGCTGACTGTAGTATTGTTTTGGTTTTGATTTGGTTCTAGTGCAAGATAGAGAGACCAAGCAGAAAAGATAACAAGAACCATTGCTTGAGATGCAGGACGGGTGTCCCTGTTATCCACGTAGTCTACTGTGTTAAGTAAATGTTTTATTTCTCAAAACTAATTTCAGAATCCAGTTGATCACGTTTCAAATGTGGAAGTCTTTGTAGATTTTTTTCCAGTTCTTTGGTTTGTGTTTTAAGTGTTTGCCGACACTATTTCCTTATATGGTATAAACTGGTGCATGTCTGACAATACATTTTAACATGATGTACAAAATTGATGTGTCTGTATAGTTTCTTCAGTCTTTTTTTGTTCACTGTCTATGCATTTAATATTGCTTTAAGGTGTGTAAAAGTAAGTATTCAGAAGTATAATTTATTTTGTGATGTTATTAAAAATTAACAAGGCCTGGATTTTCCATGACCCTGCTGCTCAGAGACTGGATAAATCTAAGCTCTGCAAGGTGGGCTTTCTCTCCTCCCCACATGAATAGGAAAGCTATGTCATTTTACCTGGAGATTCTGTTAAGCTTTGCTTTGTCAAATATCTCCTCCATGGAGGCAGAATAGAGATGTAGCCTATTTTTCACTGATTGCTAATCTCAGGTCACCAGGCTATATCATTTGTGACCCAAGACTGCTAAAAAGGTCATGGAGGATAAAAGGAAAAGACCGACTTGAAGAAAAGGGGATTTTCACTTCAGTGGTAGTAGATTGGCATGATAAAAACTTGAATCTTCCTTATGCTGAACTGAAGATATCGAACATATATTTTTTTCCCCTCAAAGTTGCTGCATAAGTTGCATTTTTGTAATAGATTTTGGTCACATACTGTTAATAAATCTAAGAAATAATTCTGAATATGAATTCAGTGGTGTGCTATGTAAGGACTTGCCTTCAGAACTGACTGTAAAACATCTGTACTGAAAAGCAACTGTTAGAATTTAATTTTTCAGCAACAACTAGATTAATCACCAGCTAGGAAAAAGTCTCCATCTTTAGTAATGAAAGTGCTATTGAAGTACTTTTTTTTAATACATTCTGTATCCCCATTTATAGCTTGAGTGAGACATTCCACTGGGTGTTGTGCTAAAACATTTTTTGGCACCATTCATTATTATACATAAACCAATTCATTAAGTGGACAAGTGTATGAAATGTAAGTGCACTATGTTTGTTGTCCAAGACTTAAAAAATAAATTACTTAAAACTAAATAAGCAATCACATCTGAAAATAGAATTTCCATTGAGAAGTTTGTGTGTTACTTGAGATTAAAACTGTCTCTATAATTTGTTTTTCTCCTTTTGTGGCCTATTAGAAAATAGCAGAACTAGAGATATTGCAGTTTGTGAAGACAGACTTGTGGTAGGATCTGTGTATAGGAAACTATTATAGTGTACTTATTTAATTGGTTCTAAGATATATCTGTAGCTTGTGTGTCTCTATGCATATTTTTTTTTGTGGAGTAAGTGTGTTTAATTCTTTTAATGCAAAGCAGAGAACATTAATTGTTGAAGACTGGCATATGGTGCAATAATACCATGGTATTATATGTAAATTCTTAACTGTCAAGTAAAGTAATACCCGCTGAAGAACAATAGCTGTAGGTGATGCTGTATGTATTTCATGATTTTTAACTAAAATGCATGCAAAGAAAGTAATTTGCATGCCTTGATTTAAATGAGGTTTCTAAAAATTATCAGGTTAATATTTCCTTAACTGAATTTGTGCATGTATTTTGAGTGACTTTGGAAAGAAAAACTATGTTTATGGTTAAAAATTTCTTCCTCTATCCCTGCCTGGTGCCCTGGGATGGACTCCTGCTGTGTCTGCCTGGCTGGGCCCAGGGAAGGTGATGTCTTCTCCCTGCCAAGTTCAAGTTTGCTCTGACACAAAGTGTAGAAGACAGGGAAAAGTCAATGAGCAAAGTAAATGTCTTCTGTTGTCTGGCTGTCTTTTTTTGAAACAAAATATGCAGCACTTTGGTTATTCTCTACAGTTTTAACTTCACTTTTTTTTGTGTCCCACCCTCTGAAAACTGGTCAAGACTCACTTTTGCATGTGGATTTGGGAAGTTAAATCTGGGTCTGAAGTTAGGCTTTGCCTAATGGTTGGGTTTACTTTATAAATATGACTCTTTATAAATATACCTCTTGGCTCAGCAACTTTGACTGTTTTCCAGCATTTTTAAGGTAGTACTGCAAAATATCTGAGGAAATAGATCATTACAGAATCTAATTCCTTGTACTCAGCACTGAATCAGGGCTAAATTTATTTTACATGACAGAAGCAGAGTGAATATCGCAATGTCCTTGGAATCCAGCATGGTTTTAATTGGATTCTATCTTTTTCTAATGCTACTGTGGAACACAATTTAAATCTTTGGGATTAAATTTATATGACAGGCTGCCATTCTCACTAAAGTGGTGCATCATTTTAATTTATTTATTTTGCTTTTATGTTTCTTGACGTGTAATAAAGCATCAGGTCTTTAGTGGTGAAGGTCTTGCTGACTTTTTTTTTAGCTCCTGTCCTTACATTTCAGAACACTTTTGCTGACATATGGCAAAGTGCAACAACATTCATTTAAAAAAAAAAATTAGCCATTGGTTCTTAAGCTCAGCAAGAATTCTAGTGAGATACAATTTAAGATAGGGAAAGCTTCATCTATGTAATAAAAAAATAACCCCTAGTAAATGAGGTTTGCAATGCATTATCTTCTTAGCCTTCCACTGGGCCCATAATTAGGCAGAATATCTAATGTATTCTAATAATCAGATGTTAATTGGTAGTCTCTTCACTTTATATACAGACCAAAACACTACAACCCAGAAGATTAGAAAATAAAGACACTGATTACTTAACTGCACTAATACAAGATGCTGTGAAGGCAAATATTAAAGCCTGATGTGCAAAGTATGAAAATAAATTACTAGGAAACAGGTGTGAAGAGACTTCGAAAACAGGTTTGCATCTTTCATTATGGCTTTATTGTGGTTCCTTGTCCCAATCACAGTCACTTCTTCTGCCAATAAAAAGGTAGTTAAAAGTAAATAATTTCTAGGTTAATGAGCTTGTAATGAAAATTTAAAAAATAAATTAAATATGGATACATTTGGAAAAATAGGATTGCTATAAATGAAACTTAAAAAGCTTATTAGCTGGGGAGTATGAGAGTTTTAAAATGTTGTGTTTCAGTCCCTCTGTTCTAGACAGAAAGCTTAGGTTAATTTCCAGTGTACAAGACTCTTGCTTGCTAATACGCCATTAAGGGCATTATCTGTTATGATGGTTTAAATCAATTTTACTCTTTTATCAGCTGGGATTGAACAAATGGCAAGGGTGCTGAGGAAGCCTGTTCTGTAGGTGTATCTACAAAACTGCTGTTGGCAGCACCCCTGTTTGAATGACTTCATGTGGCACTAAGTAGTTTATGTACAGAGTGACCTTGGGAAGACTGAAACAAGTGAACCCAGGGATTGGAACTGGCAACGCTTACATGCATTGTGAACAGGCTGGTAAAGGCAGGAATCTAATGGCAGAGTCATTCTCTGTTCATGGTAAAATTACTAGCCTAGTCCAGCCATTGCCTGCCACCCCTTGCTTGGTATTTGAAGTATTTCAGGAGCAGCACAACTAGTGCCATCTGGTTGGATTGTGACCCCCTGTATAAATGTTGTGACCCCTTGGGTAACTCAGGCTCATGCTGCAGCTCTGTTTTTCTTTGGTGATGAGCCCTTCAGAATTAGAAGGCTTTCTGCTGCAGAAAAAAAAAGACTATAAAAGACTGTGAAAATAATGTTTGAGATTATTACATTTCAGGCTTTTCATTAATTAGGAAATAGTATTTGGAAACATCATTGCATAAAGAACTTGATGTATCTAGGGAATGACCCTTTTCTTCATAGCTGTGGTCTTTGGTTTAGAGTCTCCTTGAGTGCCACTGGTTTCAAATCTTTGTTTTTGTCATTGGCTGGGATCAGTCCTTGCTGCTAATTTTTTCCTATCTGCAGCTACTACACAAGAATGAGACTGAAATATTAAGTTTGTGTTATTAAAACTTGGGGGGAATTCTGCTGTGGCCAAACCCTAAGGTGCTCCCGAGTGCTGTGTAATGGGAGTTTTGCCATCCTTCCATCACACTGGGGCTCTGCCCATTGTAGGGAAGAGTGTGTTGCCTTATTTTCTGTGGGGGAGTAGCCCCGTCCTTTGATTCCTGAAGACAGTAACAGGTGGCTGTAAATCCACAAATCAGCACAGCCCCAAGACACAAGAGGGCTCCTCATGCAAAAGGCCTTTGATTTTGACCTGTAAAAATGATTTCACTTAACAGCTGTTAGAAATGCAGGACCCTTTTTGCAGGCCACTGATAATTAGAGCCTAAATGTTTCTATATTACTCCCTATGAACTACACTCACATTTGGTCTTGGCACTCCATGTTATTACATTGTAAAATAAAGTCCCTTGCTGTGTCTTTAAAGCTGATAAACTGGAAGTTCTGAGACCACTAGTGAGTTTGTTCAGACATGAATTGTCTGTAGGAATAAAACTAGAGCTTCAGCAAACTTTGTCCTTCAATAAAAATTAGACTCATGGTGAATTACTGTCTTCTCAGGGCCAAGCACATCTTTGGAAGGCAGGTTTATATTGAAATATAGCCCAGCACTTTTTTTTTTTCCCCCCAGAACTGTGGGGGAAGATCATAAGGGGGAAGTGTAATAAATATATAGTAAATTTTGTGTTTGACTTCTTAGCTCACAGGTTTTTTTTCCTCACTGTCTAAGCCCTGACTGCTTTAAAAACAGGCAAGAGAACAGCTTATGTGAGCAAGTAACTTACTGCAATCTGTAAAGTTCACCAGAGCAAAACAATTGATGTTTTGATCTGTACCTGTGTTGTGCTGCATTTGTTTCACCTGTGTTACTTTGGACTGTGTTTAGACTGGTCCCTAAGGTGAATCATTTCCACTAGGTCTCTTTAAAGCTTTGGCCTGGTATGTTTGCCTTAGGTGCTGGAATACATCCATGCATCCTTGATGGCATTTCTAGTTTATTTTCCTGAAGATAAAAGTTTGTGTAGACAGCCCACTCTGCAAACTTAGCTGGTGTATGGCAAGTGGGGATGGTTGAGGTGCCCAGCACAACTGTACAGCTCCTAAACAAATGGAGTGTGTTCTCCTTGGGCTACGTAAATATTTTATTTTCCTTTTGTATACTTCTCAAATCTTTGTGATTAAATACCTGCTTAGGGAAGCTGCACAGAGCTTGCAGTCTTTGTTGTGGGAACAAAGGTGATTCCAGGGTTCCTCTGTTTCTGTAGACCTACTTACTGCTTGTACCTGCCCATGTGACTTCACTCCTAGCAGAGCCTGTGGGAGTATTGGGAAGAGGTGAGGAAGGGAGTTCTCTGTGTTAGGAAGATTATCTGTGTGGTTGTGTAACCAGAGTATTGTTCAGGAACTATACAATGGTAGGCTTTGGGCTTCATGCCTTTGTCAGGGCCTGTAATGGGAGGCTCAGAGGGCAGCTTGCTGACAGTCTTTAATAGTGATTGCACTGCAGACTTCAAAGGAGTCAGAGGGTTTGAGCCCTTTCACTACACAAAGTAGCTCGCACTGAGGGTGAAGTTCTCATTGCTAAGATTTCATTTCTGTAGTGGCCTCTCAGCCCAGGACAGATGGATATAATGTGCCTGCCTTGCTGGACAGCAAAAGGTCCTTAAATGTTTGGGCAAGAGAGATCTGCTTTGAATGAGCAACAGCAAAAGGACAGGTCACATAATTCCACCTACTTTATTCTTTGGTGTCTGGTCGGCTCAGCTTTTAATCTCCTGATTATTCTATCTTAGACTGTAATTAATTGCAACTTTTGTTTGATATTAGGGAGTTAGTGTTTATAGATGACATTGACTGCCATGGTGCAAGGCTCTCTGGGAACTCTGTTTTCATGGGTAATCTGAATTATAAGAGAATATTGTAAGGATCCTTTAATGAAATTCCTGTATTGTCTCCGGCAATTGTTGAACAGGCTGGTTCATGCTGAAACAATTATTTTTGGTAAGTTGTCTCAAGCTGCCTGAGGATATGGTTTGATCAGTCAAGCAGCTGAAGGGATTGATCCTAGTCCTTGTGAACAGTCCTGCAGTATGTGCTTGTTTATTGCATTTCTTGTCTTCCTGCTAGTTATTTAAAGTCTGATCAACTTGGTAAAGATGTTCTATATCTGACAAAGATGAATGTAGTACTTTCTGTGGTCCCATTATCAAAATAACTGAACTACGTGCTGAAGCAATATATGTTTAACCATGTCAGTCAAAATTCAGCTAAGGCATTTTAAACTCACTTAGAAGGAAAATGGGAGGAGGAAAGGTTGTGGCTCTTTTTTGCCCTTTAAAAGTTTTGGAGCATGTGCAAGTCAGAAAGGAAATCTGACATTTGGACTGAATGGGTTATCTAACTTGGAAAATATTTATATGGCACAACACGCTTGTATGCAGTGATATGTATTTGGAACTCTAATCAAAGTGTCTTTTCCTCTTCCAGTCTTCAAATACAAATTACAGGTAGAATAAATCCTGAAAAGTTTGCTGAAATGTTTATCCAACTTACTGATTGTCCTTCTTTGAGAGAAGCAGACACACTTGAAATGAGTTTGGTCTTGACTCCTCATGGTCCATAGCTGGAAGAAATAGGTGATAGTTCTTCCATAGGTCCTGCTACATCTTGATGTGAAATAGCTGATTTTCAGCTATGACGGGTAAAGTTAGAAAGTAATATTGTACATGCTCACTTAGTGCAAAAAGTCTGTGTCCCTCTATTTACATTGCCATTATTACCTTAAAGTCAGTTTGGGGTGATGTAGTTGAGAAAACATTTGGTCCTTGTTCAGGGTAGCAGTAGAGTTAATGAGGTTGCATGGAGCTGAGAGCAGGAGTGTTAATGTCTACGTATTTGAGCAATTTCTCCCCAAAGAAGCATCATTTTGCTTTTTGCCCTGGAAAACAGAGAGGCTTGAAGAAACCATATGAGGTCTATTGTCTGTTTGAGCTAATTATACAGAAACCTAAGATTTATGCTGGTGCTTTCTCAGGAAATCACAAAATCTTTTATGTGTCTTGGCTTTGATAGAATTATTTAATATCAGCAACTCATTGCAGTACAGTAAATATTTTATGCTTCACAGAGAAATAAATGTATTGTAACTTGTGACATACATGCTAACTCTGTGTAACCCCTTTGTCAGACTTTACACTAACATAAAAAAACCAACTACTTAACAGATGCTCTATTGCTAATCTCAGGGGTTTATTGCTCCTACACATTTTTATGAAGGCATTAATTTTCCAGAAGTATTTTTCCTGAAGTATTCTGAAGTATCTTCAGAAATTAGCAGTTATCAGTCTACACTGCACTTCCTGGAAACCCAATCTGCAGCTCTATTTCACTTTTATTTGAGGAGTCTTTTTGGTTTGCCTCAGCTATATGTGTACTTCAGGGAATTTGTAAAAATTAATTTGTATATAACGTAAACATCTGTTCTGAGATTGATAAAAGCATTTATTTAATTTGTATAATTATGTTGCAAAGAGGTTATAAAAGATTACTCTTCTAAAATTTTTAGTGGATTGGGACATCCCATTATTAAAAAAAAAATCAGGTTTTGCAATTCTAATTTAAAGGCATTGGCTTTTTTAATTGGAGGGCTTGTAGAAAGCTATTATTATATTACAAATATTAGTTTTGTCATAATAAGACTGTATTTCACAATCCATATGTCAAAATGGTTTATATAAAAAAAAATTCATGATGCTCTAATTGGGGCTGAATGTTTACCTGTAGGGACAGGGTTGAAAGACAAACAGTAGATCACAAGGTTGTGTTCCACATGAATGTCTGCAAAAGCAAAGCTGGAATTTGTTCTAACAGTGTGTGTGCCTTTAACAGGAAACTTAGTCACACTGTCAAGATTGTGAAATCCATATTTTGTTTCATTCTTTCTCTACTACCTTTTTTTGAAAATTTATCTGGTGTCAACCCAAATATATCCTGTTCTCCTTCTTCTTTCTTTAGCAATTACTTCTAATAAGAAAACAAAATGAGGGACTTTGCAACAAAGGGTATTTTGTTTTTTGGTTGTGTTTTTTTTTTCTTCACAATAAATGTAAGAAAACAGGTAGCTTGGCACTTGAAATAGATCTTTTCAGTGAGAAGTATGCATTTCTTAGTGCTTTGCTCAATTGCTTCTGGAGCCCAGTAGAGCACAAGTTATAGCTACAAGGGGGAGAAGGACAGGACGATGTTCCTAGTCCATCACAGAGGATTGTTGGGAGTGTACCTGAGCCTCGTGTCTACTCTGCTTCTCCAAGGGCGTCGTGCTCTGCCAGGGAGCAGCTGCACGAGGAGCCAGGAGGAGCTAATGCCACCAGTTCTTCTTTCTCTCACAGAAGCTTTGTCTCTTTTTTTTTCCTCTTCCATGGCATCAATTTGGTGCCAAGGAAAAGGACAGGCTTTGATGCGCTGCTTTGTGGTGGTTCAAAATGCCACCCCCTCTCCTGCTGTGAGCTATTCTTTCTCTTCTGGCACTGAGGTTCTGACATAGCCATACATGGAACATGAAAGGCTTGCTAAAGCGCTGCCTCCTGTGCATCAGCAAAGAGCCTGTCAGGATTTGCTCTGTGTTAATAGCAGGGGGATTGTGAAAGGTGAAAAAGGCAATTTGAGGGTTTGAAAAACGAGGCCACTTGCTTAGATGCTTGGCTCGCTCTCACTTCAAGGACAGTTGGATGTATCAAGATTTGTCACCAGCTTCTAAAATCACAGGCTGTGGAACTGGGCCTTGGCTGCAGAGTGGTTAGAAGATAAGCCTGATGACTCTTGTGTTAAGTTTCTGTGTATAGGAATTTTCAGTTGTTTTGCAATTGATTAAATAATAGTAAATAATTGCTGAAAATAAAAGGAACTGAGAATGAATCTGAAGCTTTAGTGCAAGCTGCACTTATGTCCAAGTGTCACAATGCCATTCTCCGGTACCAGGTAACCTGCTCAGACACAGGGGTTGGAGCCGTCCTGCTGTTGGAAGGCGACTCAGCTGATATATCCTGCTCATAAACACTTTTTTCCCCTGGTGATTTGTTTGTTTGCTGTATTTTTTTTTTTAATTCAGTGAACACTGACACACAACTAGCTCATTTGATGTTTTAGGCATTTTCAAAAAGAACTGACTTTTCAAGTAGGTCTCTTACTACTTAAAGATTCACTTTTGCTCATGTTTTTGCTAAGGCAGTGTGTGATTTATGTAGTTTGCTTTATTACACCCACTCTGTCCACTGAATTTGCCGGTTTCCTTTCCTATTTATAAGTAACAATCAATAAAATATTAATACATGAGATCCTTTGATTTACTCTGCAGTGCTTGTAGATGGTATTATAAAATCATCCCACTTCACTTTTTTTCAGTCTGTCTCAGTGCTGTTTACCTCATTAGTACTTTAATTCATGCAGATGAGGTTAATCTTCACTGAAAAACAATTCCTGAATCAGAAGCCTCATGTTACCTTTGATTCACTTCTCCTTGAACTACATTAGATGCTGTGGCTTGGGAAACAGGGGGTATGAATCAGTACTGGAAAATGGAAGGTAAAAATGTCCTTATTTCATACTTAGACTAAGAAATGGTTTCCATCTAAAAACAATTTTGAGGACTTTTCTACAGAACCCTACTAGGTGTAGACCTGATGTGTTCTGTGCAGAGCAGAGAAGCTGCAGAAAATGCTTTATTACATCTATGCCACATGAGTAACAGAATATTTCCCGTGGTTTCCTTTGTAATTGGGCTGATGTAATTTACAATTCACACTTGTAATCTGCTGGCAGTATTGTCCAATAATGTTTTCCTTTGTCCAGTCCAGCACTAAATTCAAAAACAAATCTCTCTAACAATATTATGCTATAGGGGCACATAGGTATTTCCCTTAAAAGTACTGCATGATTCATGCACCACATATTGCTAATCCTTTTTTGCAGTGTCTCAAAAGAAATATTTTAATCTTATAAATAAAAGTATAAAAAGTAATTTGCATGGCAGTCAGTCCCTGTGTCACTGTCATTTATCATTCATTGATAACACAGAATTGGAGGCCAACAATTGTAAAATTAGGCTTTTTTCCCTCCAGTATACAATAGCCTCTGATTTGTATGTTCACTATGAAGTGGCTGAGGTAGGTATAACTTGTGCCCAGTTCACTTGGGAACATTACTTAGGCATGTATTCACGTATTTATTCTTTTCTTGATGCCAGCTTGCAAACGTTTATTGTCCATTACCTGTAGCTCCCTGTAGTCATATGCAGTTGGAGGTAAACTGACTTGGCTGAGGTTGGATAGAAGAAATGCTACTGGAAATTTAGTCCTGATATTTTTAACTTACATATTTCTTATGTTTTGATTACTTTTTCCTATTCTAAACTATTAGTCATCCTTATGGAAGAAGAAATTGTCTTTTCATGTAAGATTGTTTGTTAATAATGATGTGCAAGTTCTCTGGCTCAAGTTGAGGCACACATTCTCTTCTGCCCCAAATTTGTCTCTGACTTTATTCCTAGTGAAATACTACCAACCAAATCAGTCTCAGTTAGTGAAGGGTTCATGGCAGAAAAGAATGGAATGGGATTTGGCTCATAATTCCATTGCTGTGCCTTTTTTCATAATGAATGAGCACTGTAAATGAATATGTGAACAAATCTGTGTGTAATGTATTTCTTTATCTGGTATAGATGTAATTGGAAATGTGGTACTTTGGAGACCTGTGAAACCTCTGTATATGATTCATAGTAAAAGAGATAAATGCATTAAAATTTGTTGGGAAACTTTATTCATTTTTATTGAATTTTACCTACTTGCATGAGTGATTGTATGAACAGTAGGTATAATGTGGGGAGTAGTCTAGTGACTCCAATTAAATTATACCTCACAGTTTATTTTCCCTTTGAAACAGCTTTTTATGTGCAACGTAATTTATTTCTGTTTGCATTCCTTTTTTAACCCCTGTCTTACCAGTTTTGACTTTGTCAATGTGGAAGTCAAACTCAGTGCTGACTTCCTGGTCGGGTCACATATCTATTTGCCTCATCTTGCAGTATTGGCAATTGCTCCCATACTCTGAGAAGTAAATACATTTCTGGAGTTAGAAATGAAAAATTTGAGACATTTATTTAGGGTTTTCAAGTTACTGATTTTTTTTTTTTTTTTTTAAATCTCTATTAATAGAAAGTGCTTTGCCTTTAAGCCCTTGGAAGACATGAGAGAATGGAGTTTTCTACACAGGAAACTTGACACCTGGGTGTCCTCACTCACTTGATTTTTCTTATAGCCTATGATGAGTGTATGCCCTCAATTTCTTAAGAATGAAGAATTGGATATTGGGTTGATCCTGATATGTGTGTCTGCAGAAATTTGTCCAATAAAACAAATGTTCTGGCATGATATTTTATAACATGGTCTTTATTGAACATATTTTATGTATCAAGTGCTGCATTACTAATATGTGTTCAAATAAGTATAACCATGATGATGACATGCCTGGGAGATACAGAGAATGTGCCAGAGAAGTAATATAGTGCCACTATTGGTATTCAGTAAAGTACGTACATGTCTAATCTCAAATATAGCCCTGTGAAAGTCAATTTACCTGAAAGCATGTATTCAAGTGATTTGTTGGATTGAGTATTGCTTGTAGAATACAGTAGTTCTGAAAAAAAGAAAATGAAGGTTGTTTTATTTCAATAGAGAAAAAAATACATTAGTTTTAGCAGATAGTAGTCTCTATTTGCCATCGAGCTGATCTGTAAAAAGAGTTGTCATTTGCATATGTGTTTTTCAAACAATGGAAGTGTTCCTATATGTTGAGCTGTCACTTTGGCTGTATTACTGGGGGGGTTGTTGTAATCTGAAAGCTTCACAAAATCTGACATTCATTTTGAATTGAACATTTATTTGGTTTTGCTCCTTCAGTGGGTTTCATTTTGTTTGGCCTTCATTTCAACTCTAGGAGAGGAGATGTGTGGTTTTCCAGAGAAGTCAGTAATTGATTTAATCTGCTGGCACTGCCGAGAGGTCTGGCTGTTGTTGCTTCTCTAGCACAATCAGTGTCTCTCAGTGGCTTCGGTGTCTCCTAGTGGCTATGTAAAAAGGGTTTCTTAAAAGGCAAGTGTTGAGATCAATGGAATGCACTCAGGTTCCAGACTTCTGCCTGTCCAGTATTTTTTTCAGAGTTATATTTATCCTGACATGTTTTATCTATAGGTTGTTGGGTTTTTTTTTTATCACACTGCTCCAGAACACTCAGCAGTTCAGGGTTTTTGTCCCTCTATCACTTTCTCGTTTATCAGACAAATATCACTTGAAAAAAATTTAAAAAAAAAAAAATATGCTGCAATACTTCAGAGTTGGTTTGTTGGTGAATTAGTAAACAGGTAAAATTGAATCTGAGGAAGGAAGAATCATGCTCATTTTCTCAGTCACTAATTTTTCTTGTTTTGTAAAGACACTTCCGAGGGGAAGATGTTACTTGAGGGAAAAGAAATGCAGAATTTTGATCTGTGCTCTTGCCTGGTTTAGGTGGCTTTCCATGAAACGTTAATGAAACTGGATGACATACATGAAGAGCACTGTGAAGTGAGAGTTTTCCTTGGTGCTTTGTTTTTTGGCATAAAAACTCTTTTGTTCTTTTCTTTTTGTTTGATTTTACCTATTTATTATATAGCTATTTATTTTGCTGGGATCCCTCAAGACCAGTAAGGTTTTTTTCCATTTGAGACTTTTACTTTCTCCAGCATTTAAGAGTAGCATATTTTTGGGAATTCGGAGTTGTTGATCTTAATTGATTGTAGCTTTATCTAAACTCTGCCTTCATATTCTGCTATTGCTTACAGAAGTTTTACTGTTTTACGTTTACTTCTTAGTTTTTCATCTGATGACTATGTGGGTTTATTAAAATATTTTACTTAATATTTTAAGTAGTCCCTGTAATGGTCATTTTGGCTGTTCTGCTGTGTAACACAAACCTAGAATTTTCTGCAGTAACTTTTGTACCAGGTATAATGTGATTCTTGTTTGATTTAGAGCTTATATTTGCAAAAGAAATTGAATGCTGATTTGGAGACTTCAAGTGATGGAGAATTCAGCACATCTGTAGGCAAATTGCTGTAAGGTTTGATTATTCACATGGTAAAATTGTGTGGTTTATTTGTATTCTAAAGCAGTACATTGTCAGCTTCAAGCTACTAGTCATCAGATGTTGGAAATTCAGCACTGATTTAGCAAAGCTGTTCAGGAAAAAAAAATCTTAAATTTATATAGAGCAAGAAGAAAGATTTCTATGAGCACCTTTTTGGAGGAGTGAGCAATTATAAATGTGAAACAGTGGGGGATTGTAGGGAGTGAAATTGCCTTTCTCATTCTTTGCTAGTCTAAATCCGTAATGAAAGGCTAAAATGTAACTCTGGATACTGAATAAGAGGAGGACAGCGTTTCTCCTAGGATGAATGCCCAACTTCCCAGGGCCATCACTGAGGGGGGAACCTTAGCATGCCACCAAGAAGGCACGTTTCCTGAGCAGAGAGGCCATGCAGGTGCCATGTCCTCCAGGTTTTATGTCCCCAATAGATTGGCCAGGCTGTACAGCTGAACTAAATCTAACCCTTGCTGAATTGGTCTCTGCTGTGCAGCCTACTTTCAGAAATGTATTTCAAATGTCCCCAAGACTTCACTGTAGGAAAAAAAGGCACCCTTATTGTGTGTACAAAGGTTTTAACAACTCTCATTTTCAAGATTAATATAAGCCACTTTGATTTATCAGCAAAATGTGCCACACATCAGGTGTTGAACCAATGGACAATCCATTGGGCAAAGGAGGAGAAAATGAGTACCATTAAATCACTTTTTGTCCCTTTTAACTGTCATTTTATCCATTTCCTACCATGTGAGTGTTGTTGTGACAATATTTGGTGCATTCAGTCATTCACTGACTGTTGTGTGTTTCATTTATTCTGAAAACTGCTGTCACTGGGGAGGAAAACAAAGCAAAGCAAAACCATTGCCACAGGTCAGACTTAGAGGAATCCAATTTTATCAAGAGAAGCCTGGAATTCACAAGCTCTAATCTGATGTTTTAATGTCCCTAAGGTCAGCAGTGAAACAATCCAATAAAAGGGGCTTAAAAATGTAGATCTTTATAGAATTTGCTTCACTGGCCTAACCTATTAAAAATTGAGTGAGTTAATTGATTTGGTGAGTGGGGTTTTGTATGGTTTTATTGTGAAAGATTGAAACTCAGCTGGACTAATAAATAGCAATAGTAAAAACTGATAGCAGCTGACACAAAGTTGGGCAAGAGTGTTGATCTGCTGGAGGGCAGGAAGGCTCTGCAGAGGGACCTGGACAGGCTGGATCAATGGGCTGAGGCCAGTTGGATGAGGCTGACCATGGGGAAGTGCTGGGTCCTGCCCTTGGGTCACAACAATTCCCTGCAGCACTCCAGGCTAGGGGATGAGTGTCTAAAAACTGCCTGGAGAAAAGGAACATGGAGAGATACTGGTTGACAGCAGCTGAACATGAGCCAGTGTGTGCCCAGCCAGCCAGGAAGGCCAAGGGCATCTGGCCTGTGCCAGCAGCAGTGTGGCCAGCAGGACCAGAGCAGTGACCATCCCCTGTGCTGGGCACTGGGGCAGCCACACCTCAAATCCTGTGTTCAGTTTTGGGACCCTCATGGCAAGAAAGTCATTAAGGGACTGGAGTGTGTCCAGAGAAGGGCAACAGAGATGGGGAAGGGTCTGGAGCACAAATCTGATGAGCAGCTGAGGGAGATGGGGGAGTTTAGCCTGGAGAAAAGGAGGTTAAGGGACCTTATCACTCCCTACAACTCTCTGACAGGAGGTTGTAGCTGGGTGGGGATTTGTCTCTTCTCCCAAATATCAGGTAATAGCTCAAGGGAAAATGACCAAGTTGTGCCAGGGGAGGCTTAGTTTGGATATTTGGGAAAATTTCATTACCCAAAGGGTTGTCAAGACCTGACACAGCTGCCCAGGGCAGTGCTGAAGTCACCATCCCTGCAGGTATTTAAAAGATGTGGCACTTGAGAACGTGCCCCAGGGGTTTCATAGTGGACTTGGCAGTGTCAGGTCAGTGATGGGACTACATGATCTTTAAGGTCTTCTGCAACCTAAATGATTCTATGATTGTAAATCTAAAAGGAAATAATGAAAATGTAGTACTTCACTGGGGGAACAGGAAGAAATGTGAGCATAAGCAGCAATAACTTAAGAATATCAATTTACCTGCCATAAGGTTGACTTAGCCATGATTAATATATAGTATTTTTTAGCTTCTCTTTTGTGCTATAGTAAATTAAAAATATTCCTCCCCCTGAGACATGGAAGGTTGTAGATAATGAAACAGCACAGTAACCACTTACAAAAGAGCTTTCATGTTAAATTCTTGAGACAGTTTTAGTATAATGTCTTACGTTCCTGAAAATATCTGAGTTCTGACATATGTAGAAAACCTTTTTCATTTTTTAATCAATATTTATACTGTCTTCATGTTGCTACTGTATGATTCATTCAGCTTATGCCTATGCATTACTAACTCGAGGCAGTACACTACTTCACCAAAAGTAACTTAAAGACAAACTATTTTAAGTTCATAAACTTCTTCAAAATACTCTAATAATACTTTCAAGGTGGATGCTGCTTAATTTGACATCTGTTCATATGATAGGTCATTTATTGGTGTTTAATTAAAGGATAATAAAAAGCTTAGGTTTTAGATAGCACTTCTTCATTGTTTAAGAAACACTAATAACAATGTGGAATTCCTGCCCAGTTTTGAGAAGAGATAAAAATAATGTGTCTGAACTGAGCAAGCATTTGGAAGCGGGTGCAGTGTCAGTTGATGAACTGACTGCAGGGGCTTTCATCCCTTAAGATTAAACACACGCTTAAAAAAAACTTGTCAAAAGGTGCCAGTGCTGTCTGAGCTTTGGGTAGAGCAGGAAGGGAGAGACTGCACAGGACTAACACTGAGTGCTCCTCTCTATTCTTCGTGTTGTGCTTCATGTCTCTTTTGACCTTGTGAGGTTGGTCTTGGATGGGGCACAGGAACCAGTTTATGAGTAGGAGTCAGGTACCAGACTGATGGTTCCAGCTGAACCACTGTAGAATTGAAATATATCTTAAATACAGATGAAGTGAAAAGTCGATCTGTTTTTGAATCAAATCACTTAACGTCAAGGGAAAAAAAAACTCCTATTTTTATCCAAAACAACCTGAGAATGATAAAATAATTTCATTCATGTCACACTGACAGATGGCATTTTCTTCAAAATTCTAGCACAGGAATAATACTTCTGTAAGGAATACAGTGTAAAGCATTGGTCCTCTTTTGTTTTGGTCTATTACTTATAGGGTGAAATTATTGAATGCCTTTGTTATAAAAGTACAATATAGCCATTATTCAAAAAGTGCGCGTAGCAAAATCATATAGAGCAAGAATCTTTGCTTGTCTCTGACATAAAGTGTATTTTTTTTCTCTGTGAAATATCAGTTGTATGGATGTCTATAGTAAGAAATAATGCTGGGGCAGTAGCCAGTCTGGAACATAAATCAGTATAGTCTGCACTTATCAGATTTAGAAGATGTGTTTTTATGAATAATGGTTATTAAAACTTAGTGAATGAATGCAAAGAAGCGTCAGTCTCTCTTTAAAAACAGTATGTTATCCAGCATATTGCTCTTCTCCCCTAAATAGCTGGGCACAGAGTTATCCTCTCATGTTTATGTAAAGTATTGAAATGAGATGGAAATTTATATGCTCACTCCCTAAGAATTATTTCCTAAGCATTAACCTGGCCAAAAATGGCTAAATCCAACCAACAAAAACTTTTCTGACATGATGATTTGATACAATTGTTGCATAAAAGGCTATGCTCCATAAAAATAAATGTCTTTCTCAGTCATTGCAACTGCAATATGGTTCCCAAACTAATGAAGAATAAAGCAGTTCTCACTCTACCCACAGTCCTGGAAACACCATATGCACAAACAGAGCACTGGGTTTTTTTCTTATTGCAGCTTTCCAAATTCAAAGGGTAGGAGCTGCAAGGAGGGGAAAAGAAACGTAATGTATTCCTTTTTTTCACATAATGTAACAATGCCTGACTACAAGTCAAAGGCTTGGCAATAAAACATTTCAGTCAAACTTTTAGAGCAATTTCTGACACTTTAAACTGGTTTAGAATGTTTGAGGGTGTTTGTATGTTTGGTTTGGTTTGTTGTGGAGGGGTTTTGTGCATTTTTGTTTGTTCCTTGATTTGTTAATTTTGTTTCCTTACATCCCCCAGTTAGATTTTGCTAGAGCATATGAATGCTCCTCCCAAACAGCAGTTTAAGGGGATGTGTGACTTCTTATCCTAGTGATAGTCTGCATAATTTTCATCTTAAAAAGATAAAAATAGCTCTAGAGTTTCTCTGCTGCTGCCTTCCACTTCTGTCCCTGTAATGTGGCCTGATTCACAGGTAAAGCAGGAGGAAGTGCTGTCTCCATCACAACACTTCTAGGCCTTGAGAAATGATACTTGGTCATGATTTCTAAGTGAACTTCTTGCATTTCATCACAAAATGCTTTAAACAATGGTGTGATTTGTGACAGCTGTGTCACATTCCCTTTACGTTCTCACATTTTAAGTTATCCCTGCTGGCTTTGTCTTTCCAGACTTAATTTCATTCAGATGCAAAAGATAACATGCCTGCATCAATATTGAAACTCTGGGCCTGGATGCTAGTGTAATTGACTTAAAGTTGTTAAAATTCACAGGATCATCAACATGTACCTTGATTAATCAATTTTTTCGAAACACAGAATTGACAGTTTAATGAGGAAAGCTTTCCCAGGATCACAGTCCCCTCCTCCTCATTACGAGAGTCAGTCTTACTTTAAAGAAATGGTAAATCCTATTTGATTTCCCTCTCATGAAAGACTGAGCTGTCCCATGGTGTAACCTTTCTTTTTGCTGGGTGAGGAAGACAAGCTCTAAAGTAATGAGATAATCAATAAGAGTTGTTTTTGTATTGTTCATCTTGCATACAACTGGGGACATTACGTGTTTTCCTTGGGTTTTGCTCCTTTACTAGTCCAGCCTGCTACTGACAGAGCCAAGCAGTTATTCAAGGTCAGGCAGTTCCCTGGTTTCAAACTTTTCTTTGGCTCTTCTCCCATTGTCATTTGAATTAGCCTTAGCTCATCAATATAGCTTTTAAAAAATGCTACTGAGATCGTGGTTTAACGAACTGAGAAATGAATGTGTTGACCTTACCTTTTTAAAGGGGATCATAGGATGGTTTTGCTCATGGCCTCATTGGTCTCACTGTGGAATAACCCTTCAAGTAAATGTGTTTTTCCACGGCTCCCCTCTCAAAGTTAAGGGATATCTCTCAATGAGCTGAAGTATTCTCTTTTGAGAGATCAAACATCTTGGAGTAGGTTAGCTGAGTGGTGTAACTTACTGGAGACTTTTTATCAGGTCGTTGAACTTTTAAGTTGTGTAAAAATCAGTATGATAGAATCCCACATATATAGATTATTTAAATATTTGTACTTGAGTATTACCTAAATGTGAGGTGATATTCATCTCTCATTTCCTGAGAGGAGCCCTATTATACAAGGAGTTTCCTGGCCTGTGGTGGGAAGGATTGTAAGGTAATTACAAAAAGAAAGGAATCCAAATATTCATCTTACCCAAAAGAGAAACAGCAGAGTAACCTGCCATTCTTATGTCTCCACCCTGGGCTCAGTGTGAGCATCCAGTCCTCCCTCTCAATGGGGTTAATTATCAACTACACCCCCACCACAGGATCATTAAACACACCTGCCCCTGCTCTGGTGTCTCACCTTGGATGGGTTGGATGTTACTGTTCCTGCTCCTGTTCACCTTCTGGGAGCCTTCTGTTTATTCCAGTTTGCAGAGTTTGTGGGAGGGAATATTGTGGCATGAGAAAGGAGCATTTGATGAAGTGTCAACACTGTTGTATAAGCTTTAACCGAGGAAAATGGAGGGTTCAGGTAGTTTTTAGATAAAGCAATATGGCTTCACTACTGCAGTCTTTTTTTTATTAAACTTGAAATAAGTTTCCCGCATGTTCTTTGTGTATGCAGGGCTTACACAGCAGCTTACCCAGACTGGGAGGAACCAATGTTCCTCCCATGTATTTCATGTTTAGAAAAGTGTGAAAATACATTATTTAATTCCATTCATTCCAATTAAAGTTCACTAGGCTGTGTGGATTCTGGGCTAATTGTTTGACTATGCTGTGAAAACTCTTCTTTTGCTTCCTTTCCCTATTCATGATGTGATTTGCATAATAATTCTTTAAATTTGGGCTGTGAATATTGTCTCATTAACATAATTACCTAATTTCTTGTTTTGTGAATTACAATAGATAAGTAATAATAGTCTCAGTTTATTATCACACTTCTTCTGTGCTTTGCGATCACCATAAACAGATGAGCAGTGTGAGTTTTTTGTTTGGTTGGTTTTATTTGTTTTTTTTTAAGAAGGGGCTATTCAAATATCAGAATGACTATGCGACCCATATGTGCCCATGAAAACCCCCAGGAGATTTCAGTTGCTGACTGCAACATCCTTTCAGGCACCTGCCTGAAGTCTTGTCTCCATTAAGGCTGCTTCTTCACCAGAAACCAGTTTTACTGTATTTGGAAACCACAAATCAAGAAACATTACTGTTTTCCCTTTAATTTCAGGAAATTAAAACCGGATTATTAAAGGATTTTAGTCCCTGCAGGGCTGTGTCTCTTGTACCTATGCTGATTTGTAGAGAAAGTGTGCATATGTGAAAAAAATTGCATTTAATTGCAGTTACAATCTCATTTTCTGTGAAGGTTTCATGTCCAAATTATTTGTAATTGCATCAATAACCTTCCAGAATCCAGAGAAACTGATTTTGCATATAGCATGTTTTGTGTCTTTGCAGGACTCTCCTGTGAAGAGAATTCTTTTTCAGACAGATATTTAGATCCAATTTGCTATTTTTAGCATATTAATATTTGCCATATGAACGCAAAATCTGAAATATACAATGATATAATAATATAACTGGGGAAATAAGAAAGACAATTACAGTTTTCAATTATATCTGAATGTATTTAGTCTTAATAAAATTTTATTTCAAAGTGCTTTCGAGATTTTTATGTTAGAGCTGCTGTTATGCAAGTCTCTGCAAGGAGCTCCTGAGGTGGTTTTGAGGGATCTAAAATACGGCTCTTCCTCAGAAAGTGTTAGCTCTAATTAGGCACATTCAGTGGAACCTAAATCTGGTATAGAAAGGATATTTTTTAGGAGCAAGAAGGCATATAATATATTGGCTATACTGTTCCACTCTTCATGTCAAGAAGAAAGGGTGATAATGCTCAAATGCATTTAACATACCTCTGAAACCAGAGAGTTTCTATTCATCAGGTCAATGGTTCCAAGAATGTTATTGTTGTGCTTCCATCTGGTGGGGGGTGCTGGCTGTGGGTTTGATTGGCTGCACGAAGGAACTCTGCCAGGTGAGGACAGTAAGTGGTGGTTCCTGTCCCCTTGAGTTTATAAGTATCCATTTCCCTGGCCATGGCATTTTTTATGTGGATCAACTATGTCTTAGTTTAAATTACTTAATATGTGTCTCTTGTGTGATTTTTTTTTTTTTTTTTTTTTTTAGGTACTTGTGGGATGGCATTGTTGTGGCACTAGTTTTTCTAAGAGCCAAGAGACGTGTTTTAGGAACAATAAAGCACTTTGCTCTCAGAGGAGTAGAAAGAGATTATTACACAATCCTTCTGTGCTGGCATGGAAGCAGTCCAGTTACACTGGAAATTCTGGTCCTTTCCTCACATTCTCAACTCCTGTGACATTGTCTCAGCCTAAAGAATATCCATCCATTGTGTCCCTTTGAATTTTTAAAACAAAAACACAGTTAATATTTTATTGCATTTTGAATCCTGCTAAACGTAAAATGAACCTCTTTCTTGTTGCTTTGTTTGCACTGGGTGTTTTTAAAGTGGGCATCAGTAAAGGGACAGAAATAGGACCTTTCTTTGTTAACTTCTGTAAAAGGTTTTTAATGTAATACTATCCTTAAACACATTTTTTTTCTTGTAAGGATCAGGGAAAATATCCTCATGAAAGGAGCAAAATTTTTGAGATAAGCTGTTCATTTTAAGTGTGTCTGACAGGAGTAAACATGACATGTCTAGAGTCTTCTTTTGCGGAAATAAATATAAAAGACAGACTGATAGTAGTTTTATAAGTGGATTGTCTCAGGTCAATGTAGTTAAATCACAATACACAGTGTATGTTTAGAAATACTAAACACTAAAGTGTTCCTAACTTCCAGTTATATTGGAACTTCTGTATTCAGTGATCAACAAAAGGAGTTGCAGAATGGTGGTGTTGGATACAATCTTTGTGGACACTTGTGTTTGAACACTGCTTTGCTGTCAGTGGTGTAGGAGTGATTTATTTCAACAACCTGACATGGGGTAGGATCTTCTTGAGTGATATTTGTAAGAGCATAAATACAGAGAAGTACTGTCTTATTTAAAAGGGATCACCTGTTAGTATAAGTGATTTTCAGATGAAATTCCAGCTCATTTTCTCTCTGTTTGGCTTTTTAGTTCCTGGAATTAGGCCCCTTCTAACAGGGAGAGTCAAAGGTAGTGCAGCAATCTGGTTCAAAATGAGTAATACATTCAAGTGCCTCAAGTTGTTGCTTCAAGTTATGTGACTAGATTCTTCAGCTGTCCTGGACATGCAGTACATGAGGGGATACTCCCTGAATTGTATCATTTGCAAAGAAAGGATGTGAAAGGTTCTTAGATCCTGGGCTGATCTTCCAAACAGAAGTGATTTGTTTGTTTGGTAGGGGTTTTTTTCGTTTCTTTTTTTGACTATGTAATTGAAAGTTGATTTAGTTTCTTCCATAGAGCTATATGAAATCTAAGCTTTGATTTGAGGGCAAGAGGGACAAAAAATATGATTCAATGCTTAACTAACCCACATACAGTTTTACAAACCACATAATCAAGCAAATCCTATTTACTTCAAGATTCCATCCCCGCTGCCCCCAAATACTCAAAGGGCTGTATAGTAATATGGATGGTTTCCTGATACATAAAGTTGTATTCAGATCTTTGTCCTCCTCTTTGCAGGAATGATCCAGCAATTTCTAGGATCTTTAATTTGATATTTATCTACAAGATATATAATTTCACAAACCCCCATTAACTACTATGAATTTAAAAATCTGAGACCAACAGCATAAAATTCTGCCAGCTCTTTGAGTTAAATGTTTCTTAATAAATGTTCAGTATTTATCTGGAATTTAAGCAAATACTAGGAAGTTTATTTCCACTTGTCATTGCTATAAATAGGCAGTCATTACCTACTGTGTCATTTCAGAGGCTATTATTTCAAATTAAATAGATAAGAGAATAAAAAAAATCCCTTAATACTTTTCTTAAAAGGAAGGGCTACATTAACAACATAAGATGGACATTATATTGACTTATCTTACAAATGAATGGTAATCAATTTAGAGGGTGAGAGGACAGCCTTCTAAAGCCCTCTTCAAGGTCAACAGAAACTGCTTGCTGGTGTAAAGAGCAATTTCCTTTTGTTGTTGCTGCATCTCTAAGTTAGAGCTGATTCTGGCTGCCTTTCTTAGAGCTGTTGACTCTTTTGGACTAGTGGAAACAAGTACTGGTAAAAGAATGTTGTAACTGAGAGCAAATATTTCACTAAGGCCTTAATGTATTTGATGTTTATGGGCATGGTTCTTTTAACATGTTCATGATAACAGTAAAGGTGCCTTAAGTTATTGAGTGGAATTTCTTTGTTGTATGGAAAGTCTAGCAAAACACAGATGCTTATAATAATAGGAGAAAAATTACAAAGTTAGTTGGGCTGTGAGAAGCCTGTGCCATAGATTGTGTGGCTGTGGTGACACACTTCAGTGGCCAGTTATCTCTGTCACTGGGGGGAGTGGAAGAGGTCACGGTTCATTGTCAGCCAGTGACTTTTCAAGTACTTTTTTCCTGATACTGTAGTTTGGATATGGGGTGATTCAGAATTCTTTGATAAACTGCTAAAAAAATATGAAAAAATAAAACCAATAGTAGGAAAAAAAAGGCTGCTAACACTAGAATTACACATTTTTGTGTGTTCAAAATGCATTTGCCTGAGACTCCTTATCCTTTAGGTGTTGAAATAAAATCCATCACAGCTCTGGATGCACTTATGTTTGAGATGCACTAAGGCAGAGTTGAATTATTGTAGGATTGTTTCTCCATGACCGTGTGTTGGTGAATGCTTGAACTTCCAAGCCTGCAAGAGGAATGCTAACAACTAATGTTGCCCTCGCTGTCACTCTGGGGCTGAGCTGTGGCAAAACAGGAGCAGCCCTGGCACAGGGGTTGGGTGGCTGGAGGGCAGCTTGGCTTTCCTGGTGGTGAGAAGAGCCAAGCTGGGCTGTAAGTGAAGTGCTGAAACAAGTGATGCAGCAGAGAGTGATGTGCTGGATGAATTCTGGTGCTTCTTGCTCAGCTCCAGAGTGACATGGTTTTATGGAACGCAAGTAATGAGCACAAGCAATTGTTTGGTGTGTAAGCAGGGAGCTGTAAGGACTGCTGAATCATCTTAAAGCCGTTCTAATTGATAAAAAACAGCTAGGATCCTCTTCACTTTGGCTTGTCAAATAGTGTGCAAGAATTGTAACAATAGGGTAACAATTATAAAATTCACCAACAGTGCTTTTATATGAAATTAAACAGGTATGAAATGGAGCTCTGTAATTCTACTTTATTTGTTATCTCTTCAGAAAGCAATAATATTTTATTTGTGCAGGTAAATTCAGCCCCAAATTCTAATAACTTATTTACATTTTTAATATTCATAACTATGTTTTATATACTTTTCAGTTCTCCTTTTTTGTAAGGATGTATGAAGCCAAAAGATATGTCAGCACAAATGTTTGTGGATTGGTGAGTTTTTGACAATTTCCATTTTAATATTCCTATTTCTTATGGTTTCCTAAATCTCAGCTGTAAACATTTCTGTTTCAAACAGTGCTAAACAAATACATCTTTTCTTATACTAAATACTTTAGAGATTTTTTTAACATTCTTTGAAGTAGAGAAATCAAGTGCTGATACTGTTTTCAAACATCTCTGGAACAGGTTTTCATTATGTTCAATTGTTTGTTTGTTTTGGAAGCAGCATGAAACCAGTCTTGTTATTTATGTTGAAATAATGGAACTTTTTGTGTTTTGATTCTGCATTTGCAAGGACAGAATAAATGGTAACAAGGAAATAATCAATATGTGGGACTGTCAGAAGGGGTTCACAGGAGTTTGAATACATAAATACAGCTCAGGTGACATTAAATGTGGTTATATGACAGTAACATTAAATATTGTTAAATATTTATTTAAATAATTATTTATATTTCCTACTTACAAAATGTAACCTATGTTCTCCCTTTGTTCAGTAATATTAAATAAAACAGAATTTCCACTTACTCTCAAGTCTAGAGAATGTGATGGAAAGGAGTAGTCTGAACTCATGGAAAAAGCAGTGCTAAGAAAGGTTGACTATAAATGTGTTGCAGAGGAGCATTTTGTGGCTGAGGAGGGTGACATGGAACTTGTGTATCTACAAGAATTGGAGGGCAAGGAGAGCTACTTTTTTTTATTATTAGTGTTGGATAAGTGAGCATTAAAAAAGATAATGGTGGAGAGTTATTTTTTTTTCATAAATCAACATAGCATTATGATGTAAGCATTTTAGGTAATCAAAATAGTCTTTATTCTGTAGCAAAGTGTGTCCTTGCTTGGATTAACATAAGAGTTTTGATAACAGAACAGCTTTTTAGTGTAACAGGGAGGTTAACTTGGGCAAGTCTTGTCAGTTCAGGCATGATCTCAATAAGGATTTTATATCACAGGGTTGAGGTCTCTTTTGGCAAGTTAGTGGAATAAAATTTCATTTTCACTGGTAAAATAACAGGATTTGAGCTCATGTAATTTTCCTCCCTTAGTTCTGCCGTGAGTGTGAATTCCGATTGACTTGTCTGTGCTGTGAGAAATTGTGTATAACAATGAATTCATACAGTCAGTTTTGGACTTACTTGAGGTGAAGGCATCAGAACTTGCATGTCCAGTGGTGTCTAAACCACACTGCTTTAAAGATGGGGATTTTCTATATTAAAATCTTTAAGGTTATAAATAATAGGGGAAAAGATCTGCAGGCCACCTCTCATTCACACACCAACAGAGGGCATTCTGATTCTTGGGAGTCATAAAGTAATCACATACTTGTATGTAGAGATCTAATAAACCGGCTTCACAGAAATCTAAGTGGAACGACAGCACCTTTGTGCTGCAAACAGAGACCCCCTAACTCGTGTCATTCCAACATCTACCTCAGGACACTTTTACCTTGCAGACTTTTCAAGCATTGCACCATGGAGTTTGGATATATTGGCACTTTATCTTTCCAAGAGCCTGTACTCCAGGAGTATTCTCAAATTAGGAGATCACTGTCTTTATAGCCCCTTTTAAAGGGAACTTGGTGCAAAGCAGAAATGGCCTCGTATAAAAAGTAGATTTTCTCTTGACCTTTTAACATATGAATGCTTGCAGTATTTTAGCGGTGTGCCAACGTTAGTGCCCCACTGCAAAAAAGAAGTTGTGTTGCCACTGATGCCTTGCCATTGGGTCCCAAGGGATGTGGTTAGAAGCAAAAACACATTGACCTGTTTGTTCTTTGCTTGCCAGTAAGAAGATATGTGACTATGTAGTTGATTTTTGGTACATAAACTTTCCCATTTTTGCTGAGAGTGCAAGTCTTTGTTTCTTCCTAGTTATTATCTCACCCCTGGGAACAGCTAGACCACTACCAACTACAAGTGTGAGGTTTTCCCTATGTATTTATTTATGAAGTGGATAGTGTGTTCTAATACCTTTGGCTTGTAATTATAACAGTGGGTTTTGTCTCTGGCATTTAAGCTTGGAGGGTTTTATAGATTATATTTACTTAGCATCGTGCACCAGGAACATGTGCTTTGAGCATCAGACACCAGGAACATGTTCTTTGAAGATTTAGCCTTATATGGTGCTTTTTGCTTACTGGTTAACAAATCTATGTATTTTGTGTCACAGAAAGAAGTCTCATGTTCAAAAGGACTCTTTCTGTTGCAAACAGCAATGAAGAGAGAATGCATTTTTGTTTTCTACTATTGTCTTTTTAGATTTTTTTTTATTTGGCAATGTTATATAAGCTGTTCTCAAAGTTTCCATCTTAGTAGAGATAACAGAGATGTTTTCCCTCTAAAAAGTGTATCTACTTTCAGCATATTCCTATATATCTCCTGAAGAAACTACTTTTCTAAAACTCTTTGGATGTTCTGGTTTCTGGCTTACTTCCAAGACTGCAAAAAAGCAATTGTTTGTTGTTTTTTTTTTTTTAGACCCATTTCAGTTTAAGTATAGAGAAAGTATAGAGAGGGTAAAATAAATGTTGGTATTGGTGGCTGTATAAGAAATGAAAACATAGACTGTGATGTAGTTGTTTGTTTGCCTTTGTGTGAGTGTAAATAATACAGGTTTATCGTGATGATTTTAACAAGCAGAAGTCATTTAATCTATCTGGTACCTTCTCTCACCTCATTTAATAATGTAGTTAAGACTGAGAGCTAATGCTCAAGGAGAGAGTTTTTCCTTGAAAGCAGTAAGGTAGGGATTGGATCTCCCTTTGCCGGAGAGATTTATATCTGCCGGGTCAAGAACTTACATGTATGCTGTGAAGAGTCTCTTTTTTACAAAAATAATTTTCTGATGTTGCTGCGAGAAAGTTAAAAGAAACAGAGAAAATTCAGGTCTTTCAGCCTGCTGCACATACAGCTTAGGAAAAGGTGTTACATCTCCAAGGCACGGAGTCTGTAAGATGTATAGGATAAAAAAAGCAGGTCTGGGGAAGAGAGGGCAGAGGACAGTGTGGAGCAGTTAGAGGACCTTTACGAGGGGCACACCTGCCCCACAAAGCAGAAACACCCATGCTGCTGGGAGCAGTCTCTTCCTTCCCACCAATAGCTGAAAACATAAATTCATCAAATGGCAGCAATTTAGACAAATGTTCCTAACAAAACTCTAATGAAATAAGAAGCCTTTGATAGGAAGATTTGGGCCAATCCTTCACTTTGCCAAGGTTTTTGTGAAGGCCATGCTTCCTGGGCTTTGGGACTGTTCCTCAGAGTAACAGCAGGAACAGCACACTATTTGATGTTCTCCATGTTTGTGGGGCAGATTTGGAGTGGAATGTAGATTGTAAAGTGTGTTCTATTTCAGTAGGTCATAAACCAGTGTTTTCTTTAATATGAGGGCATAAGTAATGACCTGTGGTGTGTTATTAGACTTCAGCAATTGCAGAGTCTCAAAGAAGTCTGTTTGCTGTCAGCATATATGCTTGTCTTCCTCAGACTGAAGTTTTCTGATCTCATAAAACAATTACCAAGCAAATTGACTTGAACTTAAAAATGCTTACTGTAAATTAAACTGCTTTAGTTATATCTGTCATGAGATCAGTTTTCATGTAGTCATTAGAATTTTTCCTACATTGCTAAATTAAACTTGTTTTGCTATTGTTTATTTCCCACTTTTTGTCCTTTGATGTTCTAATGCTAAATTAATAGCTATTATCTTTCTGAGATTTAATTTACACTAATTTAATTAACTTTGGTGCATCTAGGTAGATATTAATTGCAACATCAATTCTAGCAATCAATAGTTCCTGGAAAATAGACCAACAATTATTGCCTTAAGTTGTTACAACGTGGGAAGCGTTTTTGCAAGTTTTATATTGCTCTATTTGATGGCAGAATTCCACCTAGCATGCTCAGGAGTTCAAATAGTGGTCATTATTCAAATATGATTTTTCTTTCCATACTGTTGTTAACTATTAAGCATGGATGAATCATGTTTTCATTTAATACAATATAGTTGTAATTCAGTGCACTGCTTAAATTGAATTTATGCTACGATTAAATTTGGACTTAAGTGATAAATATCTACATTTTCAGAAGCTATTTGTGACTAAATTTACCTCTTTTGGTGTCAAAGAATCTCATTAAACTAAGGTGGGAATTTTGTTTATTTTAACTTTTATGTCCATTTTATTCAGTGGATTAGGCAGTCATCCTTGTAATTGAATTATGAACTTAATCCCATCTCCGAATGAAGTCTGTATTGCTGATTGCCACAGCAACCCAAGGGCTGCTAGATATAATGACTCACTTGAAATGGTTTGGATGTGGATTCCAATTCAGATAAGCAGCCAGTATTTCATATTTGGAGCTTATCTTGAACACTCTGGGTCTGGGAAACTAAGCTGTTGTCAGAATTCTTTAAAGATTTTCTGTGCCTCTGAAGACATGTCTTCAGATCTCATTGAAAACCATAAATAAAGAGAAAAATTAATGGAGTAAACTCTTAAAATAAGTTTTTTTCCATATCTTGGTGGGGTTTAATGGCACAAAACCTGGCACGAGTTAATTCCAAGTAATTCGCTCATAAATGTTACGATTTAGTTTACTTGTTGTGTTCGCAAAATATTTGAAGACAATTTTCTTCAAGAAAAATGTAACTATTTTTCTTTACCATTTGAACATTCTACTACACTATAGAAGAAATTATTCTAATAATTTTAGTTTTATATTTCATAAATGTTTAGATAAAAGGGCTACTTGGAGTAAAGTCTAATAATAAGCAGGTATGTATTTTATGAACATAGGTAGATATGCAAATTAGGATCACAGTTAACTATCATTGTGTCATGTATAATTACAGTATGTCAAAACATAACCAGTCTGTAGAGAGCTTGGAATGATTATTTTAGATGCAGTTACTGTTTTCTAGATTTGTGTTACATTGTCCATATCTCTCAGTAAATGCCCATGAAGCTGGCCATCTGATGCTGTTAAATTGATATATATTTGTGAGTTTGGGATAAATTGAAATATAATTCTGTTATTTCTTTAGGAGACATGATTAACAGGTGCTATGCATACAGATAATAGATTAGGGAATGCTAATCTCATATAGCTGATGGATACATTTGTTCCACGGAGGCTGGGATGGAATTACCTACATTTCACCTAAATGTTCTAACAGGCAGTGAATAACTTTGCTATGGCTTTTCCCATTAAAGAATGTTGGGCTAGTCTGAAAAGTGATTTATGTAACATCCTGAAAATATGTTGGTCAAATTTCCAGAACAGGTATTATAAACTGCCCATTTCCCTGGTAGCCATCATAAAGTTATCAAATTGTCCTGCAGAGATGCTGGCAAAGACAGGCATGGTGTCTGTTCTTGGGATTGCATAGCAAAAGCAATATTTTCATGTAAAAACTAGTGGGTTTTGGAACTCGGAGATTGTATAAATGAATGTATTACCAGTTCATTGTTTCAGAACTGGTTTTCCTCATGGTTTATAGCCCTGGATTCTGAAAGGGCTGAATTTCTCCTTAGCTTTTTGCTCTGTAATAAACCATAGGTTTCTGAGATACCTAAATTTATGTAACATGCTATATAATGATAGCAACTAATTGTTCTGCTTGACAAACCAACGTATAGATGGTACAGAGCAACACAGAGAGCTTTCAGTGCTCAAAAAGGTGGGGGGAGGAAAGTTTAATTCTGCTCTTTGGATCTGATTGAGAGCAATTATGTGCTTTGAGATTCTGCCCTCAGAGAAGGGAGTAGAGGTCCTCACTTCAGCTGTGTAGTTCACAAAGGCAAGTTGGCTCAAAACCGTCTTTTTTGAACCCAAGTAGTATAGTGCCACAAGTAGTATAATTGGATCTCTAGCAGGATGAGTAACCTTACTAGTTTTAAAGTATCTGTTACCTCATAAGAGTGTAAGACTAAAAACAGGATAAAGCCCATAGCAATACAAATTCTTTACCATCTGTTTGATTTATATCTACTTGCAACTGTGTGTGTTTTAGAAAGAAACACGTTTTCTGTCCTCAAAAAGATGAGATTCAACATCCCTCAGCAGCTAATTTTTAGCACTTAGAGGTTCCCCTGGGCTGCTGTCAGCTACAACTTATTGCATAGGTGCTTTTCACTAAACTCATTATAAAGTGATTAGCCCCAAGGAAGACAGTGCCACGTTACAGCCTGCACTCGTTATGTGCAGGGCTGCATCTGAATTGTACACTGTCAGACTTTATCAAGTGGGGAGCTAGAAAGTCACGGGATTAAATGACAAGTTGTTAATAGGAATGCTGTCATTTCTAAGCTATATTTGTAAGAATGCGTGTCTCTAAGGCAGGGTATTTTCTTTTTTCCACCAGATTTTCATTTACTTGATTGCATTATGGTAAGAAAGAGCTGTGACAAAACGTGGACCAAGTTATTAATGCTATTTGTCTTTCATTACTTGTTAGTCAAGTGGCTTTGTAATAAAATAACATTTTTATTTTGAAAGTACAACCTTTTCACATGAGAAACTTACAACATTAAGGTGATTTGTGGAAGATACCTTTGAATCAGGAAAGTGTTTCCTGTGAGAGTGGATCTAATGCAAGTTACCAGTTAGTGCTGAAGACACAGAAGTGCAGTAGCATCCTCAGAACAGCCTAAACTCTTTTATCGTAATCCCTAAAGACAAATGCCATGGGTGTTTGCTGGTTAAGAAGCAATGATGCTTCTGGAAAGGTAGTTCTTGGAGAATTAGTAATCTCCTCTAGGCAGGGAGTGAGAACCTCTAAGGGGCTCTCTGGACTTGTAGCCATGGCAAGTCTGTTTCTTGTGGAAACAGAAGCAGTGTTTTGTAGTGCAGAGATGTTGCGACATGGATTTTGAGAAGTTTATCTGTACCCAAGTATTGTCATCATACTGTGAATATTGAGCAGAGAACAAAATTATCAGTGCCCCGTTACTTCTCTTTGGGAATGTTGCTGTCATGAAAGATGAAAGCAGAGGAAGTTAGCAGGGGTAAAACCTTCCAGGTGCAGTGAAAACCCTTTGGCATCTGGAGTGTATCCTAGTAGAGACTGAAACAGACCTTTGTTCAGACCTATAGAGGAATTCTGTATTTAAAAGGAGTCTTTGAGTAAGAGACTTTTTACAAGATGGCAAGACAAGTGGCTGAGGACCAGGGGTCATAGCACTTGGAGCAAAGACTGTGTCACCACATCAGGCTTTGGGGTATGAATGAGGAGCTGGAGAGAGCTGTTTGTGGCTGCATTTCCACTACCAAGGCAGCAACAACTGTGCAGGTTTCACTTCAGTTTCTCTTTAGTCTACACTGAGGATTTAAAACATGTAACCAGATAACTTTAGCACAATATACTTGTCTTTCTTTGTTGTGTGAGAAGCAGGTATGGGTATAAGAACAGCACTTAAGGGTTTCTGGAGGACTTTCAGCCTTTGCCTGTTTCAGGAACTTTAGGATTAGCCTTTATTTCTGGAAAAAGTAGATTTTTCTCCTCTGTATTTTATCACGTGGTCAAAGATAATGCTTTCATGACAGTAAATCAGTGAGGCCGTAGTTACTTATTTACCTGAAGAAAAGAGTGTGCATAGTGTAGGCTGCCACAACCTGGGGAGTTGCACTCCCCTAAGCTTTGCTCATCTATGATTTGCTCACTTTTGTCTTTTTTACCCCATATTTCTTACTTTTTCACCATGTTCATAAGTAGTTCACAAGCTACTTTTTAAAGATTCCAGGAATTTCAATGGACATCCTTATTTGAATTATAACTTCAGTGTGCCTTAATGCTGTCAAGTGCTTTATCACAGAAAGTGCAGTAAAAATTTCCTCAGAGCCCTGGCACATGAACAAACCCTTAACAGTCCCTAATGAGATATTCACTTCGTGGAGTAGAAGAGAAGCTGAAATGTCATTTTTGGCAGCTGAAAGGGTACAGTTAGCCTAGGATTTCCTCTAAGACAACTATCTGAGAGGGCAGATGTTTCAATAAAAATGTTAAAAGTAAAGCATGCCTTCTGTGCCCCAAAGTCCCTAATTAATTAGTGGAGTTATTGGAGCTTGGTGGTACTTCTTAGTCCTACCACCTAACCACCGTGGGGCAACTCAAAACCAGACACTGAACAAATGATAGGTGACTGTTCTGGAGTGACTCCAGATAAAGAAAGCATTACACCTAAGAGCTCTCTGAGGAGGAGGGAATGTACAAATCAGAGAAAAAGTAGCTACAACTTTTGCTTTGTTAAATAGAGCTCATATGGACCTGTCCTGATAACAAGGGCTGTTATTTACAGCTGCATCATTTGTCATCAGAAGCAGAGCCAAGCTTCAAAAGACAAGAATGCAAATCATAAGAGGAAGAGGAGATAAAAAAAATCCTCCTGCCACCCCGCCCCTTATTTCATATAAATAGCCATTAACTCACTGTGTTTTATTTATTTATTTGTAACTGGAAGGGTGCAGTGAAGGAGTAAGAGGGGTTTTTTTTGTGGGATTTTATTTCTCCCTTCCTCCCGAACTGTCTGGGAATCCTTTTGGTGTGAGATCAGCTTTCTTGGCTTGACAGCTAGCAGTATAAAAATGTATACACATGCATAGCAAAGGTCATTTGCTGCTGCTCAGTACTTTGCTTATTCTCTAGGAAGCATCCTTAAAAATAGCTGAAATATTGATCTTATTAGTACAGGTTGTGTCAAATACCTAGTTAGTTATTTTCTATATATATGAAAAGATTTATCCTAATATATATGTTCATACAGTGCAACTAGAGGCAAATTGATATGTTTAAAAGTTATCTTGACAACAAATGTTTCCTCAGCTTTATAATAAAGCCCGTTAAGAGCAGAAGAGACAAGACAGATACTAAAACATTACAGAGGAAAAGAGAACTAGTTGTTCAGTGCACGCCACTAAAGCTTCTGCAGTGTGAGTGACGGTGCAGCCTCTGCCCGTGTTCCAGTGTTCCAAGGCACAGAGTGAACAGCCCTGCATGCTTCCAGAGTAACAGTCTGCTTAATGCAGCTCGTTGTCATAAGCACTTGTTCTAAGATACTGTTTAGTTTTATCTTTGAAATTATGACAACTGTTTGCAGAGTTTTCTTTTGCAAGCCTTTTATGCTTTTCAAACAAGCCAGAGTTCAGGAACAAACGATCTGAAATCAAATGTTACTTTCTTGGGTACTGCTCCAGTGGTTGTCAGAGGGTGCTATTTGTAAACATAATTTACTGCAAAAAGTAAAACTGGAAAAGCAATGTGTTATCCCAAATACAGTTGTGATGAATTTTCACTTTCTGTGGGTAAAACTTGAACCTCAGTTCTGAATCGTTTGCTGGCTTTGAGAAAATCTTCATCTTTAGACAAGAAAGTGCTGTCCTTCTCATTATTTGCTTTAGCAAAATTTCCTGGCTTTTTATGTTTTGGTTCAAGATCTTGAAGACCACAGAGGATAACGCGATTTGAACTATGAAGTAGAAATAAACCTTTGTCTTCTGTGTATAGATACCTTAATTTATTTTTTAGCTAGGTGAAGGGGGGCTTTCCCTGATGAAGGTCAAATGATCTAATTTTAATAGGCAATGCTTGCATGTGATCATATCTAAAGATGTGACTGCCTTAATAAAATTTAACTAGGTTGGCAGTTTTCATTTCTGAAGCCATGTGTCACCTTGTGAGTAAGTCTCTAATGTAGCTCCTAGAGCATGCTTATTCAAGTAAATTTTAATTTACTGATCTGTAAGATCAGAACAGTATCCTTGAACAGCATCTTAAGGAAGAAATATTAATATATTGCTTTTAACTTCTCCCATTCTCTATGCTTCAAGTCAAAACTTTTATTTTTTCCACCTGTACATTTCTCATTTTCTAGTTTCCCTATTTTAGACATTTTCACATCCATGATTTATTGTTTAAGAACCATTTTTTCCCCATCTCATTGTTTTTCCCTTGGGTATATTGTACCATTTTAACATCTAATTATATTGAGATCAAATAAAATATGGGTTACCACTGCCTGTTTTCCCACCTTTCAATGAAACCATTCCTCAGACCAAAATATTTTTAACCATATTTTGCTATTTTTCTCCTGATGAAATCAGAACCCACCTATTTCAGTAAGTGTTCATGACTTGTTTATCACTCCAATATCAGTTTCAACTGCTATTGTCACAATGTGATAAATATTGGCAGCCTTTTAGACACTTCCACTTGGTTGTGATTCAAAGCCATATGAAACTTCAAGTTTTGTGTGATTTGGTGTGAAATCATAAATGTGTTGTGAAAACATAAATATGTCTAATCATGCACTTGAGGAAACCTTACAAGGAAGCAAAATTACTGTCAAATATAAGTGTCTGCTCTTCTTGGTTTGGTTTTGGTGGGGTTTTTTAGGAGTAATTTAGTCCTATGAAATAATGTTAGCACATTTTCATAATGTTAAATTGAATAGCTGATTTGTTTACTGTGAAGTTGCATTTCATTCATAAGTATAATTTCTTGTGTTCATCAAATGTCATTATATTTATTTACTGAAAGAAGAAAAGCTTTTTATTTAGAGGGCTAATTGAAGGCTTTGAGTTGGAAGGTTCATCATGTCCTGCTCTTCCATTGGGATATACAAATATGATGTTTGACTCAATGTTAGGGCATGAAAATAAGTTTGTGGTGAATGAAAAAGGTTCCGAAGCCTGCTTTACATTTTTTACAAGCTTAAGGTGGAAGAATTAAAGCAAAAATGCATGCAAGTGCTGCTGTTATGTGCTTTTTATATAGTTTGATTCAATTGACATATATTGTAAGCAAGGAAAAGCATATCTATTTGGGGCAGGGGAGGAAGACAAGAAGGGACATGGGAGGCTGCAGTTCCTGTACTTGTCCCATGTGCTGCTGGAGCAGGAAGGGCAAGGCCATGGCCCAAAGCAGTGTCCCCACACGCGTTGGGGACAGGCTTATCTGGTGGCAGCAGCTGCTCTGCAGCACACAGAGGGTCTCCAGTGGGCTCTGTGCTCCCCTGGGTGTGACTGATGTCACTGCAGCTTCCCCCAGCCACAAGTCCCACACAGGGAAGAAGTGTAATTTGGATGCTACTTAGGCAGCAAAAAAAATTCTTGAGTCCTGACCTAGATAAATCAAATATTATCCTAATTGGAAAGACTTAATTGATGTTTGGAGGCATTTTTAGACAGTTTTCTATTGGGAATATTTTCATTTTTTTGTTTATAATTTACACCACAAATTTGTTTATTAACAATTTTTGGCATTTCTTTCATCTTCTTATGAATTTCTACTTGAGAGCAAGGAAAGTATATCTTTGTTCTCAGGAAAGAAAAGTTACTTTGAGTTTTACTTTGAAGCACCCAATGATATAACTGAAATGTCATGAATAATTTAAGTGAACATTGATGCAAATGTTTCTAGAAATAATCAAGGAACTTTAGAGGTTGTAAATAAAACCAATTTAAAGATTGAAATTGATGCAACTTGCAATTCTAATTTTGTATACACAAAAAGTAGGACAAAATAGAATACTGGAACATATGGGAATGGAACAAACAGCACCGGCACTCGTGTGGGTGACTCATTTGTGAGTAAAAGCTTAAATCTCTTACTCTGGCTTGCACATGTACAGCAAGAATGCTGAATTTAAAACTGTTTTAGCTTTCATCAATATATTTGGAAAAAAAGCTACATTATAGAATCCCAGGATTCTTTGGGGCAGAAGGGACCTTAAAGATCATCTCATTCCAACACCCCTGCCATGGGCAGGGACACCTTCCACTATCCCAGGTTGCTCGTGGCCCCATCCAACCTGGACTTGAACACTTGCAGGGGTGGGGCAGCCACAGCGTCTCTGGGCAACCTGTGCCAGGGCCTGCCCACCCTCACACTAAAGATTTTCTTCCTAATATCCAGTCTAAACCTACTCTCTTTCAGCTTGGATTTAGTAGCTCTGTATGATTTCATAGCACACACCTTGCCGATAGCCCAGATGTAAACAGATGTAAACAGTTGTGCCATTTGCATCTCTGTATACTCCGACATTATAAACTGCCTGACCTAAATGACTTTGTGACACTTGCTTTATAATATCATCTTATTCCTGGTAATTTAATTGGGGAAACTGCAGGGGAATTGGTAGAGGTGTCATTTGCCAACCTCAGTGCCAGGTTTTCTGGTATCAGTGAGTCTTGCGTTCTTGTTCTGTGTTCCAAGTCTTACCCTGGGTTGTTTGGCATTTTTTTAATCTCTTGGTTATGTGGATACTACATATTCACTACTTAGGTTTTGTGCTTTGAGACACAGTCTCTGTGTAGCAGGTACTTGCAAAACTGGTATTTCCCCTCAGTGTTTTCATGTGCTTCACATGGGTTTTTCAGCCCCCAGTGCTGGTTCAGTGCAGGGGAAGGCTGGCAGGGTCTGCAGGGCAGCAAAGCTGCAGGCATACAGGTGTCTGCATGGAAAATCTTAGCACCAGCCTGAAATCCACACACACAGTTAACACACCCATGGTTTGCCTAAAGAGCATCTGCACCAGGACACTGGAACCCGTGGTGTATCCACAGCCCTCTGGATTACACTGAGTTTTAAGTAGATACAGGAGGGATCTTTGTCTGAATAGAATTTTTCTGACATTTCTCTCAAATCTTTTAGAGGAGTATAAATAAACTACAGTGAGACTAAGACAGCATTTCACTCAGTTCAACTTGCTACCAGTCACTCTGTACGGGTAATGGTAAAACAAATAGATGGAGGGGAAGGAAAGTGAATCTGCAAGGATAGCCTTTTTAATAAACAGTAAAGAATAAGTTCATGCACTGCTTTTGGCTACTTTTTAAACGTTAGTGACGATAGATTTGCACTATCTGATTCAGATATAATTGTGTTACTACAGTTTATTTCTCAAAAGAAGAGATTATAAAAAATACTTGAAGGATTTAATTAAAATCTGTTCTCTCAAATTTAATACTGCCTAATACTTTTAATTAATGTGAATATCTTTAATTATGTCTCTAATTTTTGCCATGTGTAAATAGCTAATTAAGGTATTAACCACCATCAAATGTAGTGTAGAAATAAATATATAAATGCTCTGTCACTGATTAAGAGGATTACATGAAAAAATGGTTGAATTTCAGGTGTGAATGCTTTCTGACTGCAAATACAGACAGATTAGCTGTAGTAAAAGGGAAGGCAGATGAAGGAAGTTCATACAGTTTCTTATTGAGTTTGTTTCCTGCTGAGCCAGCTAGTATAAGACTTGGGTAGCTCTCGTGGTGCTTGGAGAAGTTTGGAGGTTGTTTCAAACTTTACCAGTTAGTTACAGTCCTTGAGGGACTGTCTGTCAATGGAGACTGCTGGAAAGCAAGGAAAGCAATATATTCAGCCTCTTTTACTGGGTTTCAAGAAGCAGATGGTAGGGGACATAGTTATGACCTATATCCTCTGAGAAAACTTCCTTTCTCATTTCCAGAGTCATGTAAAAGGTACAGGGAGCTCTTCTTGCTCCTGGAGGTTGCACTACAGAGCAGCCTCTCATTTGTATGTGAGCCAAAAATGGATGGTGACAAACGCAGTGTAAATGCTGAAGGTGAATAATTTGACCTCTTCCTCATGAAGAGCTTGGGAACAGCATCAACACAAATTCTCTGTAAAGACATCCTCTGACATAACTGTCTGTTGTAGTGAAATACAAGCCAATAACCTCTTGGCTTAGACCAACCTGAACCAGTGAATTCCCATGAGTGTGTCTGTGCTGTGCTGTTTAGCCATTATGACTCTGAAATTAGCCCATGCTGAGCTAATCCATCCCTGCCCTGTGGCATGGAATTGCCATAATCAGGAATGTACGGGAGTCTCTTCTTGCTGTTGGGATTTCTTCACGTGGGAAAAGTAAAAGCTGCATTTCTAGACCTGTAGAAAGGATTTGCTAAAACAGACCAAACCCATAATTTGATTTCCATTTCCAGTGGGATTTGATTATTCTGCAAATTCAAACTTCAAGATTTTCAGAGTTTTAAGTCATTGCTCCATGTCTTTGTGTTACTTGTGACAGCATTCCCCTTCAAAAACTTGTGGACTGGCAATAAACAAATGAGATGTTTCAATTTTGGAGTACTATTATTTTTTGGTCCCCTGAAAGGCTTTTATAGATGAATTAGACAATTAGTTCTTTTAGCAGCCATTCCTCACAGTGGTCCTTCTAGGTTCTCTTTCAAAACCTAGATGGTGCAGATTCTTGAGTTGGCAAAGCCTCAAACTGGTAATGAAAAGCTGAAAAGCTCTTGTCTTTAAAATAGTCTCCAACACTGACAAAGAACATTTCTTACAATATATAGAAAAACCTCGTCAGATTTCTTGTTCTTAGTGTCTCAGATATGGTATGTTTTACCTTCTCTATGTATGTCCTGAGGGATTTTCTGTATGCTTCTTGCTGTTAAAGTGACAGATGGAGCCTGGCTTTAGGTGCCTTCTACACCTTTTTTTGTGGAGAGCTAAGCCAAGAATAGAAAAGGTTTACTCCTTGTTCTGGTAATAATTTGATGTTATCTGAGCGCTCACAAGAAGGAAACATGATTTCAAGTGCAGTACTCCTGGAAAACCTTCCCAAGGATATCAGTGTTCTCCCTAGGAAGATCTACCACTGTTAGTGAGGCATGGCTTTTGGGGATCAAGTAGTTTGCATTTCTGTGCTCTGGTTTAGAATGATTAAGCTCAGCCTCACATCTCAGTTACAGAGAGATGAAATTCAAAGCACAATTTTGTCATGTTTGTCCTAGCTGATTTTTGCTGTAGCAAGTCCTCGCTATCTCCAGCTCTTCTCCAGAAAGGCAAGGGAGCAGTTGGATCTCTGTCTTCTTTGTCAATACCCATATAAAGACAATTCTACAGCTTCCTTCTCCTGGCATAGAAGAATCTCAGCTAGAATGGTGTCCAAGTTGTGATGAGGGTTTCTTTGTTTTATTTTTCCCCATATAGTGCAAATCAGAAACAGTGGCATTAGAAAGCAGCTTTTGGCTCATTAAGTATTTTATTGCTGCTCAACTACTAGATATATTTTATGGCTTTATAGTTTAATTGATGTAGGCATAACTTACAAACAGAAAATTAATATTATGATTATTCTTTTACATAAATCATCTTTTTAATAGAAAAAATGCCTGTCTAATTTGAATAAAAAATGTTCTGCTCTTAAGCATACTGATTATACCAAAGGATATTGCACTTAATGATTTTTAAAATCATCCCCTGAGATTCTGGAAAACTCACATAAAAATGTTAAATTTCCTTTGTTTTCATGGACATTTTGATTAGCTGAAATTATAACAACTCCCTAAAGTACTGACAATTGTATTGATGTCATTTTTGCTTGGAGCGGTGGCATGTTGCAGGTGTTTTGAGGGGTTTTGTTGCTTTTTTGTTCTGAAGCACTTTGGAAATTCCTGGTTGTACTTTCAGAATCATAGAACCAACTTTATGTACATTTATGAACTTGTTATTTCTGGCATCCTTTAGTGAACTCAACTACTTTCCATACCAAAACAGTGACAATAATGTAGTATGAGATCTCTCTTCCTTTTTCCTTTGGGAGTAAAGTGTGGGTACTGTGAATGGGAATCATTGGCAGGTTTATCCTCCTCTCTGTCACTGCCCAGATGTTGGTTCCAGAATGTGGACAATGTTAAGGGAGTGATGCAGACGATTGTAAGGAAAGGAAGGCTCCCAAAAGGCTTTGGTGTTCTGCTGGAGAAGTGATTACACCCAGCCTCTGCCACAAAGCTCTCAGGTCACACAAGGGGAAAAAGGTTTCACAGATACTCGGGCTCTGTGTTTCATTTTGTTGCTGTCTAATTTAATAACCAAGGGTCTGATGTACAGAAATGCTGAGGCCTGACAGCTCGTAGTGCGTTGCAAGCTGTGCTTTGAAAGTATCAAATGCTCTAACAGACAATACTATTGTGTAAACAATGCGGGCCCATATTCTCAAACTCTGCATCTGAAATGAGCAGATATTTCCTTTACCTGATGTTTATTGTGCCTCGTCCATAAAAAGGGAATATATATCTCTTTTTACTACCTAGAGCTGTTATGACAATTAACTTACCTCTTAATTAAAAGCCGTGTACCACCAGATAAAGAACATTAAAAAGAACACAAAACAAATGAAAAGGAATTCTTGCACTTGCTTTTCGTTAGTTTGTTTGTTCGTTCTTGCAGAGAATAGTCAAAAGAAAAAATTTTTGCATGTGTTCCTGGAAACAAATTCAGTCTGTCTATGATAACTAGAGCTGAGATCTGCAAAGACTTTGTATTTTAAAAGTTGCTACTAAAACTCGTTTTCTGACATGTCGTCCTTTTGCCCTCAAAGGTCTAAAGTTTATTCTTGAAGTTATTATACTGGTCACTGTTCATTCCTTTGCTAGGGAAGAACTTGAGAACCTGATTCTATGTAACTAGTTTTAATAGGCAGTTATGTGCCTTCTAATTTCAGAAAATAAACTGTCCTCAATCAAGTGGCAAATACATACAAACTACATGCAAAGGAAAAACAAAAATGAAAGAAAAACTGCTTTGCCACTTTACCTCCCTTCCTGTCTGAGGCAGCCCGGATTGGAGCTGCTCCTTTTTCTCCATACAGGAAGAGCTTGCTAATAAAAGACCATTTGGCAGATCAGGCAGCAAATGTTCTGCACATGTGTCTCTGTAAACAGATATTATACAGGCTGATTTCAAATCACAGTGAGAATCAACAGTAGAGCTTTCTTAGTAATGTTAATGCACAAGCACTGGCAAAGCCCCCTACAGTGATAAAAGACATAGAAATGTGTCAGAGGAATGATGTATTCCTAAAATGATGATGATGATGTCCAGCTTGCCTCATCTTCTTGTCCCATTTTGCTTCTTGATTTCTACAGAATGCAGTGAGAGTTTTGCATAAATGCTTGCAAATAATGCAGGAAATTCAGGTCAAACAGGCTGACTAGAAATCTGTAAAACTCAACTGGCAGCCACAGATACTTAGTTTATGTTGGTGTTGTTTTGAACGTCTCCTTAAACTCTTGCAAAGACTTCCTCCAGAGCTGCAGAACTGGCGGTGGTTGGTTGGTTGATGATTGTGGTTCTGTGCGGTTGGGTTTTTTTAACATCTGAGAATTTCTACATCTCTGCAGATAATAAACTACTGTTAGATCTGAGAGATGTTCTATCACTGCAGAACCTAATGCATTGTTTATTTTTATTTGCTTAGGGTAATCATATTTGTTGATGATTTTGCTATAAGGACATTTCTTTGAAATTTGATTTGAACATTTATTTGCTTGCTTATTTATGCAGGAAAAAGAAAAGTATGATTTAATATTTCTATAAAAAATATAACAAAAATTCTTTAAAAATGAAAATTTTAACAAAACTTCAGAGTAAGAAAAAGTCTAAATCTTGTTTCAAGATCAGAGAAATTCTCAGTTTGGAGTTGTTGGTCAAGGGTGTAGGGTAAACTGCATTGGTTCCTGGTTAATGACATTCATTGTGGGTATAAACTAGTTTTTAATGAGGCCAAAACAAAGCTACTTTCAAACAATAAGCATATAACTTATGTAAAGATACTTGTACTTAAATTTTTTGGGTGATAAAAAATCAGGAAGAAACAGGTCATGTGGTTCTGCACGTGGAGTGGCACTGAGGACATTTGGAATGTGCTTCACTGGAGTGCCAGAAAACAGCACTGGGACGTGGGAAAATCTCTCTGCAGGGACTCTTGAGAAACTTTCTGTGATAGTATTTTGGAAGCAGCTGAAGCAGTGGAAGATGTTCAGCTTATTTTAGTTATCAGCTTCTGGAAATGAGCAAGTCATAAAGACAGATGTGTGAAATGAACAAGAGGAGGAAATAAAAGAACAACAAATGTCTATTGCTCCACTTGCACCTGCAACCTGCGAGTGATTTCAGCACTGAGAAACGAGTGCATTCCTCTTCTGTATATGGATCTGGGGTAACTTTGCAGAAAACCTTTCTGGGTTCTTCACTGCATCCTTAGAACTGGCATCCTCGATTCTAAACTCCAGGATTTCCCTATGTCATCTGGCATTTCACTGACATGAGATGAGGGTGATACATAATTTGCTGGGCTGGAATTAGAGAATAAGTTAATTAGATGTGAGAAGTTTTGCCTTTTTGTAATAGACTAAAAACAGCTGTAGAAGATTAAATTACAGTATAATTGAAAAAAAAAGTGCCATGGTTTAAATCCAATTGTGCTCTGCAGTTAAGAAATATTGTATTTAGAACTACAGCACTGTAATTAATTCAGGAGTTTTAAATCATGTGCATGCTAAAAAGAATCGAATCACCCACTGCCTGGGCAGCCTGTGCCAGGGCTTGATAACCCTTTGGGTAAAGACATTTTTTCTAATATCCAATTAAACATCCTCTGGCACAACTTGAGGCCATTTCCTTTTGTTCTTTTGCTTACTACTTGGGGCGAGAGACTGAACGCCACCTGGCTACAGCATCCTGTCAGGGAGTTTTGGAGAGCAGAAAGGTCACCCCTGGACCTTGTTTTCTCCAGGTGAACACCCCCAGCTCCCTCAGTCACTCATGACCCTTGTGCTGCAGACCCTTCCCCAGCCCCGTTGCCCTTCTCTGGACACACCCCAGCACCTCACCCAAAAGCTGTATTTAATCTTCTCCCTGAAGTCCAAGAGAATCTCTATGGTGGGATATCTGAGCCCTTGCAGCCCAGTCTGAGCTTTTTGGGGCTTCAGCAATGTACAGGCTTTTTTCATGTAATTAAGTGATACCCATGCAAATATAAATCTCACCATGTTCACATGTCATTGTAGGCTTCAGGTATGTTTTTCTTCTTTAGAAGAATTTGTAACATCACCTTATTTTAGTCTGTTTTTTTAATAATCTACAGTTCTTCTCTGAGGATAGTTCCTGCCTGATGGAACAGGAGGATTGTCTGATAATCTGACATATAATGTTTGGATTTGTATATGCTACTTTAAGAGAATAGAACAATTCTAACTGAAGGAATGGCATACTTGGACAGGAGGAGATATTTGAATAAACTAAAAAAAAAAAAAAGAGAAATAAGTTTAAGGCCTCTTAATAATTTATTTTGGCAATTGTTACGTTTTGCTCCCAGTTACCCTACTATTTTTAAAGTAATTGCCTTAATTAAGATGGCAAAGGTGATTGCCTTATTCTTCAGCAGACAGTTACAGGTGACCCAGGGGAACTGACCTGGTTTTCCCTCAAGAGAGCTTTGGCTGTGGAGGTGCTGCTTCTTGGCTCTGGCATCATTTGGCCTGGCAGGCTGCAAAATGCACAGAGGCCCCTGCACTGGATTCCCAGTGTCTTATCTGCAAACTCTGCTGCCTTGGGTGACACAGCAGCATCAAATGAACCTGAGCTCCAGGACTCTCACAGAACTGCAGTGCTGGCTTACCCAATATCTCTGTAAACTGCTACTTGGGGATACTCACTTGTTATGGTGATGCCACGTATGTCATCTTTGTGCATTTTAACTAAATATCTAGAGTGATATTTTTTTTCCTCCCCCTCCAAAGGGCTTTTTTTGCCTGATGTAAAGTGTAAAATGGAAAGTTTGGAGTCTCTGTAATCAGCCCATTTGAAGTTCTGTATTAGAAAAACCAGCAAGTGAACCAAGCTTTAAACACTGATACATTTTGAATTTTAATAGACTTTATTACAAGCCTTCAAATTAAAAGCTGTCAGGAGAGATAAAAGGTTGGGGATTTGGATTCAAAGGGACTTTGATTAGACATAAAGGTCAGCAATGGTGGCAAAAAGTCGATGCATCTAAATTAAGCATAAACCTCTGGAAGAGAATATGCTAATCTTTCTTGTAAAGTACTTGTCAGGCTGATCTTGGCTCATATCCACAACAGTTAAACTATTTTCTGTGATGAAATTTTAACAAATGGTAATCCATGTGTAATTTGCCTGTCAAGTGCATGCCATTTGTTTTTACAAATGTTAGATTTTAACTGCTAAGGAATCATATTATACTACATAATGTGCTCCTGATTAAAGATTTTGTTTTAGAATCTTTAGTTCAGTTTTTAACTGCAGCTTTTTTTCCTTGGGTATGTGAAATGCAAATGGGAGAAGCGGAAAAAGAAAGAAATTCAAAACTCAAAATGTCATTGCTTTGTGCAAAACTAAGTGTAAATGTATAAATTACGCTTTAATTGAGCAGCTACTTCAGGAGCTTAAAGTTATAGTAACTGTTAATATTTCTGAATATGAAATTAAGATTCTGCACTGTTAGTGAGCAAACTCATTAAGGACATAAAAGGATGACAGGATGAAAAAGGATTTACATTTGTAGAATCTTCTGTAAAATTATGAGAAGTGACAGGCTCCATTTTTTGATGCTGAAATCAAGGTTGCATGTCTAAACCAGTGACAATGTGGCTGGATTTTGCATAGCTGAAAACTAATAGGAAATTAATAGAGTGTAATACAGGCCTATTGAATTCAGTCTAACTTTGTAGCTTTAATGTGTAAGAACAGAAGGCGTAATTTCAGTCTTTGTTTAGTGTGCTGGACAGATAGTTCCACGAACATCTAAGTATGGTCAGGATTAAAACTGTGATGGATGGCACCACAGCACATTCTTGACAGCTTTTCTGTTCAAATACAAATTTCTGTCACAGTCCCAGAATGTTTGAAGGAACATTCAGAGATGAAATATTGTAGCTGCAACAAGTCCAGTGTGAAGCTATTATGTTTTGAAGGGAAAAATAATTGCAAACTGTACATCTCCAGGCACATATCTGTATTAATAATGCATAGTAATAAATACACTGGAGTATACTAATGAAATGTTATTGAACATAGAGGTTTTGGGAACCGTAAGGTTATGAATCTGTCAAGAGGAGTGTCAGTGTATCTGTCTAGAGTTTTGTTTTTCTACCAGTTTTAGGCAAATTAGTATTTGAGAAAGTTATGGGAGATCATGATTTATTCTAGCTTTCATAAGATCTCTTTAGAATATTTTCTCAAAGTGATGTTTTTTAAAAATAACCATCCATTTGTGTATCAAAAATATATTTCCTTTCACAGAAGACAGTCACCGTGGCCTCCAAAAATTTCTGGCTAAATAAATTCTACTATTGCAGTGTTCTGTAGATGGAATATTGTCCTTATTATAGCAGCAAAGTAGGTCAGAACCTCACCATTTGACAGATGTGACATACAGAGTCCCTATCTCTGTATTAGTAATGAATAAAATAAAAAAGAAGCTGATCAGTGCAGGGGACTGGCTGTATTTAAAGAGCTAATACCTGTAGTGATTTTATTCTTTGTGCTTAACCGTTAATTGAGGGAGAGTCTTAAACTTTATCCCATTGCAACCAATTCCCACACAAGCACAGGGAGTCCAGCTGACACTGCAAATGGCATGAAGCTTTGTAATGCGAGCCATTGATTTAGCACAATAAGAAAGAAAATTGGACTGCATGAAGTGAGAATAAATTGTCTGACTGCCAAACGTCTGTCGGGAGATCTCATCTCCTGCTCACGTGCTGCCTGTGGGACGCAGTTGTTTGCCAGCAGCCAAGAGCCCGCAGAAGTCCTCTGTGCCATCGTGCTGTGGGCTGCACAGGTAAACACAGGCGAGCTTGCCATCCATGCTGAATGGTCTGTGGCCACACTTCTGTTGAATTTAAGAACTCAAAAGTAGGGCAGAAATGTCTTAAATGTCTCTGACCGTAGTATACATACTTTTTTTGAGATAACGTTGGTGAAAATATCATTCTGTTGTAATCCAAGCACTTTTTCACACCGTTTATGCAAAGATAAAAGCATGGACCTCAAATACGTAATAAACATTAATCTGTCTCCTCAGTGAAGTCTTGGTCTTAGTGGGATTTACTTATATATTTCTACGTTCAAGTGGGCCTTGACTGTGCTTAGAGCAATGATTGTGTGTTTCTCAGTCTCCCAAACCAATTCAGAACAGAGGGGCCACCTCATTTCACACAACACTGACTCCATCCTTGCTGCAATAACATACAAGTTTTATTTATTCTTGGCTTAATCTATCAACCATATAACATTTCTATCAACATTTCAGATCCACCCTTTAAAAGTCATTGGTTGAAGAAGCTGCTCAAGAAGGCTGAAAAACTGAAGTACTTAGAATTTAATGTCGTCAAAAATACTAATATTCATATATAAAACAAGGCAGGAGGAATGGCAGAGCAACAAATGGCTATGATAAACATATTTGAGGGTTTGGGGGTTTTTTTAATAGTAAAATGGCAATAAAATAACCAGAATGAGTGTTTCTTAATAGCTCCATGTATGGCTGAGCAGAGCCTGACAGGAGACTATGCATTTGAACTAATGTTCTAATGACCTAATATTAGGAGTTAGTTAGGATATGAGAAAGGGTTGACCAAGAAACTTGTCTCCCTCACCTTTATTCTTCAATTCTGTCAGCTTTGTGCAATCTGCTGCCTCTCCTTCATTTTAATTTAATACATTTGTTTGGGTTTGTATGTTTAAAAAGAAAATAACCAAAGCATGCCTTTGGAAAAGAAGTAAAAATTGTTCAGTGACTAAAAATATGAAATTCAACCTAAGCAACCAAAGTAACGTGATTTGCTGACTAGAGATAGGAAATGCTATTTTTTAAGTTCAAAATGTCGTGGTTTGACTATGTAGGTGTCCAGGGCAGACTGGACATCTGGTTTCTGGGCCATGCCATGGAACAATCTGCCTGGAAGGTCCTCCCCAGAGCCAGCCTCGTGTCACTGCCACAGTTGTAGTCAACCCAGTGCGACTTTTGGCTTTGTCATAGTTTTCAGGACAACTTTGCCAGAGGACTTACTGGAAGTCACCTTAGTTGGGGAACTATTCTGTAATTTAAGTTCAATTTTGAACTAAAATAACAACACAGTTTCCTACAGTTCAATTTTGTTCTTTCAATTGAATACTCTAGCTCCTGTCCATCCTTTTAACTGAGTGTATCTGGTCTTCATTCCCCATTTTTGAGGAAATCAATGTTGTCTTATATGACTAGAAACTTGTATTTTTTTCACTAAAGTAGAGAGAAGAAACACATTGTGATCTGGAGTTGTATGATGGATAATATCCTGACATTAGTCTCCTAAATGGAAAGGGCTTTCAGGCTTGAATACTTTTTTTAATACCCTATTTTATGGAGAATGTGATTCCTCAAATAGGCAGAAATCTGGACATTAAGATTTCATAAGTAAAATGAAAGACCTTGAGCTTCATTTAGCAGAGACAGGGCTGCAAGGGGGCTGTTACCTGGCTTGTGGTCGTGAATGTCTGTTGTCCTTGTCTGAGTTTCTGTTGTGGGCCAAGGTTACAGGCTGCCTCAAATGAGGAGTGGAACAGCATGTTATTTTCAAATGTTTTTTGGCTTAGACTTATTTAGAAAAACCTCAAGCTTATAGGATCGTTTTGGCTTACGTTTAGAAGCCTGCTTTGTTTCATCAAACCTTGAATGACTGACGCAGTGTGACTTCTACTGTTGCTTAAACAACAGCTTGAGCAACATTTCAGTCTCTGAGACACTAAAGTTCAGGAAGGAGCGCATCCCTTTGCTCCCCAATGCACTTGTGCTAAGTAGGTGACCTTGAGACTGAGGACAAAGGATTGCTGGATTCCTAGACCATTTCACTGGCATCAGGTTTAGTCTTCAGGACCACCAGCAGAAAATCATATTGGGCTATCACAGCACCTTCATCCAAGGCATGCTGAACAGCACATTTGATCTCTGGCAGCAGTTTGAAGGTGCACAACAATATTAGTTGCTCGCCCTCTCTCTCCCTGTTTCCTGAATAATCTGGAAGCAAACAAGTTACGTTTGATACCAAGACATTTTTCTACTCTGCTGGCACAAGTATGAGTATCATGTTATTTCTTTTCATCTTCTCCCATCTTCTCTGAAGATAGAAACAACTACTTTACAAAAAGGACTTGGACCTAGCACCAAATGCATTACAGATATAATATTTATTAATGCATTACAGATCTATTTATTAATACTTATTTTGTAAAGCTTTTGCTTTGTGAACCTTGATGGTATACCAATACTTTTGGTACCTTCTTTTCAACTACAGGAATTGGGTAGAATTGTGTGCTTGGGATGGCACTGTTTTTTCAGAATCACTTTGTGACTAGAAGTAATCTGTAGAATGGGAGTAAACTTTCATAAGGAATAAAAATAAACAAAATCAGCTTCAAACTCCCAGAAATTCTTTTCTCAGTATAGTAGATGACTGTGTGCACTGACCCATGCAGCTGGTGGTTGAGAGTATAGCCTGCTGAGGTGAGAGTCTGTTCATGTTTTAAAGCAACACAATTTCTCATCATAGCTGTGTTGCTAAGGGATATCTCATATTTCTCCTCTTTCTCATTCTCTGTCAGATTTCAAAGACCAACAGGAAAATGTTGCATTGTGTGTAGGTATTGCCTGTTTATGTTGGAGAGTTAGGAATGAATAGCAAAAGCAAGTGAAACTTTAAATAGACTACACAATATGTAGCTCAGTTCCTCAGCTGAGATATTCCTTGTGTACACTTAGTAGGCAGTGTTATTTTCCAGATTTTAACCCTTCTCTTTAAACCAGATTTGGTGATTTCATGTTAAAGGAAGCTAATTCAGTAGCATATTACTGCCTGAAATAATTTGATTCCTACTTTGCACCTTGGTGCTCCCCATGTGCTTCACTTTTTTCTGTACTGGTAGCATGAGTGATCCAATGGAAAAATAAACCTGAAAGGGAATAATGTTTCCTTTTTTAACTCAACCAGCTCCTCTCTTTAGCAGACATAGATTGGCAAGGAAGAGCAGAATTGTCCCCTTCAGTGCCAGTTCAGTATTAACTGGGGTAGGAGCAGCCTGAAACTCCATCTGCAGAAATACTGTGAATCTCAAACACCACAGTGGATTTAAATAGGAAAAATCTTAGCTTTTATACTTCTTTAACTGTATAAACAACCTGAGAATTTTGCTTTTTCATCCACTCCATTTGGATAAGCACATAAGTAAAATACTGGTGCCTCAGAAGTAGCAAGGGGGAGAGCAGCAGAGATTTCCCACACTTAAGAATGCAAACCAAGGTTGGCATGTGGTTCCCCTCGTTCTCTCCAAGATTATATAAGCTGGCACATTACTAATGGACTAACACGATGAAAAAGTAGTGTTAAAATCATGTTGTGTGTAAAAGGAGTTTAATTCTCCATCTGACGTTTTTAAGATACCACATTAATAATTTAGCTGAGTTTTAGTAGCCTTTTCAGTTGTAGCCCACTAATGACAAGCTTGCTTTCTAATGTTTAACGCCTGCTGTGCAAGTGGTGCTTTTAACAAAATACATTTGCTGCAGGCTTTTTGACATGGCTTCACACTGAGATAAACACAATTAACAGGAGCTATTTAAAATGCTTTTCTCGTGTGCTTGTTTATTAATGGTCTTTTAAGATCTATTTTTGTTATTAATTTTAAAGATTGTGTAACAGATTTGATGGCACAGTGAGGGTATGCTATTTAAGTGTTTTACCCTTGAGATATTCCTGGGTCATCTTCTGTTTGTAATAGCATGTTCATATACATAGGCTTCAAGTATTGACCAGATTGGTCCTCCTTTTAACATGCTGTGCTGTAGAATGTATTGTAGCAGCCCATGGAGGATGAGCCAAAGGAGTGCAGGCAGGCTAGCTTACATAGTATAAAAATTTCATTAGAAAGTATTTCCAGTGAATCCTATTCTGTATAAAAAGGCTTATCTTTTCTATATGTCACATCAAAATGGCTTTTAGTAAAAATAGTCTTCCGAAGAATGTCTACTGAGGGGGGCTGTACTTGAATATTCATAACATCTGAGTGTACTGAGACATTTTAGAATAAATATATTCTTTTTAGGTTAAACTAGTTCAGAATATTGTTGTTAATCTTCTTTACATCCTTCCAGGCAGTCTGTGCAAGGAAATTTTTGAATTAAAAAAAGAAAAGAAATTCTGTCCTCATTGAGAGCCCACACTACAATGTCTCATTGAAATCACTGGAAAGACTTCTATTGACTTTGCTGGGGTCTGGATCTTCTCAGCAGTGTTTTTAAGGGGTGAAGGGAAAAATGTGCCTGAAAAAGACAAATGTGTCAGAGACCTCAAGGGCAAAGCTGTTGTAAGGTAAGTTTTGTGCTTCTCTTTCCTGGCTGCCACCTCCAATGACTGATTGGAACATCTCTACCTGCTTTCCTCGCTTTTTACAGGGGTTAGTCTGAAAGTACAGCCCTTGTGGCAGCATCTGAAGGGAGACTGTTCCTTGCATGTGCCTCCTTCTGTGCACCTGGGCAAGTGGCGACTATAATTGCTTCCTGATGGTTGGATTTGCGAGAGGCAGGGAGCTGATGTGAAAATAGGCAGGTCTTAATAAATTAGCACAAGCTCAAGTTGTCCAGTTTAGTAAATAAAGTAAAGTAATCTCTATTTGCTTACGTTGGTCTGTCTGCCCAATAGATCCTGCGGCTGTTTGTGGGCAGTTCTGAGAAAGATCTGTACGGGGATATAAGTAAAATGCTTATGCTGGCAAATGACAGGCAAATGTTCTGTTGACTCTGTAGGAACTGAGGATTGCACTCAGGAGGGTGTGTCTGAGTATCAAGCCTGATTCTGAGGCTGTTGCTTCAGTGCTGGCGGCAGCATCCCAAACCACGCCTTCCAAAAGAGGTTTTCAGGATCCCATGGATTTCCTCATAAATCGGCATAAATCAGATCATACCGAATACCTACAAGGCAAGGCAAATGATGGATTGCTGGTTTAGCTTTGATTGGGATATCTTCTATTCTTTGCTGTAACTGAATTTGCTGTTGTTGGTTTTGGACTAGCCTAGGAGGATCTGTGGTTCAGGAATGGGGAAGAAAGCAGCATATTCTGGGGAATGCATTAATGATAGAAACCACTGAGAATTGCTGGAGTGGAAAAAAAGCCCAAAGCAAAGGACATCCCACCTTCCTTCAGTGCATGGACATGAAAAGAGGGAAATCAATTTGTTTTCAGACACTTTGCTTCATTTGTCATGCAGCAGTTTTTTAACACCAGGACTCCAGGTGCTGTCTTAATCTGGGTCATGACTGCTGACACCTTATGGCTGTGGAAATACCTGCATCTAAAGCTAATCCCTTGCTTTGAACCCTGAAATTATTTTGAGGCATTCCTACTTCTAGCTATGCTTTATCTAGCTTCTTCAAAATGAAAGATATAGCTGAGGCATCTCAGCTACTGAATAATGTCATTACTTCGTTAATTTTTGTAACTTGATTGTGGAGAATCTATAATAAAGTATAGCACCAAGGGAAATTTATCCTAGTAACTTTAAATATGTACTGTTTTACTGCTCTCTCTAATATGTCGCTGTGATGCTGTTAGTAGAATTGCAGCCTTTGTTCAGACGCTGATTCTGGTATTGTATGGACAGTGCTCAGATTTCATCAGGAAGGTCCTTATAAAAGGGATTTGTTGGTATAACAAAACAAAGCATTTACAAAAACCGAAACTTTAAAAACACGGTTTGGAGTGTTATGTAACAATCAGAACTGGTTTCTTTGAGGGATCTGCATTTGCTGTAGTCAGACTACTGAAATCCTACTTTAATTTCATCTCAAATGTCTGGGATGTCTCTTACATTTAAATATTTATAGCTTTGAAAGTTCACCAGGTCTGTAATAAGCACAGGAGAAAATAAATACATTATGCAAAGGGTGATTAGTTTTATCACATAGTCTTCTACAGGGCAGCTGTTTATTTTCAGTGTTCATTTTCTTGGATCAGTCAGGTAGACAGCTGTTCTTTTAGGGCATTTTTGTTAATTTAAGTAACTTCTTTGAATTGCAAATCTACTACCAAATTCACTTCTAAAAATTCAGCCTCCAGCTCATAATTATATCATCAAAAAAAATCTTTAGATCACTAATTCAAAAATATCTGCTTGTCAGAGATATTTCAAATAAATGCAAAGCATACACACTGTACATCATGTGATACATCAATGTCTATATAAAACTGAATGCAAAATGTCCAGGTCTGTTAGGTTTCTCAAAAAAAATAAAATATAATGTACATTGTGTACATACCTGCAATCCCACAGCCACCTTGAAATACTCTGTCTTATATATGTGATTTCATAAGCACTTGTTAATATCAGTAGACCATTGCAAAGATAGAAATGTGATAAGGGAGAAATCCATAATTAATATTTTCATTTTTGAAATTGCCTTGAATTTTTGCCCTAGTCTGGAGGACTTGAGGAAAGTTGTAGGACAGGGGAAGGAAGGGTAAAGTGCAGGGTGGGCTGACACTTATCTCACCATACAGGAGCAGGGCTTTTTGTGCATGGGGAGCTGTCAGAACAACTGCGGTGTGAGATCCCTGTGCCGCCAGTGCAGACACCAGACAGCCCTCACTCACTCACTGAAGGCAGTGCAGTTCAGATGCACATTGTGTATTCAGGCTATTAGGCTTGTGCCAGGAATATTTGTGCTCCTCTCATCTAATGTGAAAACGTAGATCTCGGCTACCGTAGTTTTATGAGGGCATTAGTGGAATGTTGCATTTAAATTAATTCTTTGTATCATAAAATGCTCTGCTACAGAAAATGTACTCAGTGAGTGTAGGCACTTATGCCAAAATGGGCATCAGATATTTATTGCCTGACATATTTTGGCCATTCTGCACCAAACTGTAGTATGCTAACTCTGCAAGTGCAAAATATTGTTATTTCACCGTGACCCAGAATTTGTTCCATAATGAATTTATTACTGAGATAGTTTGTTCTGAAATATCCTCACCTGGAGTGTCTGTTCCCAGCTCAGCCTCTCCTGGGATGGGAGAAGTCCAAGGAGAATTGGTCACTGTGCTCTGTACGCACCGTGGTTGTCCTCTCTCTGAATCAGCACCATTATCAAGATGCAGCAATCGTGTGGGCACTTACCAAAACTCACTGGAGGTCACGGGCAGCCTGGCGTGATTAACAAACCAGAAATGTTGTACATCTGCACTGATTGTTTCATTCCTGGTCAGGCCTTGCAGTTGCTATTGGGCAGGTTGACAGAGACAATTCTTTGGCAGGGTAATGCAGGAGATGGTAAGATGGTTTGTGTTTTTTCCTCATGTCCTGAACCCAAATCTATACATTGGTTTTCAGTATCTCAAGCGTGAATCGTGGAATATTCACAAATATCAGTTGTTGGACGCTTCAGCACATTTGCTTTGTTTTCAGCTGTTGAGTCAGGAGGTGCACGGGGCTTGTGTTTCTATGGAAAGAGCAGCTTTGTTTTCTGGGAGTGGGATTTAGAGGGGACTTCTTGGTGCAGCCATACCAAGTATAACATGAAGAAAAGAAGCAGGAGAGAAATACAAATACGGGCAATGATGTTTTTGTTTTTTCATTTAACAAGTTTATCTTCTCATTCAGAGCTCTTACTGATGTAAAGAGGTTTTAGTTCTATTAGAACTTTGGCAGTTGGCAAGAAGAGTAGTTCGGTCTGAAAAAAAAAATAGAAATTTTGATTGTAAAAATAGGAAAGGAATAAGCTTTTAATGTTTGGGCAATATAAGTTCATTTCTTACATAATTAAGAAGCTTTTTGTTTTTATTGGTTAGGACTGGAAACTTTAGGCAAAGTACAAAAAAGTTTACTTGGATACTTATTATTAATTCAGTGTCTTCCAATATCCATTGTTTAATTTTGAAATACTTGACATACCAGAGCAAAGTTAAGGATATTATTGTGATGAAAGTACAAATGTTGTTACACTAAATCAGTAGAATGTTGTCCCCACAGTTAATTGTAGGAGTGTGACAACTATATCTAGCTAATTAATATGCTAATTATCTAGTTTAAAGATAAAAGGGATATTAAAAGAATGCAATAAAGAGCTTGTATTTTTCTCTTTTACTGTGCAAACACAGCTCTCTGCAATAACTTAATGAGGAAATTTCAAAGGAACAAAACTAACAACAAATGCATCATAAGATTAACTAATTAATTACATGGTGCTGCCAAGACCTTTTAGGTAGGAACTAGCATAAATATGTGTGTAGATTGTCATAACAGCAAATACTGGAGAGAGTGGGAATCTATTTATTCCACTCTTAACTAAGTAAATCTGTTTAGTTTTTGAAAATTTGTTTCTCAGAAGCAGCCTAAGCAAGATTTTAATTCAATGGTTATTATTAAAAGCAATTTATATATGATAGTGATAAGACTGAGAATATTTTTAAGGTAGAAAAATGTAAGCTCTCTGAAGGGAAGAGAGCACAAATAAAAAAAAAAAAGAGTAGCACTTGTAGCCAGCTTTTGATATGTGAGCAGAACAGCAATTGGTGTTCAATGCCACCATTGTTTGTTCAGCAATGAGCATCCTGAATGTTGAAATTCCTCCAAGGGCTGCAGAGGCTGGTTTTGATCTGGCCTGCAAAATTCATAGAAAATCTTAATAGTGTGGCACTGCAAGAGAAAAGATCTTTAAGCACAATGACAATGTGCCTTAAACTGAATCTGAAGACCTATTATGGGATAAAATAGGCTGTAGGAGATTTCAGAACAAATTAAGGCAGGTCTTTCAAGAGAGAGGATGAGAGAGAAGAAAAGTGTAGCAAAACAAAAATTTGTGAGTTGGAAAAACACTTTTTGAGCTTTAACTTCTTCGTTAGTGTTAAGTTTCTTGTCTCTAAACACTTTCTCAGCTGGAGAAAGTCCATGTTTGGAGCCTTCTTTTCTATTAGGAAGCCACACAGATTTAAGCTTGTCAAAATCATGGCATTCTCCACAGCAGAGAATGCAATTTGAACCACTGTGTCAGCCTCAGCTTCATAAAGACAAAAAGACTATTTATTAATCAGTTCACTCTGTTACTAATAGGCTTGTTATTAATACAAAGGCACTGTTACAGCTCATATCAAAAGATGCAAACACACAAAAGGAAGCATGGAACAAATCTGTTTGGTATTTATTTAAACAATTCAACAACAACAAAATCTAGCAGCAGCTAAATTGAAGCTAGAAGTTGGCTTAAAGAAACAGTAAATATCACTTTAGGACTAAATAATATAAATTGTAGAATTTCCTATATGAAAATATAAGGTAAAGCATCTGCCACTTTCGATTCATACTTAAGCCTTATCATGTAATAAATATTGAGGAGCAGCAAGAATGATCTATTCGTATTATCTCAATATTGATAACTGAGCTGCATTTGCATTAACAGTGAGTACTTAAATAATCTGAATGTCACTCCTCCAAAAGGGAAGAATGTCTCTTTGCTCTCAGTAATCAAGAGCAGCAATGAGCCTCTAACAGATAGAATTTTTTCAGAAGAGTTGGAATGATTCAGAATCCCACTGATGCTCTGGATCTAAAGGTTGGTGCACTTCTGTCCTCTGAATATTTGAGCATGGAGAACCAGGGCAAAGCTCTAACCCTGCTGAAGTCAATATCTAAACTTCAATTGGCTTAAGTGGATCAGGACGTCACTCTCACAACTAAGCAGATTCTAGCATGCAGCTTAAAGGCAGTTTGCAGATTTGATTGGTCTTTTAGTTAATTCCTTCTAGACAGGAAATGTGTAAGATGCAAAGTATTTTTTGGTCTTTTTGGCTAAGGAAAAGATGCAATGTATTTTTTGGTCTTTCTGACTAAGGAAAAATTTATGCCTTACATCTATCTGGTTTTCCCTGGTAACTCTGACACTGTTTTGAAACCTGTTTCATGGATAGAGCTCAGAAAGGCACTGAGTTCTTACAACATGACAGTCATCAGAGTATTTAATTGTCAGCCATCAAGGGCTGGGTGGAAAGCCCCTGTCAGTACCTTTTATCTGCCCCTGCTGGAGCTGCAGTGTGTGTACTCTTTATTACACAATAGAATCAGGAGGGAAACGTGATCACAGTTTGCACCTGGAAAATTTAGTCCTGAACTATGCCAGAGTATCCATGAAGAAATAATAACTAGACTCTGAAACAGACCTCATCAGTTTTCTGTTTAAGATATTTTGCACCTCAGATGCTATGGTTTTGTGCTTGGGTCAATCTCATTTTGGTTTTTTTAATTGGTGAAGGTTACTTTGGCTGAGATGAGAGCTCATGTAAATTGTGTTTATATATACATGTATGTTATAATGTGAGCTACAGCTGGATTTGTATCTCTATAGATGATTAACTGTGGAACTGTCAGGAAATAAAAGGAATTCACAAAAGTGGAACAGACTGAAGCTTAGGAAAGAATATATTTAATGAAATACATCCACTTAAAAGGCAGCATTACACAAAATGTAAAATAGTCTGGATTGAGAATCTCATTAGCTTTGAATAAACTCAGACCTGTGCTACAGAGCCAAGCCAGTATGGCCCAGATGTGACATTAGATAGGAAACAGCCTGGGGGATAATGCTTCTTGAATAAAGACTCATATATTCTGCATGTGGTTTTATCTCTCCCCTCATGGATTCTTTATTTTCTAAATTGTAGTTTTCTTTATCATTCAGTGGTATCAATTTGAAGTGAGTATGTTTTTTAAGCTTTGGCTAACGTTATTATGCAAAATGAAATTATTGTTAAACTTTGTGACATTTTTATGTCACCCACAGGGTCTCTCTGGTTTGGGGGTTGTATCTAAATCACCAGGTTTTAAAATACATCTTCTATATGAATTCAGCTATACTTGTGAATGACTGGCATGTCTTAAGTGAAAGATCTCTTGTCCCCAGTGGTGGTTAAAGTCAGAGCTGTCATCTCTGAATTATTTTATTTCATGAGCTTTTAATCACACCCCAAGGACATGTCAAGCTCTCGCATGCTCTTTCTTTCAAGCATATTCTTACACAAACACATGCTGTGGAGGGGATGCTGTCATTTCTTCTCTTGTTCCACTCCAAGCACATATTCATCATGGTAAGGTAAACTTAGAAGAAATCTAATATCATAGGCAATTGCAATTTGGTGAGGTGTGGCACCCTTTCAAAGGTTCCAGATGGTGGCGGTTGTGAAAAAGTAGCTAGAGCAGTAAAGAACATGCTGGCAGTAAATCAAGCCATGCAGCCACCCTAAATACTGAGTTTGTTAGTTAGGTGGAGTTAGTTACCCTCAAAATTAACTTTGTGACATTTCTGTGAATGTAAATTAATGTAAGAGATTGTGGGATTTGTTTTACTGTATCCTTCACCACTTTATTCAATTTTCTATGCCTGAAGCATCAATTGGTGTATTTATAGTCAAGCTATTCAACAATTTTGATTTTTTTCTCAATTATTTTTCTCATGGCTCCCAACCAGAGTGTTCTTTTGTCTCGCATACGGCACAAAATCTGAATGTCCCAAGGGTTCACGTGTCCCCAGAGGGTTCCTAACAGCTACTCTGTCCTGCTTTTACTGCTCAGGATAAGATATTGTCCTTTTTTGTTTCTGGCAGGTTTTGCTACAAAACTGTAATGATCCTTATTGTGATTGTTGTTATTTTTGTGTTTGTTATTTTTATAGCTTCATAGGCAAATAAATATTAGGCAGGGACTCAGTATCTGGGTCTCATTTAGAACAACAGGCTCTAAAATTGCCTCCTGTGAAACCAGTAATGTCTTTGAATGGCTGTGTATTGAATGACTGACTTAAATGTTTCTTTGTGCTAAAAGGAGTAGTGCTGCTTGGAAAGCTTGTAGTTTGCAAGACATTTTTGAAATGTGCACAGAGAAGCCCAGTAGTTGTATTTAAAATTATTTATTGATGGAGAAATAAGCAAAAGAGTTATATTTGGACCAAGAATTGTTTTCAGGAAGAAATAGCCTGTTTTTCCCTCAAGCTCGTTTCTGTATTTCTTATAATTCTATAAAAATTTCCGAGGCTGAATTGCCAGTCTTGAGCATTTATTGCTTTCTGTCTGTGGGAAAGTGGAGGTTCACGAGCATCTCCTTGCCTGTACAGGCAGGACTTGAGCTCTGTAGCTGACAGTGTAGCCTGTTCCAGCTCTCTACAATGGAAATTCCCAGCACTCGTGCCACGTTCATTTAGGACCTAGATCCTCTGTCTTTGCACTGAATAAAGCAATATCCTCTGTCTCCTCTGAGTTATCTCGCAGGCTGAGGGAAGGTGGCCGTAGCTGGGCAATAGGAGGGATCTTGCTACCACAGGAACCACTAGAAACAGTGGGGAGCACGATGCAGACACTGATGTGAATGAGTGTGCTCAGCTTTGCCTGAAGGAGAAGGTTGCTCAGAGTGCCTCCTCGGCTGTGCCTGGTCTGCCATGGCTCTGGCACAGCCCCTCTGCACGTCTGTGCTGCGATCTCCCGGCTTCTGGGCCAGCAGAACGGGGCAGATGGGTGTGATGCACAGAGAGCTAATCTTGTCATTGCAGGCTTTGTTGACAGTCTCTATGCCATGCAGTGAAACTGCCTCTGCTTTCCATCTCCAGCAGCTTTGCAAGCAGACTGTCACTTACACATTGTTGTGCCTTTAGCTAATCAGTTCTGGAAAGGAAACTATATACGATAATCTGACTACGAACCAAAGTCTTGCTATTGCCTGCAGTTCTGTGGATTAAGTCATGGGTAAAATTCAAACCCAAAACTGTTATTTGGGGAAAGACTCTAAGGTTTCTCCAAAGCTGGCCTGGCCATTGACTTGAACTTGGGCTTTGCATTTTTATATTAACTTCATTTTGACCAGAAAATCTCTCTTCATCCTAAGGAATGCTTCTGATGCAATGCTTGGAGAGACATTTCAGTAAATTCATTGCCTAGAAAAGAAAGTTTAATAAAAAGTATTGCTGTCATAGACATCAGTTTTGTCTTAAAAACCCACAGAGCATCCTGAAGCCCTCAACAAATGATACAAAATAGATTCAGTACCCATACAATCACTGTGAAAGGAACTTTTGTCCTTTCCTGGTCCTCCAGCAGTTGCAAATGCCACCTTCTACATAGGTTTTCGATATATTGGACATGTTAAATAATAGCAATGTATGTAATTGAGCACAATGATAACTATTTGACTACTACAGAATGTTTTTTGAGTTCCAGTGGCCTGGTGTGACTGAGGTCACAGTACATAAATTTTATTGGAATCCCAAATTAAACTTGCATATCCTTGTTTTGCAGTAACAGCAAACAGCTGCTCAGCCTGCTCTCCAGTGTAGCTTTGAGAACTTGGGAAATTACAGCTCTCTTGGTCAGATTACATGTGTGCAGAAGTTATTACTGGTCAATTGAAATAATTGTATTCGTGCCACTTACTGGATAACAATCTGGGCCTGTGGTCTTATAAAGTGTAATTTTTAGAAAAAAAATTAGCGATACTCTGATGTACCTGAAGTTTTTCTTTATTCTGTTTGTTTGAATCAAGATTACTAATGCAAAAATTCCTTATTTTCAGAAATGAGGAAGTTGCTCATATTCTGGGTGGTTTTATTTTGTTGCTTATTTGGTTGTCATTTGCACAATACTACAATGTATAACCTCTGACTCTCTAAAAAATTGCTTTTATGGTTTACTTTTATGGATGTTTTTTATGTTGAGAGCTTTTGCCAATCTTGAGAGGAATGAGATTTCTTTCCCTGCCTTTTGTCTTGCAGAGGAATTGTTTAGCATTATGAGTTGGTTGTATTTGAGCCCCATTGCTTCGTAGTGGCTGTGCCATGTGGTCAGGGGGCAAAGAGCAGCATAAGGAAACACTATTGTCAATGTTATACAAAACAGGAAGATTTCTTTTACAGAAGAAAGTGCTTTTTGAACTAAAAGTAAATTTACTTTAAGTAAGTAAATTCTGACCTTACTAGGCATCAGTGGACTACTTATCTAGATGAGAACCATACCCCTCTTGTTAGCACTGCATATCTCCCTAAAATCTCCTGCTAGGAGTTTTATTTCCAACATGGTTTGGCTAACAGATGGTATACCTGTTGAAAACAAATAGGAAGAAATATGGTAAAATCCACCTAAAACAGGGTACATGAATTCACTCTGTCTCCTAGTAAAATTAAATTATTAATGGTTTAATTTCTTCTTTTTTTTTCCACAGGATTTGAGGTTCCAATTAAAACTGTGTTTGGGCCATTGCTTTGCCTGCAAGTGCTTCATCTTTTCCGAAAGCCTCATCACTTATCTAAAACAAAAGAAGAACGAGGTAAGGAGAAAAAGTAATGAAATGTAGCCTAGCACATCTGTCAAAGGAATGGAAAGTAGCTTTAAAAAAAAAAATCCAGGATCAATGACATTAAAAAATTATTTGTTGAGCACTAAATGTGTTCATGTAAGGCATCTTAATTGTAAGGGATCTGTAACTACCATGATGGTGTTGCTTACGCTGAGGGTTTGGTTGTTTTACATTTAAGAGCTTTGCTCTTGATGCAGCCATGCAATACAAATGACTGATAGGAGCAGTTACTAAATGCACCTCTTTGTGCTATGGAGTCCTTTGTAAGGTTGTTTGACATCTTGATGCTGAACCTTTGAGTATAATTAACATTTCTGAAGTTATTTAGAATTCATTTCTGGGTCAGTCTAGATTTATATTCTTCAAACATGCATAATGCAGTAGTGGGTACTGTATTAAAAGACTTACCCCGTTTCAGCACCAAGAGCTTATGCTATCCTTTGTTGTTGATAAGAGTTCTTTCCAAAATACCTGGAACTGACTCTTGCTCTGTCACTTAGGATTGCAATAATATACAAGGCAGGCATAACTAGAGGTGACAGAGGAGAGTAGTGTAGTGATTTAGCCTTGACAGGATAAGGATGTAAGGCAGATATGGTGTGAAAAATACAAGCCTTTTCTGAGCTGCAAAAGCATAGCCTGCGGTGGCCACTTCTGCAGACACTGCTGACATTCACCAGGAGAGAATGTGGGGATCTCAGTTTGTGTTTTCTTCTGTTCCCTCATTTTTTCTGCATTCTCAGATTGCTTCTGAGGGTCAAGTTCAAACTAATATTAGCTGGTGCAGACCAGGTTCAGTGGTTTCTTAATATCCTTTCACCTCAAGGCCCTTATATGAAAACCAGCAGGCTACAAAGCTTGTTGGCTTCTCACCTTTTCAGCATAAAATAGCATGTATTTGGCTTGGGAGTGTTAAACATGCATCTCCTCTAGAGTCTCTCTCAAGGATACTATTTATAATTTCGCTTTTCAAGCTGTGTAAAGAGTGTTATTAAGTAGCTGGGGAAAAACTGTTGAATCATCAGACCATGGATAGCCATGGGCCATGCAGGAACTGGCTGGTGGTGCTTGTCAGTAATGAGTAAAACTGAGTTCAGTCAGGGTGCTTTTAAAGCACGTGTGTTGCTGACAGAGTTGTACCTCCAGCCCCAGAGTTGATGATAGGCATGGCTCACTGTTACAAGCATTCCTAAAATATTTGCTACAATTGCTGTCAGAAACTACTCTTACTGTGTAGGTTGGTGGGTTTGCTATGTAAATCCTTGAGGCTTCCTAAATAACTTCCAGGTTTCTGAATCCTGACTTGCTCTGTGACTCACAGCACAGTTGTCTTCTGGGTTGCCCATCTAGGGCATCATTTTGGCTAAAATTGCTCATTGTATTGGTCCCTGAGACTGGAAAAGATGAAGAAACAAAAAAAGGTGAAATTTAATAAAAATTACTTCCTACCCTTGCTTAGGGAAGCCAGATGGGGTGCTTAAATAGAATTAGTTACCAACAGGATCCATCTTCAAAAAAATTTAATTAAGCTTTAAATTAACTACTCTTAATAGAATTTGAAACAAAACACTTCATTTGTCTGTAGCCTCTTCAATTTTCTTTCAATTCCTTATAATTGCATTTCAAAGCTATTCTTTCAATAGATAAACATCTTAAATTTAATGTCTTAAAACAAGAATCTATAGGAGAATCTTTAAAAAATTATCTTTTTTACCTTCCAAATCTTCCTACTTTTTCAAAACCCTGTCAGTGAGGGACATTAACAACTTAAAATGGATAATTCTAGTAATTATTAGCTTCTTATAATAAGCATAATTATCTTATGATGAGTGTGGATGATATGGAAAAAAAAAATCCTACACTACAATGGTGCCTAAAATGAATAATGTGCTATGTATGCAGCTTAATTGGGATCCCTACTGATAGTGAAAACAGTCAAAGTTATGTTGCAGTTTCAAACAAAAAGAGTTGTGTGGTTACAGTTCTGTGTGAGTGGTATGTGTGTCTGTCTGTACCTCCTCTAACTTTTAACCTGTTCACTTACACAAGGGATTATTTTTAGCCCTGTGACTGACTTTTACTGGAACAATTTTCTCAAAAATATCTTCCTAACTCTCTAGTGAAAATACATGGCTTTAAAAAAAAAAAAAAAAAAGCATATTTAAAAGGCCCTGACTAAGGGAAGGCCACTTCAAAAGGTTCTCAAAAAGATTCTACAACAGAATGAGACCTAAGCAATGTGCCAAGTTTGGAGAGATGTTTTACTCAGAAGCTGCACTTTTCAAACATGGGAGGATCCAAACTGAAAATTTGTCAGCTCAGGAAGTTGTACCAGAACTCTGCTCAGGAAATCGGGCTGCTTTCCTCCCTGTGTGCTCTGAACATCCCCCTCTTCCTCATGGTACATATATCCTGTCTCTCTGTGAGAGGCTGATATTTGATATCAAAACCAGGGGCTCAGTCCTGCAGCAGCAGAAACACTGCTTTCAGGTTTATGGCTTTTATGTTTAAAACCAGAAACCATAATTATATGTGTGGTTGGCAGGCACTGTGCTTTATGGTTTATTATATTTGCAGTTTTAACTGTAAACACAGAAAAACATCTGCTTTGCTTATGGGACAGCTTATTGTTCTTATTGAACAGTAACAAACCTTATGCTACGGATGAAAGAATTTGATTTATCTGTGTTATTAAGTGCACTAGGTATGTGATTACACATCACTGTCATAAACCATGTCTTATGCTGTGATTTTATAAATTCCTGTTGGCTTGCATAGTCAGGGAAGGGTTTTCCAGTGAAGTCTTCAGGCAGATGCAATAGATGACAACACAAAACTCCTAGCTTGCCAGGTCTTGATAGTACTGTAGGCCTTCAAGATGAAATGTGGTTTCCTGGGTAATTTGTATAATGGATCTTTAGGGTATTCATACTTTCAAGATGTATGTGAACTTACATGCTGTAAAAGATAAAGCATGCTTTGCAGTTTCTATTTTAGATATAGTGCTATTTAAAATGCTTGAGGCTTCTCCTCCATACAGTGGCTGGTTTGCTCTGAGGATCTTAAACATCCATTTCTACCGGTTCTCATATCAGAGATTCTCTATTAATATTGCCATAGTGAAACAGGAGACTGACCGCTGGGAATCTCCAGGCAATCAATGAAAAATGCTTTGCAACAACACTGTCCTTTTCACTTTCATTAAAGGTTGTGAAAGCAATTTACAAACATTAATAACACATTACTGTAACCTCCTGAATCTCTGCAAGCACTCAGTTCTAGAAACTTAAACTAAGGTGAACATAGGTAGCGGCTGTGCTATGACAGTGGGAACTAGACTTTGCTTTGCTTGCCTCCCTTTTCTGTGGACCCTCTTGGGCATCCATAAAGGTTTTTTTCAAAAAAACCTCATTGGTTGTAGTTTCTCGGATCTGGGCTCTACTTTTTGAGGCTAAGCTTTGATTCTTCCTTCCACGATCTGGTCTGCCTTGAGCTTTACAATAATTTTTTTTAGTAGCTTTATATAGATTTTGAAAGAATCTGAAGAATCAGAAGGAAAGAGACACTAACTACAGATGAAACACAGGTTCATTGACTCTCCTGAGAGTAAAATTAGCCTCCTAATAGCAGTATCCACCTTGCCTATGTATAGAAACTTGCTTAGAATGATTGTGTTCAATATTCAATTGGTTTTACACTGTTGAAAGGTTAGACCTGACTGTGCATTATCAATAAAAAGGAATAGCCAGCTATTCAAATGTCAAATAACAAAGTCTTAGCTGAGTTTGGCAGACTGTTTATTTTATTGTTTCCTTCTTCCTCCCTCCCCCATATTTTCATAAACTGTTGAAGTTTTGCAGTGTATTCTGTATGTTAATGTAAAACTTGCATTCCATATTTACTACACCTCACCTAGATGGCTTCATGTAACTACTGAATTACCCAGCGTCAGAAAGTGCCTGCCATGTTATTGTGCTTGTTTGTCATCAGCTTCTCTCTGGGACAGAACCTCATTCCAACTTTCACCTGAAAATACATTAGCAATATATTTCATAGGAATTCCAAGACCCAGAGTCAGTGTAAGTTACAGAGATACAAAAGTAGACAATGATACACTTTATTCCTTACTCTTTTGTGCAAAACCTCATTTTGATATCAAAGGAAATCCATTATGCAAAGGTGACATTTTTCACTTTGTCTGGTACTGTAAATCCCATGCACATGTACCTTACCATTTGAATTGTGATCTCATAGACTCTCCTTGGGTTTTTTTACATATAATATCAAAACACAGTTTTTAAAGATGTAATTAAAGCACTTCTTGGAGGAGACTTGAATTATCAAGCAGCAAAATGCCATTATTCCTTTAATTATGTATGTAAAATAAAAAAAATTAGGAGTTGCTATAGAATTCCAGCAATGCAATTTTTCAGTAATGCACCATGATGACAGTTTTTTGCAATATTGCAGAGTTCTGTCCTTTAAGATAAATGTGTTCTTATACAATTCAAATTATTTTACAATCTTCAAAGTCTCATTTTACAAATCACTGATGTATTAAGTTGGCTTAATCATCTGTCTGTGCTTAGTCCTGAAAAAGCATGTATGTGGTAGAGATGTTTCTTGCTTCTTCCAATGTCTATAAACCAGTGAATCAGTAACAGCAAAGATAAAATTAATAATTCAAAATATCAATGCTGACCGAAGACCAAGATACTTACAATATTATTTTATCCTTGAGTTTTTACCAGTAGGCTATAATTTTATAGAATAAAAAGTATTTTGGAGTAAGTAAAGCTGATCACTATATACTAGAAATAACAGTAGTATATGCTTTTACTAGCACTAGAAGGATTGTGTGTGAATACCTTCTGTGAAGTATTTTGCTAGCATCAAAAAGGCAATAAATGATTAAATATATATCTATTGCCTGACACATTTCATTTACACTTCCACAAAAGTAATCATATCTTGTTCTTTTAGTCTTGTTAATGCTTTCCAGCAGAAGGAAGGCCTGTGACACCAAACAGCAGCTCCCATGCTCTGTGAAAATGGCACTCTGTGAACACTTTGCTGCCTGATTTGGAAGAAACCCAACAGTGTCTTCCTCCCTAGGCTGGCAGTGAACAGCAGGGCTAGAAATATCAAGGCACTAGAGGAACTCAAAGCGTTTTAGGCACAAGGGTCTCCAAGGTGCCTTTTATCCTGGTGAAATCCTACCACAGGCTTGCAGTAAGATGGTAGTTCCACAGGTTTTGCTCAAACTTCCAAGCACGTAATAATAGTAATAATTTCAGTAATAATTTTTTGTAACAGCTGAGGAAAAAATATCAGAATTAATATTATGAGTATCTCTATTTAATTGCAGCAGCCTCTGTTGCTACTCCTCTTCCCTCTAGTCCCAGTGAAATTGTTTTGAGCTTTTCTTGGGTTCTAAGTGTTACACAGCTTTCAGGTAGCTGGAAGTTCTATCTTAAGAGATTTAGATAAAACTCTGTGTAAGTAGACTGATCTCATCCTAATCCTTGGTAGGCATTCTTCCAAATCTTAAAAGTACAACTCTAGGCATGTCAATGTAATTTATTTTTTTGTTTAACCTAAGTAGCTAAGTCCTTGGGAAATAAAATAAAAATAATAATAAAAAAAAAGAATAGGTGCTGCAGGTCAGCACTTAGGTAGCTGAGGAACTGTGAACAGTGGTAACATAACACTGTGTCTTGGTGGCATCATCCCCTGTGGTACATGATAATTTCAGCTGAAAAAAACCACAAAAATTATAAAAAGGTGTCAAGTATTGGAGAAAAAACATACAAAACCAAACCAAGACAGCATGTTTAAGCTCTTAATTTAATTACTGCAGATTTATTTTGATTTGTATCTCAAACACAGCAGGCAGAACAGAGAGATTGCATTTGCTGGAATAAAAATAGATCATTTCAATGCAGTCAACTAGTCTGTGTTTTCAATTCCTTTATTTAAGGAGGGTTTACATCTCATTTTCATCATAAAAAGCATATTGAGAAACTAATACTGGATATATCCAAATTGTTTTAGCTAGGTGGCTTGTTCCTTATTGTTTCAAAAGTTTAGGGACAGCAACTCAGGAAAATCTCGATTTTTGAGGAGATTACAAAATAATATATGAAACTTGCAGTTTGAACACACTGTTTGCCCAGTGGATCTCTGCAGACGAGCAGTCTGCCCGTGTCGAAAGCGGGAAGGGGAAATTTCAATCATGTCTCAGAGTGTCTTAGCGAGAGCTCGGGCGGCAGCAGCAGCAGCACTCAGACATCAGCGTGCTGGGCACTTGGCCATGCCTTTGCTCAGGGCTCTGCCAGCCCCAAATTAGCCTTAGCAGGGCATGTCTGCCATCAGTCCTCCCCCAGAGCACTCTGAGATTCTCTTCCAGCAGTCTGATGGCAGAACGGTGGGAGCCGTCAACTGTTAGAGAGCACAAGTGAACTTCTAGAAGAAAGGTTACCTGCCAGTATGAGTTGTTTGAGGACTTGACGTACACCTTCACATTTTGCTTGCCTTTTTCCCTCAGAGTTTCTTTAGAATACAATTATACATTCACTGTCCAGGAGGGAGGGACAGGAATAGCTCCTAAGCGTTGGTGTAGAAGGACGTGGGGGTATGTGCTGTTAGAAAGTGTGCTGCAAAGAACAGCTTCATAGCAAAGAGCAGATTCTGGCTAAGAAAGTGTCCTTTTGTGATCCCTGCAGGGTGTCAGATACATAGCAGGCTTGGCAGCACTGCACTGAAGTGGGGGCATTCGAATTCATGCATATACAGCTATACCAAATAATACTGGATGGCCATTATAAAAGTCATTTTGAAATGGAAGTACAGACAGAGATCAAGGAAAAAGATTGAATTATAATTCAATGATCCCATATTTATAAATTATCTAGCATCTATAGCGCTTTAGAATAGGATTTATTTGCTTTAATAATTCATGGAAAGTTCACAGTAGGTAATTTATTAATAATACAGTGTCATCAGTATGGATTTTGCCCAATTCCTATTTCTATTCTGTTGAGCCTACTGATCTGTTTTATGGCAGTAGCAACAAGCTTAGTTCTAAACAGTGAAAGGAAGCCTATTACCTTGTTTTCAAAATAAAATATGGAGATATCTGTGGAATACAAAACTTCAGTTTGAGGCCAGGAATAACTGCAAACATAGAAGGAAGCACACGTTTCTGTTTAGATGGATGTTAAAGGTCACTAGGCAGGAAAATACTGGAAGTATGCATGCACTTGGATTTGAGTCACACTGCTAAAATCAATAGAATGATTTTTTATAATTATTGGTATAATTATCCTATTAAGACACTTGAGTGTTCTGCTGATTCAGAGCCAGAATATACAAGCCTTCTGCAAAGGTAAAGCCTATTGCATTGGAAATGTACCATCAGTAGTGTGTTTAATAAGTTCTTTAATATTTTGTTACTAATTTCAGCTATTTCATGTACTCTTAAAACATAAATTAACATTATCCCCACAAGAAGCATGTGGGTATTGGTTTGCAAATGGTGCTTTTATATCAGTAACAGTCAGTAGGAAGGGCCTATTTGTATTTGTTCAGATTTTTCTCTTGTTTTCAGCAAATAGGTTTCTGAACTTGCAGTACTCTGATATTGTGTCTGAAACAATTTGTTGTAGAGCAACAAATCTTGATGTTTTCAGGAAAAAGAAGCCAATATCTGGTTAGTGTTATTGCTAAAAAGATTAAGATTGTAGTTCTTAAGAAAGTAGAACTGTTTATTCCCCTTAGAAGACTGAAAACAAATATGCACCAAATAAGTAATTCCAACTATGATGATTTCAAGTAAACACTCTTAACAAGTAAAGAATTGATAGAAATTGGAAGCAATGGAATGGGTTCATTAAGCCCATATCCAGAAGAGCAGACTGTAACAGCACAGGTGATTTTCACTACACTCTGCTGCTGCCGCTGCCACTGCTGGTGGCTGTCGCAGTTTCTCCCATGTGTGTGCATGTGTGTACAGCCCATCTGCTCCATTAGCTTTAGGAGAAAGGATTTGGGAAACTCCTGTTGTGATTATACTTTGAAGTGAGTGCACTGAATGTACAAAATACTGTTCAAATAGGTGATGGGCCAAGAAAAAAATCTCAGCAGTGTTTCCTTTGGCAAATGATTCAGTTAGACACTGGTTAGTTTTCTTCTCTTCTAAATGTTGCTTTCATGCAAATGTTGGTCATTAGACTAGCACATGTGTTGTATCCCTAGCTCAAAGGTTTCCCTTATCTAAAGATGAAAAGGTTTTCCTGCCCTGTGGATTAACTGAATCAACATTATTCAATTTGTGTATGTGTATGTCTCAGTGTTTAGGAGTATGTAAACACACTATAATTGATTTATGGGAATGGTATGCTAATTTAACATACAAAAGCAGTGCTTTGTACTAAGTGCTCTTCACTTTCCCATACTTTAAGTACAAACCGTTAAAACAGCAACATATTTAGTATGAAAGAGATTTCCAGAAACATATCACCATTTAATACCTACTGTGATACATCTGCACTCTGTGAATTGGAGGAGAGGAGGGAGACATTTATTTTTAAATCCTTCTGTCAAAACTGTTACTGATCTTCAGACATTTGTCTTTTTATTCTTTCCCTTACCAATTCCCAGTCAATGGACAAGGACATACAGTATTACTACTTTGTGATTCATTTCTCATAAAACAATCTGTTCTTTTAGTGGCACTTGTTATTAATCAAGGTTTTTTCCCTCTTTTACAGTGGTTGTTGGCTCAATCACTTCAGTATATGTAATATCTAACTTTTTCCATTACACCAGTGAGTAGGTGCTCTTATATGTCTGTCAGAGGGATGCTGGTACATTTAGTATGATGCTTTGCAATTTCAGTAAGAACACTAATGGTTGAAGTGTGATTGCTTTTTTTTTTTCCCCTTTGAGAGGAAAAAGAGTCTAACATGTGCCCCTTAGAGAGAAAAAAAAGAAAAAAGTGATGGGAAGTTCCAAACTCAGTATATTTTTTGCATCATTAACATGTTCAAAAGTGCTCAGGAACACTCTTGGAGACTCACTCATTTCATAATATATCTGTAGAGGCCCCAGACTTGCCTGTCCTAAATTGAATGCTGAAAAGGCTAAAGTATCAATTTTGTACAATAATCTGTGAGTTTGCAGAGAATAGCACAAAAATTCTTGTTCTTACCAGCGAAATGGAGGAGGAGGATGGAGGGTGTGTGTACATAAAACCTTTATTGACATTGTATTGTTTTCTATACAAAAATGGTACAGTTTCTGTATAAAACAAATAGAAGGATAAAGGGGATGTAATACGTAATTAATTAGGTATTGGTGATATATTTTAAAGTAAAAAGGCAACTGCTTAGATAATAGGAAAAATGTTTTTGGGAAATATTAAAAAAATTAATCAGTCTTTTCATGCAAGTGATGCTTATTCTCTAATGCTTGGAGACTCTTCTGACAGGCTACTTTAAAACCAAGATTAAATAAATAAATATGAAATATGCCACACAGCTCTGTTGTTAATATTGGGCTTCTTGTCATGTTTTCTCTGAGTTTTTCAATTACCTTTTTCTTGATTTCCACTGATGGCTACACTTTTCCTTTCCACACCTCACATATTACCTGCTTTTTCATTTCCTACCCATTTTTACCTGAGCCTTCCATTTTTCATTCTATAACACAGTAAAATTCTGTCTCTTCTACTGTTCTCTGCCTTCCTTGGTAATTGTTTTGTAAAGATCTGATGAGAAATCTTCCATTCCCACAACTCCAAACGTTAATATAGTTTTTTCTCTCAAAGTGATTCTGCACCACTGCTGAATTTTACTGTATCTGGTTCCAGCCCAAGCATCTTCCCAAGTCCTGACATAACTGTTCTTTACCTCTCAGCTCATTTAATCTAGCCTGCTTCCCCTTTGCATATTTTTCCTGTTGGATTTTCATCTTTTAGCTTTGCCTCTTTTCCCATACTGCTCCATACTTCTCCGTTGAGTTTTTACCATTTTCTTCTCTGACTCTTTGGAGCATTCCTCAAAGTCACCTCTAACCCTCCTTACACATTCATGTTCTCCCTTACTAGATCTCTGTCCTAATTTCTGGCTGATAAGCTATTTGTGAAACAGATCAACTGTGTGATTTTCAGTCTCATGTATGTTTTCTGTAGGCCCCCCTTAGTCACTGAATGTTGTGTCCAATGCCTTAAAACTGGAACATAAAAGTATTTTAAAATAATAATCGTTATTATTGTTATCTAAAATTATAAATTATTGTATATTTTCCAGTCATTCCGATGATTTCATTTATCCCAGATATGCATATATGTCTTGAAAACACAGGAAATAAGTCCCAATATCTCATAATACAGAAATTTAGGGTCTGATACAGCTCCCAGGCCCAGTGTAATTCAGAATGGGAATTTGTCCACGAGATATATCTTAGCCACACTCCATCAATCAGCATTTTGATGAACATCACATTAACAGTTACATCTTTCTGTAGTGTTTTTTGAGTGTGTTGGCTTTTTACTTTTTTGCATATGTTTTAAACCTTTTGTTAACATTCTGAGATAGAGAAGCTGGTTTGAGGTACATGACATATTCTGCATGGTGTAATTTATCCCTGTGTACTTTCTAAAGAAGTTAATGAAGTTATTGAGTAATCCCACTGCATCCCTCACAGCTTTGTTGGCTTCTTGCATATATGAGCCAGGCAGTGATATATTAGAGGCTCTCTTTCATAGTAGAGGTGTGGGTTATATTAACAGCCATTGTGTGACTATATTTTGAGTTACAAAACTAGTGGAATTTATTGGCTTTTGTGTATTTATTTTGTTTTCATTTATGCCTAGGGTGGCTTATATAAATCTCAAAAATGTAGTGGTTTAGTTGCCAACAGAATCTAGGCTGAAAGCCAGCTTTTAAGGAGTACTAGTCTAATGCCAAAGTAATGTAGTCTATGAATCTGATGGGAGGAGAGGAGGGTGCAGGAAGGAGCGTATGGGATGTGGCTGTAAATTACCATGTTTTTTATCTCCCTATTCAAACATCATGCTTTAACTGTGAAAATCTGAGGAAAACTGTCTCTTCTGCATCATTGCCTTCTTATTGTTACCTTTTTTCCACTCAGTTATTCTAACACTTTAAAGAAAGGATCTGTCAATAACGTGTTTTAAATAAAAGTAAGTATAGGTGAATTGAATTGGATAAGATTTGTAAGAAAGTAGCTGTAACTGCAGCTGTAGGTTCTACAATCAATTAGATGATTTAAGGTGCAGAACTTCTTGGCTTTTTGCTGCACTGCAGTGCTTGTTCATTGAAGCAAATAGTTCTTTCCTGAGGAGTTTGTTACTTCATCCATGATGAAATCTTTCTGGAATTGCAGAGCAGAAGTTTTATTGTTTAAGGTCTTGTTTTAGTAGTCAGCTGAAAAGACTATTAAACTACAGTATCATATCAGAAGATCACTCCTGTGCCTTTTCAGCATTACTTATTAAAGATGCTGCTCCCAAAAGAATAAATTATCTCAGTGGAGGGCTGCTGGAAAAATTAAACTGAAGGGTGAAGCATATGTTGAAAGAAAAGCACCTATTTTTTACAATAGGTTTAGAATAACCCAGTTTTCCCAAAGAAATGCATTACTGACCAGGTTGTCCAAATATCCTAATTTTGATAAACTCTATTTTTTTCATGTGGAAAGGTGAATTTCTGGTGTTCTGCTTATTTTAAGAAACTATAGACAAGATTTCTGATGCTATGAAAACAAAGTAATCACACTCAGAGAAAAAATTCACATAAATTCACATGGGAGATAGCACTTACACATGATGTGGTTCTTAAATTATATACGATTCTAATGTCGATGAACAGTGGTGTATATGTGATGCAGCTGCTCTAAAGTATGCCAAATAATGTCCATTACAAATTCTATGAATCTACTATTGAAACTGGCCTGTGTTGTAACTCATTGTGCACATGCAGACTTTCTGTTTGGACTCACTTGTCTGTTTTACAAATCCACTGCATTTGGTCATAATTGTTTTCAGCCCTGTCCTGTTCATAAAAGCTTCTTTTGCCACTGGATGGGTACTCTTGGGCCCAGTTTTAATTCCTGGAAAGCTACTGAATTTGTGGTTATTAAACAAAAAAAAAAAGAGATTATTCAAGTTTTTCTACACATGACACTAAAGACATTCTAGTTATTTAGGGCTACTTTGTCTTGCTTGTAAAATGTGTCTTTTTTCCTACGGCTGGTATGCCACAGAAGTTCAGCAGAATTAGCTGTGGTGAACTGATGCTTAAGTTTGATGCCCTCCAGAGGTCTAGATAAGACAGATATTGCAGAGGTGCATCCTTGTTCCATGTAAATGTAAGCAGCCACTTTGCTTTTGCCTAGGGTTGTTCTAGGCTTCTAGTGAGGAAGAAATATAAGCACACTGAAGCTTGATTTGCATCCTTCCCAAATTCATTGCCTTTCTTAAAATACTTAGCTGAATTTAGTGCTCAGATTAAAAATGCTATTTCAGTAATTGTTTAAAGGCTGACTGGTGAGGCACTAAACAAAAAGCTATCATGTTTGTAGAGCAAAAAGCATTTTCCATAACAGCTTCTTGCTATTTTGTGGTGTGGTGGGGGATGGACAGCTTTGAAATCTACTCTATGAATCATTCCCAGCATTTCACGTTACTGAAACATGAATATTACTTTTAAATGTGTGACTATGCTATTAGAGCCTTCTGTGATTTAGAGAGACCTTTCAGAATACTAAAAAGTCATTATTTACTTTCTTCCAGTCTATTAGTGCAGAACAACCCTCACACAGGCTCTGTGGTGGCAGGGTTGATTGGTTCTCAGTGGACTTGTCTTGTTAATAGAAGAAAAGAGGCTCTTGCTGGTGTTTCTGCTCCTGTCTGGAAAATGACTTCTCTAGACAGCTAATTGTGCTGCATTTGATCTGCCTCACTGGTGTGACAAAGCAGGGATCCTCAGACCTTTACCTTAAATAAATGCCTGTTCCTCACATGTGCCAGAGCTCCCAGAGTTTTCCAAACACCAAGACTGAACAGCAGTCACTGAGAGGTGTCCCCTGCCTTTATCTCTGTGAAACCACGACATGATGAAGCTGGGAGTACCTCTAACCTCAGCAAGGTTAGGCAGCTTTGTTGGATCTCATCGCTTCCCCCTTCCATGCTCTTTGCACATGCTCCTGGGGCTCAGAAATACGTACATGATGGAGTTTGGATCACTTTGTCTCCTAAAAATGGAGTGCTTAATGCACTCTTTGTCTCATCATTAATTAACCTTCAGCAGCGCTCTTATGTAGGGCTGGTGTAGGGTAATTATGTTTCCAACAAAGCCGCAGTAAACTGTTGGTAATTTTTCCTGCAGTAGCTGTACTTGTGCAGCCAGAACTGGATGAAAAAGCAGCTTTGCAGAGGTGGTGTTTACATACAGCTCCTTGCAATGCTGCTGCCCGTGGCTATTTATTGAACTCTAAATACACGTGTAGCTGCTGTCAGTAGTGGTATCTGAAATGGCAAGACAGAACAAGTCAAGACCTGTATGAAAATACAGGCTCTCATTTAGTTTTAAGCCATTTTTCTAGAATCATTAAAATTGTGGGGGTTTTAATGGATCTCATTTTAACAAAAACAACAGATTTCTGTTGACTGTATGTTTGACATCAACAACCAGAAAAGCCCAATCAATATATCTTTAAATTGCTTTGGTTATGTCCTGAATTTGTCTGGGATCGAGTTAATTTTCTTCTAGTAGCTGGTACAGTGCTGTGTTTTGGATTTAGTATGAGAATAATGTTGATAACACACTGATGTTGTGGCTGTTGCTGAGTAGTGCTAAGTCGAGGACTTTTCAGTGTCTCATACTCTGCAAGTGAGCAAGTGTACAAGAAGATGGAAGGGAGCATGGCCAGGGGAGCTGACCCAAACCAGGCAAATTCTCATGGTTTATGTGAGAATTATGAGGTTAAAAATTATTTCAACAAACAATGTAATTTTGGTGAAGGCCATTTATATTATGAGCCACTAACAATTGAAGAATATCTAGTTTATTTTCTCCGGGGTGTAGTATCTATTTTATGAATGCATTTGTACTTCATAAATCATTCTCAAGAGCAAAAAGGAGAAAAATGAAAAATCTATTTGCCTTCAACCCCTTGGGTCTTTATTTAATTTTTAATGAAATAGAGGGAATACTTCATCAATGGCAGCAATGGAGTAAAGGCATTAAACTAGAAGAGAGTAAGTAGGTTTAGATTAGATCTTAGGAAGAGATTCTTCCCTGTGAGGATGGTGAGGCACTGGAACAGGTTGTCCAGAGAAGCTGTGCATGCCCCATCCCTGAAAGTGTTCAAAGCCAGGTTGAACAGGACTTGGAACTACCTGGCCTAGTGAAGGGGAGCTGGAACTGGATGACCTTCAAAACCTCTCAACCCAAACCATTCTGTGACTCTGGTTCTTAAACCACTACCACTGCAAATCCCCAACCCACAGACCAAAATAAATAAAGAGCTGCCTTGACAATAACAAAAAAAAAAAAAAAAGGATTTTTGAAGCATTTAAAGATTTGGCAGTTACTTAATTTAGCTGTGAAATATTCTTATATAATGTACAACAGAATACAGACAGTAAATGTTAAACATTTACATGATTTTTAGCTGTCATAATCCTTATTTCAGGCACAAATCTCTCAATAATGTGTATTTGCCTTCTGATTCTGGCTTGCACGACAATGGGAGCTCTGGGATCAGAACAACTCTGCCTTGAATGTGATATTTGCCCTTTCATTATGTTAGACATTGACCATAAAGCTTTGTATATGTCATAGGGACAGCATCATTCAGCTAAATTCTGCTAAATAATGTAACCTGTTAATATCAGGTGAGATCAGAGAAAGATTTTTCTCCTGTTCATTTAAGAGTGAGTGTTCATAGTTTGAGGCGCAATAGCATTCTGAGATTATCTGATGTATCCTCCTGTGTATCACTGCCCGTTGCATTTTACAGATGTACTGCTGTATTTTATTCTGTTAATACATTATGTAGTTCAGTCTCCATCTGATTCTGATTTGAAGACACCAAGGCGGGGGGATGTGGTGGTGTTGGGAGGGTGGTGATGGTATCCTTTGGTGTTTTATTCCAAAAATTAATTAACCTTAAAATATGTGCCTCATTTCCAGGTCATAATTGTCCATAATTAGTCTCTTTCTAGGTTACATTTTGCTGCTAGACTTACACTTACTCCCTGCAATTTTATCAGATTTTAGATGGAGGCTTAGGTGCTCTGGTCAGCCCTCAGTCCTTTTCTTCATAAATGTTCATGGTCTATTTAAAGAATAAAAATTAGACCTTGATTTGCATTAATGATCAACATGTAATTGAGTCAAGACTAATCCTCCTCTTTAGCCCTATGCTATCACACTGAAATATTTCAGCAGGCATTGTGCCTACTGCCTGCATTGTAACATCTAAAACAATACTTTTGCAGCAAAAGTGAAATTACAGCTCTTTCATTTTCCAGGGCAAAAATGTAATACGTACTGCTACCTTACCACTGGTGGCACTAGTAGTACTACTTCCTTGTTCTTCTTTCTTATTGGTAGAACATATTACTGATCATTTGTTTCCCTCTCCCAACATGATTTCCATAACTTGTTGCAGTGTGTTTATTATCATGCCACTCATGCCAGCTATATGTAGAAGTTGGATATTCCATTGTTTATACATTTGTTGCATACAGGACAGTCTGAAAATAAAAGTATAGAGCTTCAATGCTCAGAGAGCATTTCAGCACTTCATAGAGCCCTCAGAATTCCATCTTTGTGCATTGCCAGCACAATGAGTCTCTATATAGCAAACCTAAACATTCTTCACAACCGTTAGCAGCTGAAACTCTCCTAATAGGTGGTGTTTTTTCTTGTGCACTGTGATTAGTTGTTTTGCTGCCTTAGATGGCAGTTCTGCTAAATTTTTATTGCTTTGTGTGCTCATGGCTCATTTATTGTTTTATTTTTCATCTGTTTGCTTACTGAATAGATTTATTTCCTTTGCATAAAATAATTCTCTTGAGATAATGACTTCCTTCCACAGAGGTTTCTTCAATTTTAAATTATTCTGCAGGTTTTGGTTTCTATTACTCAGAGAGTGTTGCTAGCAATCTTCATGGATTCTGGAAAAAACATGAAACAATAGTAATTAGAAGAAACTCAGCAAGGAAAGAATAAACTTGTTTGATAAGTTGTTACATTTTCACTTTTGTCTTTGAAGGAAACTTCCTTGAGTGGCAATTTTCTTCCCAGACTAAAAATTCTAGTGTTGAATTTGATTTTTGGTGTGCATTTTCAGAGGAGTTCCATCAGAATATTCAGTGTTCTGAGGAGCTCAGCTCACATATATTTCTCTAGATAAACACATGATCAGATTTTCAAAAGTAATTAAGCACAGCAGAGCTGCAGGTTATTCTCAGTCTAGTCAGGCTGGGTTATGAGAGTGTGTCAAGTCTCTGCTCTGAAGCTGCTCAGACAGGTTATCAGTGCAAAGCAAACAGCCATTTTGCAGAATGAAAAAACAAAAATGTCTCCAAATTCTCTTGCAGCAGTAGGTTAAGCCATTCTTCAATGCTTTCACTGTGCAATTTGACCACTTCTTTTGTGATGCTTCCATTAGATTAGCTATTTAATATAGGAAAGCAATTTCTACTGAGCAGTCTAAAATTCAGATCGGCCTGCTTTCATAACTTACTGTAGTGGTAAGGTGAATTGTCACAGACTTCTGGGTGGTTTATCTACAAAGAGTTAAACTGCAAATAAGCCTGTTGTCATCTGAAATACATGGTAACCTTAATATTAACATTAGGAGTAGTTTAACACGTTGAAAAACAGATGAGATGTGAACATATTCCCTAGCAACAATGCAGATACTGAATTACATGAGCAATTGGATACCAGTCTTGTCACAGATATTACATTTCTCTGTATCACTGAACATCAGCTAATTAAAAAGTGCATTTAGCCAGAGGAATCATTTTTATGAATTCACAAATATGCTTTAAGCAAATACAAAGGAAAAGTAATAAAGCTTAATTTACTTATGAACACTCTGCCCCATCTGCTTTATACCTATATTTCAGCATTAAGATGATCCAGTATTATTGTAGTATGGCTTTTTCAAAATATATCCAGCTCATTAAAAGCAGAGAACCAAACTCTCACCTTCCCTGGAATATGACTATCAGAACAAACTCAAATGAAGATGAAATGATTGTTTTGTTTAATTTCCAAGGAGCAGTATGTAATGGGACATTCAGACTCGTTTCTTTCATACAGGTATGGAATTAAAGGGGCTTCTTATCTTTGTATTGCTGCACAAAGTAACTGCCATGTCTGTTCCTGTGGACAAGCGATTCCCCTAGATAATGATGATGGATTCCTTATCTCTTCTCCAAAAGGAAGAGTAGGATCAGAGCAGAACAATGGCTTTTCTCCCCTACATCTACCAAAATGTCTACAGTTGTGTGAAATTTTTCTGGAGAGCATTGGTAAAAGGTGGATGCAGAATGACTACTGACCACAGAACAGAGCTGTGTAAATTGTTCCATTTTATTAGATTATTTTTCAGTTCTTAGTCTTTGAGTTTTGGGAAAAGCAGCTAGATGAAACTAGTTAGTGTTTTCTTCTTCACTTATGTCCATTAAATGTGTGTCTGCTTAAGTTTACTTTCAAATAAAAGTGATGATGGTTAAATTGAAAAGAGGAAAAAAGCCTATTCTACTAAGTTTATCTTCTGCTCTTTGTAAAGTAGTAATTCACTAGTGAAACTAAGTGAAGAGCAGCATACTCTAGGGTTCCTTTTGGGGTTTTTCCTCCACCACCACCCCCTGAACAGCAATAATCTGTTACGTGGGATGAATCCTTCAGTCCCAGAAGGGGCTGATAGGTGTTTAGCAGAAGTCAAAGTCAGGAAGTGGAGGTTTGAAATCCTCTCTTTGAACATATTGCCTCAGGCAGGTGTTTGCTGTCTATTGCCAGAAAGTCAACTTATTCCTGCAGTGGTGCGTCCATCTGCAGCACGGCACAGTGCCCTGTCACTTGCCAGGAGAAAGTCCCAGCCCCCTCCAAGCAGACGGTTGTGCTGATGATAAGCCATCCTCTCCTGGAGAGGCCAAGCAAATGATCCCATTGTTCTGCACCCTTGGCCTTTCTGCTGTGTTTATAAGCACTGGAGTAGTTCTCTCTTGAGCTCTTCTTGGCTTCCTTAGCCTCTTAAAATAGCAATTTGATGCATGCTGTCATCCACAACAACACACATCAGTTCCAGCTTTCCACTGGAGTTCAAGATGCTTTAAGTTATGATAAAAAATTAAAAGCTTGTACTGTACTCATTTATGTTCCTGCTGTACCTTTTCAGCTCTTGCTTAACTTTTGTCACTTACCACAAAGAGAAAAGCCATCACTGTGCAGTGCTGGCTCTGACTTGTGCTGTGTTACCAGCCTGCCTCTTACATAAATTACTGGCTGAGCTAAATTTTATGTGATGTGTTCAGAGATATATGACTATGAAAGCAGAACCAAATAATTTACTGCAAAGAATTTAGCTTTTTATTTTGTGGGAGGGGAGGACATTTTTTCATAGGCTACTTGTTCTCCTGGAGCACATTTGCTGCATAAGACACTGCATTGCTGGTGGGAGAACATTTGTGACACTGAGAACATTTGTGTTGTACCTTTGAGCTGAACAGATGAATATTGACTTAATATATATACAACTGATTCATTATACGGGTCTTTGATAGTATGTTTTAAACTCCAGTTTACCTCAGGAATGCAGGCCTAATTTTCATTAAATTCTTCAAATTCAACTTGGATTATACAGCTATGTAAGAAATTTTACAGGATGTACGGTCAGCACATTGTTGTAGATATTAATAAATTGCAGATATTAATTCCAAAAATGTATTCAACCTCGGTCCTTTGAATAGTCCATGCACCAATTTTTGTCCACTAAATATCATGATTAATAGCAAAACCATGATTTTTCTTGTAATTTTTCTGCTACTAATCTCCAAAAATGCTTAAATCCCTAAGTCTCTGCAAATGTGTAGCATTTTTCTACTTTTAAAACCCCCAAGCAACCAAAAACCACAATCAGAATAAAACCACTGAAGGAAAAACAAAACAAAAAACCCTAAACAAACAAAATCAAACCCCACACAAACAAAACAAAATCCCAAACCAGATCTGTGCTGGTTTCTAACTATTTCTTATCCCTTCAGCTGTTACCTGTCAGGCTTTGCATTATTTATCCTTTTTTAATTCAATATGAAACATTTAAGAAACAACTTGATCTATATAGAAATATTTCTTCTTTCAGATTCTCACCTCTTAGAGTCAAAAAGTTGCAATACTTCATGTAAAGAATCAAGAAGCACTGAACTCTTTCCCTTCTGCACGTGAGCTCACGAGGAATTTTTAGATTTCCCTGAGTTCCTAAAGGGAGCAGATGGGGAGCAGCACTCTGAAACTGCAGGGACTGCAAAGGCAGCTTTGGGCTGGGTGGGACTGTGGGGCAGCACTGGGCACACAGCACTGCGAGAGGGAGGAAAACTGCCAACTTCCCCAAGCAAAGCTGGAGCTCAAATGATTGAAAGGAGAGGCTTGCACCTTTTCTCTTGGATGGTGTGGGACCCTGCAGAGCATTTGGTCAGGGCTGATGTAACCGAAAGAACTGGTCGCTGCAGACCAAAGGGTTTGTTGGGAGAACAAGGGGAGAGCCGGGCACTTTGAGGAATGCTTTTTCTTTGCCCCGAGGCTCTGTGTTTGAAGTAACAGGCCTACATGCAAAATCAGAATGTTTACACTGGTGTGGTTTCTAGGCAATTTTTTCCTCATTGCTTCCTGAGATTGTCTTGTCTTTTACACTGGTTTGATTCATTTCAGGGTTATGTGTCAGGCTCACACTTCAGATGGTATTTTTTTGTTGTTCTCTTCCTATTTTTCTGTCTTCCAATTTCTTTTTCAAATCTTCAGCAATGCTTAAATCTGTATGAAAATCTGAATTCAATAAGCAATAAAGGAACACCAAAATCAGAACAGCATGTGATGAACTGCATGGGAGGGTTTGCTGGTAGAAATGTCATGGAAGGATTTCCTATGTTCTTATGTCTTACCCTTGCACTGAGCCAGGACAGCTCTTTTGACATGCTCTTCATTGCAGAGGAATAATAACTGAATTATTGAAAACAAATTAAATGAGCAGCTGCTGTAAGTTTTGGAGGCTATTATTAACAAATGTTGCTACATTTTAGGGGCCAAGTTTTGAAAACCATCAATACATACTTGTTACCAGCTTAGTAGCACTCTTGGAAGGTATTGTGAGCAAAAATTTCATTAGTGCATGATTGCAAGCCAGTGAATTACTGGAATAAAATACTTCAGGGCATTAAGCTCTTCACATTTACAATAGATTAATAAAATAGTGCAGTATCAGTATCAGTCCCCAGAAGACTCTCAGACACTTAAAAGAAATCACTTAGCTGTGAGAGACCTTTTCTTTTCTCTGGTTCTAACTTGTGCTCAAGGCAGGGTATAGGTGGTTCTGTGTTTGCTCACAACCTTGTACAGGTCTTTCAGATAATTGCATGGATAGAGGTTCCCCAACTTCAGATAATTGCATGGATAGAGGTTCCCCAACTTCTCTGGACCCCAATTCCTATCTGGCCACCTTCATTGTGATTTATTTCTAAAACTGACCAAGAATTTCCCACACTCCAACATCTGTTTCTGCTTGTTGTCCTCTCTGTGCACTTCTCCAGGCTCCTCCTCTATGTTTTCCCAAAATGTAGTTGCAAATTGCAATAAGTTCTCTTCTTTGCCTTGTTTCCAAATTTTTTTTTTATTTTGAATGGAATTCTATCAATTTTTTCAACTTTATGTTCATTCAATGCCAAAATTGCTGCTATTCAGAAGAAAAAATATTGACATTGGAATGAGGATGTAATCCTGTTAATTGGCCTTGGCTTCATCTAAACTTTCATCTAGTAACAGAGGTACTTAAATATGGAGGTAGTTGCCTCTGTCCTTCAAACATTGGCCTTTAGCTCTCTTCACTAATAGCTTTGGTCATTTAATAACTTATTTTACAGCAAGGTCAGGTTAACGGGAGCTTTTATAGGCCAATATTTTACAGGGAATTGGTGAACCAAAAACTATAATTATGCATGTGAAATAATCCCTTGAATAATTAGTGATGATTAACTGGCTGTTATCATTGAGACGAGTTATAAGGATTTGATATAATTAGGAGGAAGAAACCAACTTGCCAAACTCATGGCAAGTAAACGTTATATATTCTATAAAGCTCTCCATTTACTGTCTTATTTATAGACAACAGGGCAAGTATGGCAGTAATTGTTATTGAAATCTAAAAAATTACATGTTTATAGTGAGTCTTGATGACGGTACACCAGAGAGCTTCAAAAAGCTGACAAGCCTTTGTCAGTGCAGAAGATTAAATGATGAGTGTTAACAGTGTTTAAATTTTTTACTCTGGTTAAAGCTTCTATGCACAACTGGATTTTTTTCCCAACTAGTTTGATACTGTGCAACAGAACACAGCAGTAAAAGGTTTCTAAGTATCACCTTGCAACCTTCAGCAGCAGTGAAAAGTGTATGAACATCAACTAAATTCCATATTTTTGAATTCAGTAACCCCTCAAAAACCCCCATTAATTTCAAAAGGAACAGGGTGAAGTGACACAGAATGGAAAATCCTTGTGCAAACAGCAGCCATGTTGTGGCTGAAATGTGCATGTTTTCATTTCTGATTAAGCCCAAAATACATGTTCTAAAACTGCCTGCAGCTGAGTCCTCTGACAGTCAGGAATGATGTACTCGAGATATGTTAGAGACATGGAAGGAGGAGTTAAAAGAGCTCTTTGAGGGATAATTGAAATTGTAATGATGTCTAAAAAATAAATTATCTAAAATAGTTTGAGTTGAAGTGGTGTGTTTTAGGAAGGAAAATTTCATGTGTGCAACACAACATATGGACAAATGACAGAGGGGGGGAAAAGAAGATGAAAAGGAGTCATGTTGCTTTCCTGCCTGTCTGTATAAAGGCAGAAGGCTGGGTACACAACGAGGGTTTGCATTTGCAAAGCACGTTCTGGCAGTTATGACACACCTCTTGGAAATAACACACTTAGGCCCAAATTCACCCAGCATCTTTCAGAACAAAAGTTCAAAATGATTCCTTTTTTTCTCTCCCAATTATATTTCAAAAACATCAGTCTATAAAGTATTCTGAGGTCTCTTTTAGTCTTTCCTTTTGAAACTGTTTCATTTCATCTAGGATACTTAAATTTTCCTTGGAAAAGGCACTAGATCCCGGATGCTGCATCTTTCAGGAGACCGATCCAGTTAGCTTTTTTTTATTAAACTATCCTTCCCCAAGAGCTCTTGCTTCAAGTACCTTAACCAGTGTGACTTTCCCAGGAGGATTTGGGGAGATGTATAGGCTGCAGACAGTGCCCCACTCTTCCCTACCAGTTGGCTTCAGCTCCTACCCAGTGAGCTCTCACAGGGGCTGTTTACTGAGATGGTACCGTGAGGGAGCTACTGATTGTTTTGGTAAAATTGCTCCATAAACTGTCTGCTGTTTCAGTCTCTACTTATTTTGAAGCATGTTATGTACTTCTAGAATGATAAATACTAAAGAACTCAATTAGGTCTACTTGTAATTGCTTAAGCAGTTTCTTTAAGAATGCAAATTCACCTGACACAAAATTAAAAAGAATAAATTTAACAAATGCTACCCCTTTAATTTGAATAGAAGTCAAAATAGTCTATAACACTCGCTACAGACAATATATACTATTTTTACAGTGCAGAATAATTCCTGTTTTGTAGAGCTAGTGCTGATTAAAAGAAATTCACCTCATTCAATTTAATAAAACCAGCTCATTTAAGAGAAGTCACTGTATTAAAATTTACTGTATATGACAACTTTTCTCATTTCAGAATGCACCCTACCACCTCTTTTTTATTAGATTTCTTATTGTAAGTTCTGAAAAGGTTAATGAATACCTTAACAAGGCAGCTCAGGTTCTATAATCAGGTGTAATAAGCTGATGGGGGATGGGATCCTTTGTTGATTTAATTCTAATGAGAGATCTTCGATGTGTTATAAAAACAACGTAGCAAGAAGTGTAAAGACAAATAAGACCTCCTAAGTTCCTGGTTTACAGATCTGTATAGAAATTCTTCCATTCCCTAGCTGATGTAAGCAGCTAACGAAGCTCTCTGTGGTTATATATTCCATACCTACAAGTGTGCACCTCAAGGGCAGTTACTTTGCACTCCCATAAATGGAGGCTGAACATCTCTGTTCCAAGAACCAAACTGTGTAAAAAGGTGCCTGCTGACTTCTTCTCTGAAACCCAGCTGTGCTTTGAGTTTCTGCTTGGCATTTCAGCTTGCTTGAATCTTTGGTTTTTACACTTTGGTTTTGCTGGGGTAAAAATGAGAGGGTGGGCATCTTTGCTTTGCTAGGAATTCATTTTCTTGGCCATCCAGGGAACTCATCTCTGAATCCAGTTTCAGTTTGCAGTACTATTCCTTGAATACATTTGATGAATTACACAGAGGAGTAAAGTTTGAATAACACCAATACTTCTGTATGTCTGCTGTGCTTCTTTGAGTCAAGGCTCACTGACTGATGTGTCCTAGAATTGCACTTGGTCATCTCATTCCTAATCACGTAGCAACAAACATTTGATTCTTTCATATTTTCTATTTCGTGATCTTTCAACTCCTGCAGATGCTTTTGTTAATAGTTTCCAATTTTCTAGCCTTGCCTTTCGTGCACTACTGAACTTTATTCTGTCTGTTACATGAGTCCTCAAGGATATGTGGTTCTTTTGTATGGTGTCCTGAGCTTTCTGCATTCATGAAATATCCTGAGTTTCTTCCATCATTAGATTTGGCAAGGACATTCTTTATTTTTATTAAAAACAATTCTCTGTAACAGTGAAAATATTTTACAAGATGGAACCAAACTAAACCTGGAGGAATAAAATGTTTTTACCCTTCTCTAAACTCAGGTTTTTCTTTTTCTAACTTGCTTTTTCCTTTCTAGCTGTAATAATTTCTTGATCTATCTCATAATATTTTGCTAATATTTTCCCTTGGGGCATTACATTAAATACTTTACTGAAATACAGATCAATAACAGCTATTGTGTTTCCTGTATCTTGTACGGAAATAATGTGGATTAGTAATAGAAATGGCTTGTGTGCAATAAACAGTGAAGGTAATTACAGTGGGAGAGGAATGGGAGGTACATGCAAGGTGAATGGACTGGAGCAAATTATCATATTGAACAATGAAATTTAGATATGAACCAGGTTTTGAACATTTGATTTCCAGCTTAATTTCCTAGCTTTCATATATGCAGACCAAAATCACTATATGCTAATATAAGCTGGGGGGGAGACTACATACGTGAATGTTTGACAGATAGCACTTGCAAATGTGAGATGATTTGCCATAGTGTGGGTGGGTAATGGAAGCACGGTTCTTTCAGTCCAACTACTAGATCTTGCTTTAAGGAAGCATTTACCCAAGTCTTACCCAATGCAAGCTTCAAATAACATTCAGGGCTTTGAATGCATTTCAGGGGTTTGGTACATCTTCAATTTTTGATTAGATCACCAAAAACTGACGTTATGGTTAATGCTCCTCATTTATCTGAACCATGTGGCTGTATGAGTAGATATCTTTGTAATGACTGTAATATTTGTGGATAAAGCCATCTTTACATACCTAACCGTGAACTTGTTGACATTGGCCATGTCCACATGGATTTTGGAATATCTCCAAAGAAGGAGATTGGGCAGCCTCTGGGCAACCTGTAGGTACAAATAGGTAGTGCAAGTGTAAAGTCAGGGACTGTCTACCTATGGGATTTGCATACAGATATATAACCTGGTATTCATGAAGACTGCAGCTGGACAAAATCATTTTTCAAAGTCCAACTTTACAACTCTGCAGAAGTATTTTAAGCTAACTTGTTTTTCCTTCAGATTTAAAGAATGGTTATTTATCATTCTAGTTGTTTCTATGTTATCAAAATAGCCTTCCAATTTAAATTTGGTGTTTATCTATATAGCAACAGAAAGGAAAATTAAAACTTGAATATATACAGGATCTCCATTTGCTTCTCTTATACCTATTTCTGCTGGCTGAGTCAAGCTTAGGGGAAGAATTTGATTGAAGTGCCTTTGCATTTATGCATTTAGTATAACACTCTTTTTTATATATAGCATTTCTCAAATCATTCTACCTGAAGTTTCTTCCAAGGAAAATGCATTATTCATTTTTATATATTTCCAGTAGTGCCTATGATATTTGAAGTCTTGTTGTATAAAAAGCACATAGGCTTGACCCAAAGAATTCATATCTTATAAATGAGAACAAAGTGTGTTGTATTCATAATACTGTGTCCATCATAAATCTGAGTGTTAAGTACACCATTTAAAATAGATAACTCAGTCTTTCATTAGTGTGAGGTGGACTGAATAAATACATATCCTATTCCTTCAGCAAGTGCACATTTTCAACTTGTATTCTACTTAATTGTAAAAATGATTTATACATAGTTTTGTTTTATATGAATATATGCCCATTTCTGTCTCCTGCTTGTCAAGGAGTGTAACCTGTGATTTTTCCCTCAGCCAGTGAACCCATGAATGTTTGTATCAGTTTGGCATCTGCTTGAATAATGTGCTGGTAGCTTGGAGTGACCAGGGAGGGAAATTGTCTAAAAATGAAGTTGAATGAGTCCTAGCCAAACGTTTTTGAATGGACCTCTCAGGCTACAAAATAAATCTGCATTTCTAGCCTACTGTTTCTTAACATTACCAGCAAAATGCAACGATTTTATATCAATATAATGTGTGGAAGGAATATCCAATGTGAATAAGAGAAGCAAGAAGCTGCATCTATCACCTTCCAGTCCACCTGGATTTTAATGCAAACTGCTAGTTTATGATAATGAAAATACATAAGAAGCTGAATTCTTGCATTCCCTTGCAGTGTCCTTTCTTTTTTTGTTTTTCAAACCAGCATAATCTCACAGGCAGCTCACTGTGCCTTATAGATGGTTAAAAGAAGCATTTTCTCTCAAAATCAGATTTCGCCTTAATTTCTATTTGTCATTGTGTTGTTACACACAACATATAAACATTATTTAAGAAACATACCAATCAACCAGCACTTATTTAAAAAAAATATTTTGGTTTACAAGAAGTGAATTTGAATGCGAAAAATACAAGTTGCACTTGTGAGCTCCACTCATTAAATCATCACCAGAAAAAAGGCCTTATTGTGTCATAGTAGGGAGAAGTGACACATGGAGTGATGAACTAATTCACTCTACTGATGAAGCCTTTCAACTGAGTCCATAATAGAGATTATAACCTGTCACAGTTGAAAACATACAAAATTTACTTCATCAGTTTGCAGGAGAGGAAAATAAAAAGCAACTCAATCAGTGTCTGTATGTGAGGAGATATTTTAATTTGGCTAGATACTTCACCACTCCACTGGCTGATAGAAACCCAGGCGGTCAGCTGGGATTCACTTTTATGCAAGACACTCATTGTTTCACATCTTGCCTGTTTTCTTGCTAATTAGATCTTGAGTTTGTGCCCTGCACACTCCCTTGTCTGTTTGCAAGGATGTTCATTGATGTTTAGCTGATACCTTACTGTAAAACAGAGATGCTGCTTTTTGCAGTGAGACATGTTGAGACTAATAGCACGGGGATAGCAAAATGACACCGAGGATAATGGCAAGTTAATGAGAGGATACTCTGGCTACTGCCAGGCAAGCTCGTGTCACAGGGATTACAATAACTGGTATTATTACTATTATCCAAGGCCTGTTATGATCTTCTGAGTGCAACTGTGCTTTGAAAGTAGGGATGGAAAGTTGTATTGAAAAATTACTGTAATAGAGGACCATAGAGTTCAGTGTAATTTTGAATGATTGCAGCACTGTTTTTGTGCTACTTTGGAAAATCATGGCCCCACAAAGGTTTGTGACATCCCAGCACTGCATTTAGAACAGGAGAAGAGTACACATCAATCTTCCTCTAAAATGTCATGGGCAGGATATAGTTTGCTGTTATTTTCAGATTCCTGAAGAGTTTAGGAAAGATTGAAAGATGACAATAAAATGGTGACAATTCAGTTTAGGACAGGGAAGTATTTGCATTTTTCCCATGTTTGTGCATGCAATTTTTGCAGAAAAAGATGGGCATTTGGTCTTCTAAATCTAGTTGCTAGTTTGCTATATTCACTGGTTCCTCATTTCCTTTCACACCATCACTTATCTGCTTAATAAATAAATAAATAAAGTTTAAGTGCATTCTGTTTCAGGTACTCTAGGTGACTGACTTCAAAGCTCTTCATGCTAGATTGGTTCTGTATATAAAAAAGGGTCCAGTTATAAATATCCAGAGGCATACTACTTAGTTGACCAGGATAGTGAGGCAGAAGCCGTGGCTTTCAGTTTATTCCATTTGAGACTAAACAAATTTATTTCACTTGATCCAAGCCCAGTTAAAGCAAACTTTACCTGAAACTTCAGTAGATTAAGATTTTGCTTTAGAAAGTTTACAGGTGGAAGAAATGAGTGAAGTGCTTATACCAAAACAAACAAAAAAAATTGAAAGCAAAAATGTCTTTTACTAATGAAACCAAAGTGCTTGTAAAGAAGGTAAAATTATCGGATACTTGAAAGTGAAAGTTCATATCAGCTGTCTGGAATGATCCAAATAGTGATGCCTTTTGGAAATTTTGGCTCAATTTTTTTAGTTTCTTTTGAGTACTGACCTAGTCTGAAGTCTTAGAGTAAACTTTCCTCCTTGCCCACCCTGAGATTGCTGTGCTGGTCAGATCAGTCACTCCCTGCCTTTCAGGCTCCCCTTTAAGCAGCAGATTCTGGGGGAAAATTCTCAGCTACAGAAGGTGTTCACTTTCCGAGAACTTTAATACTTGGGGTGACGTTTTCATAGTGCAGGAATGCTATTTTCCTCACACATTGTCCAATTTCAACGGAATTAACAAATTCTTACAAGTCTTGGGGCAATTGGCAGCTCTTTGTAAGAAAGAATCTCATCTCAGTGGACCAGAATTCAGCCACAGGTTCTGGGAGGTCACCCTGGTGTACTCAAGTAGCTAAAAAGTGACTGCAGCCTGAGCTTTTAAGCAGGGATCTCACAAGACAGGTGGTGGATACATCCTCAGAGATCTAAGGAATACGAGAGCAGGAACCAGGAGCTCAGACCTTGCTCCCTGTCTCTTCTGTCTGGGTACTGTCTGTTCTGTTTACAGCTTTGGAAATGTTAAACTGCTGGGTCTTTTTCCTACAAGACACAGACACTTTGGAAAGCCAGAACAGGAGTCAGTTGGAAGGCTTGAAAGAGTAGTTTTAGTCTGATTACAAAATGTCAGGTCTTTAAGGCTCTGAGTATTTTGAAATTAAAGTGACATTGGAATGCGCTTTTTTAATTTTTTTTTTTTTTCTGCTAGATCATGAAAGCTCTGGGGATGAATATTTTTCATCCTTCTCTGCAAAGAATTGCCATAGCTGTACAAAACCCAATCAAGAGATAAATCAATCTTCTCCTATAATAGACTTTAGGTAGAGAGGACAAAATTCTGAAGGTGCCACACGAGTTTAACGGCATTTTCCAAAGTTCAAGCACATTATTTTTACTATAATACTATCCAGCATTATTAAAATACCAGAAGACATTGACTCTCAAACGGCTATTACAATGATGTACTGCGTGCTGCCCTCCCAAGTTCAAGGGTGCATCCTGGTGGTCATATTTCTTTTACAGGCTCTGGGTCTGTCAGGACTGTGAGGATTCAATAAGCAGGTTTTGATCAGTGAATTGAATCTGTTAAAGGTCTGTTAAACAGTGCTGTGTTTGGACCAGTGTGTCTTAAACATGCTGTTAAAGCAGAACCTGAATATGTGAGTCCATATAAACATTTTTAAAACTTGGGTTTTTTTTAAAAATTCGTGTCATGGTTGCATACAGAACTAAGAGAAAGGTCTCCAGCCACAATCTTTTGCACTTCCCACAAGCAGAAAGGTATAGTCATATGCATTAGAACTTGATTAATATTTCTTTAAAAGCAGTAGGAAGAGTATGGACCAGAGATTGAGTTCTAAATGTCACTGAGTGGATTGTGTTGTCATTCTCATTGTATCATCATCTAAAAAGTAATTAGAAAGTAGTTTAATCACAGTTATTTTGACTGGTTACCTTGCAGTTATCGTTACTATATTGACAAATTATTCCATTTTGTCACAAGCACTTCAAATATTACAACACTTGTCAGAAATCTCTAAATCAGATTACTTATGCAAAATAGATACTTTTCTTAAAAATTCTATATCTGAATTGTATTATATGCTGTCCTTGACGTTGCAGCACATCACTTCTGTTGACAGCTGATAGCATCACATATAAAAAAGCCTATTTTACCAAAGGATTATGCCTGTCAGGGCCTGGGAGATTTTGTGTCATACAGAAGCTGATTGCAACATTCTTTGTGCAAGTTTTGGGAGCTGGGGATAAGACTGGATGACAGGGCTATCACAATGAGTTTGCATCTTGCCCTAGTTTAATAGAAATGGACACACAGGTTTTTTTCATTCTAAAATTCTGTATTTGAGGTTATGAGTTGCCACTTGAATCCTGAACAGCATGCCTTTGATAGACACATTGCATTTTGTCCTCTTCTGGTTTTTAAACAAGCTTATAGGATGAAGCAAACGTTTGTCATGTCTTGTCAGCTCTGTGATGGTAATGTGAATCTTCTTCTCAAACCCAAGATATAGCTGTTTTGTTGCTTTCCATCTGCGTCAAGGTTATTCAAAATTTAGAATCTTCTTGCTATTTTGATAGATGGGACATTTAGAAGTTTTTTCTGTCCTCCCCCCAAACCTCAAGACTGAAAGAAATGGCATTTCACTGTTTTTAAGTTTCTGTGATCAGATGCATATAAGTGAAGCAAAGCCTTTCTGGAAAACTGGGACTGTTCCAAGGCAGCCTGCTTCATTTTGTAGGAGAAGACTCATCTATTTCTGTTGGTATCCTTGGCCAAAGCCCAAATGCAAGTGCTGATTGGAGCATGGCTGGTCATTCCCCCTGCTGCCAGCTCAGCAGGGCAGCCAGCTGGTCACCTGCTTGGGACACCCGGTTTTAAAGCCTATTGAAAAGTCTTCAGGATACACGTGTAGCTTGGAGTCACGATATTTTTAAAAATTACAGGTAAGCAAATCAAGATGATTTAACCCATCCTGGTTTACAGGTGGGTCCTCCTAATATTCGAAGGAGCTGGCCAGTGTAATGCAAGGATCCATGGATAACAACTTATAGAAACTTGGGTATGGCTTTTAAAATGCAAGTATCTACATAATTTACATTTCACAGTTTATCTCTGGACAAAAAAAAATACTTAGAAACAATTCTCTGTGTGAGATATTCAGAGTTATCATTTTCAAGTCAACTTATGACACTATTGAAATGGAGAGTAGAAATAATGTGTGCACAAGTGTGTCTGTGCTGCACAGCACCTTAAACATGATTTGCACCACACTACCCTATCAGCCTAAGAGGGCAGTTTCCTTTTTGTTCTTCCAAAGCTTATTAAAAAGAAACCACAATGTTCTAATTAGAGTGGGTTTTATTTTCAGTAGTAGTTGAAAAATGTTGAAATGGTTTTAATGAAAGGAACTTTGTTTCATAAGCATACATTTCTTTCTGCAGCACTTTACTAGCCTTAAATTATAATGTTTTGATATCATAAATGGTTGCTAATGATAATTAAGGTTTTAGACGACAAGCCAGTAGCAAAGGCAGTTGCATGGTAAGTGCTTCAGGTAATAGCCAAAAAAAAAGAGAAAAGGAGAGCAAATGTGCAAAACTGTGTTTTGGTTTTGCTAATTATCTCTCCCATTAGCTCCCAAAAACTGAAGTTAATTCTCAGTTTATGAATAAGCTGGTGTTTTTCTGTGCAGGGACAAGGTCTTCCATTGGTAATTCTACTTGGTTGTGAAGGTTTGATGTTAATTAAAGGTTCTAAAACAACAAAATCCTCTCACCAAACAAAGAAGAAAGTTCAAATTGTTCCAACCTCTCAAAGTGAAAAAAATGCTTGTCACTATGAATACAATTCATTAGATTCATCCTTCTTAAAATATTTTTTACTTTCAAAATAATTAAAATAAAATAATTAATAATTTAAAAAAATTATCCAGATGTCATCAAAGATATCAAAAAGCTAGATGAACTCTTTTGTGGAAAGATTATGTGGGAGACACGAAGGAAAGAAAAGGTTGAAAAACTTATAAGAAATATCTTCTTAATATCTGAGGATAAGGGCTTGAGCATTGTACTTTGGACATTGGGCCCTGGTTTTGAGAGCTTGTTGAGCAAGCTCTGCCGTGCACAACATCTGCCATTTAATAGAAACTGTTGTAGATTTATGCTGTTTGATGTTTGCTTTCTTGATAACAGCTATTGACTGCATGATCACTGAACATGACAAATGATAACAGTAATTGTCAGAATTGTGGTAGAATACATGCAGGTTTCTACATGAGTAGCCTATGGTGGCCACTTGATTGGCAGGTTAATAAATATTTTTGTTTTCTTCTGGTCTACCTTAGTTTTGTACACTATTTTTTCAGTTACCAAAATGTCTGCATTAGCTTCAAATGCTGCATTTTAAACTCTCCTGTACTATTTATGTGTGTGTGGCAGAGCTCAAGTAGCTGATGCTGAAAAACAGGAAAGTTCTAGTGAAAATAAATATATTCTATTCAGACTGCAAAAACTAACTATTCAGTATTCAAATTAATGTTCATAACACAGAAACATTTTTGGAGGGTTAATTATGTATAATTTAAGACTTGTTTGCCATGTGAAAGAGTATGCTACCATGCTCCTGTAGTAGAGGTATAATTTGTAGAATAACAACATGTGCTATATGAGGACATCATTTTTAAACTACTCTGTCTTTTTAAACATCTTATATATTCAGAAAAAAAAAAAGAGTATATTTATACTGCATTATTTTAATGTTTTAAAGGGTTGTGTTTGGTTGGAGATGATTCTTTATTTCTTGGAGTACGGAAAGCTCATAAACTATTCTGCTGCAGTTGTGCAAGTTGTTTGGTTTAGGCTGCAATCTCAGTTTCCTTCCCAGTGGTTCTGTCATTCTGGTTTGCTCCAAAGCATTGCAGTTGAAAAGAATTTCAGCAAAAAGGAATGCGTTTGACTTGAATGAGAGAGGATGGTGAGAGAAGCCTGGTAGGTTTGTACATGAAGTCCACTGCAGAACTGGATCACAGAATTGCTCCAGAGTTACTGCAGAAAAGTCCTGAGGTCTCCTATCCCAGCCCTTCCTGCACCTCAGAACAGCAGCCTCTCTCTTTTGTGCTTATAGGACTTTGATAACCCTTTCCTGTCACTTGTTCCTTCTCCTGGTGGTTCATCAGTCTCCCATCTCGTGTTCTGCCCATCCTTTTCCCCATGTGGGACAGTCCCTGTCCTTTCTTCTTAAATAGAACACTCCTCCCATCTCAGAGGTAGCCAGTCATCTTTAGAGCTTCTGATCTAATTCCCTAGTTCTTCTCATGAGTTCAGTGATCTCTTCTTCATGCCCATGTCAGCTCTTCACACAACTTCTGCTCTGCCTCTACTCCTGCACAATGAGATGCTGCCACTTCCTTTGTATCTCACTCCTTCACCCCATTTCATGCTGTCAGCTCCTCTTACCTTGTTACTCATGACTGCCACGGCCAGGAGAGACTTCTCCTCTCAACAGCAAATCATGTACTAAAACATGACCTAGTGGTGCTCATTAGCTCAGGGGAGCACTGAACACTGCTCATTAAACTATAAGCATCTCTTCTTGTTGCAGTGATGATGCATGTGGACAGGTTGGATTTGTATTTCTGCCTTTGACCTTGCTTCCCAAAAATATAGATTTGAATTGCCTCAAAGTAGATGGAAAGATGGTAATTGCACAGAAGTTCTAATACTGGAATTATAGGGAATGAAAACCTCAGAGCTAAAGCTAAATTTGTTCCTATAAATGTCCGGTTCAAACCTGTAAGTTATTCCAGTTTCTGTGAATCCTTATTTAATGCTTCTTTCTCTGGGATAAGGAAGGCACTGGATAGGAGGAAGGAAATGAAGGGAAAAAGACTGTAGTGGAAAAGGGCAGCTGCACTTAAGTAAAATGGAAACCTCTAGAACTTCAGTCTGTGCCTTCTCTGAATAAAAGCTGACAATGAGACATCAGTGAAAAGCACTGCTGCAGTATAATGTCATCTGATCCCAGACCTGAGCTGCCTAAGCACATGAAGCGAGATGTTTATAGTGGAAACTCTGCTCTAGTCCATTTAATTGAAAAAATATTAGGATAGTGATTAGGGCGCTGAGGGTAACTAACTTTTCTCTAGGCTCTGAAATTTCCCATTATAAAGCAATTTGTAATATAATTTTCAGGAAGATTCATGCAAATAAAATATCATAGTTCATAGAAAATAAATACAAAAGGGAAAAAGATTCCAGTGTAATTCACGTTTAAAATGGAATCAGATCCTTTTGTTGGTTTTTGTAATATTCACCATGCTGCCTTATTTTATTTCTGCAGTGACTTAGAGGTCCTTTATGAGTGAGTTGTTTTGCATTGACATTCTCTCTACTATGCTTTAGAGCAAAGTGCTCAGCAATTCACTCCGAGCTGCAGCAGCCAAGTAGGGCTGTAGCACTGCCTTCACAGGCCACTTTGCTCCTTCTCTTGAACCTTCAGTTACTTCTCCATTTTACACAATTGGTTTCTAATGGAATATGTAAATGAGGAAATGGGTAATCAGCTGTGAAAGATGAATATCAAGCATCTATGCAAAGTGCCATATATAAACCAGAGAAGCCCTAGGGCATCATCATGTCTATTTTGTACTGGTTTTACATGCCTGTTTATTCTTCTAAGAAAAAAAGATGAACAATCCTCCACTTGTTACCTTAGCAACGTAGTTAAGTTACCAACAGACATCCAAACCACACTCTCAAGACACAAACACTTGTTCAGGTGAACTTCTTTCACTGTAGGAACATGATTTATAGTGTCAGCATATTTCATGGCAATTTTTAATCTACTTTGTTAAGCTGCATCCATCTCAGTTATCTCAGATTTGTAGTTGTCTTTTCAAGATTTAACCTCTGTCAATTATGTTCATCAATAGATTGAAGGATTTTTATTCAGTTACACATGGCAAAACCCCCATATTTTGCAAACATCTATATTTGATGCAAAGAAACCTGTATGCCTTTGTTTGAGAAACTATCAAATAGTGCATAATGAACTGAGGACATAATTCAAAGAAGTCCCTTGCCAAAGCTTATAAGTGTTTTTGTCTGAAAGGCAGTGTAGTCTATTGAATTAGAAAATGGCTATAACAAGTTCTCAGCCTGATCACCTGTCCCCAAAAAACCTGTGTATCTCAAGTCAAGATGCACATGTCAAAAATCATATCCATTACTTGTGTTAATCATAGCATTGAGTTTTATGAGATCATCTGTGTGACAGACTTGAAAATATATGCCATATCTACGTAGTAAACGTGCATTTTTCTCTATTGCCTAAAACCAAATGAAATTTATATGTTATTGAAGGGCAATTAAGTGTACAATTAATTAAGGAATCTGCCGAATTCCAGTCAGTTTGTGACAGTTCCTAGCAGAGATGATAAATAATCCCACCTCTCATTGCTATAGACCAAAACTCTGAAGAACATATTGGAGTTATTTGTCACAAGATTCACACAGAAGTGGTTATCTGCCTAACTGAAGCCAGGCTTTTGACTGCAATAGAATACACACTCAAAACAAATTGCATATAAACTCAATACATATTCCTGAATATTCCCCACTCTCTGTTTTGCATTATTTTGAAATAAGAGTGTTCTGGAAAGGGAACAGCAAATATTTCTTCAGACTGTTCTGATATTTAACTATTATGTTTTAGCTTTTCAGCAGAAAGAGTTAAATGTGGTGTGTGACTGGAGCCCCTTTATAGCTCCTTTATCTATTCCACATAAATGTGGGATAAATGGAGGGAGTAAACAATCAAACATTGTTTTTGTCTTTGTTGGCCTTTCCTATAGCTCTGCGACGTTATAGTGAACATATGCTTTTATGCAGTGGTAATGACATAAAAGTTGTGTTTGATTGTCTGTGCCCTTCACAAATCACAAAAACTTATTTCATAGCGCTCCATGCAATCAAAAAATGCAGCCATGCAGCAATGAAGATAAAACAATTTACTGTGAATTGGGGCAGCATGTCCAAAATGTTCACACTGAGAAACTTGACTGCTGCTACTTGGATCACCTATACCTATTGATTAGAAGGGAAATGTGAAGAACGAGTAAACTTTGAAGGCCACAAAGATTTGTGAATATTGCTTGATATCAACAATGAACCTAAACAACAAAACACGATGTTATTTCCCATCATTTTCTTACCATAATAGTACCAGGAATGTTTTCTTGTTCTGGGAAAATCATCAGTGAGCATAAACTAGAGAGAGCTGTCATAGCAGAAGAGTGGCCTTTTATAGCTGTGTGTCTTTCAAGACAGTCTGTAGGATAAGTAGTAAATTTGAGAAATAAATATAGTACTACTCTTGCCTTCAACACCCTTTCCTCACAGGAAATTTCAGAATGTTTTATCCTCTATAAATATCCATCAGCTCACAATTTGTCATTGGTCCATTTTTATCACACAAGCCACCTCTTGCATGAGCTTTTGTACTTTGAATGTATAGAAATAGACTACTAAATTCAGAAAGTGCAAATATTAATCATCTGCCTTTGGTGTTTCCATGAAAATAAAGCAGTATGACTGTTGATGATATATAGCATCACATAATGTGCATCTGACCTGACATGATTCAGTGATTGCAAGTTAGGAAATTATTGCTCATTCTCTTCAATATTCTTGTTACATTAATGCAATTTACTATTTATTTATATAGGACAAAAATAGACAGTTTTTTGCACTCAGCATTTTATGTCACTTGAGACAACTTGCCTGCAGTTGTAGGTGGTCTGAATCTAGGCCAGCTCTGTTATTTATGTATGGGACAGTACTGACATCAAAACTTGATAGCCTTCATGACAGAACTGAAATAAAGTAAAACAGAATTTCTAAAATTATAGAACTACATATTAGTAATTATAGAAAATACAAATATGTTTCTATAGTATGTTTATATTTAAATATATTAATATGAATATTATACAGTAATAGTTCTTCATAGTAATAGTTTCTTTAAAAGGGAAAAAAAAGAGAGAAATAAAATCAAAGACAGACAAGTGATGTCCAGTACAGTTGCCCACCACCCACTGTCCAGTGTCTGCCCCATCCCCAAGGAGTGATTGGCCCCTCCTGGCTGCCTCTTCCCCAGTTTATATAACGGGCAGGACATTTTATGGTATAGAATATCCTTTGGCCAATTCAGGTCAGCTCCCCTGTCTGTGTTCCCTCCTGGCTTCTTGTGCACCTGTCTCTGGCAGATCATGAGAAATCCTTGACTTGGGGCAAGCACTCCTTAGCAACAGCTAAACCATCGGTGTGTTATGGACATAATCCTCACACCAAACCCAAAGCACAGCACTGTACCAGCAACAAGAAGGAAAATTAACTCTACCCCAGCCCGAGCCAGGACAGTGCTGCTGACAGACAACTATGATGGGGGGGGAGGGGGCTGTATTTTTAACACATCTTGAATACCTCATTTTTAAAGTGGTTGTGGAGTTTGAGAAAGGAAAAAAACACAAACAAAATAAAAAAAGAAAATCTTCTCCATATCTAAAATGATAGAAACTTCAGTTAAAATTTTCACTGCCTGAATTAAGCGTGCTGTGAGATCAAATACATTTTCTGTTGTTTATAACACATTTTCCATTATAGTATGGCAATGTGAAAAATGCATTTGAGGCAAAAGAAATAGCATTTCTTGGCACTGTGGCTTAAGTAGATTTCCTCTTCATTGAATAGATAAATGAAGTTCGCATAATGTGTTACTGAAAGCGTTGCTTCAACTGCTCCTCTATTACCTTGTGATACCCACACAGGAAATAGTCCATCTCTGGTGCTCACCACCAAATCCAGTTTCCAGCTGCGATGTTGGACCTGCCACATGCATTGAAATGCAGTCCTGTTTTTTCAGCTGTGTTTGTATGTAAAATTGTAGTTGGGCTGTGCAAGTCTGCAGCAGTGGTTTATCTCACCACTAGTGCCAGATAATGGTCCTGTAGCACAGCAAACATTGCAGTGACAGAATGCTATGCGAATATTCTGAAATGAGGAGGCAGAGGGGTGTTAAGTATAAAGTTAAATTTCATTGTGAGTGAGGACTGTAGAGATGGGTATGTTTCTCTTGTCCAGTAGGCATTGCAGGTGCTGAGTTCAGTAGACCTTAGTTCCTACAATTTAAGTGTTTCATTAAAAAGGCACAGAAAGGAATGTTCTTTGGATCTTTCTGTCAGAATGTTGGCACAACTCATATTGTAAATTATACTAGTGAATAATAAACTGTTCAATAGAAAATTGGTTAATCTCTGCAGGAAGAGTTACAACAAAAGTGCACATATTTCACTTGAAGCTAAATAATAGATTGGGCAATTTTAGCTATTTGTGTTTCACAAAACATGCCAGCTTGAATTTAATTTCCAAAATATTTTCAGTAAAAGGAGTTGTGATGCTGGAATCCCAAAGCCTCTGTTACTGCATTGGATCTTCCTGAGCTCATCAGAAGTCTTGTAGAGATAATGTTGGGTTTTGCTCTATTTAACGTGATGCACAGCTGGGGTTTTGCAAAGTCATCCAGGGTGACCTGAGGGCTTTAGGAATATCCGTGTTGATTCAAACATAGTTAGGACTAAACCTTCAGAATGGATCACAGAATATCAAGGATCATCAAGCCCAACCCTTGGCCCTGCACAGGACCATCCCCAAGAGTCACACCATGTGCTTGAGAGTATCATCCAAACACTTGAGCTGTGTCAGGCTTGGTGATGGAGGGCAGTTCACCCAGAAGGAAGGGAGGAAGGGAGAAGACAAAGCTGAATGAAGCACTCCTTTAGGTCCATAAAGAAGTGGACACTAAGGCTGTAGCTCCAGTGTCATTGGAGCACCCATGAACAGTGTGTGGCTGTAGTTCCCTGACTATAGTTATCACATAATTTGGGTGGGGACTGATTCTATTCTCACTGTAGGGATACAGAACTTCCCGTGACTTAAACAAAATCCTCATTCCTACTGCCATTCCCAGGGTACATATCAATTTTTCAAGGTTTTTTTTTTTTATTATTTTTATGGATAAAGAACTGTCAAATGAGAGGGATTGAACTTCCAGCCTCGAAAGAGCTGCTTTGTAAGTTGTTTATTTTCTTAAAATCTGAACACTTTGTTGTAGCACAAGAGCTTTTTACTTTGTTCCTTATAGACAGAGTATTGCACCAACTATTGTGTCTTTTGTACATTTTGAAGTAAGTTAGCCTTGTCTGCAATACTAATGGGCATCTGTCTCATGAGGGACCTGCTTTACTTTGTAGAAAGAGTATTTGCAATGAGCTGAAAGAAGAAAGGTCTTTTCCTTGTCGGCTATAGAGGGTCTATTTTTCATTTTCAGAATACAACCTTGAATTTAATTATTAGATGCAGCAGAGATACTTCTCTTCTAAGCTGACATGCAACACAACGTTGGTGATGGGACCTGCTAGCTTCCAGTAACACCTGTGGGCACTGGCCTTTACTGATCCACACAAGGCCTCAGCTTTCATTCTCCCAGGACTATAAATTCAATTTCTGCTAGAAGAAATGTACTAACATGTCAGTTATTTTCGAACTTGAGTTAACAAAGTTGCTTTTTTATTTATCTGGCAGACTATATGTCTGAAGGTTCTAAAATGGCATCAAATTTGACTCTTTCATGTAAAATATTGTTGCATACAAATGTCTGTTTATTTAATGAGAGGTAGGACAAGCCCTTGTTTTGCATGTACCTAAAGGGGATGACTGGCATGAGTATGAAAAACTATGGATATTAAACGAATAAAACCATAGTTATGTTATTCTAAATATATATATATATTTTTGTGTGTGTGTGTAGTTGAACTGCAAAATTTCAAAGTAAATTGTGAATTTCAGTTCCCACAAAAATATTTGTGTTTTGGATGTTCTGGCTCTAAGAAAGAGCAGAGGATTTAGCTGTAGTGAATCAGACCATGATTCGGTGTCTAATCTCTCATCTCCTGCTCAAGCATAAGCCATGGTGCCAAGCAAGGGGAAAGAGAGGCCATGCTGCAGGTCCCAGCCCTGCTAAGGAGTGCTCTTTCTGGAGGGCTAAAGAATGAGCTCTTCAGTGGTTTGACACTGCATAGCCATAAATGCTATTTGTCTCTTTAGCCTTCTGAAAAGATTGCAGATAATGTCATGCAACTGATCTGAGTTAGTGTTATGTTACAAAAAATAACATTTCCTTTTCTTCACTTTAAGTTTATATTTCCATTGACTGACATTTTCTGCTTGGACTGTACTGGAGATTTGCAGGAAAGGTCTGGACAGTTGTCCAAGGGCCTTAATAACGTTGACTGCTGTGTGACCATTATGGGTCAGCACCTCACATAACAGCTGTAAAAACACATAATTGAGAAAGCTTAATTTCATTAGTAAAAATTAATGGGTAGACTCTGTACTGAAAAGATAATTATGCATAAAAGTAATTAGGGCAATCAATTTGATTCTCACCAGTCACATGCAGTTTGACATATTTCTTGAATTTGTCTTTCTTTCTTGGGAATGCAAAATTCTGGCTTTTTATTTCTACACATGCTTCTGTTTCTCAGTTATAGTCAGTGCTTGATCCTTCTCCTAATCTCCATGGCATATGATAATTGTTCATTAAAATGTGCATCTGTAAGTTTGTAGATGATCCTGGGCATAACTAAAACAATACACTTTGTGGAAGAAATTAGTGTTTGATTCTACAATTGCAGTTGCTGTGGTGTTTTAATCTAAATAACTTTTCTTTTGATGAACTATAACAAAAAGCATTACTCTTTTAGTAAGTGTGTAGCAAGAATCTGTAACAATGACAAATAGAGCTATTAAAATGCCAGTAAGTTTTGAATATATAACCAAACATACCTATAGAGTACTACAGGTTTATTAAAAATTAAATGCTGCTTTGTAAGCAATTTTAGTTATGAACCTAGTTATTAATAATATTTAAATTTAGGTTATGGTACATATTTCTTAAGAATTTAAATTATTTTACTAGGATGCAAGCATTTAGAGAAAGGTACTTGAACTTTTAATGCTATAGCAGATCACACAGCGTTGATCTGATTATAAACTGACTGCATGACTTGAGCACCAGAAATATATTACAAATGTCAAATTAGCATCCAACTTCTAGAACATTTGCATAAAATAGTCTGAATAAATAATTACTAATAATTTTCACATCTGGAATTAAAAAAACTCAGTCCTTTCAGGCACAATTGAACATCAGCTTTTCAGACACAAGTTTTAATGAGAAATTGGACAGGATTTTGAATTCCTAGCTTGCCCTGGGGCAACTGTAACATTTAGGGGGGAAAGGATTTACTCAAACCATTTGCTTCCCATGAGGTGAAGATGAGGTTTTTGCAAGATCCCAGAGTACAATCTGAAATTAGTTGCATATTTTTTGAGGAAACTCTTGTTTCCACACTCTTGAAAGGTACTTTCAAAGTACTTGTGCCTTGCAGTTCATAGGACTGTCATAACACACGAGTATCTGGGGTGATCTGTGGAGCACAGGTGAGGCTTGGCCAGCTTTGGGACCTCTGTCCCCAGCAGCAGCTCCAGGCGGGTGCCAGGAGATAAGAACAGCAGCACACCATGTGCTAAATACACAACTCATGGGGATGTGTGTCTGTGCATGCTGGGGAGGAGAGCACATTCAAAGAGTGACTGAAGTATGAAGGATTCCAAATGTGTGTGTTTTCATGTGTGCAGTGTATTTTGCTTTTCAGATACGAAGTCACAGAAACGTGAAATGGAAAATTATGGCTCATTAGCCCATCTTCTGGCCTCCAGGTCTATATTCTGTCAAGTCTTTGGTAACTGTTCTTAACACACATCCATTATCTTCATGTTAAAATCTCTCTTGAGGTTTTGATGTGGTTTATCTACTGCACCAACTGTCTCTTCCATTTACTCTTCCCACGGAAAATACTTCAAGTTGCACCCATATGCCTGAGTGAATAAGTAGGCTTGGTGGATTAGATCTTAAAACATTTTGGCTACCCAGAGTTCAGGCTTGTATTTCTATATAAGGTGATTTTTCCATTAGTTTTATGTGTGCTGAAATAGGACTGTGACACAGTGAATTTCAGAGCAAGCTTTTAAGAGCAATACAGGGGGTTCATATGCGTTTCATAAAATTGTCTTAAACACTTTATACAGCTTTTGTAGTAATTGCATCAACCAGAAAAAACAGCATCAGAATGTTACCTTTCGTCAACTATCAGAGAAAAAGGAAAATTCTTTTAGAAAGTCATGGGGAAAAAACATATTTGGGGATCGGTTTAGGGATATTGAGTTTGTGGAATTATGTTTCAGCTAAATTTTGGAACTTTTCTGAGGCACAGCTTAAGCTCAGTAAAAGTGCACTGTATCTGGTGATACAGGCCTTAATGGCCAAGTCAGTATTCAAACATACCCAAACCTTTTTTTTTTTCCTTGACAGTTCAACCCATTTCTACTTTTAATTAGTTTTATGATGAAAAACAGAAACTAAAACTGTTGCTCCAGCAGAAAATCCACTTTTATGCTTGAATGGCCAGCTATAATGATTATGCAAACTAGAATTACATACACTTCCTTTTTATTGCTTTAACTACAGAGCGCACAGTACTTTGCAGCTACCTCAAGTTCATTCATTTTCTATTTCTTTCTTCAAAAAAAAGAAAAGCATTTTTAATTTTAGCAATCAGGTGCAGTTTTTCTCCCATGCGCTCCTATATTTGAAAATATTTCAACATTCTCAGTGATTTCTTGGGAATCTTTGCAATTTTTCCTCAGTTTCATATATTTTGATATCAGCTCCACTGTACCTACTGATCAGATAAATGGGGAAAATTGGGTACCTAATCCTGAAAGCACTGTGACTTTTTCATGTTATTTAAAAAGAAAAAAAAAATCTTAGCTTTGTCATGACCTTGGGGCTTAGGTGTTTCCATGATATGAAGGAACATAATAATTCTGCCTTCATTAGAACCTGATGGGTCATAAATATGCTAGTGAATTCATTCCTAGGAAGTGCAACGTACACTTAGAAAAAAGTATGCACTGAAATCCTTCCATATGAGAATCCTTTCACAGCAAAACAAAAACAAAAACCAAAACCAACCCCAAACATCAGAACTGGAAAGGAACCCCACCCCACAACAACAACGACATCCCCAGTCCAAACAACAATCCCCAAGGCACAGGAGATTAAGCAGGTGTGTAGGACCCCGCTGTGGTTGGTGCAGCTGCATCCTGCACTGATGCCCTGCAAGCCCTGAAAGGGACAGCGGGCCCGAAGTGCAGCTGAGCCTGAGGAAGAGCATTGTGAGCAGCAGCCGAGGGTGGCAGGGAGGTCAGCAGAGCGGCCGGGCACTGTGGCTGCTCTCACCTCTGCGCTGGGCATTCCTGCTGCGTGTGCACAGACTGGCACAGTTACGTGTTTCACAGAGCTGTGCTCCAGCACAACAAGGGTCGAGAAAAAGAGCAGGTTTAGAAGTGTGTTCCCTGACAGGACAAGGGGTAGTGGTTTTAAAGAGAAAGAAGGTGGATTTTGATCAGATAGGAGAGGAATTTTTTCCAATGAGACTGGTCAAACACTGGCACAAGGTGCCAGTGGATGTGGTGGAGGCCCCATCCCTGAAAATATCAAATGTGAGTCTGGATGGGGCTCTGAGCAACCTGGTCAAATTGAAGATGTCCCTGCTTATTGCAGGCAATTGGACTAGATAAACTTTAAAGGTCCCTTCCAACCCAAACTATTCTATGAATCAAACTAATTGTCTATATTTGATATTAGAGCAAGTTTAAAATGCCAGATACAGAAATTGAGATGTAAAATAATGTGGATGGTTAACTTGGATTTCACTCTCAGCGTCCTCTTCATCACAGTCCAAATCTGAGAACAGAGTATTTGACAAAGGAATAGCAGGGAAATCAAGGCGAGATTGTACATATTTGTTAGCTGAGTTGGATCAAGCAGTGGTTATTTTTCAATGCTGTAGACAGCACCCGCTATCAAATGTGCATGAACCTGTTCCTAAGCCATCTCCAGAGATGATAATTTTTTACAGGGAAGGTCACAGTGTTAATGTCTCCATCATTTTTGTACCAGAACTTTGGATGGGCACTGTACAATAAAATCCAAATATATAAGACTCAAATTGCTCTAAGAAGTTTCAAAATAAATCGGTTTCAGATTTTGGGTTGTGTGGTAGGATTTGGGTATTATTTGGAGGAACTGTGTATTTTTGTGTTCAGCATAATTTGTTCTATGAAAAAACCTGAATATAGCAAGTAAATTCTTTATCACTGTGGTGTTTACTCAATTTAAGTTGACTGAGCACTTGTACCCTCTTTATAATATCATAGTACCTGTTCTGAATGCTAGATTTGATTTTTTCCCAAAGAAGTCTGAAACTTCTAAAGAATTATCACTTAATCTCTTTAACCTTTTTTTTTTTTTTTTTATATTAGGTGTCCCACACATTCCTCATAGCATTGACCTCTTCTCAGAATCCACTGTCCAATTTACCTCAAAATTGGTGGTCTTCATCAGGGGACACTTTGTCAGCATTTTAAAACAAAATTCTGAAATTGAATCTGAGACAAACATCCCAGATTTAAAACATGTGCTTTCTACCAGTAAAAAATGGTATAAAATTGTAATGGGAAAATAAAGCCTTCTCCTTTCAAAAGAACTCTAGGCAATTGCTAAGGAATTGATGATCCTAATTCAGGGAATAAGGATTCGGATATTACCATTGTATGCCTCAAATGGGCTGTCACAAAGATAACACAGCAGCTACTTTTATGACAAATGATTTTTATTTCTAAAGTTACAATTGTATTAAACTGATAAATAAAAGAACTTGAATTAAATTTTTCTGTCTCCTCCTCCCCCAGAGCTTTAAATCTTCACTTTTTAGCTTAAGTATGGGTAGTCTGTTAGTGTGCATCCACAGTTAATTTAACCTTATACTGTGGGTACTTAATTGTTTGGGGTTTCTTCTGTGTTGCCAACTGAGACCTAGCAAAGGGGACAGGGGGCCTTTCTGACTCTGTATGTGGAGGTACTGGGTCTACTTTGGATTTTAAGTGTATCTTTTCAATGTAGGATTTGTCAGTCACTACACAGTCCTCTGCTAGTGGTGAAAGCTCTTCAGACTATTTCAAGATTCTTAAATTGATTACTTGAGAAAAAGCTTCCACCAGAATTTATGCTCTTGATTTTTTAAACTGTGCTATCTGTTTAAAGCTGTTTGAATAGCTATACTCAAAAATCTTTGCAAGCAGAGACAAATCCTTAAGCACTGGTTGTTTTCTGATTTCTTGGTGTTCTGGATACTTCTTAACAGCACTGCAGAAATGGCAGAAAGTCATAGCAAACGTGCCCTGTTTAAGAACTTCCTATCTCAATCTTGTTTCAAAACAAGATATAATTTGTGTTTTGTGTGTTATCTGGAATCCAAAATGTCATATAATCCAAATATCATTAAATGTAGAAAGGTGCCTTGGCCATTCTCTAGATGAGGGTGTCTGCCTCTATTTAGTTTGTTAGAATTTCCCATTCTAACCAAATCCCTGAGTCAAACTGAAATTCTCTGTGATTGGTACAGATATTCCTATTATATCTGATTGCCAAAGAATAGAGAGTCTTTCAAAACTGGGCAACTTAAATCCTAGACTTCATAAAACTTGACATCTTTGTATTACTGTGTTGCAGGTTAACCAAAGGTCTGATCTGAAGTACCCTGAAGTAAATAGAAACCTTAGCACTGATTCTATTGAGCTATTTCTTAGACTCCAAAAATTCGCAGGCTTTGGAGAATGTATTTCTCTGGATAAGCCTAGAGACCTTAGAGTTAAAGACAGGGAAAAATCAAGTTCCTTGACATTAGATTGTCAATAGTGTGATAAGATTTACCTTTCAGCAAAGGACACAGCCGAGCAGGAGACTTTGAATCATAGAATCATTTAGTTTGAAAAAACCTCTAAGATCATCAAGTCCAACCGTTAACCCAGCACAACCAAGCCCACTGAACCATGTCCCGAAGTGCGACATCCACACATCTTTTAAATCCCTCCAGGGATGGTGACTCCACCACTGCTCTGGAGAGGCTGTGCCAGTGCTTGACAGCTTTTCAATAAAGAAGTTTTTCCTAATATCCAGTCTAAACATCCCCTGGCACAACCTGAGGCTGTTTCCTCTTCTCCTGTCACTTGTTACCTGAGAGAAGAGGTTGACTGTCACCAGCCTGCAGCCTCCTTTGAGGAGGAGCCATCCACCCAGCAGCAGAGAATATGCCCATCCAAGCCACGCACAGTCAGTTCCTCCAGGAAAATTCTGTGGGAAACTGTCAAAGGTTTTACTAAATCCAACATGCACAGACTTTTCCTTCATCTACTAAGCAGGTCACTGTGTCATAGAAGTTAACACAGCAACTCTTTGAAGACAGTAAGGAAGCAGCAGTGTGATGGTTTGAGGTGTGGTGCATTCCTGCAGTGTTGTATTAATTCTGAAGATGTCTGTGTGCTTATTGGAACTTTATGTTTGTGCTAACTCTATATTGAGTGTGGTCTTCATGGTGTTCATCTTAACAACCCTGGACAGATGAAATGGTCTAAATTTCTTCCTGAAAGGCCCATTAGGTTGCCTGCTGCAAAGGCAGTGATTTCTGGGCAGCCTGAACTGGTGCAATTCAGTCAACCTAAAATAACAGCATGATTGCATTTAGTTGGGCATTAGGAAACCTAAATAGCTTTTCAGCTTTTGAGTTTGCATTAGGTCTGGAGAGTCAGCAGGTATTGACATATTCCTACTTGTAATGGAAGAAAGGAATATCTCCTTAGCTATCTTTTATGTCTCTCCTTTTCTCTGCCATTTTCTCTCTTCCCACTGCCCTCTGCATTGCTTTCTTCTCTTCTTGCTCTCTCACTTCTTTTTTTTTTTTCAACAAGATTTATGTGATTCCTGAAACAAGCTAGGTTCCCACTCTGTGCCATTGTGGAGGCATCAGCTCTGCATTCCTGATGTGCATGGAAAAAGCAACAAAGAAGATATTTGGCTGGATAATAATATTCAGCTAGATTTGGTATAAACTGATATTATTTTTAACTTATACCAAGAGAGCAAAGTTCATGCTAAACAGCCTTCATCCCTATTGTCTGTGAAATGACATTAATTTTAAACTGAGTTAATTTTAAACTCTTGATGAGGGTTACAAGGGTGTTGCCAAACATCTTCAAGAACTATCAGTATGAGTAGTTTTTTTCTATTTAAAGAGTTTCAGAGAAACTGAAGTAATACTTAGGATGCTCTGCTAATGTTTGGTATCAGATTCACAGTGAGATAAATTATATTTTATAAATCTTCATTTTTTATTTTCCTCATTTTTATATGCAAATAATTATTGCTATGCAGGATTACTTTTGACTTGTACATGGGGAATTTCTTATCAGATACAGAATTATTTCACTAAGGTTATCTTTAACAGGAATTTAAGCTCTGGGAATTTCTGTCTCTGATCTATTCGGCTTTTGTTGCATGTAAGATATTTGTTGAAATAGTTGATCTCTTATTCTTCTTAAGCTACACAGCAGGATAAAACTTTTCCTGTTAATACTATTACTCTTACTTCAACTTTCTACAAATGCTATGTGAAACAGTCAATCATAAATATATATATAAAAAACATCCGATTATATGTGTTCTTTCATCATAACTATTTGATATATAAATTAACTCACTGAAGATACTTTGATGAATTTCTTGTCCTGAACCTGTGCAAGAATCAGGCCTTGCAGTATGTGAGGAAAGAATAAAATCAAATCTGAATTTGTTGTTCATCATGTCTCAGCTGAAGTATTTCTTGGTTTGCAAGTTATCTTAAACTGCACTGCAAACTGAAACAGTTGCTGATTTATTTTGCTGAAGTCATTTTATACTTGTGGTGGATGATAAACAGCATAACATTACTGATGTTGATTAGGCACTGTGCTGATATTTTTCTCAATTTTCAGGGAAACATTAGTTACATTTGCATCTTTTTGCTAAATGAGATAGGAAAGAAATTCTATGAATTTATTTTCGTGACATCATGGCAGAGTTCACATTCTTTGAATAGCAAGGCATCCTGTTAGACATGAAGGATTTTGAAAATAGTTATACCCATATTAATGAGGGGGAAATACTTTACAGTCATTGCACTGATGCTGTGCTACTGGATGTGTTTATGATCAGCTTTTTAATTTCTGCCTTCCATCCAAGCCATCGTGAGTGTGCAGGGAGCACGTGCTGTGGCAGGAGCTCAGACCTTCAGTTGTCCTGGGAGGTGGCAGAATGCCCTTCCAGTACAGACTGGCTGGAGCAGGGCTGTTCAAACGAAAGGATAAATCTGTGATGTTTGGGGTTAAGAAGACTTAAAAATGGTTTTAAATAAGTGACTTAGAGCTCTCTACATTTTAGCACATGTTTTTGTCAGAATAACTGGTAACTCTACTTTGAAGAGGTACATTAAGGACATGTTAGGAATAGTATTAAATAAGGATTGTAATTTCATTATAAGTGATGGGAGATACGGTCAACACAATTTTTCTGGTGTTTGAGAAATGTAATGTATTTAGCAAATAAAATGAATTCATTGTAAAGAAAATATTGCACATAGACTATAATTCAGACTGAAGAACTCTATTTACTCAACTGGAGGCAAGCTTTTCATAAAACAGATGAATAATTTATGTCTTTTTTTTGTTTTTTTTGGCTGCTAGCTGTTTTTATGCCTTTTAGTATCCCATAGTCATTCTCAGACAACTATTTACAGTTTGATACAAAAAGAGATTAAATACCTCATTGAAGGTCACCCAAGAAGACTAACAAAGCCAGAAATTAAACAGAGATCTGTAATAATTGTCTAGTTTCATATGTATTTAACAGAATTTCCTAGCACTTCAATTAGGGCTGTTTGGCTGGGCAGTAGCCAAAGTCAAGCCAGCTTTCCCAGCTTGTCAGGAGACCTGTGTTTTACTGGTGCTATTGACAGTTTCATGTTTCTTCTGTGATCAGAACCAAAGATTATCTTAAACTAGACAGTATCATAAATGCACATGCTTTTCATCATGTCTTAGTTCTTTAGAAGATCTGATAGAATGTTATTTGATGTAGTTCCAAAATCAAAAGTTACGTTTTATCAGGCATTTTTTTTCCCCAGTGAATTTTTCAGTGGAATTTTAGTTTGAATTACATTGAGCTTAAGATACTTTCTCTACAATGGACAGATACATTCTCTGAAGAGTTATATTTGCCTTCTCTTCCCCCTCTGTCCCCATTTCAAGACAAAATTGTGAGCCAAAAATATAGAGGGAAGGGAATAACAAGTAAAATTCAAATGACCACTGCTTTTTAAAAAACAAAAATAGTTCCCTCTTTGATATTTGTTGTTTCTGAGATCTGGTGTTGGTCATGCAGACACTCAAGGTATTCTCTGTGCATTTGGGAAGGTCTGAGCACATATTTTAGGTTGTAATATCCAACTGGAAAATAATTTCTCTCTGTTGAATCCTCTTTGAAAGTAAAGGCAAAGTCTGGCATTTTTTTTTCCCTAGCCTTTCTGTTAATCTTGGGTATATGAAGCTGTTAAAAAACAATGGATGATGTTTGTGGATGTTTTCATATCTGTTCTCATTTCAAAGAAGCAAATAGAAAGTTCCAGGGTGTGGATTATTCCCCTGGAAATCAGTTGTGTCCCCATCTACCCTTCCCAGCTGTTTGACCTTGCTGCTCTCCTGCCCATAAGAGCTGTATTTGCTACTGAACTGCTGCTCTATGAGAAACAATCTGTCAGTTTTACAGATGCTACAAACACTTCAATTCACTACAAAGTTAACAATAGCACAGTAACTCTCACATTACCAGTTCTGTTTTCAAGTAATTGACTTAGGAACAAGTATTACTTGGCCCAGCTTATGGCCACATCAGGCCATGTAACTCATGGGGACACAGCTTAGGGTGGAGGAGCTCTCCAGCAGATATTGTAGCCAGCTGTGAGCCCAGGCCCTCTGTCATTTCCCAGCTGAGACTGAGATGGGGAGTTTCTCCTCAGTCAGAGAGGAAACATTTATCTTCATGGTGAAGTCCTTGTGCCCACACTGGCCAATTTAAAAATAAATTAATTTTTTGGAGTACTGGTACTTCAGCCTGACTTTCATCCCTCGAGTGCCCACCTACAGAATGAGTCACTTTGCTTCTGCCTCAGGGAAGACGTGATTTTTTATTATTTTTTTATATTTTTTACACCATGGAAAAAGTTTCAGAGCTTCAGGTGAGAATAACTACACCAAGAAAAGCCCTACCTCTTTGAGTGTTCTCCCAGAAAGCCCCTGAAAGCTGGGAAATAAAGTTAAAAAATAGGTGACTGTGTGCTCTAGAAAGGGTTCATCTAATGATAAACCACCCTAAAATTTGGCCTGCTGACTGTGAACTCAGTTCTCAAGCACAAAGGATCTAACCCTGTACCACAGGGATCAGCAAGATGGGTGCAGCATAACCAGGGGCCGTGAGCAGTTGAGTAAGGGAGACTTTGTTAGCAACATGTGGGGCTGGTGCTTCAGGCAGTGCTCCAGTGGTGCTGCAATGCCTGCTTCTTCTAGGAAGCCTTTGGTGAAGTTCATATATTAACTTCAGTGTCGTTAAGATATTTGAGTCCCTCGGTGGAAAGACATAAACAATTTTTGAATCTATTCTAAATTGAAATATTTATGATGAAATATTGAGATTTTAATGGTGTCAGATTTCATAAATCTAGAAAACGCTGGTATTGTCAAACTAATATTACAATGGATGAAAAATATCTGTCTTCTTTCTCATCATCGCCGTCATTTATTCTGAGCACTTTGTCATAAAAAGAGTAATCATTTCCTCAGTGCTCATTTTATCAATTAAATAATGGCAGAAGTGTCGTGTAGCTTATTATTCAATACATATAGATACAGTCAGATCCAATGTTGCGCAGTAAAACAGTAAATAATTTATCAAGTGACTTGTTTGTGAATGATCTGTAATCAATTTAGAATTTTCTTAAAGTGAGTTCCTTGTTTTCTGCTGCATGCTAAATCACTTCTGTGAATTTCTTTGCCAGTTACTCAAGCTCTAACTGTAACTGAGGGAGATAGTTTTAATGTCAGTTTTGAGAAAAGGATTTTCCAAATATTAAGCTTCTATTCTCATAGCTTCATGACAAAGTCTTTTATTAGAATCTGAATTTTATGTTGAAATTGAGGGTTTTCCCCTTGACAAATAGCTTTCTTTGCCTCATTAAAAGCAGTTCATATTGGCTGGAACATGGGTAGACATTTAAGAAAGGAGTGGTGGCCACAGCAAAATGTTCAGCTGTGTAAAAATATTCTATCCCGGTCAGCAAATAACATGCTTGTCCTAATGCAGCCAGTAATGGAGCATAATTCCAATGTTTTGGTGGCAAGAGCCTTGTAATGTGTTTTTAAAGACACAGTATTTTCGAAAATGAAAGTTGAAACACATGCTAGTCTAGTTCCCTTGTCATATATTTGTCATTTCACTGCTTTAACTGTATTGAACTAATTGGCATAAAAAGTAGAGCTTATTTTTTCTTGTTAGTAATTGCTGAAATTACCTTAAAGGCAAGTTTGATGGACTCTGTCCTTGCTTCAGTCTAGAAAATCGACATAAATCAAGACATGGTTATTTTCTTCCTCACATCCATGTCATATATATAGATTAAGCATATTTTTAAATCCATATTATGTTGTATTCATTTCTAAATCACTTAGAAGTCTTCCTGATTGAGGTTAGTTGTAAATTGTCATATAATCATTAAGATTTAGGATAAATATGAAGAACTCTGTCTATCAGTTTAATTAGTTTTCAGAGATTAAAGATAGAGGAGTTTAATTATGTCTTTATAAAGGAAGACAGGAAAATAATAAAGTATTTTCTCTGTCTTCCATGAATTTATTAAGGTGATAAGAATAGGGCACCAAATTTGAGTCTTTTCAGGACTGGGAAATAATGCAGGAAAGTTGTGTAACATTTTGTGGGATTTAGGGATAAGAGTTTTGTGTTTGTGTGGATTAGGAGCCGTAGCTGCAATTTGGATGCCGTGTCAGTGTAAGCAGCCCTGATCCCAAAATTAGAAATCCTACGTGTCCTAGCAATACCAAACCCCAGCTCTGCCAGTCTCCTAAACTTTGTGTGGAGACACCACACTGCAAACCTTTCCAGGTTTCCAAAGCAAGGTACAATGTAAGTTCCATTCCTTTGATCTGAGGTTTGCTTCCAATTTTGTCCATGTTTCTAGAAAAAGTCCCATATGCCCCTTTTAGAAGCTCTCACTGAAAGCCTGGCACAGAAGATTACTCTGACACACTTGGTTTCCACTGTATTACACTGGTAGATTCTGAAAGGGACTAAAAGTACTTTAGGTTGCAAACATCTCTACCATGACTGTAGGTGATGCATTAAAGGGAAAGAGATTTGTTCACATCCAGACTTAATGCAGTCTTTTCTTAAAGTGTCCCCCATATGACCCTACATAAGAGTTCTTTTTTTCCATCATGGTACCTAAAAGCAGTGCTGAGCCTTCCAATGGGCATTCTTCAATTCCACCATGGCTTCCCTTTCTCTTAGGCTTTTGACCTGAGCTCTGCCTTCTAGCTGGCTTTGTGTTTGGCTTGATTAGGTAGTGCTTCATCCTCTCCTGCTCCTATCTTGAATTTTTTTTTTTTAATTCTAAAAAGCAATAGTAAAGAATAGTTCTGGGATTTTTGCAAAAAGTAACTTCCTGCTCTCAAATAAATATTTCTGCCTTTCTTAAAGCTGAAGCCTTTGGAATCCTCAGAGCACAAATTGTATTCCTGAATGTCCACAAAACTTTAAAATGTGCCTTCACAGAACTGGAAGTGTTTGCAAATCTCACTTCTTGTTTGATCTGAATAAATGTGGTAGCTTTACAAGAGACCCAGAGAAAATGGATTATGTTCATCTAATCTCCTTAAAGAGTAAGGGAAAAGATCCAGATAATGCTTCCTAACTGTACCTGTTATAAAGGAGCAGCCACTGTGAAAATGGGAGAGTTTCAGCTGAATAAAAATCTGCTTTTCCTGTTTCCAACATGAACACACTGATGGGTGATCTCTCTTGCAGTTTTCAGTACTCAGTATATTCTTTTAAATATGAAACAAAACTATATATCGTCTGTGGATTTATATAATAACCATGATTTCATATCACTGTGTTGCCACTTTCCAGGTGTACTGCAAATTCCATTTACCTTTTTCATGCAGGAATTGCTTCTACTGCTTGGTTTCAAAGCAAAGTGTTCTATTTCTCTGCTATGGACAGGGCAGCCTGCAAATTCTTTAATGTGGCAAACATTGACTTCCCTTAAGTTGTTTCTGTTCCCTGCCTGCCGAATCACAGTTTGTCTGGTTTTTCAGCAAAACTAAAGCTAAGTATGAAAGAGCAGGGAAGTTCAGTCACCACTTGTATTGTTGCAATTCTTGCAGTGAAGTCCATGCAAAAACTCTCCCAGCTGAGCACCATTGCTAGGGTAAATACTGTAAGCAATAAAGATTAGACAGACCATAATACTCAAGCAGTAATGACTCAATTTTAGACTGCCATGCCCTCCTATCTCAAACATTTTGAAGTTTGAAGAACTTGTGAATGGAACAAGTTTTTCAGTCACTGAGTGAAATCTCATGAGGTCAAACATTTTGGCAAATCTGTAGCATTTGTGCTTGTGTAATAAAGTTTCTGGGTTTAGAGAGCAAGTTGGACAAGATTGTTTTACTCCCGTGCAAAACTTTTGGATGAAAGCATCAGAATATTTCAATAGAGTCAATCTGTCACACAGGCCTAGGCTAATCAAGATTTTAATTAAAATTTTTAACCAATCTATAATAAAAACCCAATGATGATGAAAACTTTGAAATAATATTGCTATTTTTTTCTTTCCTTTAACTAAACTTTTGATTAAAGCCAGCTCTTATTAGTGTACAGGGGATGAATGAGTCACGTAACAGGTATTAATGACTGGCTGAAATAAGGAAGCCTTTAAGACTCTGATTTGCTCAAGGCCACTCCTACTGACTGTTGTGATTCCTCCTCCCTTTCAGCAGCCAGGAGGGAGGGAGTTATTTGTGCACTGTAGAAAAGGGATTAGGAGAACTATGGAGTTTACTTATTTATGGTCACTTCTACAGTTTCTACAATTACTGAGCAGTGCTTTGAAAGCCTCTGTGCATAATTCACAGGCTCACTGAATTTCCATCTCAAGTTTATTTTCTGTTTACCAGAAGCTGTGAATTTAAACTCCTTTTTTTAGTAATATCCCTTGCAAATTTAATAATAAATAATACAATAGCTTGCCAAAGCATATAGGGCGTCATATTGCCATGTTAAAGAAATTAGACCATGTATAAAAAAATCTGTGTAATGGAATTTTTAGTCAAATGAAAGAATGCTTTGTCTGCCACCACAATATAGCCTTCTTTTGTTGAGACACGTCAGTACAAGTTTATGTTTTCTTCGTGTTACTGTATTTATTCTTTCTAGGTACTTCATAATAAGAAACTGTACTCAGAAAGAATCTGTAATTTATTTTTTGACCCTGCCAATGATCTGATGATTTTAAAATCTGAATTTTCTCTTAAATTAAAGAGGTTTGCTACTCTCTGGTGTAAGGAGAATCCCACCAGAAAGTGAGGACTGTAAGTGGCTGTTTCATTCCTTTTGAGTGTCTGTTAAACTGTAGAAAATAAGGTATTCTCCTACAGTTTCCTGCACTTTGTAGGGCATAGCTGTGAATGAATAACCTATTTGTACTGGTTCCACTGTCTTTATTGTTTCCTTAGATTTATTGCTCATGCTGTGAAATATAAATCCTGTTTACCACTTGTAGGAATCTCTTTTGTGTATTTTTAAGTGGCTCTATTGATTTAATTGCTGAAAGGGACTGATCAGCCAGAGCCTTCGCTTTGTAAGAATAATTCTTTAGAAATGCAGTGTTGTGGTGAGTTGTGAAGTGTCCAGAGGCTCATTTGGTTTCCTGCCTGGAGCCAAGCCCTCAGTTTGTGGATACTCACAGAGCTCAGCAGGCTGAGTCCTTGCTAGGGTATTGCAAATGAGGGAAGTTTATAGTATCAGTGCTGCTCACTTGCTGATCCCCTGTGTCAACTGTGAAACATTAAAAATGCATTTTAGACTTCAATTTTTCACCTAAAACATTCTTAGAAAGTTGAGGTATTCAATTAGTTTGAAATGCTGTCCTGTTTACAAAATTTACCACACAACACCTCAGTAACAGATGGACACAGACACTAACATTTCTAGTGTCCCTAGCAATATTGTGCTATGTATTGCTTATTTTTATGCCTACCTCCACATCTGCAATTTGGGAAAAAAAAGGAGACAGACATTCTGCCAAACTTTTGGAGAAAGAAAAGCAAATTACAAAGTTAGAAACCCCTTCCCAAAAATACACTGCTTCAGGCAATCTCGGCTTTAAACATAAGGGGCGATATGTGTAACATGAGGGGACCTGTGGTCACTGAGGTCCAAGGAGTACAAATGCTATGGATTGAGATCCTTGGCTTAAACTCTCTTTGGAAGCAATGGGGAAGACAATGAAAACCTCAGGCTGTATTTCCTAGCGCTCTGCCTTTCTATAAATGTTAAAATGCAGCAAATACAGAAAACACAGGGCAAATGTAGCGAATGACATGAAGAAAACAATTAACTATCTATGTTACCTAGTGCAGCACTGTCCATTGTGAAAGATTAAATGAATTTATCTCCATCCAAATAATATCCCCATGTTGGAAGTCCTTTTACTGAAGCATGTATAATCCTACTCTTTGGAAATTTGGGCGTGATCCTTTGTGTTTCTATTTACAGTATTTTCACATGATATTGATTACTTCTGAGTTAAAAGTCTGATACACAGTATAGGTTTTGCATGATTAAAACTACCTCAGAAAAGGTTTCTAATGGAGTCTTTCTTGTACTCTACCACAGCTCCAGCGTCTATCTGTCCCTCTGTGTCTCATACACCTTCTGTGCTTCCATCAAAATCTCTTCCTTCACTTTCTGCCTGGGAAATCACTCAGGGTTTCAGCATTTTAAACAAGGCCAGACAATAGTATTGTTAAAGCTTTGTGGCCACTGACAAGCTGGGGTTTGACCTTTGAAATACTGGCTCGAGTAACACATTTTTGAGATATATCCCTTAAGAATTTGCTATTTTCCTAAAATTAATAAGGTTCTGTCCATTAATCACTATTTCAAACTTGTGTGGATACATTGTTCAGACTTGGGCAGAAAACTGCTATTCACATCAACAGCCTTTGAGTGGATCACTGCTAGCAGAATTTTTTCATGAGTTTTCAAATAAACCCAGCTTTGTTTGGTTTGGAATTTTTAGGTTTTGGAGAGGAAAACAAGAAGTAGAGAGAAGGGAGCATTATTATGGTGGATAAGCTTTGACAATGCTTTATTCTTCTCTAAGCACTTGCGACTTATATTCTGTTCTCATATCACGTGGTCTGTTTTCCCTCAGACCAGACAGTTGTCTTAGATAAAATGTTTGAAGTAACTGCAAGTCACTTCAGGTTCTGCCTGAATGGCTAATACATGTAAAGCGAGCACAGTAGGTATGCTGTGTTGTGCTGCATGTAAGATCTGTTTGGAAAGCAAAAAAGTCATCTAAATTTAGACACATTTTACCAAAATTTATGCAAAAGACTTGTCAAAAAAGATAGTTCCCTACTGTAGAACTAAGACTATTTAATTCTGTAGGTTCCATATGTGCAGGATATCCCAGGCATGATTACCAGTTATGTTCTACACCATAACCTTCATCACAACCTGCCTCAGTCCCTAGACATGCTGCAGGACATTGTGTTCCCAGGGGCAATTGAATGATGGCTTAAAGTGGTTTGTTTTCTGTTTCTTTTCGTATAGGAGCCATGGTTTACTCAGTGCTGTGCAACCATACAGAAAGGAAGCTCCTATCAGCACCTATTTCAAATTAATTTTTATTATGTGATTTGTATCAAAGCTTATTGTCTTTTTATGTTCCACTTTTAGTGTGGTGCTTACCTTTAGAATGACTGGCTGGTGTTAATTACACTGTGGAAGGAGGATTTTTCTCCCTTGCCTTTGGGATTGCACATGCCTCAGTGGTGCCAGCTGCACAGTGTCAAAGAGCAGCATGGTGTAAAGCTCCACATTCGAGCTTCTACCATGAATTTGTGTTATTTTTTGAGGGTTTGCTTGGTCCTTTTAAAGTGGGGTGGAGGAGGGATTCACTTTGTAAATTTTACCTTTTAAAGTACCACTAAGATCAAAACTATTTTCATGCAACAGTTACACTCTGCTCTCTAAAATCCTGTTGTAAATGACATACAAGGAAAGCAAGATCCTGGAACATGAAAACTACGTTGTACTTCTACTACTCATCAAAGAAATGCTTTTAGTAATTCTGAAATATGGCACTTATTTCACTAGAGCTTGGAATGAAATGCACCAACACTTCCATGTTTACAGGAAAAGAAGTATATCCCCTCTCTGCCCCTGCTAGAGACAACCTGTAGATAGGGTTGATTTACTATGCTCTGGTCTAGGTTTCTGTAATGTAGCTTAGAAATAAAGGCTGTATCAGAGGACAGTGGCTGTGAAATAACATCAAAAGAGACCATGAATTTCTGTTAAAAAATGCTACATTTGCTTAGTGATGACAATTTTGAGTATTTTGACATAAAAAGAAGTGCAAAATTATCATAGCAAGACTTGAGGCAATAAATAGAAATTATATCCTAAACAGGTGTAAGAAAAAATGTATGAAGTGTTTTCTGTTTCTTATTGTCAATACCATAATAGCTAAAAAGAAAAACAGTTATTTTCAGAATTTATAAATCCTGCTGTTAGAAAAACAAGTACCTTATCATTGTCATTAGGTTTGGAGTTTAGAAATGAAAGAAAGCTTGAAAGATACTACTCTAGTACTTGAAGAAATGTGCAAAATGCACTAAAGCCCAAGACAAATCTTAGAAAACTGTTTTAGAGAGATGTACAACTATTGCATATTATATTAAACGTTGATTACTTATCTGCTTTCTTGATTTATACATAAGATAGGATTCTTTTTTTCAATTATGTGATTGCTCACTTGTTTCTTACGAGAAATAACCACTCTGTAAAAGGTATTTACAGTGTTTGCAAACCCTTGATGAAAGAAGTTGGTATTTTTTTTTTAACACTGCTGACTCTTACCATCTGAAATGCAAAGGAAAAAAAGTTATTTCAAGTTTTATCTTCATTTTTATTCCTGGACATAACATTAAAAAATCCACAGCTCCTTGAGGGAATATAAACCATTTTGACCTATCCTCAAAATAAGCACATAGCTTTTCTGGGTACAATAAAGAAAATTTCATATTCAGTTGAATCAGCCCCTTGCATATTAGGTTAAAGTCCCATCTCTTCAAAGCAGAAGATAACAATTATTTTTTTTCCTGTCTATCATGCAATATTGCTGTGTTTGGAAAGCTGCATGGTCTGCATTCTGTCCAGGGAAAAGGGAAATAAAGAACAGACCAAAGAGCTGTTTCTCTGCATATGCATGATAATGTCAAGAATTATGAGCAGTTTCTATTTCTCTTTTATGTGCCCTACTATCCCAAATGTATCAGAAAACTGTGTTGTAACTGAACAAGCAGCATTGTTTTCTCTTGTTGCATGGAACCTTCAAACTCTAATAATGTTTTTCTTGGTCTGGAGCTTAGAAGCCTTGAAACCATTTCTGTAGCATTTTGAAATATAACTGTTGGAGGCTTATCTTCAGATTTTCACAGTGATTTACAATCACCTTTATTCAGACAGATGTATCACATAAAGTAGTTTGCACTTTGCCCATGATTAAGCACTTCCAAATCTGTCTGAATTTGTGTTTTGTTTTCTCGTGGGAACTTTATATGTCAGTCATCATAATCTCTAACAGGCTGCTTTCTTATCAGGTCTTCATGCAACACCACCAGCTTATCTGTGACTCTCATTTAGAGGTTCAGGGCTTTGGAGTATCATTTCCCATAATGGAACCTTGTACAGATTTCTGTATTTCTGTGCCTTATTCTGGAAATAAATACCACTGTCATTTTACTACAGTCATATAATTTAAGAAATATTTATTGGTCAGTCAACTATTTCAAATTTATAGCTACTGTATTTCTACTTAATTTGGGTTATTTCTAAGAATTTTTAATTTCTTTGGTTTTATTATTCTTTCAGAAACCCCATCTGAAATACTTGGACATTTTCCATTTAGTATATCTTTCCCCTTCCTTTTCTTGATGTTACTGAGGTGATGAATGCCAGCTCCACATCTTAGCAAACTCCTATCAGAAAATAAAAACAAAAACTGGAAGCATTTCATTCCTCTGGAAAACAGCTCTAGTGAGATAAACAGCTGTGAGCACAAAGCACATGCACCTGCAGAAGGGCACTTCAGTGTGTTTCCCTCACCTGATTTAGGGAGCTGGAACACAGTCAGCTGTTCTTGATCAGCCTGTTTTTTCTTGTGTCCTTGTGTTTCTGATATTTTAAATCCATGTAATCAGATCACATGGGAGGTTATTCTTTTAAAGGGAGTAGCTGCCTTAAAGCCTCATATAAACAGGGGTGATTTGCTGTTCATTAGTTCTTGCTGTGGTACCTATACTGTGAAGAAACATTTTAGTAGCAACATTTTTCATAGTGAAATTCAGAGTTTTTAGACCTTGCTGTTGCTGAAACAAGTAAAGTAAAAGCAAAATAATGTTGCAATACCCTCTAATCCTACCTTGTCCTGTAGTAAGTATGGGTTGTTTTCTAGCTATATTTTAAGAAGCAGATGTCTATTTACATAATGGTAAAATTTACTTAGTGTTTGAGAAAGGAAAATTACATCTCTATTTTACAATGTTACTAACATATGTATAGAATTAGATAAAACAATTCAAACCAGCCTATGATTTATACCTTACTTGTAGCCAATTCTTTGTACTGGAAGCAGTATCATGAATGAAAAACAGTATAGCTAATTTTCAGAGGAGTGCATGAATGCATACCTCATCTACCTACCTCATCAAAATACTCCCCTAGCAGCCTCAGGAACTAAGATCATCTTGTTATGGATTTTATTCTCCTACTAAGCCAATTTGTATGGTGTTTTGCTCCTGTCTGTATGTTGTCAGAACTAGAGGTGACAGCAATATCCAATATAGGCAACTAAAGGCTGCAGTGTCAGCCTGAAAGCACATTTCAGTGACTCGCTCTTTGGAAATCCCTCCCAAAGAACTGCTGTTATTTCCCTGTCTTCATGCACAAACTTTCCCTGGATGTTGTTCTCCTTTTCCTAAGTCACAGGGAGATTACAGCTGGTTTTCATTGGTAATTGTGTTTGTTGTCTTTGTAGTGCACCTTGCCTCTGCAGCAGGATTCAGTTGCACGAGTCAAAAAGCTTATCTCCCAAGTTCCAACAATGAGAGGAAAAGGGACACTGAGAGGCACAGGGCAGCAAAGAGCACACGTGCTGTTTTGAATAAGAAAATCCTGATACTTCTCTCTGCGAGAATTGTGTCCTTTATAGAAGCAAATTTCATGTGAGAACATTGTGACATTTACCTCATCTTTCTAGAAATAATTGAAGTCTCCAAGTCCTGCTCTGCTTTCTGCCCTTGCAGTTTAATCCGCCTTAGCGTTTCACAGTCTCTTTTGCACCTGGTCAAGTAGTCACTATTATAGGCCTAATACAAATCTTTCTATTTAACTTTGGGATTTGAATCCTTGATACAGGTAACTTATTTACTTTTTTTGGTCCTAAGCTTTCTTTATCATAGGGGACTTCTCCAGCAGAGTGATTTACTGTCTTTTTCTATATGACGCTTGTTGATAGCAGTGTTTTCATCTTATTATTTTCCTGTGTGACTTTAAAAGTAACAAAAGTCTTTGCAGCTGAAATATTTTGCTTTTTTTGTTTGATTGTTTTTTTTTCTCTTTGTCTCATCACAGTTTTCATGAAGGTAGGAGTACAGGGGGTTACATGTGCATGGAAAGTACGTCCTCACCAGGTGAATGGCTGGTTGCAATAGGAGTGTTAGTATCTAGTATGAGCTTCACCACTGACACTTCCTTTCAACATTGCTTTAACTGCTCTTCCATAATAGAAAAGCAAAATAAAATAAAAATTATACAGAACCATATCAGGAAAGCCAAACATATTCAGCTGTGTCCCGACTGACCTACTGCAAATGTAGGGTTCAACAGCTCCTCCTGCACAGGCGGTTCCAGCTCCCCGTGGGTCAGAAACACTGTGTGTTCACCTCATAGCTCTCTTTGGTTCATCAGAAATAAACAAGTGTCTGACAAAGTCATAGGACAACAGCCATCCATACAGTGTTTTAAATGCACAAAGGAAAGAAGAAAAATGCCTACCCACTAGAACAGAACATTTTCTTTTTTATTTTGTTAGGTTATTATTAAAATATGGAATGCGTTCTAGGATCCAAATTAATGATAGCCTACCTAGAATAGGCCATCAGTGTAATAAACATGCATGGGAATACATTCTTTAAATGAAAAAGATTTTATTCTAAATGTAATTAGCTTACTTCTAACATTTAAATTATAATCCAGATGCTTAATTTCCATAGTTTGTTTACTGACTTTTACTTTAAAGGTCATAGAGTTTCAGCATTATGGTGAATTTATGAAATTAAAAGACTCAATTCAGAACATTTTAGACATTACTTAATCCTTTAAATTTTTAAAATCTGTGGTTCATTGACTACTTTTTAAAGTAATTTTGTCATATAAGAAGAGCATAATAGCCTAAATAGATTTCATTCTTAACTCAGTTGTGAATTTTAGGCTCAGTTCCTACTGAGTTATACTTTGAAACACTCAGGCCCTTGTGGATGTCAGTAAGACTGTGTGAATGCAGAGTTGTCCCTAAATAAATTAACATGTGGACTTTTTCCTGCGATACACTATTAGGCAGAAATCAATCAGTATGTAGTTAAAAGAACTATAGATATTTCCATTTTGTCTAATAATTCTAGTTAGTACTAGAAACTAACTTAAAATTGCACATGACAGTTGTGGAAGATTTTGAAGAATAAAAGTGATACTGTGCATGGTAGCACTTCAGAAATCATCATAAGTCTTTCCCCTGACAGTAGTCATGCTTTCTGATATACAGAACTCTGGAAGGGTCTTAAGAATTTCTCTATTGGATGTGGGTCTCCATTCAAATAATACAGGAAATTGATGCAGTGCAGTGCTCTCAAACATGTATTGCATGGGTTTATTCCACTGTCATTTGTGCTTCATGGCCAGGAATAGTTTTTACATCTGTTGCTTCTCTTGTCATTGCCTTAGATTAAATTTCTCTCTGTCTCAGCTGGTATTAATGGAAAGTCATGCTTTGGTTGAGATACTCTGAATGATCTACTGCCACTCACATATATTGGCCCTGAAATAGTAATCTCCTAAATCTTCAGCTTTTGTCTTCCAAATCACATTTCTGCAAATCAGTCTGCTTCATTCTGATTTTTGAGCAGTTTACATTTCAGAGCTTGTTCTGCACAACACCCACTTTGCATATAAAGATCCAGTCTATCATTCTTACAGATTCTGTGCTACAAAACAAAAAATTATATGAGTTCTACATAATGCCCTTTTTCCTAACTTATTTGATGTTTTATATTCTGAAGGACAAAGGTGTGATTAGCTGTGTGATTCTACACTTGTAGAAGTGTAGTTATGTAAGTTTGGCACTTACAGAAGACAAGTGTACTTACCAAGAAGTATAGTTATACCCACAGACACACAAGCCTCATTGCAAGCTCCTCTCTAAATTTACTGAATTATTGTTTCAACAGAACACTGTTCAATTTGAATGAGGTCACCTGCAATAGCATATTTCATTCCTGTGTTCCTAGAGTGGAATAAGATGCTACTTCATGTTTTCTTATTCTTGTTTTTCATCATTAACATCCTTACCTCCTTGGGAGCTGCAGTATATATTTCATAAAACAACGATGCCTTTTTGTCCATGTTCTTTTAAAATAGTTATCTTTGTCAAATTTAAAACCTTCAATAACACAATAATCACTGTTTCTGTCATGCTTGCTCCATCATCTTCACACCAGGAATGTAGGCACTTTCTGTGGAAGAGTCTTTGGGAGCTTGTGCATCAGAATGTGGAAAAAGCATCGCTGAATTTTTCCTTCCACTTCACTGCTGTGGTGACCACTGGTTCTCATGTGCACTGTCTATTTACAATACCTGGCAGAAAGCTCTGTCCAAAACACAAGTTAATTTTATTTTTATGGTAGAAAGTGCTGATCTCCAAAAAATCCCAGAAAAAGTACCAGCAGGATGAAACTTTCAGGTTTCTCTTTTAATTCCTGTAATTTAAGACCTTGAGGGAAGAATTTGATGTAGCAAGATCCTAAATTTCTTTACAAACAAAAATGAACAACAACCTCATCCCTCCCCTCCTTCCTCTCTTAAAAAACAAGGTACAGGACAAACTTGCTGTGTTTGCAATAGTCTGCTTTAATCAAGACTTTAATATTTGGGGCTTCCCAATAGCAAGAAACTCTTAACATTTTTGTTGCTGCATGTTGACAGAGAAGTAAAAAAGATTGAATGACTGAGATCATATCTTCATCCACAAGAAACAGAATCTTCTGGCCAAGACAAGGCAGCAAAATTACCACCCATATTCACAATGCAATGTGAAATGCTGTCATTATTCTGCAATCAGGGTACCAAATTAACAAAACAGTCTGCAACTAGGGGACTGTTTCTCAACAGTACAAGTCTTTAAATTCTTCCAGGATTGGCTCATCCTAAACCAGTGCTCAAGAATTGGTTTCAAACATGGTTTGCCTATCCATCAGTACGTGCACCTGGATGGGGTCCCTGACTAACATTTTAAACGTTATCTTTGACCTCCATGTAGAATTTAAAGGCCTTAGCAAATGTAGCCAAAGACACTTAAAGGAAGCTTACGTTTTTATAACATGGTGAGGATTTTATTCTTACAGGCACAATGTTCTGTTTTGATACTATCACGTTTTTTCACTTGTTCTATAAAAATGTTCCCTTTTATATATATAGTATTCACTTAGTGATATCTGCAAAATACTGACAGTTGCCTGACCTAAACAGTTTCATTTGCAGTCTTACCTGAAAAACTGTTTCAGTGTGTGACAGGTGATCTCTCTTAATAATGATGTCCCCAGAATGCCTTATGGTGAATAATCAACTCGTTTCAATTTACCCCACAAAATACATAAAACAGTTTTATAGAGAACTCAGCTCAGAACCAGCTCAGAAGATGGCACTCCATGTGTTCTTACCTCACATGGTGAAACTGTTTGTCAGAAGAAAACTTCAATAAGTTATAATTACTCATTTCACATTTTTTAACCCATCTGCCCAGAGGGGAGACACAGCCATGGTGAACATGAAAATATAAATGCCTGTATGCACTTCTGTGAGTGATTTAGGATCAGCAAGTTCATGTATAGTAGATGAACTGAGAAATGATTAGATGTTGTATTTAACACACAGGCAATTGAATGTGGAGCAGGGAAACCTAAAAGGACTGCAAAGGCAATCTTTTTTAAATCCCTTTTATATTTTCATTTGTTTAGATAACTGAAAATGCACTTAATCGCAACAATTGTTGTATAAAATAAATTCAGTTCTATCCAGCTCTAAATTTTTCTGTGCTTTCCTATTGAAATTCAGATCTTCATGCATTTTGACCTTTCCAAGAAAGCCTGCTTCATTGTGAATTGTGAGTGCATTAGGAAGGTAAACACATTCAGTACTTGTTATTCAATGAGTTTGGATTTAGAAAGTCATTGTCAATAGGTTAATCCTTTTGTACAGAGAGTCTCTTTGGCTAAGAGGCATCTTAAACAAATAAAGGTTTTACCAAAATGCTAATTTTTCAGTCTTTCTGTCAACTGTCAGAGAACAAACCTCAGTGGAGGTCTTAAAATTGGTTATTTCTAGTTTATATTCACTTCATGTCAGCACAGTTTGAAAGAGAACTTCTGCATACAGAAGTCTAGTCACAGGCTATTTGTTACTCTGCTCAAGAAATCATTAAAACCTAGGATTTTCTTGGAGAGTTTTATGAGGATGAGGGAAGGGAAAAGTTTATCTGGGTTCAACAAATATTTATAAATACCGTGAATAGCAAGGATACCAAATTCAGCAGCAGATTGGCTGGGCACTTAAAAAGAAAAGAACAGAACATATCCCCAGTCTGATTAAAAGTCAAGTGTCTCTTGAACTGCATATCACATTTTTCACCAAGTGGATATATTTTAGACTACTGGTTAAAATGTGAAAGTAGAAATTAGGGATTCTGAGGGAGAACTGCAATGAAACAGCTCATTGCAACAACTCTGTGGGCAGAAGTTCAGCAGTAAATAGGGCAAAGCTCTATGTACAACTTTATTTCACTAGTTGCTCTAAGTTCTCTCATTGCTTCACAGGATTCCTACAGGTCCTGTTTCTGTTTATTTCTACTTCAGAAAGGACAGACAACAGGACTGCAAAGGAAAATGTCCATCCACATGAGCAGACATTAACAAAGCCCTCCTGAAATACAGGATGCAAGACACTGCTTTAAGTCCTTAGAACAATAATCCACTGAGCCACAACCTGTGCTCATGAGTCAGAGCCACAGATCAAAATTACAGTAAAGACACTCTTCACTGGACCTCCTTCGAGATGTTCTTCACCATGAACTATACTTGGCCACCCTACATGGCCCCAAATGTCAGGTTATGTTCGATTCCAGAGTGATGTCCTGAAATTTTCAACACCCCCTTCCCACTTTGCTTCTTTTCCATACATCTTGTCAGAAAATGAATGAGTCTGTAGGGATCGTCTAGATTTTTATTTATTTTCTGTATTTTAAATGCAGTGTATTCCAACAACCAAACAGAGCTTTCTCCTTTCTCCTGCAGTACTTATAAATTTTTTCTAAATTAATAATGAGTTCATAAAATATGTATTTATTGTGAAGTTTATGACTTACAGGGCTTCATTAAGATATAAAAGGTAATAGAATTGTATGTATTATCTGAGGGGGGGGAAAAAAAGAATAAAGAATTGTGCCTCACCTGCTTCAGTAAACTCCTGTGGGTTGAGCACAAAGTGGAAAAAAGTCAGGTGATATTTGCTGCAGATGTGATCTATTGCTTTGTCTTGTATCAGTCTTCATGATTTATATTTTTCTAGAGCTGTTCTTGCCAGATTGACATTTACATATAATTTTTAAGTGTATTTCATATTCACATGCACATTTAATTTTTTATTAAACAGTCAGGACTTCATAGAATATGGCTGGCTGAATGCTAAATGACTGGCTAATTTGGGGGATAATTACGTGGATTCAGCTGGAACCAGCATGTACCTGTTCAAAAGTCAAAGTGCATACCTGTAACTGCTCTGCAGAGTTTGGGTCTAATTAATGAGAACGGTCAAGAAGGTGCTGAAGCTTCTGGGAATAAAAATATGTTTCATTTTCTGTCTAAAAATATTTTTACATGCTAGTAGATGGAATTTAAAGATGGTACCTGGAGTATCTGGGCATGCTGTGTTTTCCCAAGCATCTTTGTACAGTGTAGGTTGACTGCTGGTTGTTCCAATGTGTCAAGGAATATAGTTAAAAAAAAAAGAAACCAAACTTTTGGAAACTGATCTCTAGGCAATCCAGATTAATGTGCGAAGTCAGGCTCTTTTATAAAGCCTTGACAAGTGGTTAGCTTCTATGAGTACAGAATAGAATAGTATAGAATACAGTAAATAATTTAATTAATGCCACAACTCGTGGTCTTCTGCTTCACTATTTCATTATGAATTTATTTAGCAGGTCTGTCTGGAGATTAATATTGCAAATTCATGAGTTGCCTTCAGTAAAGCTGGGGGATGTCCTGATTCTACTCCTTCTGCTCTATCTGGCTCTCCCACTGTGTATTTGATTGTTCATATTCTTTCACATTTCTAAACAATGCAGGAAATAACAATACAAGAAATTGGCAGTTCAGACCCAAAGCTGACCCACTGAATGCTGGTCTAACTTTAAGCTTGCTTTCCTTGAGAGAGTAGACAAGGGAAGGATAAGGAGTAGTTTTGTGTCCCTGAAAATGCTTTCCTTGGGCAGACGTTGTTTCCCAGCAGCAGGCTGTGCTGAAAAGGTTCTGTGACAGAACCTCAAGAGCAGTAGGTGCATCAGGTAGTGTCAGGTCAGGAATATGTGCAGGTAACGTGGGCACAGGCACAGTACCAGTCTGAGGTATGGGACTAGCACCTGAAGGAGATAATATAGCCCCTTAAACTGCTACATGCTTTTAGAAGAAAAAAACCCCCCAAAATATAGTCCAAGATTTTTAATCTATTTATTTAACTATTTATTTTGAATGCATTCAAGTAGGTCAGTTTATTGCAATTTATTTATTTTGGGGTTTTGGTTGGTTTGGGGTTTGTTTTTGGAGTTTGTTTCGTTGGTTGTTTTTTTGCATTGCATGAATCCAACATGTAAAGAGCAAAGGGACAGGAGAAAGTCAATGGGCTGTTGTTCTAAATTTGTGGCTTTCTGAGCATGATTAGATGGGCAGTAATCTGGTATTCATTCTATATGTATTCTGTTTACTGACTGGAACAGTATAAGCTCTTGAGCTTTGCAGATCACTTTTCAGATCAGCCACTGTACATTTCCACAGATTTAATACAGGCATAAGTACACCATGATAAAAAAAAAAAATTATGTAAATAACTGTTTACAGTTCAAAAAGGATATGTATAAAGTATTACCAGGTTCAAAAATTGGAAGCAGTGCAATTAAGCATTTGTTCTAATTTGAATGAGGGAAAATCGGTGTTTACCTGAAGACAAATGAACATGGCTGGCTGGCAGAATTTTAGTAGCATTCCTGTAGCATTCCCAGGGGTGTCCCTTCACCTTCTGGAATAACACTCCTTTTCAAGCTTTTCTTGAATGCCAGAACATGTCATTGGCTTCAGTGGGGACCCACTTGACCTTTTAGATGAGGCAATAGCTGGTAATTGCATTAGAGTATTTTCATTTTTGAGACTACTCTATTTCCAAAGTTTTGATCTAACTAGTAATATTTGACTTTATACTGCCAAGTAAGAAGAAGATTTGGAAGAAAATTAGGATTCATATTAAGTTGGAGATAGCCTGCAAAAATTGCTAAAGATGTGGACTGCTACTCACTTCCAAACAGACTAATTTAGAAACATCCTAAAGATCAGAGAAATCTTTCCTTTGAGAAGATAAGTAAAGAGATGTTTAAAATTTCCAGCTGAGTAGGAGAGCAATAGTGGCTTTGGAGGGCACAAGGCAGCCAGGCAGGGTCAGCCCCCACCACAGACACAGCTTCAGTATGAGATTATAAATATCAGTGTTTTGTTCCAGCCTTTAGGCTTGTAAACAAAGGTATTACTCAGTATGCATATTAGCATTTCATCATAAATATCAGAAAATATACTGGTAGAATAGGCTGGGTGCAGTAAAGAGAAGCTAAGTCTGTATCTGCACACCATTCTGCATCCACGTGCATCATGACTGATAGCAGGTATTGGTTACCCTTGCACTGAGGTCATTTGGCAGAACACCCCACGGAAGCCAGGAAGTGGTTTGGGTCTCAGCAGTGCTGTTCTGTGTGGAGCTGTTTAAAGTTAGCTTAGCTTTAGAAGTGCTGGGTCCCAGCTGCAGCAGAAGCATTGCAGATGTGTTACTTGTGCCCCCCAGAGCTCAGGCGTGGGGCCCCCTCAGCCCAGCTGGGAGCTGTCCCTCCCCTCACCCCACTCAAAGGCTGGGACACCACAATGTCATGTGAGACTCACTCCACACGTCTGAATCTGGTTCTGCCAACTGCAACAGCTGACAGTGATAATGAAAGAGCAAAATACATAAAATAGTAAAAAATACTCTAAGAATTCTGAAACACCCTGTGTTTTGTTAAGCTCCTGTCCCTACCCAAAGTTCTTGCTTCTTGCTACAGAACTAAGCTATAATCTAATTTATTTTGGTACTAATGGAGACAACAGCATGAACCTCAGCCCCAGGCTACTCTCTCAGTAAGTACTTTAGGTCCTTGGTACCTTCAAGGTTGCTCTTGATACATCTTCACAGCTCCTGTTATCTAATCTAAGTTGCATATGTCTACCCATGCTGTTGACAACTCTCCTGAAAGTATTGGAATCATACCAAGAACTTAAAATAATCTCCAACTAGCAAATGAAAAATTATTCTTTAAAGTTAAGCTTTCATCATTCACTTTCACTTTGTAGCTTTTGATCTTCCTCAGGTAGACACCATATGTTATAGGCAGGATATATTTGAAGGTGGAATATTTTTACAGGTATCTGTGTTGATCTGTGAAAGGATAGATTTAGAAATGCTTTACAAGTACCAGGAATCAAGCTGAGAAATATTTTCATTTCCACCTTTCAAAATTACACGGGGAAACAAAAAAGTCTTCTAACTTGAAATACAGGGATATAAAGAAAACTTACACGATTTAAAAATGGACCCATATTAATTTTTGTTTTCAGTCAAATTTTTAAAGGTTTTGTCTGGACAGCTTTAGGTCCAGTCTTTTCTAGAAGGCACAGAAACTGTTTCCCATGTGGACTTTGTCCTCTCTGCTCATTGAGAAGAAGAAATCCTTTCTGTCTGACAGTATTAACAGATTCCAATGTACATTATGAGAGTATTTAATGCAACATATTGTTTGTTTGTATTTTGAAGGACAGTATAGAAACAATGTGTGCAGCAAAAGGCAGTTGAGCTAAACAGGGGCCTCTACAGAGAATTCTAGACTGGAAAATAGCCCTTTTGTCATATTCTGTGACAGATGCATTCCTCCATACAACTGTTCAATAGTTTTTTAAGGAACTGTATATACCTTCCATGAATCACCTGACAGCAGTACAAGGACACCCAGTTTATATCTTTGCTGAGATATAAAAGTCTGCCCAACACATAATTATACCTTATATGTTTTAAAAATGTCAATTATATAAATAAAAATAAAAACCAGGCAATTTTACAATTAGGTCTTTCATTAAAGGCACAGTATGACAACATAATGAACTTTTCATTTAATGGTTTGAAAGGTCATCATAGTCTCATTAATATGCCACAGTAATATCAACCATGCTGCTTGAATTTTTGTTCCTTCCCTGTGCTTGTCCAATATTTTTTCATTCAGTTATCTCAAAATACTGGCATATGCAGATTCCTGCATCTGATAGTATTTTGCATATGACATATCATGCATATGCCATAAATCATATGCCAGCTTTGTAGAGTTATTTCATTCTTATCACCGAATTGCAGTGAAGTTCTAAAGGTAGTTTGGGAACACTTGTATTAAAGCCAAACATCTTCACTATTAGGTCTGAATGTTTTCTCTTAGGACATGTTGTGTACAGCCTGTTCTGTCAAATATGAATGCACTGGTCGGTCTTTACTCTCCAAGTCCTGAGAAAGCAGAATAGACTGAAGTGGATGGTACTTTTTTTTTTCATGCAGTTAAAGTTACACTAAAAAGTGTAATTAAAACAGTGGAAAGTGTTTTAATGATGATCTAAGTCCAGGAGGGCAACTTGATATCCTTCCATTTTAGCTATGAATTCAAGCATTTTTAGATCCCTGCAAGGAGAAACATGTTTGAAACAAAAAAATTACTGTGTCCTTAAGTGCCTTTGCAGACACATATATGTCTCTTAGATGGACAGAAACAAAAAAGAGAAAGACAAAAAAGGAGCCTCCACTTCACTCAGACAGCTGTGGTGTGGAATTACTCTACACACACTGTGGTGTGGAACTGCTCCACACACTGTGGGTGCAATTACTCCACACACACTGTGGTGTGGAACTGCTACACACACTGTGGTGTGTAATTACTCCACACACACTGTGGTGTGTAGCTGCTTCTGTACACGGTGCTTTGTGAGCCCGTAGTGATTGCAGTCATTAGCAACACGTTGTTGAGAGCATGCTCAAGTCTTGATGAAATTGATACTGCATGACCCAAATGAGAAAAGTGATGTTTAATTCATCTGCACTTGAAAAGATAAAATATTTAACCCCTTAGAGATCTTGACAGAGAGATGCTCACAACCCACTAGCAGATCCTAAAGAAGCAACAAAAATATCTATTGGGTTTTTTTCTCCCATCGTCTTTCATTCTTTATTATAAGAGATATTTTAACTGTAAATTGATAAACTGTGTTTTGTGAAAGTCAATATTTTAGAAAGTCAAATGGTGAAGAGCACCATCATAAAGCATTTTGTTTCTGACTTATGAGAGCAACACAGTATTCAGTTGGCAAGGGGCTAATGGTGTTGAAATTAAATCAATCTTCATTATAGTTACAAGGAAAAATTATATAGCAATAATAAATCTAAATGTCCATGAGAGATATTCACGATGTAAATGTTTACTAAATCAAGAGGGAAATAAACCCAAAAAAGTGGAGGGTAACTCTAGTGAAATCTGTTCTTTTATAAAATTACTGGTCATTATTGTGGTACTATTTTATAATGTATTTCCTCGGAGAAAATGGCAAAGCAAAAGATTTTTAGAGCTTGGTTTTTTGCAGAAGCCTTGTTGAATATTCTGACAAAAGATCCATGAATATTTGGTCAATTGGGAGAGTTTCTGAATAGATATTTTGTGAGATGCAGTTCTCTGAGCTTTCTAGGAGCTAATCACTTTGGGAGGGCAAGATGGGGCATACTGAAAGGACTGGATTGTCCATCAGCATTTTCAAAAGCGCTAAGAGGTCTCTAGAGAGGTGACATTTGGCTTCTTGAAATGCAGTTCATGTGCTATCACCAATCTGGTGACATACATGCCCTGAGAAAGATTAACAAGATTTTCCAGATGTGCTGCAAGGTAAAATACGCTGTCAGAACTTAACCAGGCTCAGAATGATGTCAAGTACAGATGTGCTCCTGAATCCTTCTTAAAATCAGTCACAGTTAATTTGATGTTCTTAAACTTGTTTCTGATATCTGTGCTGAGAGGAATGTCAGTATTTCACCCTGCAGCATTTTCAAGGTGATTTGGATTGTTAAAAAGACGAAGCATGAGAGAGGTGCTTAATTATAGGTGTGATATAAAGTAATAGAGTTAATAAAAGGATGTTGAGTAACACGATAATAATAGCGATATGAGTTTGTGATCCATACCCAGTAGACTTCAGATATGGTTGATAAAGATCCTAAATTAGTTTCCTAATTAATTGTTTGGAAACAAAATATTTTCATTTCACTTTCCCTACTACTTTTGCTTGATTGCCACACTTTCATTTCAATTCCATGTTTCCACTTTTCTGCTCTAATTCGTCTTTGCAATAATTGCTTCTGCTTCTTTTCATTTTGCTTCTTTTCTGTAATTCCACAGTGCAGCTGGTCTTCATCTAGACCACACAGTGTATGCACTTACACAACAAATGCCACCAATCCCTAGCGTTGTCACTCATTAGGCAGTGTTTTTAACTGGCTATCAGCTTCTCAAATTATTCTCACACCATCTGCTTGTTGAATACTTTTCATAGTTCATGTTTTTGATTTTGTTCAGTTATCCTTTAAACTGAGACATTCTGCAAAAGTGACATTATTCTCTTGCTATGATATTATCAGAGTTATTTTTTCCCCTACCTGTTAGTTTAATTTCTTTAGTCCTCAGTGCTGATGCTGTAGTTCTCAGTCCAGCAAAGCAGACTGTATCTGCTGTGTCATATCAGAAGACGAAATTCCCTTGTTTCTCATGGAAGGGCCAAACACCATTTGCAGGCCTAAAAATTTGCTATCTTTGCGTCATATTTGTTCTGCAGCTTTTAACCAAACTGTTATCCTACCTGAAGGTGATGTGGGGGTATCAGTAGGTTTCTTTACCCTTTGCTGTTTCTTGTATTGCCAGTGGTATTCCTGAGGTGGGGAAATGACCTTCTACTCTTTCTCTATCCCTTTACAATCATTTCATCTGTGTAATGAATCCCCTTTATCATCCCTTCACCACATACTCTCAGTATCCACACAAGTTTTGAGGAGGAACCACAGGGTGACCAATAGGTCCTGCACTAATGGTGTTTTTACTACAAAATGCATCCAGACATGGCCAGAAATGAGCCTGGAGGTGCCACAAAGCCACTGCAACCCCCATGTGTTATTTTAAATAACAGGGTCTCCTGTGATATTGGAGTGGTGCTGGGAAGTGTCGACTGGTTTTATGTAAACTGAGAACCTAATTCATAGAATTGTTAAGGTTGGAAAAACCCTCTAAGACCATTGAGTCCAACCATAAATTTTGTCAAGTAGAAGAATAATAACTGTTGCCTGATAGCAGAACTTGGTGTTATTTTCAGTTATTTGTGTATGTATATTTGTGCTCACTAATTTCAGATAAGATAAATACTTTCAGGTGCTGTAAAAAAAATAAATCTATCCTCTGTCAGCTATGAAAATTGTGACATAATTAGATATAAGTATACATGACTACAAGCCTGACTAGGCTTTAGTGGTTTGGGGTTGTCTAGATCTCAGTATAATGCTATGCCAGAAGTAATTTTTCATTCTCACCTCAGCTTCTCTGTTCTCTTACACACATCCATCTCTTGGCTTGGTTAGCACATCAGTGTAACTGGTTATCACTACTCAACGTGGAAATACTTCGTGGTCTGTAGATTGGGAGGGATTCCCAGAAATTAAAGTAGGTCTGCCTAGTCTTGGTTGAATAGTTACTTTGTGATCTAGTGTTGTCTGCCAACAGAGGGATATAACTCTGCAAGTTTTCTGGGCAAGTTCCCACACTGCAGGTTAATTTTGCACAGATGCTTTCTTGTAATGGATCATAAACTTTTAAAATTTCTATGAACTCTCTTGTTAGTGAGCTCAGGAACACAGACAGCTTTATATGCAATACCAGAGACAGCTCACAAAGATGTTTATCCTATTCTGAATTATCACTATTGTGGGCATCTTTATTTTCTCCATCTTATCCTTAGAAGGTAAATGTCTGTGTTTTCAGCCATTAGAATAATATTCCCCTGAACAAAGAAACAAGCTAAAAGAACCCCAGCATTTTTAGGGATGATAACTTACCTTCCTCAAACTTTCTATTTTACGGACAGTTCCCCATTTGAGAGTGAAAATCATTATTTCTTCATTTTAGGAACATGATTTCATTAATGATTTATTCATTAATGATGTGTTCATATCCCAGTCCCCTTGATGCGCCTGTGCAAGGGGAGGGTGGTGGAGGGAGGAAGGGCTGCAGCTCCCCCCCTTGTGCCGGGGCTGGGGTAAGGCACACAGCCTCCTGCACCATGGGTTGGAACAAAGCTGATGACTCGAAACTGAGGATAGACAAGTTTTAGATGTAATCTCACTTGTGCAGGAAAGACCTTCATTTCTTACAGTAACAAACATTGTTAATCTCCTGATTGCATAAACTTTGCTTGAACTGTGGGTCCAGAATGATTTAAAAAGTGTGATACAGTGGTATCAGGCTGTGAGGGGGCTCCTCAGCTGGATGTGCAGTCAGAAGTCACTGAACAGGTTAATTGCCTGTACTTATCTTTTAAAGCAAAGATATAATGTTTAGAAGAAACACTTTTATACCATTTAATTCTTGAGAAAGGTGCTAGAGCTTTTAGTTTTCAAATGTACTAGGGTCATGAAACTTTATGACTCAACCAAACTGAAGTGTCACTTCTAGTAATTGTCTTGTTTATTTATATCTCTGAGAACTGTAAACATGCAAAATCTCCATCAATTATAAAACAAGGGTTTATTTTTTTTACTCCTAGAGATGCTCCAAACTTTGCAAACTCATTCCTTGCGTCAAAATAAAAGTGGAGGTGGTATCAATTACCATTTCGCTTGTTATTCCTGATATGTTGCTAAATTTAAGATTGAAAGTGTCTATTATTCCATTCTTTTCTTGAAAAGTATATTCCCAGCCTAAATTGAGTTCAGCTAACTTGTATGATAGGCACCCATTTTTACTCATGTTAGGTCATTTGAAGCAGAAGTGGTTAAGTGCTTCTCACTTGTTGTTGTGTTGTTCCCTGCTGGCCACTCAGCCCTGTGCAGCCACTCCCCTACTTCTCACTGGATGGGCAAGGAAATTGGAGGGTAAAAGTGAGGAAACTCATGGGTTGAGATAAAGACAGTTCAACAGGTAAAGCAAAAGCCATGCACACAAGCAAAGCAGAACAAGGAATTCATTCCCCACTTCGCAAGGCTGGGCAGGTGTTCAACCATTCCCAGGACAGCAGAGCTCCAGCACATGTAACAGTGACTGGGGAGTACAAGCACCATCACTCCAAATGTCCCCCTTTCCTTCTCCTCCCCCAGCTTTATATGGCGAGCATGAGGCCATATGGTCGGGGACACCCCCTGGGTCAGTTGGGATCAGCTGTCCCAGCTGTGTCCCCTCCCAGCTCCCTGTGCCCCCCATTCCCCTCGCTGGTGGGGCGGGGTGAGGAGCAGCAAAGCCCTTGGCTCTGGGTAAGCTCTGCCCAGCAGCAACACAAACACCCGTGAATTACCAGCACTGTCTCCTGCACAAATCCAAACTGCAGCTCCATGCCAGCTGCTGAGAAGGAAAAGTAACTCTACCCCAGCCCAAACCAGCACACCTGTGAAAAAGCAGGGGATGTAGAACTGGAGTTTTGAAAGACAGAAATGAGCTGAAATGTTGACCAGTCATAATTCTCTCAATGTCATTATCTGTTGTTAAGGTTCTTAAGGAATTAAGATGTGGGATAATATACTCTATTATGTTTTCTAATGTCAATTACTTGCTAACTTGCAGGGTAGTTTTCCCATAAGTCTCTCAATATTGCAATGCTAATTCATCAGACAAGTCAAGGGTTAAATACTAGTGTACTTCAAATGGAATTAGATAAATTAACTTAGCCCACTAAATGGGCTGTGTGCTGGAAAGAGCAGAAGGAGTTATCCTTCTCTTTTTTTATTATAGAGCATTAGAAAATCAGGTATTTTAAGAAAACTGTTGGATATTAAAAGATGAGCCCACAAACACTTTCATTCTGCATGTCCTTCAAAGATTAATTTTTATAAAGACAATGTAATTTCACAGTTTATCCTCCAATTTTGATCTGGTTAGAGGTACCAGAAGCATCATGTCTAGAGTCGTTTTGGTCTTCTAAGTGCCAGCAATTGGCAATGCTGTTTCTACCAGCTGTCTAAGTTACAATATCCTGAAGGCTTTCAATTATTTTAATTTTTAATGCATTCTAGAAGCACTTTCCTTTTTTTTATTATTATTTTTTAGGCTTTTGGCATAACCAGTTTCCTTTGAATTATTATAGAGTAAACAGCTAGTGGCAGGTAAATTATTCAGAAGAAATTAAGCAGTACCACTGAATTCAAAAAGACCTTTTGGCTTTCTTTGTTGTAAATTTGCAAAAGTAATGCAACTCTGGGATTGGAAATGAAATTTAAGTACTAATACATAACTTTTTCTTTTATGTCTTCCTAAGACTTTCTAGTAGCCAATAAGCTCATTCAAAAAAGTGGAGTTTTATAATTTGTACAAAAAAAAATAAAAATAAAAATATGTCAAGTCATGAACTCATTGTTTAATTTTGTTTTGCGATTTTATTTCTCATTGAATATAATTATTCTTTCTTTCTGTCAGTGCACTGCAGTGTAAACCATTGTCTGTGCTTCTCTGCCTAGTAGGACTTTTGAAAGCAATGAGGTCTCCTCGTTCAGGTGTCCAGTGTGTTGCCACTTGTGACCTGAGCAGTTTTTGTTGAGCTGATGCTGTTGTAAAACACCAATTACCTCTTTTTAAGCTAAAGCAGAGAACAGTGTGTGTTGCCTCCTGTCCCAGTGGCCTCTCAACGAGGCCACGCTGCCTCCTGGGAGCTGAGCGAGAAAGGAAAGGGCTATCACGAGATTTTAGCTGCAGGCATGGCAAATGGGATTGGAAGTTATGAATGTGTAAGTGAGGGGAATATGACTTGCATGAAATATAAAAATGGTTTGGGTTGATAAGGTACTTTTTAATGGCTGGAGTGTTAACACTTTATTACAGTTAGATCTTTATCCTCTGCTGATAAAGCAAGGGGAGTTGCCAATCCCCTATATGCAATTAGTCTGCAATTGCCTTTACAAGTGTCACAAGAGGATTTTTCACTATGCAAGTCTAACTTGCCTGGCTCTAAGTGGATCTCACAGCTTTTGAGTTAAAATGCAAGAGTTCTAAGTAAATAGCTCCTTGGCCCATGATCAGTCCAGGAAGAACAGTATCTCTTCTTTGTAGCAGCGAGCAGTTTTAAGAAAAAAATTCCTAACCCACAAAATGATATAGAATGTGTCGTTCTCCTGAATGCTCCTTTACAGGGTGATCAAGAGGCTTCCCTTTAGTGAATACATTTGCTCACTCAGTTTTGGAGAGTCGCCCTTCATTTATTCTTTCCCTTTGGAAGTACTTTCGAGTGCAAATTACTGCTATCAGAAGCCTTGAACTGAGAGGCTATTATTCTCCATGCTCAGATTAAATTAATTTTGAACAGTTTAATGCAGCATGTCCGAGCTGCAAGTCCAAGTGGTGTCAAATCTATTTCTCTGCTTTTTTAAGCTGCACCTTCAAGGGCAGTATGATTCATGGTAAATGTGTTCTTCTAATGTCTTTTGCTAAGCATTATTATTTTCTTTCATTTGCAAGTCATGAGGATAAAATGTTAACTATTTTCCTCCTAAAATTGTATAAAGAATGCACAATTGTATATCAGCTTTTTTTTTTTTCTCAAATAAGCTTATTATATTTGCTTGCTGTGCATGAAATAAAGGAAAAATAGGAAAATGGTCATGATGAAAGAAGGAATCTTTTTTAAAAAATGTCTAACATAATAAAAGGAGGCACTGTAGGACCCTGCAACATCATCATTGCATTAGCAAGGAATTATCTTGATCAAGGTCCCTGAAATAAAATTAAGGAGTTTTTTAATGATTGGCTATATAACTCTATTTTTGTTTTTGCTGAGGTGCAAGAGCAAAACAGGACATAAATCTCCTTCTCTTTTCTCTTTAAACTGAAGCATTCAACTATCTCTCCATTCCTTCCTATTGCTAAGGTGTCATTGAAAGGTGGTAATGAAATTTCCCAGACGTTTTTGAACTCTAAATGGCCCAAGGAGTGGCAATCAGTTTTGCACAGTGTGGAAGTGGAGAATTTGGGATGCCGAGAGATCCAGTGTCCTTTCTGTGAAAGGATACTTGATGGCCAAATAAATTCACAAATCCAGATTTTCAAACCCATTGTCTAGCTCAGCAGTTGCCATTTCTGTTTCCCATTTTGCACTCTTGGATATTATTGTATTCTGATATTTAGGTAGTTTCAGTACTGTCTGATGTATTGAATACTCTGCCAATATCACATTGACATATGGTGTCCTTATTTCAACTTCATCTTGAATGTCGAGTTACTGTCGTTGCTTTCATGATCATATGCATCTTTGAAATTTTTGTAAGACTATGACAGAGAGTATTTACATAGTCATAAATAGCTTCTTGGCTGCTGTGTATCCTCTCTATAAAATGGGGTATATACACAATTGGATTATGAGCATGAGGGCAGTATGACCATCTGACAACTAAAGTCACCTATATCATAAGGGCAAGTCATAGTGTTTTCTCCTATCATAACTGAAGAAAGGGACTGCATAATTATGCCTGAAAAACACCAGCTCTTTTTTGAAGAGTGCCAAGGATGGATTTCTCTGAGAAATCCTGTTGAATTATTATGGGCTGGAAGTCAACAACGTTCACGTTGAGCAACTAAGGACTGACATATAAAATGGAAAAAAAATCTGTTCTCTAAATTATGCAATATAAACTGCCAAGATCTGGTCCTACATTCATTGCCTAAGGAATAGTTATTTATCTATTCTATACCAGTAAAGATATTTATTTTAATGGATTACGTCTCCAGCAATACAGTGTTTATGGGAGGCATATGATTCACACAGGGTGGCAATCCTGTGGCTGCCATTCTTGACATGCCTAATGTGTGTCTTCTTTTCAATAGCTTAGCCTATTGAGTAGAAAATCTGCATCAGGAGTATTTCTATCGTTTTTGTGAAGTTTCACTTGAGTAGGTTAAGTTTGATCTAGAAAAGAGTTGGGTTAAACAGTCCTGTGTATATTTTTTATATATAGCATGGTTATATGCAGAGTTGTAGTACCCTTAAGAGGCCAAGACAAACCATGCCAACAGGTAATGATCCCCATCATCACCACCATCTGGTTATTTTAGCCACAACATTTTTTATTTATATATAAGGGTGAATAATATTTTCAAAATACCACAGTCATCCATGACATCAGAACATCCATGATACAACTTCTTTATTTTTTCTTCACCTCTATCCCTGTGGTGTTCCATTTATCTTAGACTTTTTTTGAACCAAGAGCACGACAGACTATCTACGTGTTCTATTTACAGCTTCAGATGCAAAGTTGAGTTCCTAGATAATTTGGCAGTGTCGTGGGATGTTAATTGCTCGGACAAGAAAAGCTGTAAGGGCACTTTTTGTGTTGCAAGTTCAGAGAAGAGTGATGTGCATTGCACCAGCATCAGGGATTTGCCAGTTGTGACATAACATTATAGTGACAGATGTGTTGCTGTCAGCAAGTAAGGTTTAAGGCACAGCACTGCAAAGAGACAGTGTGCCATGCTTGTGACAGGGCAACTGAGAATAAGGCAAAGTTACCAATATCCTGGCAAGATCTTTAATACTCATAATTATAAAGAACAACAGAAAACTAAAATGAGGTATCAACATGAAAAATTACACCAGTTCTTATCACAGAGAGAGATGTTAGAAAAGCAGCAGAAACTGTGACATTGATGCAGCAGAATAAGATAATGGATAATAATAGGATAATTGGATTCATCCTTATGGGAGTTACCGTGGCTGAAACAAAGTATGACAGAGGAGATGTTCGCTCAGATACTTCTAAAGCAATTTGAAGGATAGTTACAGTCCTTGGCCAGTTGACTTTTCAAAAAATAGTATAGACAAAATTAGCAAATACAAAGTCTTAATAGGAAAGGTGTGTGTAACTACTGAGATTGGAAATTCTTGGTCTCCTTCATCTAAGAAATTAATCTTTTAAATGTTTTTGTGTATTTTGTGGGAAATTTGCATGTGTTCATCTGAGCATGCCAACTGAGACACCTTCAAATGCCTTTTACTGGTGTGCAATGCCAAAATCTTCAGTCTGGGGGATGTGCTATAGTAATTTTTATTTAAGGGGTTGGGGACAGATTTGCAGTTGAGTAATGCTGTCCCATTGGTACTGTCCTCCACTGAAAGAGGAAAGACTGGAGCAGGTCCTGTGTATCAAAACACATCTAACTAGTGTTCTCTGTGCTCTGCTGTTCAGTGCTACTAGAGAGTCTTGACTGCCTCTTTCTGTATTCAGTGGTGCTGTTAATCCCTACCCTCCTGATGTAGATACTCCCTTTTAACAGCATCCAGAAATCCAGCATTTGTTAGAAAATCCCAGTAGAGTGCTACTTCTGATCTGTCCAGGATGAGCGGATTTTGTATTCTGGATAAATCCTGTCTGCCACTTTCTCTGTAGATTGTCAAAATACAGGAGCAATTAAGCCAAATGGCTGTTTCTATCTTTACTCTTCTTGTGCTGTAAAAGAATTCTCAGTATCTCAAAAAAATAAATCAGTTTATTCTCCCTTTATGAAGTTCAGATGCTTTTTATTTGGGCAGCCAATACGAAGTCCAGAATGGGATATCCCTGAAGTTTGTAAGTTGGTATGGGTGAAAAAGATTTCCTTTGCTCAGGCAGAGTCCAGGATAGTCTGGAATCTCTCCTCAAACTTCACACTTTTTTCTCTCTTTTAAAAATACAACTGGGGAAAACCTCTGAAGTTTGAAAGACATCAACAAACAGCTTGTGTTTCGCTTCATGGAGAGTCTGCTCCAATTTCTGTTAAAGACACTGGACACAATCCTTTGATTTAGTAATTGCCTTTGGGATATAGACCAAAGTCCCTGAAGTTTTGTCTTGAGAGTTCATTTAAAATCTTCTTTAAGAGCAAAACCAAAATTTTTAGATTCAAACTCCCCGCTCTCCAAGTCCTCTACTTGTATTCCAGATCGTACTATTTTTTTGTTCTGCCTTTCATGTAAAATTTAAGATTCCTATGTAGTACTAAAATAATGACATATAGAATGATATTAATACATTTATATCATCAAACTTTTATTTATCATAATGCTACCCCAGATATTAGATTGCTCTGCAAAAGACAGTGGTAAAGTGTTTTTATTAATTATTGTGCCACTCTCAGCTCACATATTCACAAGAGAAGTCCTCTTGAAAAAACTTAGTGTGTGTCATTTTTTGGGTGTTGATAGTCAAGTAGCATCCAGTGTAGATTTTTCTTATTCCACCAGTATTTTTGAAATTCACTTTTAAAAATTCTTCTATCCAGATGGAATATGTTTGAGCATTTAAAAAAATTTGTGCCTTTTCTGATCAGGACTGAGCTGCACTTACTGCTCTGAAGTCCTTCCCTTCAGTACCTGCCCAGTCACCTCATTTTTCAGGGCTTGCATGAAAGCACAAATGCAAATGTGCCCAGAGCTTGTGGTGGAGTCTGGCTATGCCAGAACCCAGGCACAGGGTAAATATATGGGATGGAGACAGGTTATTCACCTGTGTGAATATCAGTGCAAAAGGGTGTTCAGACATGAAATGCAAGGAGTGTCTGTATTTTCATGACATTGTATAATTCCTGTGCTGTTAATATGGTGTGAGGCTGATTTATAACAGCAATTTTCATAGGGCATTTTTGAGCTCTGTGCCATTTTAAAGGTTTGGTCTCTAGGAACAGCATAATGAAATCACTAATATGATCAGAAAATCTCTAACAAGATAAACAGAATTCTCATTCTTCTTCCTGTCACTAGCAGTGTTGAAAATGATCTCATTGCCCTCCTCATCAACCTGCTCTCGTCTCACGGGGGGTGTATTTGGCAGCTGCAGACGCTGTGTGCCAAGTCTGAGAGTGCATTTTTCATGTGTTAGTAACTAGGTCTAGTGCTGACTGTGTGAGAGCCAAGACACTCATTTATGTAAATCATACATGATTTGTGAGGAATTTAGTCACTCTTGCATGCTCAAGACCACAGTTTTTCACAAAATCCTTCACAAGATTAACTTGCAAGGTCATGTGAGAGCAGTTAGTCATGGGGAGAGATTGTTTCTGTTGCTAACACTTAACAGAAACGTGCAACTGGGTCTTTATAGCCACCGACACCCCTTTCACAGTTTACTTAAAGGCTGAGGGTTTGTACTTGGATGAACTTGAAACCAACATTTTCATGCCTTGGCACAAATACGAAGGAGGCTGAAAAGCAAAAGAAACATGAGAAATGTAAAAATTGTATGAATAGAAAGCACAGTCAGGCAGACATCAAGTGGTACAGCACTGCATTAGGAACCTTAACCAAGTCCCTTCATAGCGTGGTTGAGGAAGTCTAGGAAAATAGTGTTTCAACATAAGTCAGGATGACTTAAGACGTCTTTTGAGTAAATCTCTTTCTAGTTATCTCTCTACCTCTTACATGAGATATGGAGCTACAGAATAAAATCATGCAAACTTAGAAGTAAAGTCTTGGAATCACTTGTCTCCCCCTCCAATTAGCAATCTGATTTGCTGCAATCCTGATCTCTTGCTGCCTAAGTGTTTACATTACCAAGCCCAAATTTGTCTTGTTGAAGCCCCAGTATTGATTAAAAAACCCAAAGCAAACTTTAATGAAATTATATTAAATGTGTAAGTTCTAGCATCCCAGAAATTAGCAAAAAAAAATGATACAACCAGTTATTTTTACGCACCAAGGTTGTATTTTGATCTTAGATGTTAAGAGAATTGTAACTGCACATGTATAAATTACATTTGGAATCACATACATTGTGTAGGTGGTTGGTTTGGTTTTGCTGTTTTCTCTCTAGAATATAACTAAAAGCCCAAATTTTATAATAGTTTTTGGATGCTTTCTTTTAATCTGGGAAGCAGCATTATAAAGTATATAAATAAAGGCAACAAAATCATGTCTTCTGAAAATGTAAATGTCTTCCCTTTTCCCTGAAGTAAATTCAGGTCTTTTCACTAAAGTCTCTTTCACTTTAGCCTTGTTGAATGTGCATGGCCCAGTCCATTCTGATCTATTTCAACTGGTGACCATATTTCATCAGTGCAGCAACAGAATTCCTATAGGGGCAAATTCAAAGGATAATTAAATAGATAAAGAACAGTTTGCAACATACAATCTCTTTCCATGATCTATCAACATCAATACTTTAATGAAAATGCATTTTTAGCTGAGCTGAATGCCTTGCCCCCATTACCTTACTGCTCTACACAAATTGACCTGAGGCAGACTGTGGTGAGACAAGCACAGCTGACTGAGCTTCCTACTTCCAGTCTCTAAAATGTTATATGGGAAACTTGAAATAAAGAACCCTTTTGTCCACTGCAGACCAGAAGCTGCCATTGAAATGAATCATGGGTTTGCAATTTAGAGAAACAAACTTGAGCAGCTTGATCCAGTGGCAGCAGAAAGTGATAGGAGAAGTTTGGCTAAAAATTCAATAATCTTTCAGTTGGAAAGAATTTCCTGCTTAGCTGAAATTTTCTGAGAGTAAATCTGCCTGTCAATTTTAATACTGGGTTACGTGTATTTCTTAGAAATTTTTGATTTTTAGATGATTTTTGGTTTTTAGATGATGTCGAGACCTAGCAGGGGTGATGCTGGGAAATGGGTGAGAGGCTTATTCCCAATTTGTAATTTCCCTTCCCATTTCACATAATTTTTTTTCAGTGCTGACAGAGTGAATAGGAAATGGGAGGCAAATTTGAAGGTAGGCCCGTCTGAAAGTGACATTCAGGAAGGTGTACACAGATACTACAAGAATGAACCCAAACTGACTTTTGTTACTTTTTATCAGCTTTGAAAAGGAAAGTAAATGAGAACCTTACCCTGCTGACTATATTTCTAATATCTTCTTCAAAAAGGATCTGAGTCAACTTTGTCCCCCTTTTACAAACCTATTTTAATTTCTAATTCTGCCTTCCAAAATGAGAGTAAAATATGTTGTTTAAATAAGAAGAAAAAATATCTTCAAAGTCTAAGCAGCAGTTATATAATAAAAGCACAGTCTTAAAGCTATAAAAGCCCCCTGTGCATAGAGGTTTATTTTTAAAACATTATGAATTGTTGTCGCTCATCAAGCAGCATTGAGAGTATAGTGAACACCTACAAAAGATCAAAGAACTTCCGTATTCTGTCAATTCTGCATTCCTGGTTTAACAAGTACATCAAATAAATTATTCTTTGGCATTTATTTGAATGTGAAGTACAGTAATCAGTGCTCCAAAGCTAATCTGATTATGTGGTTTATTTCACAAAAGCTTTTCTATCTCTTTTTCACTGAAGATTAGCCAAAACCTCAGTGTTTCTTTTTTATAACTTTAAAATTCAGGAATATTATCTAGTAATTATATTACTGACAAACTGTACAGTGCCACTCTTTAAAAATACTCAATACAGCAAAACACAAAAAATGGTTTTCTCCTCCTTGAAAGAAACAGGATGCTGGGACTGTTAAATTACTGAAGAATTAGTAAAAGCCTAATCTTTTTCATGAGTAAATGTTGCAAAAAGCTGCAGGTACAGTAATTTCCTTCTATATTATTTTGGGGCCTATGCTATGAGCATAAATGCTATGAAAATGCAAATGAATTGCTAGATTATTTAAGATATGCATAACATGCAGCTATTCTTTCAGAGGGAAATTTGCTTTCCTTTCTCATCGCACATCTGGTTTGTTTTGTTGGACATATATTTATTTAAGATTTATCTAAAACACCTTTAGCTTTTTGGCTTCATATTTATAAACGAAAATCATTTGCAGTTCTAAATTTGTTGAAGTTCCTCTTTTGGAAAATAGGAATTTGCCTGTGCTCTTACAGTATTCAGATCATAACACCAGCATGGCAACTCCTTGCAAAGAATATTCCATTGGTTTGGCTCCAGATGGAGATCTGTTTACTTTTATATTTCTTTCTGCTCCCTTATCATGAGAAGTGGGAACTCCAACCTGCTTGCTTTGTTCAAAAATATTGATAGGGTGCAGTAATGATACTTTGGATGTCATAAAATGCGATTCAGTTTTCCTCAATGTATTTTACTGTTTGTATTTGTCAACCTTGTGTAAATTAGGGCTTTTGGTTATGTAATCAATCCTTTTCTAAATGTATTAATTTATCTGAATGCATTTTTTATAATTTTTTTCAGTTTTGTAACTAAAAAGGTCTTTTTAGGTCAACATTATTTCTTTTATGTTTAGCTTTCATGTTTCAGGGGCTCATGTGGAAGATACCCAACAAAATCCTATGGCCTGTTTTGTGCAAAACCAGCAGATAATCATAATGATCCCTTTGGCCAGAAAACCTTTGGAATGCTTTGCATGGCCATCCTGAATGAAGAACTGTTCTTGTGTATCCAAAACTGAGCACATGTGTTCTCACTGAAGTGGATGCCCTATTTTATAGTAGATAATTTGAGTTCATTATAGAGTTTAACAGACTATTTCCTGCTCCGAGTCCAGTTTCAGCTTTTTTTTCCCAATGCAGACACAGAAACTGCTTTCTCTTTTCTACTCCATCAGTACCAGGCTTTGACAAGGAGGACGGATTCTCTCCCCTCTCTGTGTTTGCTTATGTTGTGTCCTTAGGTGCTAGAGAGGTATCCAGTCCCAAGAGCCCTGAAGGTTGCTTCCCTTTTCTTCCCCCATGGTTCAGAAGGTTGCTCCACCTTGAATGGCTAAAATAGCTACTAGCTGTGTGACTCTCACAAGAGTTACTGATACACCCATGGATTTCACATATATGACATGTAATGGTAATTTATCTCATCCCCTCACCCGTTCAGTGGGAGAAGACTGGAAATGACTGCTTGGTATCACTCTCTCATGCACATTTAGTTGATCCAGTGCTCACTGCTGCCCCAAAGGGTTAAAGATGGAGGAGAACTGCCAGAAACTTGACATGTGAAGACTGAAATATTGGCACCCTATCCAGAATTTGGAAAATGAGGGGAATTAAAATATACCCAGTACAAATTAAAATAGCAAGAGAAAATGGTGGGAAATTGGTGAACATCTGATGCTGTTCACAGTCTGGAGTTCTGCCTCCATGGTAATGTGCCCTGTGACACTGCTGAGGGTGTGGGTTGGTGGTGCCAAGCTCAGATCTGCCTGTCCCTGCACGCAGCACCCAACATTCCTCTCAGCTCTGGCACCTCCAAGCCCCTTTACCTCCCACCCTGTCAGCTGTGCAAGAAAATGCCTGAGCTGCAACCAAGTGCTTTAGTTAACCACCGGGAAATAATGGGGAGATCAAGAAAAGTGTAAAGACAAGAAAAAGAGCATACATATCATCTTACTAAGTCTGGCCATCACAGGAGGGTACTGGTACTGCCCCTCTTGTCCTACTGTCGAGCTTGTCAGGTTCCTTTATCACGTGCAGACACTGTCCTCTGCCTTCCCTCAGGGTCAGTTGGTGTTTAGTGCCTTTCACGGTTTTTTGATTGAAGTTTCAGTGTGGAAACTTCAGTCATGTCATAGTGTGGAAAATGCATTTCAACTCTACTGATGTGCCCTTCTGTCCGAGTGAGCCCTCACAGATCCCTCTCTCTGTGTCTGCTTGGGCAGGCTAATGCAAGATTTGGCTGATGAGCAGCATTTAGGCAGAGGTACCAGAGCCAGTCAGTGCACACAGGAATAGCCAACTTCACAGTGCTCCTGTATTTCCCACCTGGAATTTCTTGTTCAGGCATTTTTAATTTATAACAGTTTGTGTACTTCTGTTCTTTTATGTCTGCAATAATGGGCAATTTCTGGTATCTGTCCTTCAGAGGAATTTCCTTTAGTCATTGACCATGGGTACTTCATACAGGGTATGTAGGTATAACCTCCTCAAAGAATTCAGAATACAGAAATGTGCAAGCAGAACAGCAGCTCAGGTACCTGGGTACTTTTCCCTGGCAGTAGACTGCCAGATGCTGCACCAGAGAATAATTTGTTGCAAACCTCATTGGGAAACAAGTTTATGCCCTGAAGTTCATCGTTTTTGCAACATGTATGCTTTGGAATGCTGCATTTGCTTTTCCACTTATGGTTTTAGAGTGGTGTCAACTCTGTAAATCATTTTTGCTCATTTGTGTTCCAGGGTTTTTTTAATAGCCTGTGTTTTTCACAGATTGTAGCCTTGGTAACATGAAATACTTTTTTTCAGTTCTTAAAGTGCCTGGGGTCTTGCCAGTGATAGTTTCCTACAAGAGAGGGCAAGCTTTTACAGCTTTGTTTGTGAGTGTTTCTCTTTAAGTGCCCATAGCACTTAATATGAGGAAGCTTTTCTGTATACTGATGTGTTTCTGCTTGAATACTATGGAAGGCCACAGACATTTCATTGTAGCAAATCTTTGAAGTATTTATGCTATTTATTTAGACAACTACACTTTCAATTTCAAAGAACTTGCACTTAATTTTTTTCCCCAAAAACTCAGTTTTAAAAGTCACTTTTTCACTGGTGATATTATAACTTGCTCCTTATATTTCATTGCAATGCCACATTTGCAAGAGGAATATTGACCAGTAGCAAACAAAGAAAGCTTATTCAACACTGCTGAATTTAACACAGGCTTACCTTTAACTGGAGTGTCCATCTCTTGCCATTGCTAAGGAGGAAGTCAGGGGCACCATGGTCCTAAACTGGGCGGGATAAATCTGTGCTAAACAGTCCAGTTCTGTGTTTGTCAAAGTATTGTATATGAAACAAACAGAATGTGTGAAAACAACAGGAATTCCATGTTGCGAGGAGACTTTGCATGGCAGGTTTCATCAAAGGAAAGTTTGGGGAGGTTAAAAGCATTTGAGAGAATAGTCAGCAATCTGCATTTGTAGCAAACGGGATATCTTCGTATGATATAAAAAATAGATGTTTAAAAATGGTGTGCTTAAAATTAGTATTTCACTGTCTAATAGAAGTCAGTTCCAGTTTGGCATGTTGCTGTATTAGCATGGCCAGTTTCTTCTAGACACCTACTTTTTTTTTAATTTGTTGAGAAGTTTCACTGTTAGCCCTAAGAGTCTCTTTTCTCACTAGATTAAATATTGAGAAATAAAACAAAATATGTAAATATAGTATACCCAAAAGCAAAAAAGTAATTTCCAACACAGATGGGTTTCAGGAGGTCTGCTGCCAAAGATTTTAAAATTCTTGTGCCAGGGGGCAATTTGCTTGCAACAGAAGAGAATGTATCCAATTACCCTTATGAAATTATGAGTTTTTCTCCCAAATCAGCCATTTGATGGGGTATTTGAAATGAAGGTGCAAGCAATGGCTATCTTGTTTCTCATACTCGAGAGAATGATAGATTTACTGTGTGTTGTTTCTCTATGCCCCCAAAATGTGAGGGAAATAAATAATAAGGATCATAACTTGACCAACATTATGTTGCAGGTAAAAATTAGTAATGGGGGGTTCTTCTTCTATGCACGCTCTGCAGTCATTAAAAATTAACCTTTTCAGGTGAGACGATATGTGTTATAAGGAGTGTTTCACCTCATTCCAGAATCTTCTGGACTGGCTGTCTGAAGTCAGTCGTGTTCAGTTTAAGATGTCCCTGCAAGCAGGAGCAGTGGCAAAGCAGCAGAAGTGTTTACATGTGTAAACATGTGCAGTGGCTTTGAGGGTAGCACTTGATATGCTTTGAGTCTTCCCTTCCCCCAAGGAAATGAGTCTTGCTTGGCTTCTCCGTGGATCTTCTATATCAAACTCAGGTTACTTCCCTGCAAGTAGAGGTTCTTGATAAGTTTATTGTGAGAGCAGATGTGGCAGTGAGGCTGGACTTCACTCTAAGTCTGTGCCTCCCTTAGCTCACCATCCCTACTGTGATTTTTAGTGCTTTGAGCTTGACATTGAAACTCCATGTTTACAAGTAATGCACCGGTCCTTCTATTGAACAGCCATAAATATGGAATGTGATCGTGCAATATAAGAATGTTTTCATATTGATTTTTTTTAATAGAAATCATAAATTGCCCACAGTACAGCTTTGTAGAGGCGTGAGGAAAGCACAGAGCACTGGGAGCTTTGGAGGAGACGCTTGTCAAGCTGCCACCAGCAGTGAGGGGCCCCGAGCTGCAGCCAGTGCAGCCTTTCCTGCCTGCTCTGCCTCTGCAAGCAGAAACATTGCTAAGGGATGCCTGGGCCCGACCAGCACCTCTGCTTCTCAGTCCTGCAGGGGCCCCATCAAACTAATTAGACTTTCTCTCTTTAATTTTACCTGTCTATCAGGCATTGTCATTCAGCCTCATAGGAGTTCTGTGTCTGTTAATTAGCAAAACATTGTGGAATCAAGAAGGACTCAACAACAGTAAGGAGAAAAACACAGAAAAGAAAGAACAGGGAGCAGGGGAAAAAAATGGAAGAGGAAGCAAACATAAAAATATATTGTATAGTGTTTTGTACAGGTAGACCCCACATATATCACATATATGAGAAATTATGTCTGTATGTGCTTAAACTTGGAATTCTACATGGTCCTGCCTCTTGCATTCCTCTTGGTTGATTTAATTTCATTTTCAAAAAGAGTCTTCTACATATTTAATGTTGGTTAGTTGGAAATATAAGTGTGATGGGTAGTTAAAATGGCTGGTGAGTGTCAGAGCTCAGACAGTTCTCTCAGACAAGCATTAAAAAGCTGAGAAGGAAATTCTGTCTTTTATTAAACTCCCACAGGTGATTCAGTTTGTATTGGAACCTTTCAGGTCTACAAAAATATTAAAGAAACCTGTGAGAACTTGTTCTTCAATACTTAGCTTAAAGAATGATTTCTTGTGTGTTTCTTTGTAGCTCAATTTGTCATTTCATTGAGTCTACTGGCAATATGATTTAAGCCTGACAAACACACTAACCTCTTAATAACAAGTTTCTCACATTCTTTTTTCAAGCCTTTCTCTTCAATAGCATTAGAACACATAGTAGATCTTAGTTTATTTTGAGTTTTCTTGACTTACTCTCAAAATATGAGTCATTTATTTTTGTCTGAACCTAATAGGGCGGGTTCTGTTGAAAGATGACTGTGGTGGTTATCTAAACAGGCAGAAAAAAACCCAAGTTTCACCTGAATAGGCTCACTAGGCTTCTGGACAGGTGATAGAAACAAAATTTGCTTTCATGAATGGAAACAATTTTTAAGACTGACTTCTTGTAATCTTTTAAAAAGCAAAAAAAAATTCAAGGTATCCACTGTTTTGCATTGTTCAGCATGCCAAAGCAGATTATTGCAGTGGCTCTTTTTCTTTAAATTCTGTATTTTTAGAAAATATACCAAAGATCTGGAATTCAAAATAATTAGGGGAACTGTATTCATATAGGAGTCAGAAAAGGTAGACATCCAAAGGAAGAGTTTATTTCTTTACCTACTTGTTGGACATTTCTTTTGAAATTTGAATTCTGGTGAAAAAGTTTTCAGTCTTCCTGGAGATAATCCGTGCTGTGGTTGCCCCACCTTCTCACACATAAATAGAACTTCTAGAGCCTGTGTTTCTGTGAGGATTCAGGGCGTTTTTGCTCCAAGAGGAAGTGGGTCACCTTTGCTAATAAAGTTGTTACTGATTTGCAAAAGATTAAAGATTTCTTCTCACTTGGCCTGCAAAACAACATTGTATTTTCCTATATGTGCAAGAGAGCTTGTTCTTCATCTGGTGATAATCGTTTCACACACGTCTTTACAACGTTTCTTTCTTTGTGTGGCATCAGCTTTGACCACAATTTTGCTCCTAGCAATAACATTATAAAACATGCATTTGAAAGCAGGTATTTAGAATATGAACTGCTAAAGTTTAGAGAGAATAAACCAGATGGCATCAGATGATTTCCTAAGGTTTCATCTGCTAATTTGAAAAGCTCTTCATTCAAAGCTTCTGTGCATAGAGAAATCTGATTTGGTGCTGCAGCCAATCGTGTAACAAATTTCCGTGGACGATGCTCGAAAGATGCCATGCAACACAACCACAGGACCCCTTTGCAGCACTGGTAGTCAGCCTCTGCCTCTCCAATGAACTCCTCTCCAGCACAACACGTTCAGCATTATGGTAGAGTGAGAATGTGCACTGTGAAGCTCTGTGACAGGAGTGGTGTCATCTACTCACACAGGTGATGTGAGAAATAATTGTTTAATGCTCACGAAGCACCCAGAAAACTGAAAGTGCTATAGAGTGGTTGCTATTAAAAATCTTTACAATTTGACTTTGCAATTAGATTATGTTATCACAGTATTCCCCTTTTGCTCAGTATAGGAACATTTAGGGAATACTACTAATCCAGGAAGGCAGCAATGGCATTAATTACTTGCAAATGTAATTAAGAAAAACAATATTGATGATCTCTGATGATCATGAAGTATCTATTTACCAGAGCATAGAGTTTAGGACTGAAAATGTTGCATTTTAGAATATGATTTTTTTATGTCAATTATAAATTATGTTACAAGATCTTGCACTTCAGACATGCCTGATTGCCTTAACTTTGGTTGGGAATGATCCGATTACAAAGTGCTGGCCTCATTTGGAGCAGCACTGAAATACCCTCTGACTTTACGAGACAAAGTTTCATCCTTAGTCACTTGCCAAAAGCTGTAGAGGGAGTATCTGTCACAGAAGAGAACTCATGAGTATTCTGGTTAGAGCTGTGCAGAATATTTTTAGTGTAAATCAGAGTTCTTTAAAATGTTTCAGTTATCAAGCAAAGACCTGGTAGTAGATGGATTTTGAAATCTGTGTTAATAAAGCAGTGCATGAACTCTGAAAAAATATTCATATTTTGATTTTTTTTAAAAAAAGCACCTTTATATTTTTTTTTCTTCAGCTATTTTATTTCTAAGTCAAACTTGGAAGTGATTTTTCCTATCATTCATATCACCACCACCCAGTGCAAAACCAGCAATCCAAGATAACTGTGTGGCACATGAGCTTTCTGGTATAACCCAGGGATTGCACAGTGGAAGACAGATCTGTAGGATTTCTACATATTGTGTGCTGTATGGTCCAAGCAGGATTCTGCTAATTCTCAATTTTTTAAAATAATTGAGCTATACAACTGATTATGCAAAGACAGATAAGTACCTTGTGAACACAGGGTGGTTAACATTTCATTGCAAAGGTTCAACTGGTTCCCTAAATGGTAAAATACAAACTGAGAGTGTAAATGCAACAGCCTGGGGTGGGCGTTGGGAGGGGGAACAAGGAAGAATTACTGCTGTATTTTTAGATGGTAGTATTCATAGTTATTTTTGCGATGCTGAGAGACTTTGAAACGTTTGGAGTAACTCTATTGACAGTGCACTGGGATTGCCAAGGATCAGGCACAGCTGCTTGGATGCTGTTAACACTCGAACAATGCCATTTCTCTCTCAGCAGCTTCCTGCTTTGCAAAATTTCTGTGCATATGTCGTTGGGGTGATGTTTCTTTGCATTGATCCAACTTCCAGTGGCTTCTAACAACTTACTTATCACAGGACGTCAGGCAGGATTAGGGCTTGTTGTTAAGACCACAGCAGAGCCTTCAGAGCTTGTTTGTGGCTGGTAAGTGCCAGGACGTGTCTTTGGGAGCATCAGCTGGTGTGGAGGAGTGGGAAGGGAAAAGGCTGTCCTGGTGCCTCAGTGGGAGCAGGTAAGATGTTTGCCTTTTAATAATCTCTTCTCTATTTGCACACCTGTTGGTGTGGACAGGTATGGGACTCATTCATCCAAACACCAGCCATGCGCCTGTAATTGCACTCACAGGAACTGCTACTGTTACAGGAATTCATTTAAACACTGTAGTAACTACTGCCTAATAACATACACGTTCCCAGGGTACTTAGAGTATTAAATTGCAGATGAGAATTCCTGGGAGAGACACAGGCTGCATATCCATTTGCTGCTCGGGGAGGGGAAAGCTCTGCTCAATACATTGTGTTGTTGTAGCTTGACTTTTCTGCGCTTGCTCAAGATTTGCTGTGAAATACTTGCTAGGACCAGCAGCAAGTTCATTTAAGTCTGTCTGCATTTAAAACCTAGTCAGAGGGATGTGCAATTCAGTGATGCTTAACACGGATTGTCAGTGGCTGCTGGCTATGGTGGAGGCTTTGGCCTTTTTTCAGTAGATACAGCATGTGAAAAGCAGTAATGCTCTAGTGGCAAAGCCTAACCTTAGGTTGAACAAACACATGAGCACAAGAGATCATCGATGTTTTTGCATTGTGAGCTAAACTAGTGTTTGCTGCACTTTACTTAGACAGAACTTCAAGGTTGTATTTAATAGCCCTAAATGAATGGATATTTTTCAAGAAATATTTTATGATTTTGACCTCTGCATTTCGACTCCTTTTCCATGTTTACTTGAGCAACTTTCATCTACTCACCTTCCACACTGAATGCCAGTTCTTCAGAATCATCAGTGGTCCCTTCCAACTCCGGATATTCTGTGATTCTCTAACAAGGGCAGGATCTTGACAGGGTCAATACCACAAGGGCAAGATTTGTACAGATCCCTGAAATTGGTTGGTGATTGCCTTAGGGAACAAGTGTATCATTCGTAATTTCTGTGGGTGTATATCCTGTGACTCCTGCAATACACTGCACCCAGACAAGCAGTCTAGCACATCTGGGACAGAGGAATTTTTCTGGTGCTTCTTATCAAGTTTCTTATTTAACAAGAAGGGATTGAACAGATACCTATAATTAATGCCTGAGAAGTCTGATATTAATAGATGAACTTTTTGTGCACCTTTTGTGTATTTACCCACATACTTAGGCAGTCAAATAAAGAGGCAAAACCTAGAGAGAAAATTATTCTTAATATTGCAGAGTTTTATTGCCTTCTCAGTTATCTTTCAGTATATTTAGCCAAATGATAAATAGTTGTCATTAGCATGTAAATTCCACCTGCTTTCCCTTTGCAGTTAACTCTCAGTTTGTCGCTGAAGTGCAGGTGGGCGTGCAAAGACCCTGGGGACAGGAGGGCAGTGGGATACTGTACCTTCAAGAGCTGATAGTGGATGTAAAACAGAAATTTACACTTCCAAAATTTTCCTGTCTTCACAGTGCATCCAGTATTGATCTCTAGCTAATAAACTCCACATATTGTACAGTTTTGGCAATCTTAAATTCAGACTGCAAAATAATTCATCTCCTGCTGAGCTACTCCAAGCACTTATATATTCACATTAAACAGGTGCTGCATGTTTCAAAATGGCTATGTGCAACTAAGTTCTATGTGATATGAAACTTCCAAATCTTCATGTAAAAATAGAAAAAGTGTATGTACATCATCCTGCATCACGAGAAACATTCATATTGGAATAACCTGCACCTGGCCAGGGATAGAAATGAGGATTTCTTACATTTACAAATAGGATTTTCACTGGCTTGCCTTTTTTTTTTTCTTCTTCTTTTTAATTAACATTGTGGAACTTAATTAAAAGTTCACATTTTTTTCTCATGGTATAGTCTGTATTTCCCTCGATATTTCCAGAGGGTCTGGATAGTTTGAGGTTTTTCAGGTACTGCTGTTCAGTAGAAAATAATTAATATATTTATTTTGGCAAATAAAGTCATCACTTCAAGAGTCCTTGATCCTGGTAGTCTATACATATTAATTTGGAAGAAAACATGGTGTTAGAGAAAGAAAACCCTCAATGAGATGAGAAAACTCTTTAAGATGAAACACAGATGCTTTTAATTTTAAATTTTCTTTTTTTTTCTCCTGTGGAGTTATGCATACAGAGGCACAGGACAGTAAAGGAAATAAGAGCTCTATTAATAATTTATAAACACCTTATAAAATGTTTTAAAAATGAGCTATCTGTAGACTATGCGACAAAATATTTATGAGAATTTTGCTATTCTTGAGTCAGGCAAAGTGATGAAATTGACATTTCTTCATTTGCTTTTCTGGCATTCTTATTAACTCTTAAGTATTAGACAGGACATTTACAACAAGAAATGAAAAGAGATTGAAATTTGAATTTAATTGGAAACACCCCCAGAAATTTGGCTATATTTGCTTACTGCCTTGGCAATCCCTTCCTGGACTAAGACAGACTGGAAATGAAACTTGCTTTGTCATCTGCTCAGTCTTCCAAAACTTTTGGATAAAGTTTGAAGTGTGCTATTTCACGGCTGCCTGAAGAGAAAAGAAACAGTTTTCAGATACCCTGAAAGAGAGGTAATTTGGAGAATACCTCTGGAGTATTCTGAGGAACACTGAAATGAAGAAAAAAAAGCAGTCAAACAAAAAAAACCCGACTCCAAACAAACCAAAAAAAAGCCTGAACATTTTGAAAGGTTTGAGCTGGGATATAAGACAATATTTGGAGAGAGCTTAGCACAACATAATAAGACCTGGAACAATATTAGGTTTCAGATTTCAGATATGTTCAGTTTTTCCCAGTTTGTTTTTTGGGGTTTTTGGAGGGTTTTTTTGCTATATAGATATTTTGATGCAAACCGAAGCTTTTCTCCCAAATGACCACCCTCTTTTCCCTGTGTCTGCTTGCATGGTGAGATGTAGGGCTGGGGTGAGATGCTGCTGGAGGAAAGAAATCTCTACAGACTTGAGGAAACCTTGCAGCAAATAGTTAATTTGCTCCTGTTAGTGTTGGCTGCCCTGAAATATTTGATCAAGGATTTATATGATCAAATTGGCATCCTCCACTTCTTTTTTTGCAGACTGATTCTCCTCATCTAATGTTTATTGTTTGTAATTAGCTGTTCAGTGATGTTAATTAGACACATATTTTCTTGCTCTGTAATCTCTATGTGAATGCAAATTCATTTCAGTTTTCCCAAGGTGGAAATAGATGAGTAAGCAGTTGCTATCTATAAAATTTTCTGGGGTGAACCCCTAATATAAATTGGAACATATTCCTGACTATTTTCAGACTTTTCACATACTTTTTGTTGGTTCTGGATATATAGTGGGTGCTTAAAGTTAGGCTTGCCTTAATTGACTGGGTTATGAAAGCAAAGTATGGAATAGGTTACAGGCAGAGACGATGACAGAAAGTCAGCAGGGAAAGGTAAGGGGAAAATGAGCGAGTCAAAGGAGTGTGAGATCGGTGGAACCGGCCCAGTGTGCACAGACTGCAGGGCTGAAATCCTCCTCAGCTCTGGGAACACACCCCGAGTGCTGGGGGAAGGTGCAGAGACATGAATCAGTGGCACACTGCAAAGGAGAAATGGAGCGAGGCTGCCTGGGCTTGATGAGGACATTAGGCTGGAGTGATAGATCGAGCTGATATTACTGAGGTAGGGAAGGCTTTACATCATAACACAATGGGGAGACAAGGAGGTAAAACAATACTATGCTTTGTGTCAATAAGAAGTGTGAAATGTGTGAGGAAATGCACGGAATTATAAAAGAATGAAGGAGTTTTCTCGCCTGCACACTAGTCTTTGTATAAAATCTGTTATTTACTCCTTGTTTTAACACTTAGGATATATTTTCTTATGCTTTTGGGGGGCATATGGAGACTGATTGAAACGTCAGTTCTTCAGACACTTAGTGCTTTGTATCATGATAATGATGCCTGCAATGGCAATAGCAGCAATATTATAAACAATAGGCTTGAGGAGTGAGAGATTCCCAGACTGTGTCCCTGCACCTTCATTTAAGAAGTTTGTACACCTTTAATAGTGAGGATCACATTACAATTAAATAACACACCATTACTAGAATGACTGTGTGCTGAGAAATAGTGCTGTGCAGGCTGCACAGAGGTTGATTTTATGATTGATAAGATGCATCAGGTTACAGCTGTCCCTGGGCACTCCTCACAGGCGATGGGGCCTGGCAGCAGTCACAAGAGATCCTCCAGTTCATTCCTATAGCCCGAGATCAATTAAACTAAAATTATCCCTGAATAATATTTGCCTAGCTTCAAGCTCTTGTTAAAAGAAAGAAACAAACACACACAAAATAATAAAAAAATAATTTTTTTTACACTTAAATATAGAAATATATATATATAAACATTGGTTTGCTCAACTAAAAGATGATCTGACACCTCATAATGCCATCTGCAAATATTCATAGAAGTAGGTAGGAAGAAGAGTATCTGTTTTATCCAGAGTATTATTCTTAAATATTAAATATGAAACTCTGAAAATTAAATCCACTTTAAAACTGTTTGGCAAGCTTAGTTTTCTCAGATTACATCTATGCAGCAAACTTTGTAGAAGTTTTATTCACAGTGGATATGATCCAACCCTGGAGCTAAACAAGACTTTTCCTGCAACTGCAACTTTTGATTGTGTAGGTTTTGCCAGCAGAGAGTTAGAGCACATGAGCGGGGAAATTCTCCCTCCTGTGTCCCCAAGCAGAGCAGATGAAAACCTGAATTCTCCTATTCTTCAGTTGTCAGTAAATATCTGAAAACCTGTGTGGAAGTTCTTGATCCTTTCCCAGAACCGGCCTGCAAAGAAGTTTACAGCACTTGGTCCCAGCTAACACTTGTAAGGAAGTATATGGCATTAAAGAAGATGGTATGAAATAAGAGAATTTAAGGGTTTTTTTTTTGAAAGGGGAAAAAAAAAAAAAGAACAAGAAAAAAAAGTACATTTTGGGTTAAAGCAGAAGGGGCTCTAAGATCTGCCTCAGTAGCCCGTGACAAGTAACTACCTACAGGGAATGCTTAGGGAAGGGCAGAACAGGAGAAAGTCAGGATGGTCATTTAGAAAACTCTCCAATTCTCCAGCAGTTTGTGGCCCAGTGACTTCTGTAGAAAGAAAACTGTTTAGACCCCCTGTCTAATTTATTTCTGAATAGGATTGAGTGAATGAGGCAGGGTGTTGAAGGAAGAAAAAAGATGTCCTTATGGTTAGTGACCTGGAGAATTGGTTTTCTTCATGCTCCTGACACACAGTAATGCTATGCTGGTTACTAAATCCACACTTGATAAGGGTTTACCTTAGCTCTGCATATCCTGGGCTGCAACCACAGTGAATTGCTCTGCTCTGGATGTATAAAGTACAGTACTAAATCACTAGCACTAAATCACATTTTAGATTTCTAGCATTGTATCTGCTATCTTTGGAATAGGAATAATATGCACTTATCTCAGATAGTTATGAATGTGTCATGAAGGGCCTAAACACTGCACTGATGAGTGTCAAAGAAATGCTCTGAAGAAATTATTCATTTAGTCTACAGGGTTTGAATAGCATACAATAAACAAGGCACAATATCATCCTGTAAACAGTGGGGATGAAAACACAGTATGAAATAAGCATCACCAAGCGATTTATTTGCATCTTGTGCACTGATTGAGGGTATTTTTTTCAGAAATATCAGTGTGGGGTTTTATTACAGAAGGACTACAACAACCTGAATTGGGTATATGAAAGCAGACCAGCTAAATCATGATGTTTCCTAATTTTAGGTGCCTTATTCTGACATTTTAGTAGTTTGTGTAGCTTATTTCTGTAAACAGAATACCTTACTTTGTAGGGCACATATTAATTTCATATGCTTTTATATATCTCCAGTCCTTACTATTTGAACTGTTACTATCAGCATGTATAGAAGGAAACGTTTTAAGACTTTAGAGAGAAATTTTACTGGATTATGACATGGACATGCAGTCCATGTAAGTCCTATAAGACCTTACTAGGCAGTACAGCAACTTTGACATCATCACCAGCACCAGATTTTCTTGTCAGTTATGGAAATGGGGAAAAAAATGAAAAAGAACAGACCCTAAAATTAGAAACACATCAATTTTGATCAGGAAGATACAAATTATTCTCTGTTATGACTCTATTACAATCAAGCAGTAACAACAGAGATATGATATTCAGTCTGTACACAGACGAGCAACTTTCTCTTGTGAGTCATGCCTGGAAAGAGAACTTAAAACTTACTGGTATTGTCAGGAAAGCAGCATTTTATCAAGTGGGTCTGTTGGTTTTTTCACACAAGGAGAAGTGTGAATTTCCCAAAGGCCTGGTGATTTGGAAGGTGCTATTTAGATTTATTCTTGTCATTATGTGAGACTTAGTCTGTGCGATGCAGCCAGGGCCCAGGTAAATGGGAGCTCGCTGGGGGAAAGTCAGGAGGCTGATGAGTTTCAAAGGCTTGTTTGCCAAAACACTCTGGTGAATAGGCATCTAGAGCTGCAGTATTTATTTTTGTAATGTCAGAAAAATAACCCACAACGAAAGACCAAGGAAAACAAGAAAAGAAATAACATTTATATTAAAGTCCCCAGAAGGTACTAGCCACTGGCTTTCCCTCCACTGCACTGCAGGGTTGGACTCTGGGGACTTTGTGCTTTTCTACCTTTTGAAACCAAAGTCAGTGACAAGAGATGTGTGGGTTTTTCACAATAACACAGATAGGTTCAAAAAAACAGTATAGAAATTATAAATTCACCAGCTAAAAGTTTCTACAGAACCATAAGCATTTCATTGGGGTCATATCTACAGCAAGAACATAAGTTCATTTCCAAACTCTGCTGGCTAACATTTCTTCTTAACACAATCATCAGGAACCTGCAGTGGGTGTTCTGAAGCATGCTCAGCCCCTTGGAGTCATACTTATGTTGATAAACTGAAAGAATCTGTTACTAAACCTTCCAAAATGACCACTAAATATTAGGAAAAAGGAAATAATTTCATTTTTTTTTAAAAAAAGACTTTACTTTTTAAAAACAGTTTCATTGGTGTTATTTAATGGAGTGTGATGTGACATTTTATAAAAATAAGTTATTGAGGCCTGGACGAAAGCCTGATGATGTGAACAATAATTTTTGTGTTGACCTTGTTAGGCTTTGATCTTTGATTCTTCTTGAAAATTATGTGAATTTCAAAAAAACATCCACAATTTCCTCTTAAATCCTTTTTGAAGCCCTCCAAGTGAAAGTGCATCATCTCCAAAGTTCTCTTTCCAGAGCTTGAAGTGTAAAACCTTCAATCATTATGACCAGGTAAAGCCAACATATATTTGTCTCCTTAACAGGTTAATGAGGATTTAAGCTGATTTTTTGATGACTGTGAGAATCACATAATTTTCTTATAAAATTCTGGATTGAATCAGAGCAGCTTGAGGCAACACCTGCTGATGCTGATTATTAATACAGCAAGCAGTTCACAGCAGAACCAGCTTCTCTACTGAGCAGCCAGAGGAAGGGACCAAAGGGGGTGAGGGGCTATACCATGACAGCACTGCACATGTACATTACCACAAGGATGGGCAGTAACTTGAGTCCAGTACTGGACATTTTGGTCTTGGCATTAAAAAAATGCTGTGTTTCTGTGTTGAAATACATGCAGTGAATATATTGGACAGCATGCAAAAAAAAAAAAAAAAAAAGAAAAGAAAATTATAAATTTCAATGAGTTGTTTCAACCTTTTGTTATTTTGCTTGGAATCTGATTCATGGTTTGATCACTTTTATCTGGTCTGAGATTTTTATAGGCAAAATGCTGTTATGAGTTTGGTGTGAAAAATTATTTTGAAAAATTTGAATCTCTATGGAATCATAATTTGAAACAAATTTTGAATAATAATACTGACAAACACACGCTTGCACACGCATATGTATATACTTTGCAGTATATATTAATCCAGTTTATTCTGCCCCCCTCCTTCCTATACACATTGATACTGCTACCTAGTGAGTATACTCCAGAGTTAAAATGAAATGGTTCAGGTATCTAATAGTAATTGTGAATCATTCTTCCTCCCCATAATGTGGAGTACAAAGAATAAATATAGTTTTTGGGTTTGGTAGTAAACATATAATGTGGCTCTAGTTAGAAGACCATGCTCTGTGGTTTTATGGCCAATATAAACTCTCTCTATTGATTGAGTAATATTCTTGGAGTACCTGAAAAGGCATTCAGTCAGTACCACAGAACTGTAAACATCTGGCATTGCATTTGTCTCAAAAAAATTCTACAGCACTCTGCCATATGTGAAATCCTTGGAGTTATTTTAGAACTGCAGTAACCCCTTTCTGCTGTCAAAAAACTTCTATACAGCAATTTCAGGGATTGCAGAGAAAGTTCTGTGCTGCCAAATGCTACAAGGGCAGTAAATAATTATAATTAATTAAATTAGAAAGCGGTTTCACTATGAAATATTAGTGTAGAAAATACTATTTTGATATACAATAAAGTGTCAGTAGGAAAGTCTTACTCCAGCAATTAGCATCTTTTTCATAGGAAGAAAGAAAATATTAGCTGCTCATACATTGGAAAGGTGTGCTAGCTGTTAAAAATTAAGACTCTCTGTCAGCCATCTGAAGTTCTTCCCATCCAGAAATTGTCTACTAGAGATTAATAACTTCTGCATTTAAACCCAAAACCTGTTAGAACATAACAATTATAAAACTAATATTAGATATTGGTAAATCTCTGCCAGCACACATTGCATGCTGCACCCCCCTGCGCAGCAAAGCCTTCTCTGGGGACAAGGATTTGCCCTGCTATGGAATCAGCAGGGAGCAGAGCTCTTGCTACCTTTGAAAGAAAATGATTTTAAAAAATAGGCACAGAAATTCTGGAGTCCAGGAGCAGAACAGCATCCTCTACTAAGCTTCTTGGACCTAGTCAGTAATTTCATTGTTTCCTCTACTTTCTTAGGTTTATTTTTCCCTAGATACCAATTCATTCAGGTTCCCATGAGAAAAAATATGGAATAATTGAGAAAAGAGGATATTTTTCTTCCTTTCCTCTCTCTTCAACTCTCTTGCAGATTTTTCTTTCTGTGGGAGAGAACAATTTATGGATATAGACAAAGATTACCTTCAGTTTTGTTAATATCTGCCTGACTCTGTGCTAGCTCCAAGGATGTCATTTTTGTTACAGTGACAAAAAGAAAGCAAAACTTGGTCTTGGGGGCACATATTAAACAAGGATGGCAAAGAAAGGAACAACAAACAGCACAGTATATGTGGCTGAAAGGGTTATTTTGGTGGGCTGTGTGGTGTGAACGGGGTGAGAATTGACAGAAGCAGCATGTTTTGCAGCACAGCTCAGGCTTTGCTTAGCCTGAAGGTGAAAGGCAGATTCCATTCCCTTTTTTGCCAAAAAGTAGTCAAGCTTTCAGCAGCAACCTCATAGGAGCACCTGAATGTAGACTATTCCCTGAGAACAAGCAGTGATTCACATCAAGTTGCTTTCAGTCTCCACTGTTTGTGCTGTTCTGGGCTGTACACAATACTTCAATATTTAATAAAGCAGAGACTGGGACCATATCCAGGAGCTACTAAGTAAAGCAAGTCCCAGGGTCACCATTTTTACTTTCATGTTGTAAATTGTGGCTTAAAATTATTTGAACTTTTTTTTCTTTTGTTAACAGAGTTAAAAGGATTTCATTTTATCTGATTTTTTTTATTTTGGTGGGAGGAAAAATCGTTTTGATTTGGTTCAAAGTTTCCTTATTTTTATAGCATCAAGATAACCCTTTACTACTTGAAAAGTAGTTTCCGAGTTAGAGATTTTTTTTCCACTATCCAGTCCAACAGTTTAATCCTCTAAATTTCAGTTTAAAAACTCAGAATTTCTCATTTCAGATTAGTGTCATTAATAATTGGTGCTCCTGGTCCAAATAGGAAAATATACAACATGCTAAGAATATATAGTACCATTTTTGAGCATTGTCTTCTGAGTCACCTCTCCTATGAGGAAAAGCCAAGAGAATTGGGCTTGTTCAGACTGGAGAAGGTTCCAGGGAGACCTCATAGCACCTTCCAGCATCTTAAAGGGGCTACAGGAGAGCTGGAGAGGGACTTTTGACAAGGGTGTAGAATCACAGAATGTTATGGGGTTGGAAGGGGCCTTAAACATCATCTAGTCCCAACAGTCCCTTCCATGGGCAGGGACACCTCCCACTAGACCAGGTTGGCTCAAGGCCTTATCCAACCTGGCTGTGAACACTGCCAGGGGTGGGGCACCCACAACCTCCCTGGGCAAACTGTTCCAGTGTCTCACCACCCTCACAGTGAAAAATGTCTTCCTAATACCTAAGCTAAACTTGCCCTCTTTCAATTTGTTCCCATTCCCCCTTGTCCTGTCACCACCACTCCTGATGAAGAACCCCTCTCTGGATTCCCCTGGAAGCTGCTGGGAGCTCTCCACACAACCTTTTCTTCTCCAGGCTAAACTGCCCCAGATGTCTCAGCCTGTCTTCATAGGGCAGCTGCTCCAGTCCCTTTGTCAACTTTGTGGCTGCCTTTGGACTTGTTCCAACAGTGCCACATCCTTCTTACGTTGGGCACATGAGAAGACGTGTATGGAGTGAAAGGATGGGGGGAATGGCTTTAAACTGACAGAGGGCAGGATTAGAGTAAATGTCAGAAAGAAATTCTGTACTGTGAGGGTGGTGAGGCACTGGCACAGCTGCCCAAAGATGTGGTTGCTCCATCCCTGGCAGTGGATGGGCCTTTGAGCACCCTGGTCCAGCACAAGATGTCCCTGCCCCTGGCAGGGGGGTTGGAATGAGATGATGTTTAAAGTCCCTTCCAAGCCAAACCACTCTGATTGTGTAATTACATTCATGAAGACTGAAATGTGACCATATAAACCTTTGAATGCCTTTACAGACAGAATGTCAGTGATCCTCACTGTTAGATACAGATTTCTTTAATTTTATATATTACTACTTCAATTAAAAATACCTAATGATTTTCAGTTTGTTTAATCACCAGATCTAAGATTCCCACGGTCTTTACAAATCTTTGAAGTCAGTATACATACATATACATTTGCAAATATTGCCATAAGCATTTCAAGTGCCATCTAAATATTCTTCAGTTATCTTTATTTACTTCATATGTACATATGTACAACTACTTAGAGGTTTGCCTAACATCTGAAAGTGTAGAACATATATAGGATATTTTTTCACTAAATAAAACACTTTGCCAGCACCTGGAAATTATTTGTTTGTGTTCAACACTTTACCTCCTACTTTGATTTCATTTTCTCAAGATATACTGTGTCCTGAATACATTTTTGGATTCTACATTGAAAAATAAACTAGTTCTCCTAAACAATATTTAAAATGACATTTTTATTATGTTGGCATGAAGCACGTTGCTGAATTGCTTTTAATATGATAATGTTTTGCAGTTTACTATGCCATAAGTGCAGTTTGGCAGTTGAGTTTACATGAATATTTCATCCAGAAAAGGCCATGAATTTGTAATTATAAATAGACCTGTTCAACAGAAAGAGATGGATGATTCTACAGCTACTAATTTTGCAAGGAAATGATATGTAGTTGAGGACTGAAGGCAGAGCCTTCCAGCTGCAGAGGGCCATCTGCAGATCACTTTAAGTGGTAGCATAGAGGTCTAGCTCCCTTTCATAGTGGCTTACTTGGGGTTGGTTATGATGCTCAGATTTTGGTGCCTTGGCTTCTTCAGATGTGTATTTGCAAAAGTCCTGGCTCATCGAGGAGGTAAGGCCAGGCTGCCTTCCTCCCTCCTTCACCCTTATTTGTTCACCAGCTCACTCTGTTTTAACTATTTAATGCCAACCTCCATACAGACTTTCATGTTCAAAACAGAGGAGTCCAGACGAAAAGTGACATGAAAATGAGCCTACATTTTAACTTTCAGAATTTTCCTGTGTTCTGAATAACACAACACATCGTACATATCATCATGCAAAAATGCCTGACCTGTCAACACCTCAGGCAGCTCTGGAATTAGAATTAGTGTGGCAAGGATCCTGAACTCAGTGGCTGTGCCTTCTTACAGCCCCAAAACGTATCTCTATGGTATTGTATTGCTGCACATTGATCTGGAAACAGGGACTGGTTTAGGCCAAGCAAACTCATGCATCTTCACGACAGGTTCTAGGATGTAAGATATGACAACAGGTAAAAGAGGAAAGGGAATAGAAGCAATAGCAAACTGTAAATAACTTCTCTCCTGCTCACATAAACATAATATAATACTTGTAGTTGTACAGGAAAAGTCTTATTGTTATTATTTTCTTAAAGTGAAGAAAAATGAGTTTTAATTTGTTGAATAACTATGGATACTTATATGTTATAAAAAGCTATAAGTGATAAGAAGCCAGAGTATTCACTTAGAAATCCTACTACTGCTGCTAGAGAAGACATTGCATCACACATGACATGCTCAGTATAGTGAACAACTATTGTGTAAATTCTTTGAAATCCCAGCAGTGCACTAAGAAAGCAAAGCTTACATTGAAGCATTCCATCTTGCTTTGGTGCATTTTTAAGTATTCTTAATATGATTTAACAATATGCAGTTTTACTCAGTGGTCAGTACTGCATCTCCCCATCTGGAAATAACAAACCCTACAGCTGCAGAAGTACATTTCAATTTTTATCTGATTATATACTGTACTGTTTTAATGGGTTTAGTTTTGTTTTACTTCACTAGTGTATTGAAAGCACCTTTAGTGCCAGATCTTCCAAACACACACTCAAGTGTCTTTACTGATGTGAATTTCAGCCCGCTGTAGTCAGGGCTACACACATTGGCAAGATGAGCCCTAATGCCTTTGGCACAATCCTAAGGCTTTCCCTAAAGGACCTGGTGAAAGAAATTTCTGTCAGTAAGATATACTGACAGAGTGAGGCAGCACGACCGTGCCACTGTGATTATTGATTGGGGGAAATGACTCATCCAGGTCAATGTTATCTGACAGCTGTGATATTAATTGCTAGGGATACATGCAATGAGGGATAGGGAGGCTGTACTGCAATGTTATCTGTTATTACACTATTTTTGCTATAAACTACCCTATTGTGGTTTCCCACTCTGTTAAAGCCTAAAATTTTGCCCTTGGTTGTACCTGTGCAATTCCCTGGAAGTTAATAGAACTGTCTTGCATTAGCAGAGAAGTTTCTTGATGGCCCTATATGCCCACAGAGAAGTTAACAACTGTGGCACACACATATTTAATTCACATTTTGTTTTCAATTCACATTTTGAAACATAAAAAACCATTAAAATAGAAAAATTATAATATGGTGAAAGAAATAAGAAAAACACTTGGAAAGAAAATTGGGGGAATATACCATATGTAATATGGAATAGAGTTAAGAATTGAATTCTCTCCTGAAAGAATTAAACAGAGTAAAGGTTAGAGGCTAATTTTTCCTCCATCAAAGTTAATGGCAAGGCATCCATTAACTTTAATAGGACTGAGATTAGCAGGATAAAAGAAGGAAATGATTACTATGATAGAAGAAAACAAAGTGTAGTTGGATGAAAATATGTTGTTATGGAAAGAAGGGGGAAAGAATATTAAGGGTTTTCCATTATCACTCCTTGCTTTGAAGTGGAAGAGAGGAGAAGGGAAGAAAAGACAAGAGAAGAACAGGGAGGTCAAGGCTTATGCTTAAGGATGATACGTGAGGTTTATACTGAAGGTTGGTACAGACAGGAGGAGTGAGATTCAACAGTCTCAGGCTGGTGTTTACTAGAGAATTTTTTTGCAAATACCTCTATGGTACATTTGCTTTAAGTTTGCTCAAAAATGTATTGTGAAAATATCCTGTCACAAATGCTGGGGGAAGGTTTCTGGTTTTACTGTCTCTAATGTTTTCTCAAAAAAATATTTGCATTAGTAAAACTGACAAAATGATGTCTTAATTTTCACTGGCTGCATGAAACAGAAATAAACAAACCCCAGTTATCTTAAGAAAAGCAATGACCAAAACAAAGTTGCAGTGCAGGTCATAGTTCTCAAATGATTCCTTGGCTTGGTGATTCCTTTCTTCCCACGAATCAGAACGAGGGAGGGCAGGAGAGATGGTTCTCTGTGTGCCTGTTCTTCCACCCTGGAAAATTAAATTATATAATCTTGAAGCTTTCTTAGCACTTTCTACTGCTTTTCCTGTGGCAAAGTCAGTGTGAGCAAAAGCAACATGCTCTTCACATGATAATAGTATGGTTTTTAAAATAATATTCACAACTGAAGAAAATTTCCAAGTGTCACCTTTATAAGAAAAGTACTGAACCGCCTCCTCCTTCAAAATACAATGTGCTTTTCCTGAAAGAATATTATAAAACATTTCATGTTGCTTTTTTTCTAATGCTTTTTTTGTTATTCTGGTGGGCAGAAGGTGAACTGTGGTCAGTGCATTAGGCTGGGACTTGGCAAGACTGAGTTCAAGTCCCTACTAAGCTGATGCTTTCCTGTGGGAACGTGGACCTAATTGGTGTTATCCCTTTGACTTGCAGTCCATGAAATAGAGTTAATTCTTTGTTACCTTGTGGACTAATGTGAGATGAAATACACTAACTATATTTATATTCTCACATAAAAGGCATCAGACAGGTCTTTGGAGAAAAAACACCAAACTAATCAACCCTTTCTTGATCATGTGAAAGACAGCCTGCAATAAAACTGACATAATTTTTACAATCAACTTGTTTAAGTGCATATTCTAGTCCTCCTATGAAAAGAATATAGAATATATCATGGCAAGGAGCAATACAGTAATGACACCACTGGGCTAAGATTGCTACTCAGACCTGTCAAGAAGTTTCTGCAGACATGGACGGAAAGAACAAAGGTGCTGGTGAATTATCACTGATGTTGGTGTAAATATTGATATAAAAGTGTTTTAGGGAGGCAGGTACCGCTCCCCAGGCACACCAGCACAGAAAGGGCTGCCACAGCACGTGGTTATTGTGGTTCCTCTGCTCTGCTATTACACCTCTTCAAGCAAAGACAGCACCATTGTCAGAGCCTGGGGACAGGGAGACGGCAACTCAACAGAAGGACCTTCCATGTGTGGTTCTTAGACCTCATTAGGAGATCTTACAAAAACATAGCACGTACTTTGACTTCATGAGAGTTCATAGCTTGCATTCCAGAGTTTGATTTAAAGCCTTATACTCTCAACTTTTTTAAATGATGCAAAAGTTCATAGGAACAAAACAATATTTTTCTGCCTTTTTAATTATTCCTTTACATCAATAACCTACTGTATGCTTCTCTCTCTTTGTACCAAAGGCCAGGGCAATATTTGATTTCAATTTCCTATATAGAAACCAACCTCCTTGTTGTCTGTCCTCATCAAAGTTACTGTCCTAGAGACTTGAGAGTACTTGTGTCACTGACTTCTCCTGAGCTTCAATGGGCCTAGTCATGTGTAATGGATTCCCTGAGCTACTTGGCTTTCACTCAAATCTCGTAGTTAAAATTGTAGTGCACTGCTTGCTCTCGTGTGTACAAAGAACTGCCTGCCAGCATCTGAAATACTGCATTTATTCTGCTCCCAATCTAAATTCATGCTTCCAACAGCTGATAGATAATTTTTTTATGTGTAGAGTTTATTCAATTAAACTGTGGTTTTGATTTTCAGACTGTTTATGAAGTTTGGTTAACTGTTAAAAGCAGAGGAAAACATTCTAGTGACTGCTAATATTGTTACTAAAAATAAGTCTAACATTAATTTCTTTACAGGCTCCTGCACTGTATAAAATAGGCTTTCACACAATGCTCAAGGCAGGATAGAGGATTATAGTGCACTCTTTATTAATTTTTTGTACTAGTATAATTACGTATCCTGGGAAAACAGGCATCCTTGCACCATCAATATCTAGAAATCAGTAATAATAGAAAACCCCCACAAAGTCAAATAATGAGTCTAAGGGGCAGATTATCTCTGTTATCTCATTAGGTTTAATTTCGTCTCTTTTTTCCTGATACTGGACACTTAAAGTACAGCTGGACAGGGTGTTGGGCCACCATGCTTTTGCCAAGAAAGACTGGACTAGATGATCCTTGAGGTCCCTTCCAACCTGGGATTCTGATTCTGTGATAATGAGATTTCTGCTTAGGTCATGTTACTGGATTAAGTCTTCCTACTTTGTCATATTGATGCAAATAGAGGGAAATACAGAGGGAAATACAAGGCAAGGTTTTAGTCTTCGGGGGTGGACTAAGTGGGGTGTGCATTTTACCTTCTGTCCCAAACACTCCTCTTGGAGCTGTTGGCTGCCAGTGGGCATAGGTTGGGCCAGAGACACTTCAGATCTGCCCTCTCGTATCCCACTCATCTGCCAAGAAAAAGCCAAGTAAAAGCCAGAGAGAACATTAATCCCCAAAGGCAGTTTATCCTCACTACAGGGTATAATACAGAGAGGGGGAGTGTACAGAGTTGTATGTTTGTACCTCATGCACATACCAGACATCTAAACCTGTAAACTGGCCCTCAGCTGAACTGATGCTAACCTCAAGAAATGTTTTAGAAGTCTGTAATGTGTCACCTGATAGTGATTTTTATACAGGCTGATGTGTGTATGCTAATTGTACTGATGTGGGATGGATTTATTAAACTAAAATGGTTCCATTCACTAGGATTTTTTTTCAGTGAAATTATTTTGCTGTCTTTTCAAATAGAGCAAATTTTGTTTGAAATGAGAGTTCCTGCCTCGTAGTATTCCACACTTATACAAAAAAATTTAAGTCTATTATAGCATGTGCATTCAATGAACTCTCCTAGAAAAAATATTACTGCATTATAGAAGTAAATCCCAAGCTCACAAATATTATTTTGTGTTTGGAGAAGTGTTTTGTGGAAGAGGTGCTACTGATTTCCTGGGGAGATCAGCTGTGCTGAATGACTGCAGATCATCTTTAAGTGACGAGAAATGCCTGAGCAAGGGCAGTTGACTTTGCCTTTATCTCTGTGCATTGTGGGAGAAGCAGCTCCATGGTTTGCCTACCAGAACTGCCTTGCTGGCTCCAGGAAGCAGCAGTAAAAGAAGGAGAAGCTGGTCTAATTCTCTGTGAGTGAAAAAGATTTTAGCTTGCCAAACCTCACAAAGTTGTGGTTTCTACATTTAGAGATATACTTTTAGTGTGTTATGCAAGTGGTTTTCTTTACTAATCTCTGGACTTACACTTGAAACTAGGGAATTCTAAGTTGAGTTATTCACCTTATACTTTAAGAACTGTAATATGAAAGTTGGAGCAGGGTAGAGGTAGGAAAGGTAATAACCTCTTTAAGAGGTCAGACTAAGGTGTAAGATTAGTTTTTATTGCATTCCTTAGTTGAATTTTAATGGCTCATAGGGAACCTAGAATTTCCGGGCTATTTGTTTTTCCTGTGTGGATATGAAATACTGCCAAAATTAGGAAATGTGAAAATTGGGAGATGAGGGCAATGTCATGGATTTGAACTCAAGAACTGCATTTAATAATGAAATGCTATAGAAAAGGGTTTCCTTTGAGTTTTTCCTTGTCAGTCTTGGGGGCAGGGGGGGTGGGGGAAGGAAAAAAAAAAAAAGTGATTTTACACTGTCAACAGGTGAGTTCTGTGGTAGAATGTTAAATGTGAAAACTGTATGCAAATGAGTGAAAATTCTCTTTCTGATTGAACATACCACTGGCTTTTTACCTTAGCCCTTTCTACTTTTGTGATTACTGATGTCAGTTGTTCAGATGTGTATTTGGAAAAGTAGTTGGAAGAGCTTTATCTATTTAGGTACATTAAAGAACAGGCAGGAGATCCTGCAGTCCCAGAGCTGGGGGTCCAGCTTTGCTGGGAGATGGCACCCGTGATTTCTGAGTGACATTTTTTGATCAGACAATCTTAATTATGTTGTTACAAAGTTTCCTTATAACATGAAACAATATAGCGGGTTTTAGTAATGTGTATTCACATTTGAAGTAAAAATGGAGAGAAAAAAATACTGATTGTTTTATGTTATTCCATCCCAGAAATAGCAAAGTTGAGTGAATTAATGGTACGATAGACCAGTACACTTGTGTTCTTTTACAGCCCTACCATTCTCATTTTTTCATGCTATATCTTAGGCTATATAGGGAATTGTTCAGAGGGAGTTGACCATAATGACCTATAGTTTCACACAATAGGGTCTGAAATGAGTTAGGGGACTTCCAATACTTTCTTACTATAAATGGCAATGGCAAATAATTAAAAGTGCTGAGATTTTAAGATATGGGTGTAATATCCGATAGAGAGAGTAATTCTATTTTATGATGTGGATTCGCTTCTGAAGATTCCTTTAAAAACGTAATTTATTTAGTGGTGCTTAGAACAAATGTTTTACTTCATTGCTGAAATAGAGCTGGCTTTCAAAAGTATGCTTTTCTTTTAGAATTTCACGTTTTAAGGTCTTACAGCTGGGCTGGGCTTTTCAATAATTTTTTCCTCTCAATTTTGTAATAAATAAGTTGCTCAGTTGATGAAGCAAATAAATTAAAGACTATTTTAACCTGTAGTTCTGCTTTCTCCTATGTATGTACCATGTTTTAAATATCATCAGTTTTCTGATGAAAGCTTCTCACTACTGTGTTGATGGTGTGGCTTGTGTTACTAACTAGTTTGAAAAAAAAAAACAGTCATAAGGCAGGAAAAAAAGCAGAATATTTAACTACCTTTGACTTGGTCTCTGATTGATGAATTTTCTCTGAGTGCATGTAGCAGTAACAGAGACTTATTGCTTTGATTTTAGTGTTCTCAGTATTGCTTCAGGATATTGGAGCAAAAGTGAAGAAAACTAATGAAAATGGAAGGGGTGGGGAGAGACAATGATCCCAAATTCAGCTATGAAGGCCATTTTTTCCTTTACTTTCATGGTAGATTTCAATCATGGTTTTAAAAGCAGACTCAATGATCCTTGTGGGTCACTGCCAACTGAGGATATTCTATGATGGTGATGTTGATGAAACGTTCTGAAAAGAGAGAAGTTTTGCTGAACACTGTAGAGTGTGTAAGATTTGCAACAGAGGTGTAAGCTGATGCTTAGCATAACACCGATGTGATTATAACAAAGGATGTCTCATATGAAGTTCAAAATCCAAAAGTGCACATTTTTATAAGTAGAACTTTATATTAAAATGTTAGGAGAGTTTCAGTTGTAAATGGTACTGAATTGATGAGGTTCTTCTACAGTTGTGCAATACATGGAAAAAAAATTAAATACAGTCTGTTAAGATCTTCTGAAGAAATAATGAAGAATGAGAGTCACTGAATGCATTAATCTTATTTGGAGAGGTAGGGACAATCTGGTCATCCTTGTTCAAGAAAAATGAATTTAAATGAGAACAGATGGAAAGAAGTGCAATTATGATGATTAAAGGAACGGTGAATCTATCATATGAGCAGAAATTAAAGTATGTTATATAATAGGACCTACTTGTTTAGCCTGGTCAAATGAAGATAGAGGCACATGATCTGCCTTTGTATATAAAACTAAGGGTTAAACACAAGAAAGGAGAGGAGGATTTTGCAAACACTTGGATAAGTGCTTAAAGTCTAGCATGAATGAATGTAAAACAGATGTGTCAGCCATTCTTCAGCAGCATTTTGGATGCTGGAAGAGTGTTCTGCTGCACTGGGAAAAACCTGTTACTGAGGTGTTCAGTTCTTCCCCTTATTCCCAGGTCAGGGTCTATCCAATGCAGCCTGTGCAAGGAGTGTGTCACATTAAAGACACTGACACATTTTAATAATGATGGTTGTGGTAATAAATGTTCTCTTTATCCTCTTCTCTTAGGTCACAGGTGGGTTGTTTGGTTTCTTTCTTTTGGTTTTTAATGTTTTTTTAAAACATTGCTAATGTAGAAAAGTATTACATCAAATATTTGAAGAAGTGCTAGTAAGCAAATGTTAGGGCAAGAGAAAACTAGGTGAAGCACAGAAACAGACTATGCATATGCTTCATATGTGAGAGTGAAAATAAACTGTTGATGCCATTATTATTTTTTAATGCTTATGTGATACAAAGGTCACCAGGAGACTGAAACTGTGATTTTAGTTACTGTTCTTAAAATGACAGCATACATGAAAGGTTGGAAATTACAGTCATGTTAAGCAAAATATTTTCAGTCTGTTGGCAGAGAATACTAATTCACAGTTGCCAAAAGGACAACATAGAAAATTATAACTTAAAGGACATGAGTAAGTGAGGATTTCCAAAAGGTGAGTCATGTTAAGCAAATAACATTACATTTTTACAAGTGAACGGGAGAAGAGAAAATACAAGATTCAGTATTTCTCCATTTCAAGAAAGCTTTTTCTTTTTACTAAAATGTCATGCTACAGAAGGTCTGAATATGGAGTGGATACTTAAAATTTTTGATAATGATAAGTATTTAGAACAGCAGGGCATGGGAAGTGCATTTTGATGGATTGTTGAAGTGTAGGACCCTTTTGCTTTCTTTGTCTGGATCATTCTCTTTAATATTTTAATTATTGATTTAGTTTAAAACATAGATGCTAGTAAATATTTCAGGTGGTACTAAAGTAAAGAGATAGTTTAAATGGCAGATGATAAATTAAATGAACAGAGCAGGGCTTCGAAAACTAAATGAAATAGATCTAAGTGTTAAGTGATGCTCCTGGGTCAGTGTATTATCCAAGTGTAGTTGAACTCAATACTGAATTAGGTAATAGTCAGGAAGAAATGGTCAATGCATGCTTATTGACAGGTCCAGTGTTAACTGCTTACTTCACTGCATGGCAGCAATAAAGGCTAATGTGTCCGAATGGACTCCTAATACAAAACTGGACCTGCTTTATAAACCAGTTCATAAACTATAACCATTAGGCTCAGTTCCCCTATTTTGGTCATTAACTTGTAAACATAGAAATACCAAGGAATAAAATAGAACAAAGAAGCACATTCAGTGAAGTTGAAAAATCTAGAAATAAATGGGGTAGAGAAGTGGAAATAAAGTTATATGCAGAGGCTGAGAACCCCTGCTAATAGTGCAGAACTTGAAGGAAAAACTGTAAATCCTGCTTTGAGGATAGACAGTCCTCAACTGGAGGGGTTTTTTCCTAGTTATCTTCAATCTTATGTCAAAATTTGACACCAGGTCTTTGGCACCTTCTAGAAGTCATCAAGAGTGAATCTCGGGGGAAAGCCGTTGCTGCTGTGTTTTAATCCCCACGATATAACATGGTTAATTTAACACATGAGTTACCTCACTGAAAGTGCTGCAACACGTTGTGTATCTTAAGTTAATAGCAAGTATACGTGTTTGCAGGATCAGGCTTCACTGACCAGCTTTATATTTACATGCAGCTAATAAGCCCTTCTGTGAGTTGGGTGGAATTTTCCCTGTATCTGAAATTTGATGTGCATTGAAAAGGCAGGAGTGACTGGTCTATGACCACTCTTTTTTTGTGCTGTTAAAAACATAAACTCTTTTTAAAATGGGCTTCTTTCCATTTTGCCAGCCTTTATACCCCACGAGATGGATGGCTTTGACAGGTCCAGCCACTTAAGGAACAGGATGGATTTGTGTTGTGAGGTGTTGTGTAGCCTCCCTTGCAGGTGGGGAGGTGCCCTTGAGGGGGGTGTGAGGTGTGGAAATGAAACCTGGCCAGAGCTCACCTGTGAGCTATTGCTGGGAGTGGCAAAGAAGGCTTATGGTACCCTTTGGAACTTCAAAAGTGGTTGTTTTGTCTTTACATCTCTCTAAAAACCTAGGAGTGACCCTTTGAGGAGGATTGTAAACCCAAGAGGCAAAGCATCATGATCCCAGTCAAACTGCGCTGACAAAAACAAATATGAATACATTCCAAATATGAATAATAAGTCATTTGCTGCAGTTCTGGGCACCATTATTTCAATCAGTGTATGTATTTCCTTTTGAACCTTGCTTGGATACCTGTATCCCTTGTATGTTAGGTACTATTTGGTTCTACTCAGAAGGAGCATACGATGAGATAAGATCTTGAGGGTAGCATTGTCAAAATAATGAGTGTTTGCATATGTAGCTGAAGATAAAAGAGAATGTGGCTGCACTTTAGCTGAAAAGCAGATCCTTATTAATTTCTTTATCTGCATGACATACAGAGGTGTTTTGAGCTGAGCTGTTGGAAGTATCAATGGGATTTCTTTGTAGGTTTTTTCTGTCTTATTTAAGCTTTATTTAAGATTGTCCATAATCAAGCAATACCTGTGTCTTACTACTGTGTGTTGTCTCAGGGATTACTGATCATTGCAAAATAACAACAAAAACAATTATATGAACAAAAGATGCTGCCATATATGAACTCACTGTGAATATCTAATTTTTTCAGTTGGTGCTCCATTCATTATTTAATGCATTTCTCCTGTTTAGATTGTTTTTTTTATAACACTTAAGAGTATGAATTATTAGGGGTTTTTTTAAGATAGCTATAACATTCAGTGGCTAGGGTAAATACAGTAAGCATGTAAACTTGCCATTCAGCCTTCATTTTTCAACCATACTTTACTGTCCACTGGCAGAAAAACAAGCAAACCACATCATGGTATGGCTTTATTGTACTACTGCTCAGCAATTTTTATATACTGTTTCCTTTTATAATTTGAGACATGATAATGATTTTTGCAATAAATTTTTTCATAAGTATTCTTACTGATGGGTGATGCATTTATTTAAGCATCAGTGGACAAATAAAGTTATCCACGGATGACTAACAACCTTGAATAAATACCATTTCACTCAGCTGCTATCCATAGTACCTTAGCAATGCAATTACATGCCAGGACCTATTATCCCAATTAATGGACTGTTTTATATTCACTGTGCATTATACTTGAAACTCTTCAGAGGCCTGGCCTTCACTTAGCCAGAGGCAAAAAAGAAATGTATAACAAATCACCAGGAAAAGGCTTTCATTTACTTTCCAAGATGTATAGTGTGTAATTATACTTTAAGCATAACAAGGATGGTCTCAGAAATGCACTTTGATTTAAGTTACAGTAAGACTATATATTAAACCCAGGATTATTAAATATAGCTATCTCATTTTCCAATGTTATTGTTGGTAACTGCAAAAGTAGATATTTTGTTATCCTCTTCCGACATTGTCTTTTTTATAATTATTTTGCCAAAGGCTAAGTTTGAGGGTTATTTATGAGATTCATATTACTTTCCTCCTCTTTCTAAACATATGAAATAAGAGCAGCAATTCATGAAGATGCTGCATTTGCTGGATGGGTGAGCAAATAAAATAGTCTCCTAAGAAGTACACAGCAGAGTGTTGTGTTACTGCTTTGTAAAATGTCAGCCCTGGGCTGTGTTTCACAGGGCTGGAATCTGACCACTGGAGTTTCCCTCAACTCCCTCTGGTGGTTTGCAAAGCTGCATTGCTAAAGCCATAAAATACAACACAGTTGTATTTCTTCTGCTTATTGTAAGGAGCATTGATTGCTTCTCATTGTATATTATAGCAAAGGGGCAGTCTATTACATGAATTTATTGCATTTTCTTCATGATAATTACTGGAAGTTATCGAACAAGGCAGGGAGTTATCACCAGTAAGTTCCTGCTATAGCTGAGGAAGCAAATCCACAAATATTTAGTGGATCTAAAGCTGTAAACAACACATCCTGTTTACAGTGTGGTAGGAATTTACAACTTATAGTGCATCTGAGGATTTTTTAGGAATCATGCTCCAACTGCTACAAATTCAGGCTTGAAATATGAACTGCAGTAAAAAGTTGTCTTACACTGTGTTGTGTAGGTACCTTTTGTTGAGCCATTAGACAGCAGTTAAAACGACCACTAGATTCACCATTTCCCTTATTCAAGAATGACATTACTATTTCATGAGCAGCTGGTTAGGGAGCCTCATGAAATCTGCATTCATACATTAATGCCCAATTGCTCTCTACGTTTGGAAGAGGAATCTATCAATGGAGAAAATCAATAATGTAAGTGTCCCAGTAGGTCTGCGGGTTCCCGTAAAACACAATCACTGAGTCATCTTGCTGTAATTTCTTTTCACAAATCATTTGTTCATGTATTTGGTGCACACTGGCAGCCGTGCCCCGCCAGCTGTGGGCACACAGATGTGCCATGCTGGCTTTGGCAAAGCTGCACCTCCTGCAGGAACGTCTTGGCTGGCTGTGCGTGTGGAGGGCAGCCCTGCCGTGCCCCTGGGAAGGCTTGCTCCTCTGTGCAGGTGATATCCTCCCTCCCTCCAGCCCAGTTCACCCAGCAGCCAGAGGATCCCTAGCAGAGAGGGGAATTGCCACAGCCAGCACCATCACACAGTGCTCTTCCCAAACTTCCCGTGTGGGCCTGATCGCCTCTCTCCCTTGTCCCCCCGTAGAGCTGGCTGTGTCCTTGTCACCGGCCATAATGTCAGCCCCAGGCAGTGCAGGAAGGTGGCCCTGGGCTGCTGCAGCTGCCCTTGGATGCCTGGCCCCGCAGAGCCCTGGGGAAACGGGGTGAGCAGGTGTCTGCTGCCCGCTGGATACAGCTGCAACCTCCAGGGACTGCTCAGTATTCCTCTTTTTCTGACAGCTCCTTCTTTCCCTGAAAGAGAAGGGGGCCTGATGGGTGAGATGGTTTCAAATCCTGCTGTCTCCACTCTCTTCTTTCTGTCCAAAGCCCTGAAACATCAGTGAGTGCAATGCTTGGGATAGCCAAAATATTTAGATTTATTTCCAAATTCAAACAACCCTCAGATTCATCTCTGGATAAAAGACCCCACGAATGGAATCACCACTCAAGCTAATATGATTATCATATAATTATTTTATAAACATAAAGCAATGTTCCAAAAAATGTATGTAGGTAAAGTGTTTTTACTGACTTTGAGTTCCAAAATTCCTGGATTTTTACTTGTAATACTCCTAAGATATCAGAGGAGTTTTGTTAATGTGCAGGTGCACTGTGGGAAGTACTAATGCATTTTCAGAATGGAGCAACCCAGCTGTCCCACCAAAGGAATGCTGCAGGTGTAATAAAAATACACATTTATTTAAAGGTGGAAGATAAAATCCAAAAAGAGTTAAAGTGCTAGAATTACTGGTTTTTATTTTATCCTCAAATATATGAACAAACTAGTACAGGAGAAATAAAAAGCTTGCAAGTATATTAACTCCAATTAAATGTTGATGACTTTGATAAATGCTGCAGTCTCAATAAATACAAGTGATCTTCACATAACTCTTCATTTATTGACACCCTCATACTATTTTGAAGTAGATTCTTCTTCCACCAAAGACTTTTATTGCTATAATATTTCACAACTGACTAGCCAATTTTGTCCATTATCTTAATACTCCCAGTTAAAATAAAGAACTAACATTATCCCTGATGACTATCTATGTCATATACAAAGACAGTAAGGGACAAAAACATAACTTGAGAAAGAAAATTCCTGGCCATAATTCACTGTTTCTTACTTCAGTTGCAAATATCACACTGATATTGGCTCAGAATTTTTTTTTCTTCTGACCTATTTTTCTGGTTTTGTTATCAGCCTTTTTCCTTTTTGGAGGGCAGAAACTGAAGATGGCCTTTGCTGAGTCTCTAAAGTAGCTTAAAAATTATTACTCCCTAGGTAGAAGTGTAGACAATATGATAACTTTCATTTCTAGCATTTAACGGGAGAAAAAAATTTTACAAACCTAAAAAATTATTTTTTCCTACTTCATTGTGGAGCTGAAACAAAGATTTAAGAAGTAATCTATGGCAGCAGTGACAGAATTGCACTCTCCGTTTTAACCACCAGCTAGAGAAGAAAGGAAAAGGAGAATAATCTGGTAGGCCTTTTGATTCTGCTGCTGCATTTAAATAGCCCACTTCTGCTGGGAGAAATGGGAGAAGGAGTCAGTCCTTTAACTGCTGGCTCCGACATGGCTGTCAGGACAAGTGCCCTTGATATGTACTCTGGTGTGTGGCTGGAAATCTGCAGGATCATAAATGTCAGCCCTTCTTCATGTCTTGCAGCGATTCATTGCTTTCCAAGTGTCTTAGTTACGATTGCCCAGACAGAGAATATATTTTGGTTGTCTGTAAGTATTAATTACAGAGCACTACACATGATAGGAATATTGAGTATAACTAATGTTGGTAATTGTCCAGTAGAATTCAGTAATAACAGCAGAAATATATGATCAAGGGTGGGGGTGAAATGGACCTTTAATTAAATCAATACTGGTTTACTTTCTCCCCTCCACACTATTAACAGTATTATTAAAGAATGGCAGACTTCTGTCCAGAGTTTTACTGCAGATTCACAGAGCAATGATTCCTTCTAGGCCACTACAATGTTGTGATCAACATATAAATAAAGAATCCATTTGATAACTCTCACATATTACTATACTACAGAGTTAATATATTAAATAATTCAGTGGGTATTTCTCTGCTGTGCCTCAGAATAACAGGTAGAATGGTTGGTTTTGCTTGAAATGGAATAAAAATGCTCACAGTATGTAGATGAACACATTTCTATAACAAAATGAACTTTGGTGCCATTTCATTATCACAATAAGACATTTCCTAGAGTATGGTATTGTAAGATAGTCCTTCTATGGACCATTTTAAGGCCAGTGGGGCATGTGTTATCTCAGTTTCACGCACACCTTGTAGGGTTTTTTTCATTCAAGTAAATGATGTTTTCCAGTCTAACAGCTTTTTTGTGTACAGAACAAACTAAAGAAGGTGAATAATGGTGACCATGGGAATCTTTTAATTTAAAAAGAAATGTTTCTTAATTAGGGAAAATGGTAGAAGCTTGGCAGGAGTGATCACTGTATGAGCAAATCTCAGCAGCTGTACTGTGCTTATATAGGGAAAGTGTAACACACTGCTCCTATTTAGCTCATTGACTTCTTCTGGTGACTTCTTCTAGCCACCTTTTCCAAACAATCTGATTTATTTTTAACATCTATGTTCTCACAACTTCATTGATATTTGGCTTTGGTATATGGTGGTTCTTAAGTATGTTAAGTTGAAGAAGCTGTCTTCTCCTGAAGGGGCTGCAACTGTCCAAATACCTGTATACCTTTATTTAAAGAAAAGGAAAAAGAAGGCAGCAAGTGCTACGCTGCTGGGAAGCTGGCATTGCCTCGGGGTCCCTGCAGAGACAGGCTGCAATGGGGAAGAGCTGGGTTTGCTCCTGGGCTGCTGTGAGAGCTGGGGTACACCTTTGTCTTCACTAGCTCTGGTGTAATTCTGGCCTAGAAGTGCCCAGAGAACTGTTTGTTTCTCCATTCACTTTCTTAGCAGCCCTTTCTGTTGCGAATAACAAGTTTAGGAATGGTATCTTATTTTCCTTCCTGCAGCTGCACCATCTTTCTTCCCCCACGATGGAGTCATGGCTTATCCAGCGGACTCTGCCCCAGAGCTCATTCATCATCCCAGTCCCAGGTTCTGGCTGCATTACTCCTCAACACATGTCCTTTTTTTGGATCTTCCTAATCAGACATAAGTGTCTTCATTTTTATCCCCTCCTTTAGTTAGCTGCAAGGATGTTCTGCCGCAGAGTGGTGAGGGCTGCTCAGTGCTGTGCCTTCTTTCCTCCTGCCCACTGAACCTGGGGACATTTGTCTGTAAACATCTGTCCAGGCACACTGTTCTGCCTCAGACCCACACTGCTCTCTATTCATAAGACCCAAAAAACTCACCAGTGCTTTGGCTCCTGCTATTCTAAACCCATCCCCTCCTTTTGTGGTCTCATTTTTCCCTTGGTCATCTGCTGTATTTTGTCTCGTATCCAGTAAGATGGCTCTTGGAGTCTTTGCCCAAGTGGAAATAAAAATCATAGTTATGTGTTTCCTGTTGGGAATTACTAACTTGTCTGGCTTATGAAGTGTAATCACTGTCAGTGGAACTTGTAAATCACATAAAAACACAGGTATGTACAATAGGATATAAGAGATACTTGTGATTGCCATTAAAAATTACATTTTTTCTGTGCAACAATTGGAATATCACTTTTCCCCTTTTTTTAGTATTCTTTATTATATTCTGTCAGAAGTTTCAAGTAGAAAAATGTGAGCTATTGTAAAAGGAAATTCAGGCTGTGAGTGGGGTCCTCCCTTGTTAGTACTTTTAACTACTCTGATTGGTGCTAAATATAATTGACTTTGAACATATTCCTTCCACTTGGCCATTCTATAGCAGCGAATTGTATGGCAGCCTTCAGATTAGAAAGAAAATAATGAAAAGGAAGATACAACGATCACAGAAGTAACAAAAGCTAACAATGCTTTATTAATATATTTTTTTAGACACAGCTACAGTACTATTCAAAATCTCTAACTATTAGAGACAAACATCATTTCACTTCAGATAAAAACTAACAAAAATAGAAGTGGCTCTACATGAAAAAATGTATTGCATAAGATATATTCAGCAATCGATAAAGCAGCTGAGCCCAGTATTATTAAAGATTGCTATTCATTTTTTGAATTTGTATGATTGACCACTTCAATAAATTACTGGTGCTATAGAAAGTCTTGTGACTAAAAGGGAAAAGTCATTTAGTTCAGGGAGGTCTTGTAGGCCTCATAAAATAACTGTTGATTATAATTATACAGTAATCTCTGAAATATTCTCTTGGGAAGTAGAGAGAAAATGAACAGGGGGAAAAAATTACCTCAAACTGATACACATTACTGATATCAAGAATACACTTTTGCAGCCTATTGCACACTGTGAGAAGCTTTTCAAGGCTTGTTTCTTTTGCTAACCTCTAATTTCATCTATCTAGTCACTTATGCTATGTAATGCAGAAAATGTGTATTTTCAAAGTCTCTTATATAAACTAGCCAAACTATTTTTGTTTCCTCGACTGTCATGCTCTTAAAGAAAAATCCAGATTTATCTGAGTGTTTAGCCCTAACATAAAGAACATAAGAATAGAGCTGAACTTCTCCAGCATCAGGCAGTAATTGTTTCTGTGACTTAGTGTCAATTTTCCACTCTCAGCATTACCATCCTCTGTTATAAGCAAAATGTTACTGCTATAACAATTGCTCTTGATTTTTAGTATGTTACAAATTTGGTGCTTTTCCCTGCTGCTCACACAGAACAAGAACCAGAAGGGCAAACTTATTTTTGTTCTGGTTGAACAGAGAAGCAGCATTTTAGTTTTGACGTGGCAAATTGGCAGTTGTATTGAGAAATCCTACCAGGGAATGGTAACCTAGGAATTAATCTCAGTCCCTCCTGGTCTCAGTGTAAGCTGTAGTGGCACATGAAAGGCATGTGTGTAATTTCTCACTAAGAATTCCTAGGTAAAAGAGCTTTTCTATAACGTCCTGAGTGCTGTCCTAGCACCCTTTTGTGGATCAGAAACAAGGATATTGTCCCCAGGGCTGTCCAGCCATGAAACCTCTGGCCAGGCAGCAGGTTTGCTGCTCTGAGTTTATTGCACTGCAGCTTTAAACTTGCCAGCCCCACAGTGCTACTGCAGAGCACCCAGAGAGCTGCTCTCGAAGCAGAGGCTGCATATATCATTCACTGTCTCGACTTCCACACTGATATTTAATATATTTGTTCTGGCAGAATGTCCAGATACGTGTTGATTTATACCCTTTTTTGCCTACAGTCCAGTTTATTGTCCCTGAATCTTGAGTTAGGAATATTTTTTATCAGTGCCAAGTGAAATATGTAAATATATTTTTTGTTATGAAGTTTTAATGAGCATTTTTCTACAGAAAATAAGAATATAAGCTGTTTATGATCATCTGTTACTTCTGGACTCAGCTTGGTAAAGGACATTTTGTGTTTAGCAATCCAGCAATTCCTGTAGTTAAACTTTCAGGAAAACATAGTTATTTTTTCAATGCAAATAAAACAGTGAAGTTTTTTTGTCAAAACATAGTTGTTTGTTATTCCTTGTATAAGATATATAGTCTTGTTTTGGTCATGATTGCTCATGCTACCATATGGGAGTTTGTTCATATTCTAGTTGAGCTAAAATCTGTTGCCATGTGTTTGACTACTCATAGTAATTTTTTGTATGGTTTATCTGTTTTGCAGAGCTAAATTTAAGCTAAATTTATTGTTTTTATAAAAGTGAAATTACGAAGTCAGACGTAATGATACGACAGTAAACAACAGAGAAGTTAGGCACTTTATAATGAAGTTCTTAAATAAAAAGTTCCTAAACTATTTTGGAAGTAGGACTGATTATAATTACTGAAAGCCACTGTTAATGTAGGAAGCTAATTATGAACCTGCCACAGTCAGAGGTGGCCAGGCTCGAATATCCCAGGGTCACTGAATTTCATGATCTTGAAACAAACTGCTCATTTCTCACATCCCCTTCGACTTGGCTGAGCTTTAAGGAGAGACAGGCAGGGACCTGCGGAGAACTGTGGAGGCCTTGAAGGTACAGGGTGTTCAGGGCAACGCAACCCTCACACCTGCTGATGGTTCCACGTTGTGGAAGAGGAGCTATACTCTAGGATCATCATGAAACTCATATTTAGTTTTTTCTTTTCCTCTGTTTTCTGTGTATGTGTGTGTGTGAATGTCCCTTTATTATTGCTGTATTGGATAGATCAGTCAATTCAGCAGGGGGTAAAAATTGCTCAATTCTTGGTTTATTTGGTTTGCTGCCTGGCAGCTACACTAATGTGCTGTAGCAGACACACCAATTTTAGACATACATTTACCAAGCACTCTGCAAGAATAATTCTCAACTTTTAACATTTAGTTTTGTTTACTTTTATTCTTACCTATATATACAAAAGAGCTTTTTTTTAGCAATTTATTGTTGTGATACATCACTGTAGCTCAACATAGCTGGTGTTCTTGCATGAGGGCTTTGTGTGGCAGTGTGGGCACCCAGTTGGAAGAGCCTGTCTGTGTGGGGGTGTTGCAGTGCTCATACTCATTAGTTTCCTTTGCAATTCAATGAGCTCAGTTAGACTGAAAATAAGTCTGTCAAACCAAACATGAAACCAGTGTCTGACTGAGAAACATTTTGGAGGAAGGAAGGCAGAATAAATGATATAAATTCCCAATAAGCTACCAGGCTGTCTATGTTACCCCTGGCCTGCCACAGAACAATGGAGCATCACAGTTCTCACTTCTTTCCTAGGCCTAGGATGAGACAAAAGTATTGCAATCAAACCAGAGTTGTAGGTAGTGAACACAACTTTGAAAATTATATGAATGAAGTAGAAGGATAAAAATAAACCTTAAACCAAACAAAAACTAAGGACTAGATCATTTGCTGTCAGGAGTCTTGGGATCTGGTGAGTGCTGTTTTTGAGAACAGAGGGTGCTTTGAAGTTTAAATTTATTCAGGTCTTATAGAAATGTGTGTCAAAAGATTGAACACATTCCTGTATTAAGCATCACTGCTGTAGATGTTGGTTCTTCCACATCCTGATGGACCCCAAACCAGTTCAAGAGCAACACTTTACTGTCAGTGCCATACTTCATGAATAACAATCTACTTATTCCAACCTATCCTGCTTGGGATTTTTTGAGGGGTCAATTTGTTTTGAATTAGGGGGAAATAATTTTGGAGAGAGAGTTTGTTTCTAAGGTTTTTTCTATTTAGCTATTGGAGCAATTTAGCCCAAAATTAGGCATGAGGATGTCAGATTTGTACATACAATTTATACTTTATTTCTTGGAAAATATGTTATTACAATATTTTCAGTTGAGTTTTCTGTCTTATTTCAATTAATCTTTCTCTTCTCAGCACCTTTGGAAGCACAGGGGAGTGCAAGCAGTGGTACCAATAAGGAACTTCTCAAGTTAATGACTAACTATCCCTGCTAGTCCTTGCAGCTCCACTACACAATTCCCTGACTTTTATGCTGCAGACTTGTCATGAAAAGCACTGGAGGGCAATTGACCATTGTGATTTTTTTATAGCATATCACAATTGCAGAAACATCTGTGCACATAAAGCATATTAAAAATCCGCTGACAAGACCATAAATCATTGAAATGCTATCCCTGAAATATCAGTTTTGCAGTCAGTCATTAAACAAAACTCATAATCTATGAAATTATACATTCCAGTCAAAAATGCAATATTTCACCTCACATATATAAAGCTAGGTACTCCCTGTTCCTTCTCTTTTGCAAAACACAAGGCTCATCAACAAAGATATTTCTGTCAGGGTAAATAAAGTGACTCTATCCATCATTCTCATGTCAGAAACAGATACATTCCTACTTAAACCTTATTTTTCTTATACAGATTGTCAAATCTAGGGGACACAGTCTCTGTTCTGCTTATGAGTCCCAAGCACATCAGTAGTAAGTCTGTACATGGATGGCATGCAGAATATTTGCACAGAAATGTGTTCACAAGCTACACTTTTTTGAGCGATAGAGGACCTGGTTTGAGCCTGGGCTCAAGGCCACATTCATCCCACTGTTCATATTCTTTACCTGTCACTGCCATCCCCTAGTCTACAGAACAACTCTGCTACTGCACTCCTGGAGAACACTTGAGTACAACCTCTGTTTCACAAAATAGTCACATCTGTATTTCCAGGCTGATAGTCGTACCTGGCTTTGCTGTCATCTGGTATTCCTTCTGCCTTTGAGTCCATGTCATATGAGTGCTCAAAATGAAAGGTCTGGAGGAAATATTTTCAAGAAAAGTATTTAGATGTTCCCTGCCTCAGCAACAGGTCACATCAGCATCTCAGATGAAGTTGGGTCATCTCACACCTCACGGCTGAGGCCATTTTTAATAGAAATTGCCTGTTTGCATATTTTAACTGGAACTTCATCCTCTGTAAACCAGGTTTCAGTTTTGGATTAGGTGTCAGAAGGTTTCCTTCTGAAACAAGAAATGTTGAGAGTGTATCTGAGTAAGTCTGTAGAATTGCCATCCTGACCTGAAAGTCTCCTGTGATTTCACAGTGTAACGGAGTCAGTTTGGTATTGGATTGAAGAGAAACTCATTTGAAGCTGTGTACAGGGTTTGGGGCTATAACATCAGGAGATGAACTTAACAAGGGAGTTGGCTTAGCCTCCACCTGTGTCTCTCAAGTATTGCTGTGAGGCCAGGGATAAACTTTTACTTGGAGGATTTCCTGAATTTCATAAAACTAAGCAATTATTTCTGTTTCTGCAAGGATCTTGGGAGAAAATAATTGGTTTACAAGTAGGCAACCTTCTCCTTTCCTTCCCTCTGTTACAGTTCTCCTTTTCCCACTTCAGACAGACAGGCTGCAAAATGTAATTTTACATGATCAGACTAAAAAGAAGAGAAAGTTTCTTTAAGACCTGTGTCTTGCCTCCAGGGCAGAGGGTTTGAGCAGTGTAAGAGCTGAGATTCTCAACTGAGATGCAGTCAGCAAGTTTCAGATCCCCTGTTAAGCTAGATATGTTCATCAAATTCCAACATGCACAGCTTAGTTTTCCTTGTTGTTCCTATCAAATGTAGTATTGTGCTGTTATGGACCCCATATGGTTGAATGCCTTTCATCTGGTATATAGTAGTACTGAAAAAAGTGGAGGGCAAATTAATTCACTGCCCTTATGAATTTAGCCTTTCTGATGTGATATCCAAATTAGATATGGTTTGTCAACGGGAAAGAGGTATATTTTCAGAAGGGAAATTTTTCACTCTTTAGGCAGCAATCTCACTGTTGCATTCATTGTGTAATGCCTCACATTGTTCCCTAATTATTAGAACAACTGATGCTGATAAATCTAATATAATTCAAAGACTGGTAGAGAAGAAAATGCATATTCTCAAATGTTTTCTTTGTGAACTAAAAGGAAAATGATAGCATAAACTTAAAATAAATGAGATTGCATTATTACTTATGTAAGAGTCATTGGAGGAAATTCTATATTCTTATATATTTTTAAAAAGTTATAATCTCTGGTCATAGTCCTGGTTGTAAACCTGATTACTACTGCATACTAGTTCTGTATCAGGAAGTCTTTTTGCCCTGTTTTAGTTTAACCTAAAATTATAGATTTACACATAAAGTAAGTAGTGGAGTACTTCTGAATCCCTTGCATGCTGGCACAGATTTTAATGTCCTGAATTAATGGGAGAGAGGTGTCTGACATGATAAAACAAGAAAATACATCACCATGGTGCATTGAGATTAGCTGCATGTTTCCATGAGGCAGAACAAAATTAACAGGTAACTGTCACTGAAGTAAACTGTGTCTTTGTAGATCTCTCAAGTAGGTTAAAAATCCAGGAAAATGAATATACATGCCATTCATGGAGTGCTTTTCATCTTGACGGACTTTATAATCATGAAATGAAGAGACTCCTAGAAAAGGGAGGGTGATCAAAGCTCTTCAAGAGGGCATTCAGGCAACATCTGAGTTCTATTAAACCTTGATAATGGAGTCTACTTATCACTCATCTTAATTATTCTTTGTTGTATGGGTAGTTCTTGTTTTAAAACCAGTTTGAACGTGGAGACAAAAAGTGAAGGCATCCTAGGAAGGATCAGGCTCAAAGATTGCTCAGGAACTCGCACCCTGTCCAGCTTCCCACTGAAGCAAGGTCAGTTTGAAGGTCCAGCCAGGCAGCTCAGGCTTTTTCATGTGGGGTCTTGTAAACCTCCAAGGACAGAAACAGCACAAGCTCTTTGGGCCCCTGTCCCCCTCCTTGCCTGTCAATGCCATGCCCTGAATCTGTCAGCTGATGTTACCTTTCCTGTTTTCCACTGATGGAAATATCAGACTGAGAGTGATGTGATGAACCTTGTTCTGCTTTGTTTTGTGAGAAGGTTTATATACTATGCAGAATAAATGCATGAGCTTTCATTAATTAGAGTACTCCACAGAGAACTGGGGAGTTGTTTGTTTCCAGAAAGATAGATAAAAGCTGAAAACCTGTAGCTAGAGCCTTTGACAGCTGGTTAGAGCCTAGAGACAGCTGGGTCTGACAAGGGGGGTTTGGATGTTGGGAAAGGTGTCCCTTCCTTCAACTTCTGTAAGGCTTTTTTTTCAGGCTTTAGTGATTGAGTTGTCTGAATTTTAAATCTATATTCTACACAGCCTGTGTTGTCCCAGAAGTTTTGTTTAGATAGCACATTTTTTGCTCTTCCTCACTCTAGAAGTTGTCACTCTTTCAGACTGCAGACAACCTTAGTAGTCAGAGGTCTCTGTGAAAATGCTCTGAAGTACAATTATTGACAATATTGATGTTTTAATTGTTCTCATTAAGTTCCAAAGTCTTTGCTGCATTAAGAAAGTGTGGAAAGCTCCAAGGCATTTTTTTTCCAGGCTTTACAGACTTAACAAAAAACAGACTATTAATGCTGGGTTCCAAACTGAATGTTTCATTCTTAATAAGAAAAGTCATTTAAATATACATGTACTTTTATATACATATACACACATATTTAATACTAAATAGATAAAAAATATTTAGGGTTTCCTGAGTCCCTTTTAGAAGCCTGTGGTATTGGCTAAGAGTTGTTTGGAAGCAGTTTGAATTTTCCCGAGTCATAGCTATTTGTTCTGGATCACTTCAGTCTCAGTAGCAGCTCTCAGCATATTTCTAGGGCTGTTGTCTTCCTCACCTGCATCACAAATGTTGCCTCTTTGTGGTTCAGTAGCAGATTTGGGTGTTCCTAGTTTTTCAAAACCATAAATGGTATATTTGTGTGGTGCTTGATAGCTCAATGACAGCAGCTATGGCCAGTTTGTGATGGACAAACCCAAATCCATAAATTTAGCTTGTATTGCAGCGTTGCTTTTCCATAGCTTGTGATTATCATCTGAAAATAACATTTCTGCTAAACACCCAGTTTATTATCCTTACATGACTTACAGATTATCAAGGTTTAAAGAGAAAATGGACAATACAGTGATGAAAATAATGCTGTGCTGGCAAAGATGGACTAGGTGACCTAAATAGACCTTTTACATTTCTGACTGCACTGATCCTGTGAATTATATATGTAAATCTAAGCAAGAATATGAAAGAAGTAACTGAAGTTAATGTGACATTCTTGGTCTGTTAACAACTATTTTATTTTATTAATCTTTTCACTGGAGCTTTACAGAAAAGTGTATTTATGCCATTTTGAAGTCTAAACTTTTAAAGTCTTTTCAGCAGAGAACTGTAGCTAGACTGGTGCTCCTGGCAAGAGATATCAGGGCCCTTTTGGGGAGGTCAGTGTTTGTAGGTCTTAGCATGATCCCACATTAGTGCTGAAGCCTTGGTCACCTCCTAGACAGGCAGCCCTCCTTGCATACTGCCACTGTAGATGTAACTACACGGCAGTCCCTGCAGAACTGCTGTTCCTGCCTCCTCTCTCTCCTGCCAATGCAGGCTGCCCAGCTGGGGTGCTGTGTTTGAGCACCCCTGTCTCCCTGGCTTTGCCCTGGCTCAGCCTGAGCCCAGTGAGCCGGACTGGGAGTCCACCAGGTCTGGCTCTGAAAGTGAAGCCTAAAAGCTTCTGCCCCTCAGCATGGATTCCCTGAGCTCTCCAGTTTGGATTTGCCCTTCATATTTTACTAGGGACTCAGTGATATTAAGGGTCTTTTCCAATGTAAATGATTCCATGATTCTTTGTCTCAAGTGGTGAGGAGAAAAAATGATTAATTCCTCACCAGTCTGAAACCACATTAGATTTTACTTCCTGTCATGCTGGAATTAATGACTCTTGTTGAATGGCTTTACAGGCACAGGGTATTCCCTGCCCAAGTCCTCTTTCTGAGAGCTGAGCAATTAACTCCTGTCCACAGCTTACCTATTAGATGAAGGGGTGATTGCTCATATATAGCCTAAAATATTCCCCATGCATTCATGTTTTTAAGAAGGGACTTTTTTCACTGACTTGCCATTTTGCAAGCTTAACACAATGGACTTGAAACTTAAAAATTAAAACCAAATTTCTTGGGTTGGAACAATAGTCATGGAATAGCCTCTTGGGGTGACTTTGCCCCAGAGGATCTATGTTCAAAGGAAAATGTTGACAGCAAGTTCAGGCAGCTGAATAATCCTATCAGCAGAACATTCAAATTATTTTACAATGAAATATAATTTGCAACTTACATAGAAGCAGCAGATGCTGTAAGACCTCCAAATTCACTGCCCCTGAATATATGCAGAATCACAATGACAAAAGGTGGCAAATGTTAAAATTTTAATGACACCCATTGCACTTGTAATCATGTAAATTCTATTACTACTGGAAGTAAAGTTCACAACTCTGTTCTAAGCAGTAATGATTTGTAATGTCATATTTCTATGCTATTTTTCTATTTTTATTCTATTTCACTTATTTTTTTTTTAATTATTTGTTGGTGCTATTAACAGGTATTCCAGTAAAATAGAATACTGATAAAATGGTATTAATTTATTCCACAATATTTCAGCTGATGCATGTGGAGGAGCATACAGAATATTTTAATTTAGATTTTGCCTTTTTAATAAATACATATTAGAGCATTTTTATTGATTGACCAAACTATATGACTTTTTAACCTATTAAGCTTTATATTTGAGATCATATTAAAAAGAGCAGGAAGATTTCATATAGTTTTGTCAATAGTCACTTGACTTCAGCACTGTCTCTTAGGGTAAATGTAAAGACTAAGTTTTCACCTTTTTTCAGCAAATTTCTCTTCATATCTAAATAAGAATTCAAATGTGCATTAAAGAATAAGAGCCTTTTTTTAAGGTGAATCTGAAGACTTCTGCAACTAAGAACTGTTAAAGAAGCTCAGAGTAATGACCTTACATTTTGTAAAGGGACATCAGGAAAGTGAGAGATCTATCCCTTACTGTTGACAGTTTGTATATTTAACTAAAAAGAACATTAGCATAGAATTGTTCCCTCAGTCAGCTGTTCTGCTGTGTGCATGTGTGTTGCAAGAAATCTGGTGTTTCTAGGCTTGGAAGCAAGCACAGGCTTAATTTTTACTGCTGCAATTAGGGCTGAGCACAGGAACCCAAACTGGGAGGTGATCCTCTGTTATTTTCTATCTATTAACTAGCCACAAGCTAAATGTGCTATTTTTAAGCTTACTTGGCAAAAAACAACAAAAGCATACTAGTTACATTAAATGTGTAGATTTAAAAGCAACACGCTTTTGGCTGTAAAACCCCTACTTTTATTAATTTTAAAGTATGTTTGCAATAATATGGTTTTTATTTTTAATATTACTTTGAACATTGGGAATACCACATTGAATGCCACAGGCAATGAAAAGGATTTTAGTAAAGAAGCACTAATAAATCCACTTCTACCTTAATTATGTTTCCCTTTTGAAAATAAAACCAAAGAAAACCAGAAAAAACCCAACCCTCCCTTATCATCCTTGAGTGCCCTTTAAATCAGGACACTGTTGACACTTTGTTTCCAATTAACAGTAAAAACCTTCTTTGATCCTTTGACTTCTTTATGAGATGAATTTATATTTTGTAGACTAACATGCATGACAACATAATTCTCCACACTCATTAATATTCAACTTCTTTGCTTTAATGAGGGAAACGAAGAGGAATGGAATGTCATCTGCTTATCTAAAGCAGCAAGGGCTTTGCTAACAAAACCCTCTACATTTAAATAACATTAAAGTTGTGACAGATTTGGCCAAAATCAGGTCATTCAAAGTTAAGCCTGACACTCAGAGCTGAATTAGATCTCTGTATGGTTTTCCAACATAAAAAGTTTGGCAATGTGGGTTTCCACTCATTGATGTCTTTGATATTCTTTTTGCAATACAATTAGTGGAAAGGGTAGAAGGTTTGCCATGTGATGATCCTGTGCCATTCACTGTTGTGTTTCCCAGCCAGTGGCCAAACCTCAGTGGGGTCCCTACAGGTTAAGAACTGGCACAACACCTTATTCCAGCAGGTGGGTTTGACCCTATATATCTCTATGGCACAACTCTAAGGAGAATGCACAGTGTGGTTTTGTCCCCATTTAAAGTTCATTGATATTCATGTAATCCAAATTTTAATAAGTTTTACTGCTACAGCTGGGTTCAAACAAAGCATATATACATCTTGTATTTATTCTCAAATGGCATAAAAGTTTGCATTGCTAATTGTTTTATCTAGTCTAAATGCCAGAAATCTTCTGAAAAATTTAATGTAAAACTCCCTTTTGGAATATTTGGATTAACAGGAAAGTGTATGCACCTTCCCTATTTCCTGTTTCTCATTATCATTAAGAAATCTTACAGGACAAGAATATTAACTTTGTGATATGAGTTCTTAAAACTCCAGCTGAGAAGGCTGGGTATCTAAAAATATCCCCCAGTTATTTCTTAAAATAGCTACTCACAGTCTATTTCAACTCTTGTACTGATACTTCAATAATATTTTAATAAGATTTCTTGTAATTTGTGTTACTTTAGCACTTCTAGAATGACTTTCTCTTTTGGTATAGGAACATGGTCATGTAATTTTTCTGTGACTGTGAGAATTTTTTGGCACAGGGTATTACAGATCTTTTTAAAGAAGCAGAGATCTATACCAGTAATACTTTTTAGTGCATGATGGAAACTCTTAGCTCAATAGCATTACTGCTAAAATGGAAAATACTGTACAGAATGGGCAGAAAAATCCTCCATTAGCAGCAAGCTGGGCAACCTGAAAACAGATGTGACACTACTAGTAGACAGATGCAGGTAAAAGGAATATGTAAAACTTGTAGTCAGCTGAAGATAAAATAATGTTGGGGTGTAGTTGAATAACATAAATAAAGCTAAGCCTTGATAGCCTATCTAAGCTATTGTAAGTGGAACTCAAAATAAGTGTCTAAAAAAACCCATTCAAACAATGTCTAAAAAAGGAAAGCATTTTTTTCCTTCATGAAATACCCTTTAGATCAGTCTGTTTTGCAGAAATTTTCCTGATATTGGATGTTATCCTCTGGTAACAGCAAAATCTAAAGAAAAAGAATGATATGCAGATTAAGCAGTGTTAGGGCAATCATAATTTCTCAAATACTTTGAAAACCAGTCAAGTCATTCACTGTTTCTCCATAACATTTTCTGTACAGCTGACATTTTCAGGCTTGTAATGTTGGAATCTTATGAGCAATTGTGACCAAATCCTGCACCTTCCAAAATCATTGAATCAAATTAAAGCATATTAAGCCATTGAATTATACACTGAAGTACAGTCTCTGGAATATCTAGGGATGGTTAAACAAGTGTTGTAGGTGGGGTTTCTTTGTATGTGAGGACATCTCCATCTTGCTCCCATATTAGTGATTTGGGAAGTGCTTTGTGGTACATGTGGGATGCCAGCGTGGGCAAGAGGTGAGAAAACTCCTAGAGAGCCTGGAGGTGGAGGTGGAGTGATAGAAGGGAAGGGGGAGGAGATTCCACTGTACGGGTCCTGTGCTGGATCTTCTCAGTCGTGTGACTTTCGTGTCTATCCATAGAGATCCACTTCTCTAAACAGTAAATAGAAAACATCAAGAGGTGTGTTAGTTGTACATCGTATACCTGTATGTGGGGTTTACTTGAGATTGTTTTAAGTCCCAAGATACTCTTCTGGGCTCGGTGCACAGCAAAAGGGGGTCTTAATTTGGGTGACTCATAGGCCAACCAGAGATAATGCTGTGAAAATAAATTGCTGCAAAACAACTATTCAACATGTTCATCTTTTAACTCAGGGTTGCAGTGTTGCAGTGTTCTATTTTCCATGCGGATGACAAATTTAGGTGGGGGGAGAAATAGATGTAACAAATAGATTTTAAAATAAGTTATCAAAATGCTGTGAATACTGGAACATCATTCAGTAAGGGCAAAGGAATACAGATCAGAATGCTGAGATAACAAAAAGGAATAAACTGAGTATAGTAATGGAAACATATTCACTTCTCAATGTTCATTGGTGCTATATCAAGCTAAAGGACTTATTTATATTTATAGATTGAAGCATATCTCAGATGATATAGTAATCTAAAATTTTAGTACTGGTGGAAGTCTTTATGCACAACATCACAAGGTGTGCTTGCTTGGGGAGCAGACATGGCACTGAAGTTTTCTCAGTGCTACCATGCCAGGATCAAGTCGGTCGCTGTCCCCTGTTGTATCCTGGCCTCCTTCTCAAAGCTGTTAATGAAGCTTCACTTAGTAGTTGCTATGTTGTTCATGATGTGGATATCCCCATCACCAACCATTGCTGTGGTGCAGATGGCAGTGGTCAGCTGGGGTTCCTGCAGTGAGAATTATGTCTTTTGACTATTGCTGAAGACCACTGGCAAGAATTACTAATTTTCTTTGCATGGTACAATGTAAACTATTTTATTTAAAAGTCAGTCATTCTTCTACCACACAGTAGAAAAGGACTATAAATCCAGTCCATTTCAACCCTGAGAAGCAGCCTTTATGGCCAGGTCTGTTATCTGAGCTGGTGTGCTGCCATGGCCAGAGGTAGTGGGAAGGCACATTGTTTATGCCAGCTGCATGGCTTCAGTCGCACTTATGTCTGATGTCAGTGTGGTGCTGCTTCTCTGTATTTGAAATGTCCTCTGGATAAAAATTTCCATCACAGCTGCCTTAACCAATTGACAGAGCATTCTGTCTGAAGGTGCACATGTGTGGCTCCCAGAGCAGAGATGGATAGCTTCTATCAGTACCAGAGGAAAATGAGCCTGTCTCCCAACCATAAACTGAAACATGTTCTCACCATCAAAGATGAGAATCAATGTTCACCCTTAGGAAGAAGAGGAGTCTTTTTTTTTTTTTTAGTTTGTACTGATTTCCAATTCTGATGTAGTCTAAATACCTAAAGACAGACAGTTGAGTCTCATTCTACACAGAAATGGATTTTAATAGCTTGTGGATATCTTCTTTAGACAGCTCTCAGAAGAATAGTAGGAGATCTTGTAATAAGCAGATCACCATCTGTAGGAAGTTAAAGAATAATACATCAGATATTTTCCAAAACATCAGATATTTTCCAATGGATAGCTGCCCATATAAACCTTCCCTCACTTGCTATGCCTTTTTTTGGTATATCAGATAGAGAAGCCTTTGAAATCATGGAGTAAATATTACTCAGACCAGCAGAGAACTTGCCAGAACTCTTGTAGATCCTCGGTAGCAGCAGGAGCAGCACATAGATTAAATGTATCTGTTCTGAGGAGACTGCCGATCAGCATTAATTTTCAAGAGGAGTGCAAACTGCAAGAGAAACTTTTGCTCAAAAGCTGAAAGTAAACTATGACACATGCAAGAATGCCACTTAAAAAGTCATCATTGTTTTGGTGAGCTGTGCAGTTTATTATGCACTGTTTATCAATCTAGAAGTGTATCCAGGTCATTACAAATCTGATGTTTGCTCGCTCAGCAATACTGCTCCCTGTGCATATTTCAGTGACAAAAATAATTTTCTTGCTGTGTTTTTCCCATTTAGGCCAACAAAAACTGAAGAGACTGAACTGAATTTTATTCTGGATATAGGAGCAGAAATTCAGCTGCCAATTCTTGAGGAATTCTTTCCAGTTGCAGTCCATTCATAACTGGATAGTTATATCAAGGCCATAATTCTAGGAAAAATACAGAAACTCAGAGGTTGAAAAACCAAGATACAAAGATGTTTCTGTAATCTCTTCTCAAAACTTAGGCCTTCAGTTGCTGTTCTGCAGTCTCATTATGAAGTAAATACTTAGTACTACTCACCCTAGTAACACAGAAATCCAGAGCCTATCTTAAACTTTTTAATTATAAAATATTGCCTTTTCTATAGTGTTCCTTAAGGAAAGATAATATTGGTGACAGAATTTTAAATTGTTGTGTGGGAATTATAAAAACCCACACACATATTATGTAATTTTCTCACTTGAATTGTCAAGATTATGATGTTTTGAGAGCTTGATCTTTGGACCTCAAGATTAATTTTGACCCTGACAAAGAGGCACCATTTGGTTTTCAATTTTTACAGTAAAGCAGGGTAATCTAGAATCACTGTGACAAGATATAAAATGCCACAGTGTTATTTAAGGAACCATTTTTCAGTGTCTCACTTTCTCAGATACACAAATTGAAGCAATTCCAAATAAAGCATAAACCAGCCCAGGCAAACCATTTCAGATGAGGTTTTCAGAGACTTACCTGCTTTCTATTGACCCTTAAGTACTTACCTGCAAACAAGGCTCATCAGTGTTTACGGATATGGTACTATCTAATTTATAGGCTCTAGATTAGTGAAATGAGAGGTTATTGTTTTCTGTCATTCAATCAAATTATTCCATCGACTTTGCAGAATTTGTGTCATTGCAATTCCTCTAGTGTTTCGTGGAAGCGGAATAGTTTGCACTGTAGTAATATATTCAGTGGTGGTTTACAACAGCACTAAATAAAATGTTGCTTCCTTTAAATGAGTTATCAAAAAGAACCAGAAAGAAAGGGCAAAAGAAAAGCAAAAAGTAAATAAAATTACACCTCATGGAAAGAGAAAGCTCTTGATGAAAAGAAAAAGGAATTCAATTCATGACAACTATCTGAGTAGGAAAACACACTAGAATAAGATGAATCAGAACACCCTAGGCAAATCGTCCATCTGAAAGCATGTACTCCTTGAAGAAGAAAACTTTACTGAAATAAAGAAGCAGATAAAGAGCTGTAAGAATCAAAGCACATATTAAGTATGTTAAAATCAACTTGCAGAACAGAAATTCCAATTCACAAACAAGTGCATTTGTCGTTTATCAAAGTGCTCAACAAATATGGCTTATTTTGTAGTTAAAACATTAACGCACCAAGATGATGCGTACACAGCAGAAAGATAAATATGTGCCCATTCCCCATCAGAATTTCCTTTGACTTTTAAAGTAAAACCTTCAGTGGAAAACTGACTGAATACAGAACTAAACTCTTTTTTTCTCTAGAATGTAGCACACAAAAATATACAGAAAACCCACAGAGGCAGCTGGGGCTGTAATCATGGATCTAATTTCCATTGTCGTCTACTGCCATAGCAGTCACATAAAAATATGAAGATAACATATAAGCTCTTCAGGACCTTAAAGTATACACAATAATTTCTTAATAGAGAACAAAAAGATCTGGTTTTCCCTGCTATGCTATTTTTATTATAATTGCTTCCTAGCTCAGCCTCTGTTGCTAATTCTAAGTGAATGTTGTCAAATTGCAAAGTGCATATTGTTGTCAGTCTAACCTGTTATTACACGCTAATGCTGTGTGTTAATGAAGTGTTAAATATCCAGAGCTGCCAACTCCTTGATCCGAGGGAATATGAACACTATGAAATAGACGTGATACACGACTAAACTGATAAAAATTATTGATCTGTTTGAATGCATTTTGAATATAAATTGAATATATCTAAGTTAAGATATCTAAATAATCTAAAAGGCCAGATATTGGGCTTATGTAATATCTTGGCTTCTGTTTCTCTGCATTAATTCCTATAAATGGTTAATCCTCTGTCTTCAGGGTTCAATCCAACAAAGTGCTGTATGCTTCATTGAAAGGGCTGTACACTCTTGGGTTGTACCTTGACAATAATAGTGTTCAACACTTTGTAAGCTTATGTCTTGAATAATCAAACTTATTGATATCAGTAGCCTTATTCAATATTTAAAATTGCAGTTTAGAAATCTACTCATTTTTCATGTGAAGAAAGGAATATGATGAAAGTCTACAGGGCAGTGATGTGCCTCAGAAATCATTCTACTGAAATGAATTACTTTTTTGACTGAGTAACTTCAGAAGGCATTCACATCAATATGGTTTATAACACATGGAAAGGAAAATTGACAAGAATTCTTTGGAAAATAGAAGCAGTACTTTCTCACCACTTCATAAACACTGAAATACACATTCTTTTATGTAAAGATGAGTGAAGGGGTTGAGATGTTCCTTGCCATCCAGCCTTTTTAAAGGAATCAATCTTACTGAAAACTACAGAGATGCAAAGATATGAAACGTAAAAGGAAATGGCATTATTGAATCTGGACTGTAGGATCACAGAAATGGAGGAGCACATTAGGACAGGCTCTTCCACAATACTACTTTTATTAGCAGGTGTCCTTTCTAGGAGATTGCTTAACTCAGCCCATTTAACAACTTCTTCCTTGCCTCTACTTTTGAAAATGCATTGACATTTGCCCTTCTTATTTCTGGAAGCAGCCACACAAATCCAATAGACTGGGTCCAAGTATGGAAAACAGCAGTGTCATAAAGCTTAATTTCAATAACAAGCTTCAGCAGCTCAGAAAATGCATACTCTTCATTCCTCTTACAATGGAAAGAAGTATCATTTAGCTTCTAACAAGGAAAGAGGTAATGAGATAAAGATTTAGTGCTTGTGTTTATAGGAGGCATGTGTGAGATTATCAACTGGACCAAAGTTTCCTTTCTTGGTTGGTTTTTGAAAGGGTTTTTTTGTCACATTTGAAAGTAAAATTTTTAATTTCTTGAAAATAGATTGCTGTCAATTGCTTTTAAAAAGAATAGTATATTGGTTTAAAAGAATCTGTACACTAAACATTATTTACATATCTTCATACAGTTAAAGACTGAAAGTTCTTTTCTACATTTGTGAAGTTATTATTTATTACATTTTTCTCTGCTGTTCTTCCACACAATCACAATAGAGACTTTTCTCGCTCTTGTTACATACTTTTCATTAACAGAGACTAATGTTTTTTGTAAAGGTCAGTGTTGTTCTAATAGATGAAAAACTGAGGTCTGGAATATGGTCTAGTTGCCAAACAGAGTAGAACTTCATTTGCAGAGAAATAAGTTGGTGCTTGATTCCTAAGTTAGTGGCTCCCAAAAAGTGCCGTTCAAGTCTCAAGTTATTTTTTGCATTAACCCCACACCAGCAGTCAGTAATGAAGCAGTAGCTGTGAGGTAGGTCAGACTTTTCTCTCTTTCCCCTTTGCCAAAATTGATTCCAGCAGAGCTCACTGCAGTAACTCCTTTGACCCTTGCAGTTTGCATTCCATCAGTTCTGCTCCTCCTGCTTTTATCTCCAGCAAGGACTGAGGGAATAGGACTCAGAATGTCAGCAGTGAAATCCAAAAGGTTGAAAGCCATTGCATTTGTTTGCACTTACTGAGAGGTTTGGCTGGTTGGCACTTTTACTCGTTTCGTGAATAAATAAATGCCTGTAATTCTTTGTTCTCCATTACCACTGAGAGTTTTATGGAACAGAAACTCTTTCTGCATTAGATAGGTTATCTAGCAAAAGGATATTTATCTCTGAAGTCTTTGGAAAAAAAATTGACTTTTCTGTGACAACTCATGTAAAATTAACAAATACTTGAGAACTGTGGCAGTTTTAGTAAACCAAGATCTTTGAAAGAGGGGAAGAAATAATGCACTTAAATCTGAAAATATGATCTTCAGCTGTAAAAATGTGGTTAGATGCATACTGTTCAGCTATGTTGCACAGCAAAGCACCGTTCCAAGGAGTATTACTGCACTTCTCCATTTATCTTTTGACTCTGCCCATATTTCATTATTATTTTTACTAATGATTCTTAGTATTTCTATATTTTTCTAGATTGACTTATCTGTTTTATTCTCACACCAGAAACCTTTCCTATGCATTTTCACAGCCAGATATTAGTTTCTTTTAAGTAGTATATGAGCTTAAAGTCCCATCTTCCCAAATTCTGCAGTTCAGCACCACAGGAGTTGCTGTACTATATGTACATTCCATTAGTAGACCACAAGATGTGTAGTAATAATTCTACACTTTGTTACAGCTTCCTATTTTATTTGTGTATATATATACACATATGTGGGCTTATCAGTTTGCAAACATATTTGCACATAATTCACTCATTTATAAACAGACCATTCGGTCATTAGTTTTTATAAAAAATGTTATGTTAGATTTGTTTCAAACTGATTCTCCTCTTCCCAGCCAATATAGAAACAAGATAAAGAAGCCTTAGGTGAAAGAACCATGAGGGAACTCTGGCACTTTTGTTCTCATTCACATTAGAGTGGTTGTGTTCCTTATCTATTGCTGTATAGTGAAAATTAAAATTAAAGATGTCGCAGTTAGGATGAATAACAAACATTAAAATTTACCTCAAGTGCAGGACAACTCTAAATTTAACATACTGTCCCATATCTTCACACATTATTTAGTCAGGTTTACATACTTAATGCATTTCCCCAAAGGCTGTTGCAAATTTAAATTGTATTCTGCTTTCTTGAAGTTCTTGCTTGTCTACAAAGTACTACTGATAAAAATTATATATCCAACAAGTGAGATGTATGTCAGAAACCTATAAATAATGAATTAAATGCTAGTGTACTAATAAATATCACAGAAAAGATCAACAGGTTCCAAGTGTTCCCCTTGTAACTTCTTACTTAAAGCACAAGAACATGATGCTGTTTAGGAGGCTGAATTATATATATCTGGATTTATAATTAGTCCAGCTATTAACCTTTTCTCCAGTTTCTCTCTTTGGTGATACACTGTACTATAAATTCCATAAGAGATTACCTTGCAGAAAATATGGTTTTACATAAATGCCCCATGCATATTTCATAATCACTTTTAATTTATTTTTTCTCCATCTGATTCTCTACTGTCATGTACTCATGCAATTTTACCTGTGCAAGATATATAAGAACAGAATTTTCTGATCACTTAAAGCAACGATGCTTTATTTCTTTTTTAAGGTGTTCTGATATGCATTGCAGATCTTCCATAGGGTTGAGGCAGATCTGAACTTCAGGTATGGGGTAACGTGCCTGGCAGAAATTACAGGCAGACCTAAGGCACTAAATCACTGTGTAACAAAATTAACAAGTCTCACCCATCCCGAGCCCACCATTGCCCAGTCACGTGGGTATGTATATATATATACACATATATACACACAGAGATATATCTATGCAGGGATTTCTGCAGGTGACCGAGATTTCTGTGTCCAGACCCCTTACTGAGTTATTTTTTAAGAACTGCATCAGAACCTCTTGCTCAGAGCTGATGGCAGCCAGTAAATGGGTGCACATTAATGCTGCATTAGCATTGTAGAACTGCAGCACTTCACAAAAGCCTGCCAGAACACGACCCAGTCTGGACTGTTAAAATGGCTGCACATGCATTTGTAATTTGCAATCCATTCAAAAGCTGAAAAAAGGACACATCAAATTATCTAACTCTTCACAGAAACTTCTCCTGAAAAAGCCAAACACAATGCTATGCTGTAACAGTTTCAAACACACCTGCAAAAAAAGAGTGTAAACTCAGAATGCTTGTAACAGATATTCTATGTCATTACTCTGCTGCTTCATATTTTTAAGAACAGTAGGTTTTTGTCTGTAGGGATTTCAAAAGTCAAAACTGACAGTACATATTTAACTATCATGACCACCCAGCAATTATGTTTAGCTTCAGCATTCTCATCTAACTAGCCTTGCAATCTAGGAACTTCTGTGCATATTGGGATTTCTGTAGAAGTTAGCATTAATGCAATAGAGTTTTAAATTTCCCTAGGCTCAATCTAGACATTAAGAATATAAATGTAAATTAGCAAAGAGCTAGCAGCCTTGAATACTAACATTTTCATCATCTAACTTTTAGTTAAAAGTGTACTGTGGGATGGGGGATGCAGCCTTCTGTGACTGGTACCCTCAAACTGCATTAATAATCATCAAAATATTCTTGTAATTGTCTATGTGCTATAACACTGTAAGACTCGGATGACTTCTAATTACAGATTATTACTCTGTCTGATAAAAAATAGCTGTATAATTCCATTCTGCCTTAAAGACTTCCACCAAAAAGATTCTTTTCTGCTTAAAAACAGTTATGGAACACATGTGGTCACAATATTCTACTTATTTCACCTTTACTGGCAAGAAAAATCTTGTAAATTCATTGCCTTGTCCTGACATTTTTATAGCCCCCTGCAGTATTTACTCTCATTGCAGTGTGTTTTCTGTGATCTTGGGTGTCCACACTGTTTGCTTTAGTTGACTCTCTATCCTCATCATCATTGACAGTGTGTTCTGATGGTAAGCAAGTGAAAATAAGATAAATAGTGAGAAGATTAGCCTTGTACATATGCTATTATTGGCTTCAAACTATTGGCAAGCCTAGTGGGGAAGCACCAATTCTAATTATGAAACCTAAGATTTGTATACTTAAAAAACCTCTCCTCTTAAAACTGTGCTCAGTGATTAAAATTTCACTATTGTCATGAGCAGTTACATGTTCTAGCTCCTTCCCTACTCAGAATTGCTGATAGCAATGACCTAATGGGCTGGAAGGACAATGATGATGTAGCTCCACTTTTCAAAGTTCAAGTGTTGAAAAAATGTTTGTATTTTCCGTGGCTATTCAGGACAATTATCTCATTGGAAGAATGGGTTGAATCAATTAAAAGGAATAGTTTGTTATAAATAGTGACTGTGAGGGTTTTATTTAAAGTATTTTTATCCTGTTTTCTTTTGGTGCAATGAAAAAAGTGATCGATCGCAGAATTATAAAATAAGCTGGAAGGGATCCTAGGAAATTTTTGGTCTATTTTCACTTGGAGCCTGGACTTTTGAAGTTTGAATACTTGCAACTGGTAACCTTTCTAGCTAACCTTGAATAAATAAGTATATACAGATTTTCCTGAACAGCTGCATGAAAACTATGTAAACCTCACAACATCTGTGCAAATTATGGTGTCTTAAGTTACTATCTCAAAAAAAGCCACATTAATAAGTTTCATAGCATAGTATTGACCTGAAGTTTTTATGGGAGACATTTGCTAGATTTTGATAACAAATATAGAGCTAGAAGAAAAATAGAGTTCCATGGTAAAAATTTGAAATTCTCTCTTTGCTCCCATGGAAGTGATACTGAGGGATCAAGATACCTGACAATCTTCTACACTGAATTTCATAATTTTCATTAAATATTCCAGAAATTTGCCAATAGAGGGTGTCCTAAGTTGTAGGTTCTTAGGCTTTTTTGGTTTCCGTTGGGTTTCTAGTTTGATTTTGTTTGTCTTGGTTTTATCTCATGGATAACATATTTTTTAGGACAGTATCTTTTTTTTCTGTCCCTATCCGTTTTCTGGCAGTTTTGATCTTGGTTCTGAAGACAGTTCAGTCTCTTCCCATCAAATGAATTTTGGGTCCAGGTTTTGAAGTTGCTAGAGAATGGTAGCAAATTAGTCCTTCATGACTCTTGATTACCTGTGTTAGAGGGCAATTAGAATGCTAACTTTGGCCATAAATTTTATTGCAGTTTCTTACTAAACTGAAGTTGAACAGAACAATTCAAGGCATCACAATTTTCAGCGAGATGCCTCTTAAAACCCATTTGGTTTAAAAGCATTTGACATAATTTACAAGACATTTTTTGCAACCTTGCCTCCTAGGAAGCACTTGGGAGCCTAAGTAAAATTTGAATGTTTATGTTTTAAAGCACTTTTAATGCAAAAAATCTGTGTATAATTATCTCTAATTAGTCATTTCTTCCACTGAGATTTATACTAAGCATTTAGGTTTTCTCTGCAGTAGCTATTTCCCAGGCTTCTTTAATAACTAGGACTGTCTGAGAAGCTGATCTCAGGATCAGATTTCAAACTCCTCTTATTCCATTCTACCTGTTGCTTTAGGACATTTCTTAATGAGGCCAGAGTTACTTTCATGTCTAATTAAGCTGAAGAGATTAAGATATTTAGGTCTTGTTTTTGTATACTTTCCTAAGGGAAAAGTAAATACATAAGCAACAGAGATCAGCAAAAACACAAGAAAGAAGAAAAGCAGCAAGAACACAGGGGAGTATTATGTAATATAAGGGAACAGGAAAAGGGAAAAGCAGGCTGGGTAGATTATCCTTCATAAAGTATGTTAATTTGAAAATGCCTCAATGAATACTGCACTGTGAGTCAAAATTTCTAACTAAAACAATAATTATGTGTTTATCAGATGAACCTGAAGGAGAAATATGGAAGAAGGGACTTTGTGTTCATACAATGTATTTGAAAAAAAGGTCCTTATGGTTTCCTTCTTATGCAATAAATTAAACTGTAGACTAACCACGGGGCTGATGAAACAATGGATCCAAAATACTCTGTCAAACAGGACTTTGGGTTTTTATGTTCTTTATCTCCTTCAGTGTCAGCTTTCAGTGCAATGAGAAGTTTATTGTTTCATTTAGGAAAGAAACGATCCCTGCTATTTGGAAGTTTAATCTCTCTTCAAAACTGCTTTGCCTTAGTTCCACTCTAATGGGCAAGCTGATAGACTCAAATCTCTTTTAGCATACAGTCATATTCTGGAACAAACATTTCCATTGAATATTTTTCAACAATGTTTTTTAATAGTCATCTTCCTTAGTAAAAGGTTTCTTAAATCTTCTAGCTTAGGTACACCATTATGAAGTACCAAAGAACTTCCCTCCGATAGCAAGAAAGCATTTAAAGTAATCTTTTCAACCTCCAGCTCTTTTCAATTACCTGGGAGAATACTTATTTATACATTTTGCATGTTTCTTCCACGTGAGATTCTTCTCTTTTTTTTCTTAAGAATTGAAAATATATGGATGCTCTTAAGGCTTTTTTTCTTTTCATGAGTGACCTAGAATTAGTTTTTATTTGGGGCTTAAGTGAAAATAATGAAGAAAATATTTCTCTGTCAATAGGATTTTTTTCCAATTTATCAAAACGGTTTAATTGTAAGAGCTTAATTTTAAATGAAATGCTTTATCTTAATAGATAAATTTCTTATAATTAATTTAAAGCAAATTAAATACCTGATACACGAGCTACACATCAGCTACCACCACCCAAGTGAGGCTTCCTGGGGAAGGGGTGAATCCGCACTGGTGCCAGGAGCATCAGCACCACCTTGTGTTCATGGGATAGGAAAGTCAGGCAGGAACACCCTCAGCCACTGAAGCTGCTGTGCTTCCCTGTCCTCCCTACGGCACATGAACCATGGAGCCATGTTTGTGGGATGTTATGTGGGGCTGGAAGTTTAGAATAATCCATACATGCAGATAGGTGAGAAATTCCCAGGACCCGTGCTTGTGTTTTTGGCCCCTGTGTTAGGCAGCAGTCGCAGCACACGAACAGCCCAGCCACTGCCGGGTTTTTGGGTAGGCATCTTGGAACAACGTAGTCTAGAGGTGAATTTTGAAAGATTTGCAGTTACTTACAGGAGTTCTTTGTTGGATGTGAGACACGGTAATGTAAAAACTACTCTTTTGTTTGAAAATGTAAAAAGGGAGCAAAGGAGACCCATGCTATGCAGTGATGGAGAGCCTTGAGAGGAGGTCAGTTCGTGTTGGGATTGCTCTTTCACAGCCTGTACACATGCTACAAGGCAGTGCTGCTTCCCTCTTGCATGGTAGAAACTGTTCTGTAAACAAATCTATTTCTGCTATATTTTTCACCAAGTTGACTGAAAATACATCAGTTTTCTTTTTTTTTTTTCAAAATATTGACTTATTTTTAGCTGTTTGGTTCTGGGAGTACAATTTCTGGAGAGAGAGAGATCCCATCAGAAATTACAACTACTGACTTCTCTTTTAGCTGTGCTACCCAATGCACAGCTTCTGGTAGAAAGTCTGGGGCAAAACCTGTTCTTGCCAGGAACTGGTAATAATATGGGAGTGCAATTTCATGTACAGTTTTCTATACCTATATGTATTTAGCCTACCTTCATGAAATGCAGCTTCTTTCTCTGAGAGGGGGGGAAATAGGACAGCAAATTTCCCTACTTTCTGATCCCTTCTTTTATTCTAGAAAGTAAAAGCTTCTGACTGGTGTTTCATAGCTCACTTTTACCTTTCTAATATTTTACAAATTTGAATATTTCCATAGTAAGGGCAAGACTGTGCCTTTGCATCACTTTAGTGGAATGTATCAATTTCCTTTTCAGTAGGAACATAACTTCAGAAATATATAATGGCATAGTATACTCATAAGTATTAAGAAAAAATTATCCTGATACTCCTTTACATTTCAGTTTGTGTAATGATTTGTGGATCATCACAGAGAATTCACATCAGGTACAATTAGACTTCTGTTTTGATCATGTTTTACATCCACACCTCCATCAGATTGATGTAAGGTATCATTTTAAAAAATGGCAACATTCCAAAACCACTGTGCAAACTCTGAATGATGGAGCAGTCTCATTAGTTTTATCAAGTATAAATCTGGATTTTTAAAAAACATTCAAACTTTTGGAGTATGGTTGGGACCCCATGTTGATGTACACAATAGGTGTTGCTCAACAGTGTCCTTTTGGAGTCTGCCAATGTGTCAAATGTCCTTATAATTCATCTACCTGTTCCATGAAAGGCAGGGCAGTGTTATTAGTGCTTCTCAGTCCCTTCTGTCAGACAGCTTGGATCTCAATGCCCTTCATATTTGGGCAGTTTCCCACCAGTATCAAGGGACTTACTGTAAATATTTCATCACCTGTTTGAAATAGTTTTCTCTTAGTCTCTTGAAAAGAAGAAAAGGAGCAAGTCCTTCCAGTACCTAAAAGGGCTACAAGAGAGCTGGAGAGGGACTTTTTGCAAAGGCATGGAGTGATAGGATAAGGGGGAATGGCTTCAAATTGACATAAGGTTTAGATGAGGTGTTAGGAAGAACTTCTTCCCTATGAGGGTGGTGAGACCCTGGCCATAGGTTCCCTGGAGAAGCTGTGGCTGCCCCATCCTTGGAAGTGTTCAGGGTCAGATTGGATGGGGCTCTGACCAACCTGATCTAGTGAACAGTTTCCCTGCCCATGGCAGGACAGTTGTAACAAAATAATCTTTAAAGGTCCCTTCCCATACAAACCATTCTATGATTCTATGAAGTCAAAACTTGTATTTCAAGCAAACTACATTAGAAAGCATAGTCAGCTTTGGGAACTGGCTGTTATCTTGCCTCTATGTTTTGAAGCCTGTTAACTGTAGGATGGAGTCATTTCCTTAAATGGCAAACCAAACAACCGCTTCAGGTATTTAGGGAAGTGTCTTATGTCCTACAGTTGTCCAGAAAGTAGTCTAAACAAGGGAAATTCCACAAAATTTCAGAAAAGTTTTAGAGAACTTCATCTGATTCAATGAATAAGAGGGGGAAAAAAAAAAAAAGAGAAATTTTCAGCAACATTCTTGGAAGCGTAGGCTGACAGAACTCTGGTGAGTGTGATGATATCCTACCCCAGGTGGGTTGAAAAGATCCTATTCAGCAATGAGACCAGCAGCTGTGTCTCAGGTCTCAACAGAGATTGTTGCAATGCAGGCAATGATCTCTATTCCCACAGGAGGCATGAGAATAATGCTTCAGCACAACTCAGTTACCCGTTAAAGACAGTGACTCACTCAGGAGGCTCTTCTGAAGTTGAGCAAGCCAAAAGGTGTCAAGCAAGTCCTTAGTATCAGTGCTGCAATGACGGGTATTGCAACTGTGCACTCGAGATAGCATCCTTTGCCACTTACAGAGAACATCTTAAGTGCAGGGAGCTGCAATACTATATAAACCCAGAGTAAGAAAATTCCATTTGGCACCAGTGTATCTAGCGATATTTTGCCTGTCTCTTCTAAGCTAGTTTAGCAGGCTTGGCTGAGAAATCTGAGGGTCAGAACTCTTTTTGCTAAATGCACTTATGATATTTGGTACATTTAGGTTTGATGTGCTTAAGGGCTTATTTCCAGTTATAAAAACATTAGTTTTGATTCTTGAAAAATTCTGTATCTGTTCCTTCTACTGGAGCAGTTCCTCGTAAAGAAGCACTCTCATTATCCAGTGGGTCTCAGATTGCCATCCCTGAAGTTCCACACCTTCTTATGTATCTTTCTCAGTGAGTACTATGTGGCATCTGCACAGTGTTCCAAGCAGACCTTTTGAGTTTCCCTAACCCCAACTCACCAGGGAGCATCCATGGATATCTGAAATTACCATATATACCAGCCACTCCACCTGATGTCTGCTAGCAATTTTGCAGTGCTCAGTTTATCCACTTTGGTTCATTTATCTCAGCAGTGGCTGAAGAGATACAGGTAGGATTGAATGTCCACCTTCAGTGCTTATTTTTTTATGCCTTCCCTTGATGAGGTTACCATCCTTTTATGAGTGCTATGTGGTAATGAGTACAACAGGCAATTCCATAGCATTCCAAGCAGAAGAATTAATAATAGTGTGTGATCTTTGCCTGCTAACAGCAGGGCAGTATTTACTTGACTTTGGTACTGTCTTAAAACCTGGAATCTAGAGAGCTTGGCTATCTTGGTTTATGTTTCCAGGACTAACGTATGGACTTCATTCTGCACCATTTTCTTTCTTTGGTTTGGAGTTATTTCCATGTTCAATCTGTGGTATCTAATTTTTGTGCTAATGAAAAGCACAATGTTACAAGTCTTTCCAGAGAGAGAAGAAACCAAAACAACCCTGTCTCCTGGGAAGGAAAATTTATTTTTTACTTTAGACACAGAATAGTTCATGACTGATCTATACTGCTAAAGAATTATTCTACCCACCAGGACAAAGTCACAGAAATTTGGGTTCAACTTTTGAGAGAGGACTGTTTTGGCTTAAAATGATTAACTTTTAGAAACAGTTAATGGTGAAGTTTGTTGAATGGCTTCAAGATGCATGGTAAATAGGTTTGGTTACTTCTGGCCTTTCTGGGCTTCCAATGAAAGTAATGTTTAACTAACAGCTCAAGACTTTCTGCTGTGTAGTGTGTAGTTACTCCAGGGAAAGTAGAATGGAGCTCCTAAAGGGCCCTATATTTATCTCAGTATCCTTACAGCTGTGCGTTCCATAGGGAATTTTTTCCTTTGCTTGCTACAAACTGATACTGTTGGTGGGAAGTAATTTTGAATATCAAAATGTTATCTGTGTTTCTAGCTGAAGAACCAAAAGAAATGACTCAATAAGATTCTTTGAGGGGCATCAGGATTTTATTTCTGTTAGAACTTGGGGCAGGGATGTCTCAACAAATGTTGAAAATGACAGAAAAGTTATGTATAGCAGCTGTATATTAGAATAACAGATGGCATTACCTAATTTATTATTTTCTATTTATGCACTGCAAGATATTATATAGGCATCTTCAAGATGTCATTTTTCTTAAATACTTATGTAAACAGCATAAACTGTCTAAATGAAGTATGTTGTGGGGCATGGTATAGAGTTAAAAAAAAGAGGCTCTACTTTAGGTGGTCTGTGCAGAAACTTACAAGGAGTAACAGCAATAGCCAATTGCACTGTTTTTCCTCAGTGTTTTCCTGTGGCTGAATGCACAAGCTAAATAATGTAAATAACCGCAGTGATTTTAAGGAATTGATAGATCTATGTATGCAGTACGGATGTGAACGGGAACCACGACGGAGACAGCCTGATGAGCCGGGTCCAGCCTCAGAGGCACACCTTTGCCAGCCCTTTGAACTCTTCAGCCCCCAAAAAATCTTTACAAATAACTGCAGATGCAGAATTAGCTGTTATGAAAAGAGCAGGTGGTAACCACCTTTACACCTTTGTGTGTCCTCTTGAGGACAGACAGTGTATAAATGATGGAATTATAGAGACCATCACCAGCAGATGAAGCTCCCCTCCACGAAGATCCGGCACTGTTAATGGTGGCCACGGGAGATCCTCATCTAAGCCCAGATCGTGACAGGAAAGCTGTTGAAGCACCGTTCTGTAAATGAGCATGTCTCCCCCAAGCCTTGATTCCACTATCAGCCTTACTTCCTCAGCAAGGTAAATTATTTAGCGGGACGTGTTCTGCGCTACTTCCCAAACCAGGGGGCCGCCGGCGGGGCTTGCTTTCCGTCCCTCTGCCCCCGGGGCGGGCGGCGGGTCCCGCCGGGGCCGCTCCCCTCCCTCGGGCAGGTGCAGCCGCCTCTCCTTCCCGCGGACTTGCCCAACTCAGCCCCAAGCCCGTCCCTGCCGCGGGTCCCTCCCGGCGCCGCCTCCGCGCTCGGGGCAGCCCCGGCCGGGGCATCCCGGGCATCCCCCGCATCCCGGGCATCCCCCGCATCCCGGGCATCCCCCGCATCCCCCGCATCCCTGTCCGCTCCGCTCGGTGCGAGGCGGTTCGAGGCGCGGCGCGGGGAAGGCGCCTGCGCGGCTCTCCCGGGCATGCTCATTAACAGCGGCGGAGCCGAAAAGGGGAATAAAAAAATAAAAAAAAGGGAGAGAAAAAAAAAAAAAAAAGAAAAAATTCCCACCCTGCGAGCGAGCGGCGCCGCTGCCACTACACACACTCCAGCCGCCCGAGAGCGGCGGCAGCAGCGCCGAGCCCGGCCCGCACCGCCCGCAGCTGCGGGGCGAGCCGCGGCGGGAGGAGCGGGGGAGCCGCGGGCAATGTGGATTTATATCGGCCCCCGCGGCGGAGCGGGGCGCGGGCACCGCACCCGCACCTAGGCGCGATGGGCGAAGGCGCCGCCGGCGGGGCTGGGCAGGGGCGCTGCTGAAAGTTCCGCCTCAGCCGCGGCCGCGCTCGGTGAGTTTGCGGGGCGGCGGGAGCGGCAACGCGGGAGCCCAACTTGGCTGGTGGCGGGGGCGGCGAGGGGGCCGAGCCCCGCCGGACCGGGGGGCGCCGGGCGCTGCCGGAGGGCTCTGTGGCTGGCACTGGGTGTGTACGTGCGGCTCCCCGTGCGGGGCGGGCGCTGCGGGCACCGTGCGGGCGCTGCGGGCAGCCGGGGCTCGGCGCTCTCTCCCGGCTGCGCTGCCGTGCGGGGAGCCGCGCTCGGGGCTGGGGCTCCGGCGCTCCGCACGCCCGCGGGGGGCTCTCCTTCTCCTCCTCCTCCTCCTCCTCCTCCCGCGGTGGCGGCGCGGAGCGGGCTCTGCGGGGCCAGCGCCGCTCCCCGAGCCCGGCCGGCGGGGACAGGCGGGGCGCTGCCGGGGCCGCCCCTGCCCCAGCCCCGGCTCCTGCCCCGGCCCCGGCTCCTGCCCCGGCTCCTGCCCCGGCCCCGCGCGGGCGCTGCGGGAGCGCCGGGGCCGCCGTGGGAAAAGCCGCATCCCGGGGCGCGCAGGGGGAGGCGGCTCTGCCGGGGCAGCCGCGCTCGCTGGGCGAGGGAAGAGGGAGCAGCCTCATCGCTGAGCGCTCCTCGGGCGTGCTGTGTTGGATGTGCCTGTGCTGTGCTCTCCGTCCAGCGGCTCGGCGATCCGGTAATCGGTACCTTTAGTCAAGGCGTGTGTACATACTATTCTGCTGCTTCTAGCTGGCTTTTTTCCTAAAATACCTTACAGCTGTGGTCGTGACTGACGCTTTAAGCTTGATGAACGCTTAGACTGGCTGTGGATATGATTGTGGTACATAGAGAGGTCCCTGTTTCTGTACAAACTGTATGATCTTACCGTGTTGAATGGCAACACGTTTACCTTTAGCGGATCTGGGGTTTACGTGGTTTTACTCTGAAATCAACGGCAAGAACTTCCTCCCTCCCCTTTATTTGGCTTAAATACATGCTACCTTTTTAGGCTGTCTAATAAGTATCTCAGTGATAGTCTTTCATTGATTGTGTTCACAATATCTAGAGGTTGTAGATACCCATCTTGATTGTGCTGATGCTTCTCTGATAATTAACGAGTCAGATACACTGTACTATGGAAATAAATACCAACTGTCCGTGTGGTGGGGCAAGCATCCCAAACATCCACCGTGTCTCTAAATGGTGTTGCAGTAACGAAACCCCACCTCTCCTAGTGTCTGTATTTTAGCTGTTGATTGTGGAGCTTAACATAGAGCAATTTGATATTTGAAGTATGGGATTCCTGGTGTTGTAAAGAACACTTTGTGACTCATACATAGCAAGATAAACTGTAGTAGGGGAAAAGCTATATATCAGAAGGTGAGACACAGCCCAATAGCTTTCATTCTTTCTTGTCGATAGTTTCTTTGCACAGCTTATTTTATACAAGACTTGCAATTCTATGGGCGAATTTCAAAATACTTCAGAGGAAATGCAGTCTTTTTAGGAAACTAATTTTTCTTATAATTACCATATATTGATAATATAAAATCATCAGTAGTTGTGAATGTAGTTTTAATACAACTGTATTTTGGGTGTTTTGGCTTGTCTTAAGAACTCTATTCTCTTAACTGCTTGGAGATTTAAGAACCCCTATGGGAGTTGCCCCCCTCCCTCCCTGTTTTTTTTACATCACAGTTTTACTTCAAGGAATGATTGCAAGTTTTCTGATAGGTTTGGTCCTCTGAATGTCTGATCTTTTAAAAAAAACCCAAATACCAACAAACTAAACTTAATTTCAAATACTTAAGTAAAAATCCTTTTTTCAAAAAGTTCCCTCTAGTTGCCAAATTTTAAATATTTAAATGACACATAAGTAGCAAAAGAGAAAGTTCACATTAAAAGCAGCTCTTAAGGATGTGGAAATGAATGCAAATTGCTACTCTTAACATTTCAAGTAGTCAGATGTGGAAGTAAATGAACATATTGTATTGATGGCTTATGTGTAAAAAACCCATTGAAATGTATTCAGAGTTCTATAAAAGCAGTGTCATGTGAGAAAAGCTGTAGCAAAGGAGATCTATTATTACTCATTTGATGTGGCATCATAATTTAAGATGGTGGTTTTAAAAACTGAAGAAATCACCTGGTTGCTCACACATGTACCAGTAGTCACGTATGGAGGCATGTAATGGTTTTGCTCTGCAGCAATGACTTAGGAATAGGTAAATATTTACTTTCTCCTTTTCATTGAGATAGGGAATTCTGAGGATTGGTGTTGATGTTAATTGGAGCAGGCAGGACATTATTTCTATGTGATTCATGAGGTCTAAATGGTATGCATCTAATTTTGAAATTATCTTAATCTGAAAAACATAAGAAGAAGAATGCTGCTTAATTTATCATTATTGCAGGTCTTTGATTATGGGAAACAGTCTTCTTTTTAGTTAGGAATATTTTTTGTTCCCATTTTACAGACTGAGAGAAGGATGTGTCCTTTCTTTGCTTCAGTCACAATGACTGGCAGTATCTCATAATGATTGTAGTGGGACTAGAGTTTAAGATGTTTTAGAGACTAACTATGGATTGGTGATGGAGCTATGTCTGAAATTGAGGAGGTTCTGATTTCTCATCTGCTCGTTGGTCATCTAGATGTGCTTGTTGATTATGTCTTCAGTTTCATCACAACTTGAGTTAATGTTCAACCCTGCAGAAGTGTAGAAAGCGTCAAGTCAAAGAGAGTTCACTTGCACTGGCTACATCTTGCTAGTTCACGCCATTCTGCCTCCATGTTACTGTGTAGTCTTACAATATATGTAGGGTCAAATAAAGCTGAAAATATTCTGTGGTCTGGCTGCTCTCTCTTAAACAGAACCTGAGAGATCAACACACAACATAACATTTTATGTCGTTACTATCCTTTAGGACTTATAGAAGCATGTACATTGAAAACAAGAATCTAAAGGGGTTTTCCTAACAAGAGGTTGTCTTTTCTAAAACCTCTTATTAAAATATTGAGGAGATCCAAAGACTCAACTCTACAAATACTTAGTAAATATCCAGTGGAGTAATCAATACTGAGAAAACATCAGTTTCTTTTCTGATGAATTTACTGTTTTAACAGACTATTTCTGAAACTTGATTAAAAGATACTCACTCAATTAAAAGATACTTACTCTACTTCCTTCTTCCTTTTTTAATGCTATTTCTCTGCTACAACTTTTGACTTCAGTATGTTGAGTATATTATTGAAAATAAGTATCCTTCTTTGTTTTCAGACTGTTGTACTGAACTGTTTATTTGAATATTTATATTTAAAATAAAAGCCCTCTGTGTATAAAATATTTGCCTCCTTGTCTGAAGCTACTGTGTAAGGCTACAGTTGTATTGTTTTCTACTTACCAGTACAGAATTGTCATTTCTGAGTTATAGGAAACAAGCAGTGTATGGTTAGAGGCTTTGAGCAACCTGATCTGGTGGTTGGTTCCATGGCAGGAGAATTGGAACTAAGTGATCTTTAAGGTCCCTTCCAACCAAAACCATTCTATCATGCTGTGAAAAGATTGACTTCTAGTTAAACGTGTTGTTTATATTAAAATTGAAGTTATTGTATGGAATTTGCCTTAGCACTGGCTTGGTGCTTTGGAAGCCTCCACTCAGCAGTGCTTGCTGTAGCCTTAATGAGCAATTACTGCATTCTTCCAGTTGAGAGTGAAATAGGCAGTACTGTTTGTTCCACATTATAGAGGTACAATGTGTATGTGTGCCCGTAGTGTGTTTGCCCATCAACCAAAGAGTTTTGTGTTGAGTCACATTAGCTACAGAAACTGAGTAAGAATAGAGAAAATTAAGGGTGAATGTTCTTAGATGGCATATATGAACGTGATTGCATTGACTTTGCTTTCCTTATTGTATCAATAACTTTGATTTTGATAACTCCTTTTAAGGATAATGTGATTAAATGATACCATTTTTTTTTCTTGATAAATCAGGGTGTCAGTTTGTATAAACTGAAGTTTTTGTTTATCTAACAGAAGAACTTTGCAAGTTCCAGTCATTTCCATGGGAATGGGTGCTTGATAGAGAATCCAAACCTGGGAGATGGTAGATTGTCCCCCACTGTGTTTTCTCTTACCAGTATTTTGATCCTATGGATCAGTTTCTTCCTTAGCTCTTTCCTCAGAGCTCTCAATTCATCCAAAATGTTGTGTGCTTTTCTGCAGAGCTCTGTTACCATCGTGTCGAGCCTTTCTGTTTAGCGAAGTCCAGCACATTGAAACCCTCACAGTTCAGGTTTCAGCTGCTTTTCCCCATCCTTGACCCTACCCATCACCAGGTTCCCCTTACGGTCTCTCCCAGAGGTAAACTTTTTTCCACCATTTCTTCTGTGTTTTTATCCAGATTTGAATATGGGAAGGAAATATATTCTTATTGCCTTTTTTTTTACTGAGGAAGTGCCATGTATCAGGTTCTTTCCATTAGCTCAGTGTTGACTTGAGAACTCCATGGTTTTAAGAGCTTCTGTTTATTTGCCTTTCTCTCTTCTTATCAGTGCTTCAGCTGCTATGAGTAAATTCTATCGCACCCCTATAAAATACAAATAATTTTCTTTGATGTAGAGCCCATGCTCTGCCCTCAACTAGTAAAATAGCATTTAAATGCATATCTTACTATGTTTGTTGCTTAAGTTTGTATTATTAACTGGTTTTAAGTGACAAAGATCCGTTGATCTGTTTCTATGTGTAATAACTCATGTTCCTGCTTCTTCCTTTTTCTCCTTCTCCTTATGGTTTACATAGTCAGTTGTTTACAAAAGAAAATCCCTGTAGTCAGAATTTGCACCTAGACCTTTCCTAGCCCAGGATGAGATGGATTTTGCAGCATGCAGGCCAGCTACTTTTATCAGCAAAGATGTCCTGTTTTATTTCTACAAAACAGAATTTTGGTCACTGAAGTTTTTAGGTTCATATATGAAAACTTTGATACAGCACATCTGCAGGTTTTTTTTCTGTGAGTTATTGTATAACGTGCTTCTTGAATTTGTCCAAATAACTTGATGTTCACAAATGGGGTTCCTTATCTGTGCCATGCACTTTCCTGCACATTTGCTAGAACATGAGAGCTAACCTCTATTACAGTGTGAATGTAGCATTACAGTGCTTGGAGTTTTATCAGCCCATTAGTGGTGCTGTGGATTTCCATAAATTCTATACATTTCAATAAATCATAGTCGCTATGGAATAAATGCTTTAAAAGAGTACACGAGTAAATCTTAGTAGTAAGCAACTATTTTTGTTATCAAAAAATCAGAAGATGCAGCATGGGAAGATGAGTGTGGGGACTTTGCTTTTACCACTTGCTGTTGTTTGAACCCTGTTTTGAGAATTAATGCTTTGTTGATGCTTATTAAATAAAACATTAATTGATTGGAAAAGGGCCAATTTCTCATAGGTGTAAAGAGATATTTCCACCTCTGTGACATATCCCTATAAGTCATGTTTCCATCTGCATAGAAATATGCCACTGATTTAATCAGTGAAGCCATACCCAGTGGTTCAGCTGAGGATTTGGTCCTGATTTGCTTGCCTAACTAGCATTTTGGACAGAGAACAAGAGGGAAAGAAGAAGATTCGTTTCATATTCGGCCTGGAGGAGACTGAGGAGAGACCTTACTGTAGTGTGCAGCTTCCTCATGAAGGGAAGTGGAGGGGCAGGTGCTGATCTCCTCTCTGGTGACAATGACAGGGCCCAGGAGAACAGCATGCAGCTGTCAGGGGAGGGTTGGTTGGGTGTTACTGAAAGGTTCTTCACTCAGAGTGGGGCTGGGCACTGGAACAGGCTCCCCAGGGAAGGAGTCACAGCACCAAGTCTGCCAGTTGGAGAAGCATTTGGATATCCTGTGATTCTGTGATGTGAACTTCTGCAAGTGTCAATGGACAGCCATCATTTCTGTGACATGCTGGGCAGTTTTATTGTGTAACTAAAGCAGCTTCTTATCTCTGCAGACAGACTGGAGGGAAAAGTTAATATGAATGTATTGGGCTATAATTTAGCTGTGCAACCTTTTAATGTTTCATTAACACACCTTATTTAAAGTTCTGTTATCTTTAGCAATGTTAGGTTCAATTGGCTGCTTAGATTAAGAGATTTAGGTTTGTAAGCCCAAATAATTTTACTTAAGGTCAGCAGCTTTAGCTGTCACCACAAGATATACCAATTGTTTTAATTTTAACAGACTAAGCTGTTAGTTGGTAAGTAGTCAATAGTGGGAAGAAATTGCATTTTAATATTGCTCATATTCAGTTCATAATATTTCTGTAGTTGATTACGAGTTACAAAATTGAATTTTGGAACCACAAAGCATATATAAGCTGTACTGAACTGCTCTGAGCAAGTCATACAAAGCTTTCCAGAGCAGCAGCTACAGACCACAAGAAATTGTTTTCCGTGTTGATGTTACCATTCCCAAATTCAAACCTGTAATGTACATGAGAAATTACTATAAATTACTGGTACTGCTATTTTGAGCATTCATTTAGATAATATATCAGTGAGGTCAGTGCTATTAGCAGTTGTGTTATATTGAGTTTTTTGCTTAGCAACTTGCTTTTCTTAGGGTAAAAATGGAAGCTTCAGGGGGTTTTGGTTCTATATTGATATTTGGATTATTTTTTAATAAAAAAGAAATAGTAGAATAAAGTAAGACTGCTCTTATGCCCTTAACTCTAGACAAGAGAAATAACCATTCAGTCTATATGGTGAAATTAGAGAAAGATACTGCATTTTTCTCTTTTTTCACTTGTTTTTGTTTTGTGTGATGTGTTACTGATGTCTTCTCTGTAGAATGGAAATATTGTCCATCTTTAAAGACATTATGGAGAGAGACAGGTGAATTTGATATTTTGTGTCCAATACTGTCTTAGAATTGTCAATAGAGCCAAAACCAAGAATGGTTTGAAGCTTATTTCATGAGCAAAGTATGAAGAATTGGGACTGAGAAACAATACATTGGCTGATAAAAAATGAAAAAATTCTAAAGCACTTTTAAAAAATTCTCATAGCCCACTTCTAAAGAAGAAACGGTGTTCTTATTTCAATAAAGAATGAAGCAAATTGCCAAATTCTGTCTCTCAGTTTGCCAGCTTTTATTGTTTTTTGTCCAAGGGCACAGTGTATTAATATTTGGCTGTGCTTTTGCATGTGCATGGAATTATTTCCTAGTATGGCTGTAGCAGGTTTTAGTAACAATGATAGAATTGTCAGTGGTGTCTTCCTTCTTGAAAATGAATATCAAACATGTTGTATCTTACTATTGTTCTGCTTCCATGAATCAAACAATTAACTAAGAAAGAGACATAAATCTGCAAGGTGTAAGTTGATTTCTATGAATGAAGTAAGAGGAAAATTATGTTAAATGATACTTCTGTTGGAAGGAAAGGAAGATTCTGATGCTGTTTAAGTAACAAGGAGATACTAGTTATATTCTTATCTTGGCACTTTGATAAGCCTGTTCTTGAGACTCTTCTGTTGCATTTTGTGATTAGGAGATTGTGATTGAATGAGCAGATTTCAATCCTCATCCATCTTTGCCTATGGTTGAAATTACATGAATATTAATTCCTTAAAAAAAAAAAATTACTGTTAGGCTTAAAAATCAGTTCTTATGGATGAAACTAAACTCTGCCATTGCCTGAAAAGCACTATCTTTTTTTATTTGTTGATGTTGAAGTGTTTTTTGTTTATTTGCTTGAAAGCCCTCATGTATCTTGAAATTTGGTATAACATGGAAATCTTTGTGTATAAATTATAGCTGCAGTTAGCATTATGCAACACAGTAATGTCACTAGTTTTTATACTTGACAGGAGAAGTAATTTAGATGCTTCTCTGCTTTTTTCAAATAGCTTGTAGGTGTTACCTGGTCAGTTAATTCACTATATTAAATGCCATTGGTTTTACCTTAATGTACCTTTAATAAATTTAAATGCCTGTTTGAGCAACAAAAAAGCACCAGAAATATAACTTTAGTGGAAATTGAATTGTTAATATCAGTGATACAGGGTTAATTGAATGTCAGGAAAAAAATACCATCCAGAGGATGAAAATGCTAACTCCTTTAGTTGTAACGTCTACATTGAGAGTAATTTCAAGATGTCTTAAAAGTAGAAATGAGTCCTAAAATGGTGGGGAAAGCGCATCCTAAAACTGCAGTTTGGAACTTAACTGTTGGTGTTATATTTGAACACAAAAGTCTCAAGGCCTTTCTTGAATAATAATGAAATGAGGCATAAAAATTAATCTCTGTAACAAGTTCCTAAGGGAAAAAAAAGACAGATGACTTTGTGAAGAGCATTCTGGTGTGCAGGGAGATTAAGCCTTTTCCCATCTTCCTGTTGCTGAGTAATCTTTATGTACTTATGTGGAGTAAGTTTTGGTACTTGTTTTCCATATTTTCTTGAGCCAGGGATGTTTGACTATGCCTGCCCTTTCCACAGAACGGGCACGTGAGTTGAGAGCCCTTCTTTCCAGTCTGGCTGGATTCTGATGGTGTGTCAGTGTGTAGCTGGGGTTTGCAAAGTTTCTCTTTTAAAGTTCCAGTTAGACTGAGAAAAAGGAAACTCTTTTCCTTTCATGCTTTTGGAAACAGTTACTTATGGACAGCACCAAAGCTTTGTTCTGTAGCTTGATCTCAAAACTTCTGTATTGAACTCAGCTTGTGTCCATTTTCTCTTGAACTGAAGGAAAGTCAGAAATTAATGTAGCAGATTCATCCGCTGGGAATGAGGATGGGATTTATAGTGGAGAATTGAGATATTGAAGGCTTACATGTTCTCTGTTCTGAATATGGAACTTAGTTACATGTTAGATTTCTTGATTTCTTTTGATTGGGTACTGAATGAAGCAGCTTCTGGAGTCCCATTGCGTATTTGCCATTCTGCTTTCAGGCTTATAACTGTATTTAAAAAGGGCAAATGTATGGAAATGGAGTGATACTGGTAGTCATCTTGTATGTATATACACAGCTGTTACACTAAATGTAGACCATATGCTCAAGTTAATAAAAATAATTAAGGTCCAATAATTAAATAAAAAGTTTTGTTTATTTCATAATTCTGAGAAGATGAATGCTAGATGTAGATATCTGTGTTTCTGATTTAAAAACTTGTCAGTGGGCAGAACTTTCCACAGGCATATGATTATATTGCATTTTATTGTTGCTTACTCGTACTGTGCCATAAATCATCAAGCCAACACAAATAGGGCCCTTGAAGTGTTCGTCATTCGAGTCTTGTTCTTAATGAGTAACCTTTGACATTTCAGTAAACATCATCATGTTGGATGCTAAATGTACTGTCTCTGTTGTTATCAGATGGAGACAACTTAAGTTCTCATGTTTAAAAGAAATTATTCAAGGTCAAATGCAGGAATGACACAAGAGAAATGTGTGCTGCCTGCTCCTCCTCCACATGTGCTTGAGTTTGGAGATATGTACAGAACATGAAATCTTTCTGGGGTGCCAGTTCTTAAAGAACATACAAACAGAAGCTGTGAGCAAGTTCTGCAAGCTTTTATTTCATCACAACAGTTGCAGTCAGTGTGCAAGGTGTTTTTAGGATGAGCTAATATCAGAGGATAAGGACCGAGAACTCGGCTGTGTCAGTCAGCCAGAGAAGTCTAGCACCTTCATGAGAGCTTGAAAATGTTGAACCATTTTTGCATAACTAATGTGGCATTGATGCAATGGTAAAGGGGGAGTGTAAGGAGCATGAACAGTTCTAGCATGATGTGATGGTGGACTTCACACCAGAACATGAGAAGCAGCAGTAAATCAAAACCATGAGTCTTCATACGTTAGCAATGTTTCACCTTATTGATTGGAAATGCAGTGTAAATAAGAGTCACACATTTTAGGTTAGCAGATCTTTTTCTTTGCTCACCACCTTGCTGATCGATGGTACAACTTAAAAATAATGAAATATGTCTCTGTCCTCTGTCTGAAATAGATGGCTTAAATGGTGTGTTCAGCTTTTTTGTTTTGCTTTGCCCTTTTAACAGTGGGGATTACCACACCTAAGGGATAAGTGTAGAGCTGCAGATTAAATCCCAAATGCAATGTAAATGCATCAAAACATTCTGCAAACATAAGCACCATATCAGTCAAAAATATTTCACTGGAAGCATATTAGAATCTGGCATGTACTCCTAAATAAAATAAAGCTGTCAGGAGTCCAATATTTTGTATGAAAGAGCATAGTTATAGTATCAGTGTACCCTTAGAAGTTGTCTTGCTCTCTGAATGAAATTGAATGTTAAATTATGTAGATTTTGTTTGGTTTTGTTTTTTGGTTTTTTTTTAAAATTGTATTCTCTGTCAGCATTTTTCTACATGGGAAAAGGAATATGATACTTTTTGGAGGAGATCTACCTCTAAAAAATAACTCTAACTGCCTACATGCTCAAAGGGAAAAACCTCAACCAAGTATTACTACTCTATTGCATGTTATAATATAGCATGAAAAATCTACTGCCACCCTTTTTATCCTAAGAATTTATAAGCTAGTTTTAAAAAATCAAGGGAAATAAGAGGTGGGACTGAAAATCATGGAAACAAGTCAAGGGAAGAGGCTCTTAGAAGACTTCTACTGTTAGTGTCTCTCCACAGAGACCATTACCTGTTTCTTTTAATGGGATAGTATGATAGCAGAGAAAAGCTGAGGGTTCAAGACTTCAGGTTGTGCAACATTTAGGAAAGATCGGGGAAGAAAGGATAGGTGAGAAATAAATTGGAAGGGAAGGAAACCACATGCATATGTTGGCCAGAACAAAACTGAATATGCTGAAGGTGACTTGAAAATGATGTAGAAGGAAGAGGAGAGATGAGGTGGAGCAGGAGAACAGAGCTGTGCGATGGAGCAGTAGAAAAGGCCACGGGGGTTTTGCTGCAGTGTTCAGGCAGGCTGCAGCAGGAGGGCACATGCTGCCTGCTCCCTGATGTCACTTGTTAGCAAAGTGCCTTTGGCAGACCTGAACAATTCCAAATGTGCCTTGACTGATGTAATCAAACACTGAACTTCTTGTTTAAATATTTGTAGTGACACATACACGCTCTTCCACTAGCTCTGAGCTTGTGTTAGATTACAGCGTGGTCCTGGGTAATTAACTTCTTGTATGTTTTCTGTTTATGTGAAATCTCACGGGAAGATTCATGGCAACAGGGTCAGTAAAAACCTTAACTTGACAGCTTTTCTGGAACTAACATTGAATCATGACATCCATTGATAAATGAATGGTGAGTCGCTCCAGCTTGAAGTTGTGCCTGTCTGTTCCCTACTTGAGATGGTTTCACTTTGTCCTGGATTTTTCCACTTGCATTTAGGTGTCACTAATTCTTGTAGTTTTTAAACAAACTGTTTTGTTCTGAGAGATGCAAGAAAACTTGAGGCCAAAAGGGAAAGTGAAGGGGTTTGTTTGGTTTTTTTTCTTTTGTTCACTGGAACATTATTAGTGTGTGTGTGTGTGTGTATTTAAAAAACAAACAAACAACTCCTAATAACTTTAGATCTGGGAGGTACTTAGGAAAAATTTCCAGTTTTCTACTGGAAAGGAGAGCAATCCCTTTGGACTGAAAAGAAGGGGCACTGATGACTCACAGGTATGCTCTCTGGTTCAGGTTGCCTTCTAACCTTGCTCTAACAAGGCTTGGGATTTCACGAGTCTCTCTTTTGTGTCCCATTAGATTAAAACTATAAAGGTGTGTTGGGCACCTTAATGGCATGAAGTTGCATCAGGAGAGGTTTAGGTTGGATACTGGAACAGAATGCCCAGACAAGTGGTCACAGCACCAATCCTGACAGAGTTCCAGAGGAGTTTGGGCAACACTCTCAGGCACATGATGGGATTCTTGTGATGTCCTGTGCAAGGCCAGGAGTTGGACTCGATGATCCTTGTGGGTCCCTTCCAACTCATGATACTCTGTGATTCTATGATCCATCCTCACCTTGACCACTGAGATTGTGTGATTTCTGCAGGGTTTGGGGGTTTTTTTGTTTTGTTTTAAATGAACTGTGACCCCCTCCACAGATTTCTTGTGAAGAGCTTGAGAGAGCTGAAGGACAGCAAATCTATTGCTAACTTTCTGCATTACTGCTTGGAACATGAGTTCATGACTAAATGATGATAGTCCTCAGAGAAAATGTATTGATGGAAATCTTACGAGTGACAAAGTCTGAAATACATCAGAAGTGGAAATGAGGGATTTTTCAAATAGAGCCACACTCCAGTAAATATGTTTATCTACTATAAACTGATATGCAGAAACAAGTTAAATACTAATTTCCTACACTGAAGATGAGTGAGATCAATTCAAGGCTGTTATGCCCTTTATTTGCAGACAGATCGTTGTAATTAAGAAATAAACCTCAAAGTTGTTCTTTTGATTTTTCTCTGGTGCCTTGCCTGGGGGTCAGAAATGTGTTCTTGATGCCTGCTGTCTATAGGCACTAAAAGACTTAAATAGCATTGTGCCTATTAAGAGAAGTTGTTTGCATTTGTGCAAATTTTCCCTCCAAAGCTGATTTTGTGTTCCAGCATAAAAGGGCTGAGGGATTACAAAGCTGTTAATAGATGAGAAAATGACTATATGTACCATGAAGGTGATTATGACCACAGGAAACTTGCATTAAAATTGCTTTAGGTCATAATTTTATAGCATGAAAACTTTTAAGAGGTTATTTCCTTAAACTGTTAACAAAACTTGTCTTTTGTTATAGTTTCAGCTCCTAGGGACAAAAATTTAAGTATGGTTTCTGCTTTGTCTGCAGAATAAAACAGGAGCTCTTCTCCTGATAGTTATCCTGGGAGCAGAGCATCTTGTTACATTTGAGTAAAAATGCACAGTTCATTACTGATGGGAAAACAAACTGCCTCTACCACAGCAATTCAAACAGAGTTCTCCGCTAAGTAGCACTTATTAAAAACATAATCATTTACAGGTATTACTATTTTAGCCCTTTTAAATGTTTTGATGCTTTTCCTTACACTGGATGAGACTTGTCTATTAAGGAGAAGGGCAGAAAAGGACACTGTTTCAGAGAGGTTCTGTTTCTGGGGAAGCATACAGGTGAAATTGGACAGTGGATGAGCTGTATAGGCCTGAGGGACGATGATAACAGAATTAGGAGAAACAAAGGTTTGTTGTTTGCTGCTTGCTGAAATAACTCATCTGTTTTGGGAAATACGTAGATGATACTCCCTGAAGTGTAATTTATTGTGTCCAATTTCTGAGCATTCACAGATTATATCCAAATTCACTTTTACCCTTCCAGTATACATAGCTAATGGGGGAAATAAAGCAGCACTGCTTTATCTGCCTCTGTTGCTTGGTCTTAGAAGTCTGTGCGAGATGTTCCACTCACTTTTGAAGGTCCATTGCCCTCTCTCCAGGGCAGGACTGTTCTTCCCTCCTGGGTGCCTGTTGCTCCTCTGCTGTCCTTCCCTCCCTTCCCACACCCACCAGTGATGTTTGTGAAGATTCCTTAAGTACTCTTAGTTGGATGGCTGGCATTGGCAGAGTAAAATGGCTCCAAATAAAGAGTCAGGGGTTAGAATTTTTCTAGCAGAACAGGCACAAACTCTGAGGCTGCTGGACTGTAAAGCACCAAGTGCCTGTTGCATGTTCACATATAGGCGACTGTGCACTGCTTGGGATTTTATCCTTCTAGGTTTTCAAAGCAGTAAAGCTTACGTGAGGCTGTACTCAGTTCATGGTTTTACTATTACATGGAATCTTTCTTTATAAACAGAACAAAAAAACCTCATAAATGCTTTGTAGAAATTGTAAACCCTGGGTCAACTTGTCCAAGGAGATTTTGGGTGGGTGGGGAATTATTTTTAGAACCAGAGATCTGCATTGCCAAGGAGGTATCCATTTTCTTAGTTATGACTAAAAGACTAAAGATACCACTTCTAATTCTTTCTCTTAACATTTCCTGAACAGCTTAGATGAATTCTTTGCTACAGGGAAACAATTTTACTTGAGTAAGGAGATAATAGAAGAACAGATGTAGGATTTTCCATACCAGACCAAAAAAAATAGATTGTGTAGTTTAGTGTAGTGCTTTTAGACTGCAGTTCTCTAACAGTGGTGATGGAAACTCAAAAACAAGAAGTGTTGTTTTGATTTAGATACTTTTCAGTTGACTTGTATTTATAAAGTACAAATACATGTGTTTTGAAAATGTGCCTCTAAATAAATGAACATTTATTTAAGTGATGAATCTAAGGAGGGGTAGCATTAGCTAAAGAATATAATCCTCCTAGAGGTAAGTGCTTTGTGATGAATGCCAGTGAGGGTGACAATTGTCCATTTGAATTCTAGATACTGTGGAATCTATTGCTGGAATGTTATTTCACTGAAAAAATAAACTAATTAGGATCAGTTAATTCCTTCTTTCTTTGTTTCAGAGAAGTCTAGGAAAGTTTCAAATATAACTGGTATCTTTCTAGTCACAAGCTAATTTTCCTACAAACAGAAAGGTTTCACAGTGGTAGACCAGTGAAGTCTGTAAAACTTCTTTCTTGTTCTTTCTCATGTATAAAGAAGTATCTATTTCAGTATTCAAACAACATATCCATAGGCACTGAATATACTGCTATTAAACAGTGAAAATTAGTGATCATAAATTGAAACTGTGTGTGCTTCAGTATACTTAATGTGAGTCATATAGCTGGCATTGGTACTGAATCAAGTGCAGCATTACTATGAAATGATTGATATGTTACTTTTATAACAACATAACTGCTGAAGTGATTTTTCAGCATCATTTGAAAATGGATAGAGACCTTATTTTCAGTTGTCATAATATTCCACTTTAAAATAAATGTACCACCCAACACTGATAAATGTAATTTTTGCTCTCTTTTGAAAGCTTGGCATTATTTTTGTATTTCTTGTGCTCTTCTTCCACCATAAAACTGAAGGTTTCCTTGCTTTATACTTGGTCTTTTAATTTGGGCAGTGTTTTGCACTGAGCAGTACAGTTTGGTGATCACTAGGAATACTGTGTAAGACCAGCTAATGTCACATTATATTAGGTGTCTAACTTGTAATAGTATATTTTGTGTTTAATTGAGTTATAGTATCACTAAGAACCATTAGCTGTAAATCAGTAAACAATAAATGAAATCTAGAGGCTTCAGTTTTGGGTTCTGTAACTCTCTGAAATGTTAACCAAGGTATTTACCTGCTATCATTCTAAAATAAGACATAGGCAAACCAGCAGAAAAGATGGTCAAGACTCACACAGATCAACAATTTCGTCATTTGATCTACACTGACAGTTTTTAGTGACACCTTTGTTAGCTCTTTCTGCAGGCTCCAGAGAGGCCAATATAATTGCTGCTTTGGAAGTGAGCTCTCCAACTTGAGCTTGTGAGGAGAGGGGAACTTCATATTTAGGAAAAAAGGTTGTCAAGGCTTGGATGCAGAGAACAACAGAGCTGCTGTTCTGGGTGGCTGGCAGGGTGGAAGGCAGCTACCATGGACAGCGTATCTTGGGAGAGAGTGCATTCTCCACACCAAATAATTGAGAATTTAGGAATTGTTATTCTCCCCCAAGGTGTATCTGTTTCCTGTGAATTTCTTTTCCCTTACTGTATTTGCTGTTTAAGCTAAAGTGGTTAGGTAGTAGATATTTGGGTGACATGGAAGGAAAGAAGTTTTACTTTTCCTGCTTCTTCACACAAATCTCATTTTTGGATTCTTTCAGTGGAGATAATCTAGTCCATAGTCCATTATGAGTCTCTCTTTTCAAGTTTAAAGATTGATGTTTTTGCAAAACAGAGTTCTTTGTATGGACTTTCATTCCTATTTCCTGATTTTAGTGGAAAAAGAATGTAACATAAGACTTATTTTAGGCTAAAAAAAATAAAATTGTAGCATTTTAATGTAAGACTTTTTACTGATGTGGAGAAAGGATTACTTTACATGAGTCCGTGGTTTAAACAATTTGCTTATTGAACTTGTTGCTACTGACATGTTAGAACTGAAATGTTCTAAACACATTGAACACAAATGCAAAGTGTTTGTCATCTTTTAAATTTGTTAAAATGTTACTAAAGTAGTAAATATTTGCTTCTGTTTTCTGGCAGACTGGAGGCAGACAGTGGCTGCCTACTAATTAGTAAAAGCCCTCCTACAAAACTGTGAAAGGTATTCTCAGTCTTTATCAGCTTTCAGTTTTACATTATGCAAATGACAGTGGCCCACGTTCTCATTAGCCTCCTGCTTGTTTGCTTACAAGCATCTTTCAGCTCATGTTCCTTTTGCTAAAAGGACATAACTTGTGCTTTTTTTCCACACTTGGTGTTTGTTTCATAAATTCAGTTAAAGGCAAGATTAACTTTGTTAGTGAACCTCCCTTCTCATGTCAATATTTAGTTCATTGGGGTTTTTTTCACCTACACTGTAAACATGAAGAGTTTGATGGGATGTCTCATGGATGGAAGTGTTAGGATTCATACAGTGATTCCTGTTTTCTTTGTGCACATGAGGTGCTGAGATTTTGACTTACTACTTAGTCTACCACTACTATAGCAGTAGTAGACCTCAATTATAATTATAGTTTGAATATTAGTGTTAGAGTGAGGGAAAATATTTGGGTACTTTGGTCTGATGAAAAGCAGATTATCCAAAATGTGTCTTCCTAAGCTATTGCAAGCAGCTGCTTTTGTCCTGTCTCTGTTTTCAGGACATTTTCCTTTCACAGCACTGGGTTACCCATATGGAAAGAGTTCTTATGCATGAATAAATCCACATGCCTGCTCACTCACACTCAAGTAGTGTGCAGGTGTGGAGCAGTCAGGCTGCACTGGGCTCTGAGCAAGCTGATGTAGCTGAAGTTGTCCCTGCTCCTGCAGCAGGGTTGGACTACATGACCTTTAAATGTCCACTCCAACCCAAAACATTCTATGATCTTTTACCAGCTGCATTTAACTATTTCATGTCAAAGCTGGTGAAAAGACATGGTGAAACAGTGTTAAAAAACCACAAACAAATCAACCCCTATTCTGTAACTAATCCCACAGTAAGAATAAAATGTGACTAAATGAAATCGCAGTGCTGTTTCTTAGTGTTTGTGTAGAACTCTTTGAGAAGGATTGGAAATGTGGCAGTAGTATTGTGTCTGTTCCTTAGGTATATTCCCAGCTCTGTTTTGGAGCTCTGATTAAGTGAAACACCCTAATATGAAAATGCAGTCTTGAATGGCTGAGCTGTGTTATATTTTATTTAACTTTATCTTTAAAAATGAACCTATTGAAAAGTTGTGAGTATGGTGCTGCATAAGACCTTAATACTCTAGTGGTTTTAGAGAGAGATTTAGAACTGTTAGCTTTTTTAAAGGGAAATATTGTGACAGCTGTGCTTAAACATGTTTTATGTGCTTAAAAATTTTTAAGGCAGAGTTAGAGGGGGGGAAAAAAAAAAGATGCCCAAAACCAGCAGCTGGAAATTAGTTCAGAGGAAGCTGAGACAGCTCTTTGAAGTTGCAGAGATGTAAATCAAACATTGCCCGAGATCAAGACTCTTCCCATGTTTCCTGTAATTATTTGTGAATTCCAAATTTAATAGCTTTATTTTTCTAAGAATAGACAGACTTTGTATATGCAGACTTGTATACATGTGTGCCTTCAAGCCTTTCAAGTGTTTGTGTATCAAATGAATTGTACTGAAATGGCACTTTCCACCCCACATCCCCCAACTTCCACCTGACAAAACATGTGCAGTATAAACACCTTGTCCTTTGTCAATATTTGCAGCTGTCCTTAAAGGGACAGAGTGAGAGTAATTGATCATTTGTCTCTAGTGAATTCCTCTTTTTCTCTTGAGGTGGGAATGTCTCATTAATAGAAACAACAGAAATTGGCATTACTTGCCATAAAATGTTCAGTATTTCAGGACTGTGTACTAAAAATTCTGTCTCTGCTTCCTCTGCGTTAGTTTTCAGCTTTTGTTTTAGTTTCTAACTCATGAAAAGCAGTATCCCAGCCCTTGTTTATGCAGCGAAGAGACCCATAAAACATGTATCATCCCTCAGTAACTGGTGTGAAGACCTAGTAATTACTTCATTTTGTAGACATCTTCCCACATAGGGACTCTGAGTCCTTTCTTCCATTGAGCCTGAGAATCTGCTTTGTCCATTGTTTTCTCTCCTTTCAGTTTGTAATGGGACTGTGTCTGCAAAGGCCAGTGGTAAGTCTTGGAAAGCTGAAATGAAAGGAAAATGAGCTACAGAAGTTGCAAACTTTGAAGAAACAATTTTCTCCACCCTTTCAGTGAAAAAGATAATCTCATTCTGTTCATGTTATCATAAAGTTTCCAAATTCTAGCCTCTCTTTTGTAATTCAATCCTTAAAATGAAATCTGTACAATCGTATATTACCCAACCAATTCAGGAGTGATCTGGTTTCCGTGTAATACCCAGGGATCAGGAGTGAAGAAGGTGCCTTTTCTTCACTGCTGGTTATCAGCAGCACAGACTGAACAGGAGAGAGCATGTTTGAAACTCGCACGCCTTCAGTTTGTCACATACACCAAACAATGTGTCTCTGTTCTGCCTCTTGTATAAGTCATGGGATGGTTTCTTTGCCTGTGTAGGACCACTATTACCTTTGTATCGTAGATGGGGAGATGCCAAGTCAGTCTGTTTCTCGGTTGGTGAAGGGTACCTCTGGCAGCTGGGAGAGTTCTTGCCTGCAGCCATGTGGAAAGCTGGGGCTGCACACATGTCCATGGAAAACAGAGCATATTGTAACGGGAATGGAGTTTGTGTCTCCATCGTTCCATATAGGGGATCATCATGTGCCGTGTAGGGTAAGGGGAGCCATGAGTTTGGGCCTGAAAGGAAAGGAATTACCACCACCAGTGGGAAGGACTTTGAGGGGAGGGGACCAGGTACAGCAGGACGGGCAGGCAGGACGAGGGATGAAGAAGGGGAGAGGCAGGCAGGGCGAGGAGTGGGACCAGCAGCCAGGCTTGCCCCCTGTGTGAAGCCCAGGTGGAAAGGCAGGACCGCTCCCCTCATTTCCCCTGCCCTGGGCACCCCAGGGGGTCTCGGCTGCGGCTCCCACAGCCCTCACAGCCCTCCCAGGCGGCTCCCGCTGCTGTCCAGGCAGGCAGGAATGCCCCCATCCTGCTGTGCCCCCACTGTCGGTCACACCCAGAGGGCTCTCCACACCCTGCCAGCAGCCCAGGAATGTCACCTGGGTCGGTGGGGACAGCCCTGCCCTGCAGAGAGAGCACCAGGGCTGTGCCCGCCATTTTGTGTCCACCGCGCTGCCTGCCATTTTGTGTCCACCGCGCTGCCCCACCATTTTGTGTCCACCGCGCTGCCCCGCCATTTTGTGTCCGCCGCGCTGCCCGCCATTTTGTGTCCACCGCGCTGCCCCGCCATTTTGTGTCCACCACGCTGCCTGCCATTTTGTGTCTGCTGCGCTGCCCCACCATTTTGTGTCCACCGCGCTGCCCGCCATTTTGTGTCCACCACGCTGCCCCGCCATTTTGTGTGGGCATGGGGTGTGTGAGGGGACGCTCCTGGAGCTGAGGGAGAAAACTCTGTCTTTGCTGATTGCTTCTTTTCCGTCTTCAAGGTAACTCTGCCTCGGGGGTTTAAAGTGCCTCAGCAATGCTTGTGGTACTTTTGGGAGAGTCATTAATTACTGCCCTGGTCAATATAAAAACATACTAGCCGGTTAGAGACAGAACAGTCTCTTTCACATGGCAGTTCGGTATGTGCCAGATGATTGTGAGGAGCCTTAACAGAACTATTATTTTTCTAATGAATTTTCAAATCAGGAAAAGTAGATAGCACATAGATACTGATGGTAATTGAATGAAACACAAAAACATGTTTTGTTGCTTTTCTTAAAGGCTGTGAAATTTTTTCCTTTCCTTTAGACTCATCCAATTTGACATCGTAAAAGTAAGAAACAAGGGCATTTGGCCCACAGAAACTGCATCAAAGTAGCATCCTGCATGGATAAAGATATAGTGAATATAATTGGTTATTCAATAGCAATTATGTGGCAACATGTCAGATTTTGTTTAATGACCATCTTTTTCCCGCATGTTGAAGGGAATCATGTGAAATAAGTTTAAACCACGAGTTCTTTACATTTAGTTCATAATGATCTGTTTATTACATATGTGAGTGTATATACACATGTATACGTAGGCACATTGTTTGAAAGTATATTGCACATGTGAACTTTGCTCTGTATGTATCTTTTTTTCCAGTGTCCTTTTGAAATAGATTGGCACTCTCTTCTTCCTTTGAGGGTGAATGCTGTATACTTTGCTAAGTGTAATACTTGCTTAGCTTTTTGTAGGCTGAGATCTAGAAGCAGAAGAGCTAAATACAGGTTAACTATTTTTATTTTTTGTTCTTTAAAGACAAAAGAATTAAAGGTGATTTCCTGAAGGTTCTGTCTTATCCACTGTTATGTCTGAGATGCCAGATCTTCTCTCTATGATCTTTTATTCATCATGAAAACACCCTGGAGCAGTCCGAGTTTCTTCCTGTAGTCTCCAGGGTATCCTTGCTCTTTTGTTCTTTATCTGTCTTGGCCCTGACTTGCCAGATGTGACAGTAGTTTTTGTGGCTAATCTGAATGCATGTGCTTGACAAGCTGGCCAAAGGGAAAGGCTAGGTGTGAAGTACTCGACCGCTTTCTCCCAGTGGTTACATTTATCCTGCATCCAGTTCTGGGCATCTGATAGAACAATTTCAGCTTTTACTGCCCCCTTTTCTGATTGTTTGCTCAATGCTACGGCTCCCAAAACTTGGTGCATTATGTTAAAGAACTTCAGAGAACCTACTGAATGCTTTTGGAATGCATGAGCTCCCGGCTGCAGAGCAGGAACACACAGCTGCCAAGCACATGATGTGCCAGTTCTGCCATGCTTGCCCTTGTGGACTGTGGAGCAGGGCAGGATGCCCTTCTACTGTGGCATTTCTTACAGTTACTTAGAAAATACCAGTCTGGGCATCTGCAATGTCAGGCTTAAGCTGGTTTGCTTTATTCTGCTTTTTATGCCAAGTCCTTATACAAAGTGTGTGTAGCCATTTGCATATTATAAATTGTACAAGTGCTACTTTCCAAATGTAACCTTTACTAAATATGTTTAAAACAAAAATCCAGAAAATATATTTTGAAGAAACACATCTGTCCTTCAGAGGTATCTATTTATTTACATATTCATCGACATCTTATCTGAAAATATTGTAGATTTTTCAGGAATTTCAGAGGGTTTTTTTAATTGGCAAATATTAATGTACACACCTCTGTGTTAGTCTGTCTTTTTGCTGAGAACTGGTGAAAGAAAGATGGTGTCAGACACTGATTCATGATTGTATTGAATAATGGTTTTGAAAAAGCTTTCATTGCACATATTTTGTGACCAGCTGCTTTCAGAAATTATAAGATAAAAGGAACAGAAGCTTAGTCTTGCCCCTATGTTTTTAGGTAGCCCTTCCTACATTTTTGATTTGGACTGATTTTTCCCTGGAGTATTTGAGAGACGTAAGCTGAACGTGCCATCCTCTATGGGCACTGCTGAAACAGCTAGGTGGCAATGTTCTTCTTGTTTCTTATCCTTGCACTAGTCCATGATTAAGATGTTTATTAATAAAGAGTAGTACCTTGTAGGTTTCGTCAGTGTGAAGTTAATTAAAAGTAGTTTTTCAGTAATGCTGATCACATTGAGATTTGAGAAAGAATATGTCTGTAAAACTGTTTATACTTGTTAGACATATACTAGCTAAGATAAAGGTAAGACTAATATCATAATAATCGTCCATTCATTTAAGTAGGTCTGTCATATCTGGAAGACAAAATATTTGTGTATTTTAATGTTTTTGTTAATATAGTAAAGATAAGTCCTGGGATTTTTTTTCTAGTAAGAATGTGTTTGTTTCTTCCAGGCTAGTTTTCTGATTGAGTTGTGAACTGAACAATGTTGCAATTGTCTTCTCTAATGCTTTATTGTCTACATGCAGGTTTATTATATAGCCATGCGGATCACTGTTAGTATGGAATGCAGAAGAACAAGTCATTATTGCTCTTTACGTATTGTATTTGTTCATCTCAAGTTGCCACAGGAACATCACAGGTGTTGTTACTGATATGGAAAATGGCTGCAAATGAAGACACAAGTTGGGTTTTTCTCCTTTGGGTGTGTATGCTGTGCTCTAGTGGTTTTTTTCTTCTGAAGATGTTTTCAGTTCAGATTTTGGTAAAACTGATTTCTGCTGAAGGCAGCAGTAGTTTTTCTGAATTCTTGTAGGTGTCACATTTTACCAAGTCTTCTACTCTGCAATGAGAGGGTATAATCCAAATCTTCTGTTGGGTTTGAAGGAATATGGCATGTAATGCTTTCATATGTATTTACTGCAACATAGGATAATTAGAACTGTGTCTTCATTCATATCCTTCAAGCTGTGCTTTCTCATGGAGAGTATTTCCTGAAACCACATTCTAAACAAAATTCTGTAGATCAATTGTTTGTCTTTAGGAACATGATTGCTAATGTTTTTGTAGTGATTTTAAGAGGATGTGTGAAATAGTCTCTATTGTCTTCATATCGTAATGAGAAGGAAAAAGGGGTTGTTCAAAACAAAGTTATTTTTCTCTGTTCTTGGATTAAAGAATTTTTTTCTGTTAAAAAAAATATCAGCATATTTTCTTTCTGTTGTTGGGCATCAGTTATTTGAATTGTTGTGATTATTAAAAAGAGCTGAGGCTTGTGTTAGGGTTTGAAAGTAGTTAAATTGTTATTTTGATTTCCAGTTTCTAAACTTCCCATACTTCTTGAATTACTGTCTCTACTTATGAGATGTTAAATTTGATCTTTAAGTGTTGGTTGAAACATAAAGAGAAATCTTTTTGTATGTCAAGACATGAAAACCAGTCCTGATTCTTGCGAGAGGTGCTGAGAGGCAGGATGCTGGAGCTCTTCAGACAGTTGCTGCTCCCTACCTCCTGGTCGCTGCTCCCTGCTGGGAGAGGATTAGCAATCACAGTGGTTACCGTGCTTCTGGATGTTTCCTGGAGATACTGTCCTCTGTTCTGTGCCATTTTGTTTGTTGGAAATTTTGAGATACAAACCCAGTTTTTTTGACCTTCTCAGTTAATGCAAAAGTCTCCAAACTATCAGAGTTAAAATGGAATTACTTCTGAACCCTTGAATTGAAACTGACTTTATCAGTGACCTCTTGTATTAAAAATGTGATTTGTTTTACTGTGTTTTGACTTTCTTCAAAGTAGCTGTGTTTTGGATTTGTGATGATAACACAGAGGTGCTTTAGTTTTTGCTGAGCAGTGCTTGCATAGTACTGAGGCCTTTCCTGCTCCTCACTTCACCAGCAAGAAGACTGGGGGTGCACAAGGGATTGGGAGGGACACAACCAGGACAGATAATCCCAAACTGATCAAAGGGATATCCCAGACCATACGGTGTCATGCTCAGCAATATAAACTGGAGAAAGGAGGAGGAACGGGGGCATATTTGGAATGCTGGTGTTTGTCTTCCCAAGTCACTGTTCTGTGTGATGGAGCTCTGCTCTCCGAAGGATGCTGAACACCTGCCTGCCCTTGGGAAGTGGGGAATCAATCCCTTGTTTTGCTTTGCTTTGCTTGTGTGCATGGCTTTTGCTTTACTTATTAAACTGTCTTCATCTGAACCCATACGTTTTCACACTTTTACCCTTCCAATTCTCTTCCTCATCTCACTGGAGGAGAGTGATCAGCTCTGCAAGGGCTGAGCTGCCTCTGGGAGTTAACCCACAGCATTTATTTGTCATGGAGTAATGGAATCTCTTTCTATTTATTTTTATTTAGAGACTGAATTAAATCTTCAACCAGCAAATAAAATCTTCCCTTTTGAGACCAGATGATTTAAGACATGTGAATGTTTAGTATTTTGCATTTCCATAGAAGTGGTGTTTCTGGTCACAATTGCAAGCCCTGGCTCCCACATAAAGTTTTAAATATGTTCCAAGCTGTTTCGAAAATTGTAGGACTTGTCAAAAAAGTTTCTTTAAAACGTTCACTTACTATCATTTTGGGATTCCTTTGTATGAAAGTTATGGTATTCCTCTGCACGTAACTCCATGCCTAGTGCTAAGTGATAGTTGGAATATTTAACTCCTGTTAAATGTGTAATAGTTAATAGAAAGTCACTTCTTTGAGAAGATTTAATTAGATTATTCAAATATTACTACTAAACTTCTTTACTTGTGAATAAAATTGTTTTCCAGGCTGGACGAAGAAATTAATGGAAAACATGGGTTTGAAAATGCACAATTTTTATTTTTTTTTTCTTATGGGAATGTCTGTGTTTCTTTCTCCATTGTTTTGGTTTTTTATGTGACCATATTGATTATTTTCAGAGTTTTTTTATTGTTGTTTTGTGCAGATCCAGCAGTTGAAACAGTAATAGTTTCAGTAACTATGTATATTGATTAAATCACTAATGTCTTTAGGCTTTATGGGATAGAAAAATGAGATACCATAACATTTATTCCACCTAGTGTGCTCCTACTTTAGACAGTCTTACAAATATGCCATTTTGCAAAACAGTGAGAGAGTTTTAGTTATGGATGTTGGAATCTTGGAATGTGCCTCACATGTTTTACAGGAGTTCTATCCTGGGACACCACGCAGTGAATACATGTGGGCTGTCTCCTAATGCAATAGGTCATCACTGTGATTGTGTCCCTGTAATAACAGCAGTTCTTTACAAATTACCTGTGTTTCTTTTTGCATCTTATTAGATTACTTGTGTCAATATAAATGTCCCTCTATCAGAATTTTGAAGGTATCTTGCAGAATAATATCCCCGGTGGGATGTGTGTGTTGTTTTGGGATTTCTGAGAGTTTGGTCATGGGTTTAGGGTTTGTTTGGTTTGCTTTTGTTGCTGTTTGGTTCATTTGTGTTGTGTTGTTTTGTTTTGTTTTTAATCAGCCGCTGCTTAGAAGCTGGAAATTTCTTAGAATTAGGCAGATTAAAATTCCATGTTGTATGGCCATGTTTGTTGCTTTAGTGTGCCTTCAAACTAGTGGGAAATCACAGTGCTGCTCTAACTACATGTTAATACTGCTATATTCAGCACATCAAAAACAAATACCCTTTGAAAATCACTATATTATGCAGTTGGAGATTTAGTTTTTACTTTGATATTCTTGAAACTGTTTGGTAAGTGTATTCTCTCCCAGCTGAGGAATCCAGAGGAAAAATAAGAGCCTCTTTTTCTTTCTTCTTCCGCGTATTTGATTAGAACAGTCAGTCCTATTAAGAATGAAGATAGACCTGGTTAGCTTATTCTGCTTTTCAGTCTGACATTAAAAGAATAGGCTATCATGGGGTTTGAAATTATCTAGGAACAAGCTTTTTTTTTTTTCTTTCTTTCAAAATATGATTTGTTATTCCAATAGGCAGAGTCTGTATTAAAACACAATCTAATGAGCCTCTTAACAGAAAGTATACTTGCTAATAAAGGTAAATTTTATGTGTGACTACTATGTGAATGCATTAATAGTGCATAAGAAGATGCACTGAGGTTCACCTTGTTTCTACCCATTTCTTCGTAAGAATAAGAGGAAGGCTGTGTAGAATCGACAATGTTTGCATTTTTATGTTGTAACACTGTGTGTGCCCTGGAAAGAAGAAAGGGTTTTCATCAAGAGCCCCAAGGCAAGGTTTCTGATAGAGGTCCTGCTAAATCAAACCTAAAAGTTAAGCACAGGTGAACTTGTACCCCTGTGGCCACAGAGAGGGAATTTGTGCTATGTAGTACTGACATCATTGCTGGAAATGGAGGTGCATGGAAAGTTCTCAGTGCTCTCTGTAAAAGCAGAGAAGGCTGTGAGCAAATATGCTGTCATTATATCATGGCAGAATAATAGCACTTCTGAAAAGGTTTGGTTGTCTCATATTATCAGATCATTCAAGTGATAAACCGTGAATGGCCAGAAGATACTTGTGTGGTAGGAGGCGGCACTGGAATGCTCTCTTTGTTGGTTCGTTTGTGGGTTTTATAGAAAGATTATATATAAAATATTAAGCACATGAAATGAAAAAGTGCAAGGAGGTTACCTGAAATTAGTTTTTTGCTTTCTTTTTAATCCAGTCTTGATGTCTGTTCACTTCAAGCCACTGAATTTCAGTGTTCCAAATAACTTCAGTTAAAATATAGGCAGTCAAATGTAAAGTTGCAGTAGTGAGTTTCCTCTGATATTTTTTTTTTATCTGTCTCTTACTGTGGAAAACATACTGTATTTGGTTCCCTCTATAATTTTTCTGTAATTTTATAGGGAGAAGAAGAAATATATTTAAATGAATTTATGCTAAATCTGCTTTACTGCTGATGGTACTAGTTTGCTACATTTGCTACCAGATGAGGTTTCAGTAGTGGCTTTCAGAATAACTTTTAAGATGTTTCAACTGTATTAAACAGCTAATTATTTTCAAAATGTTGGATCTAGCACCTTCTGTATGGCAGTACAGAATGATGGATTATCATTTTGGGCAGTAATTTCTTTGCATACACAGTAGTTCTAGAAATTTTAGAGAAGAGAATGTTAAGATAGGAGGATGCACTTTTTCACTTTGGGTTTATTTCTTGGTTTAGTTTGTTTGGGTTTATAACTTTAGGACAGATACTTAAAAGTGCTAGGACTTACTTTAAAATCTTTTCTCCAACATACTTCTTACATTGCAACATTCTTTAAACGTTACAGCCCACTAACTGTGTGAGCCTTAAATTTGGCAGTGTATTGGAGTGCATATTCTTGTAAGCCATGAATCAGAGCATTATGTCTTTCTTCATCAAATGTATATTTTGTCTAATTGTTTTTTATTAATGTTTAGGAGTAAATAACCTCCGGATGTGTTTTAGTTTTGGAAATCTGTTATTTCTAGAAAGCTTGGAAGATAGGTCTCTGGGTATTTTAGGGAGATAATATATTTATATGTAATTGTTATTGTATGTTACTTGTTGGCTGAATATTTACTTAATATATCTGAGCGCTTATGAAAATGAAGAGCTAATAGCATTAACAAGAGCCTGGCATGGTGTTTACAGGCCATCTTTACAAGCTTCTGGATCCTCTTCTGCGTGTGGTCTTCAGCCCAAGCCAACCTTCCCTGTGCCAGTTGTAAGCTTCTCTTTGAGCACATATTGCTAATCGTCCTGAACTGAGCCAAATTAAATGGTGTATTTTTAATGAGAAAAAGAGTTTGGATTCCTATCCATATGCTTCAACTGATGTAAAATCCTACTTTAAACAGATGCTGACCTGTATATTACCAAGCCATAAAGGCTAATTATTCTTGAAAAAATTTCCAATTTCAGCCACATATAAGGAATGTTTTTATGTTTCTAAGGGTATAGATCATAGAACATAAATGTTAACTTTGTCTTAGGATGTCTCAGGCTTAAAATTCCCATACTTTTAATTCATGCTATTGAAAAGAAGATAAAGTGAAAGGTTCTTAGAATATTTGCACTTCATCTTTACCATTTTGTATTTCTGCTGGAGATTAATCATCAGGAAGATAATTGTGCTTTCTGCTTAAAAAAATGTATGTGGCCTTTTTTTTCTAGAAGCTTATCTTCCAGCTCTTAGCCAGGCCATTCCCTGTACCCCAGTCCCAACTGGTTCAATCTGGCATTAGTAACTGGGAGAGCTGGTAGTACTGGCTGTTATCCTCACAGGGCTTTCTCTGCAGATGGCCATATCCTCTTTCCTCCTCTCCTTTGAGTTAAAATGTGTAAATGTAAATCACGCATGGTTAGGATTATTCTTTAGAATGCCTGTAAGTAGCTCTTATGTATAAATCAGTTAAGAGCTTGAGACATTTATGTGGAAAGGATATATGTAAAAACTTCCTGTGTTCTTTCTGTAATTTTTTTTTCCTTTTGGGTAAGATTATTCTGTAAAACCATGTGTAGCTGTACAAAGTATATCATAAAAGAAGTGCAAAAGGCTAAATAGGTGATCATTAATTATTCAGGATGGTAGAGCATTTGGCCTGTAACAAATAGTGTTTTATTTCATATAAATTTCGGGTGTAAGCTTTCTTTTAAAGACCAAGTCTGCTTTTCTGAAAGGGCACATATGGCTAAATCAGAGTTCACAGATAAAGATTGTACAACATTAGTGCTTTAGCTGGCAATGCTGATAGTAACAGTAATATGGATAAAGCTGGTCATACAGATCCTGTAACACTCCCTAATCTGAGAAAACGTAGAAATCAAACTTGTAGAACTGAATTAGGGATGTGTGGGTATTAAAATCCTCTATTCCCTCCCATTTAAACACAGACCATCTGTTGTTTCCAGATGTACCGCTTCCTGCAGCAGTATACTGGGAATGCTGTTACAGCATCAACAAAGCTTTTTCTTTTTTCCCCCTCCCTGGTTCTTTAGTGTCGTTCCCAGAAGCTGAAAACCACCTACCCCTGGTGTTGCTTCTTCGAATGACAACACAATGTGGCAAGGGATGTAACCTTATTGTATAGGTAATTGGTAGTGTGGGTGGGAAAATACCTGAAGACACCAAGTATAATATTTTGAATGCTCCAGTGATATATTTCAAACAATGTATATTACAACACCTTACAAACAATGTATATTACGACACCTTAATCTGCTGCTGTCTGTAAAGCAATGGGCTGTCACCTCCCTCAAGACCACTGCTTGCCTCATTAATATCGCTGGAACAAATTATCACTTCACAGCCCAGAAATCTTCTGTAGCAGTTGTGGTGATTGATGTAACAAGGCTAAAAAATAATGATGAAATGCATGTTCCAGAAGACAGACTCAAATGGCAGGATCTTCAAATGCAATTAAATGCAACACAGAAGGAGTCTTCCTGGAATAATATATTTCCAAATAAATGGCAAGATTACTATGGTATTCTATTGTTATTATACATAAACTAGTTTTGTATGCAGTAATTATCTGTGAAAACCAAGCATAGAGGCATAAAATTAAAAAAAAATAGGTTTTAGTATGTTTTAAATACGTGGACAGAAGAAAGTGAATTGAAGTGAGAAATACTGTCACTGAATATATCTAATTTTTCTCTGAATTCATAGAATCATAGAATGGCATATTTTGGAAGGGACCTTAAAGATCATCTGCTTCCAGAGCCCCCTGCCACGGGCAGGGACACCTTCCAGTAGACCAGGTCGTTCAGAGCCCCATCCAACATGACCTTGAACAATTCCAGGGATGGGGCATCTACTGCTTCTCTGGGCAACCTGTGCCGGGGCCTCACCACCCTCCCAGTAAAGAATTTCTGCCTAAAATTTAATCTAAACCTTCTCTCAATCAGAGTGAAGCCCCTTGTACTATCACTGACCTTGTAAAAAGCCCTATCACTGCCCTTGTAAAATGTCCCTCTGAATCTGAAGGGATTCCTGTAGGCTCCCTTCAGTACTGGAAGGCCAGAATTAGGTCACCCCAAAGCCCTGTCTTCTCCAGGCTGAACAATCCCAATTACAAACTTTGTTACACATAGGTACTTTAGAATTTATATTTAAATAAATCATGTTGGTGCTTTTGAGCCTCTATTTCATAACAACCTATGTAGAGCGGATAAAAATTCAGCTGTCTTCCATACAGCTGAGCTATTATCAAATAATTAGCTGATTTCATTGGCTTAAATTAATTTTCTGGCTTTTGAATAGAAATACACTTGTAAGTGGTAAACCTTGTGTACCACAGTGTTCTGATATTCCTCCAAATGAGGTAAAAACTTAAATGCACTTGTGTAAGTAACATTATGCATGTGAACTCACCGATTAGTCTTTGATGATAACTGGGAGATGGAGCCTGTAGTTTTGCCTCCTGTGATTTCACAGATTTCGGGGGAGCTGCTCATGTAAATAGGAAGTGCAAGACTGGGCACTTTTCCTTCCTTCCTTCTATTGGTATGACTTTTTCCTACAAGAAATTTAATTTCTTGACTCTTCTCCAGTGTGCCAGAGTGTCTTTAATGTTGGACTCACTTTGAGCTCAGTTTGAGGCAGGCAGGAGTACATGCACTTCTTGGGCTTCTCTTGAAAATCAAGTGTCTCTTTGCTGTCCCACTTGTAGCAATGCAGTGAAATCCAGGATGCCCGTGAGACTACAGTGTGTGTGCCTGATGGGATAGCCTTTATATCTAGGACATCTCTACAGTTCTGCCTTCTCAGAGCTCCTGGGAAGGAAACAGCTACATACAAAGAGTCTGGTAGTATTCTATGCAAATGATTTTTTTATTTAATAGTCAAGCAGATAATTCTGAGAAGCTGGTTTAATCAGGGTTTCTCAAATTTTATTTTTTAACGTGTGTTTTGTAAAACTGATGGGAAACCATCACTCTTCTTGATAGCTAAAAGTATATTAATAATTTTATTTTAACGTGTTTTATACTGTGCTTTCTAGAATAATGAGATGCATGCTAGGAAAATTTGAGGGGGGGAAGAGCATTCTTGTGACCTATTTCTAATTAAAATTCAGATTAGGAGTTATATATTTTTATATTGACCATTTTAGCAGACAAAAGCTGTTTTTCTTACATAAACCAATGGAGGATTCTGTGTTGTGGTTTCCACATATAGATCAGCTTCTCCCCCAGCACCGATGGACAAATACGTATTAATTGAATTCCATTTCCCAGAGGTTTTATGTTCTTTCTTTTAAATTCTAATAGAACAGACTCTTATGAATGGATTGAAATTTTAAGCTAAAAAAAAAACACAAAAAACCCCCAAACTTAATGTACTAGACATGTTCATGAATTCTCTGTGACTTAATTTTGGAGAATGCAGAATGCACTAAGGAGCAATGGTGTACTGAAAAATGAAATTATTTTCAAGTTTTCAAGCTGAACGTTTGGAAAACATTTCAAAGTGTGAGGTATTAAACATGAGATACAAGGAACTCTAGAGGAGAAAACATAGTAACATAGTTGGAGTAAAACTTAGCTTTTTTAAGCTATAGATGGAAAATGTTATTATAAAAGCATTAATAAATGACTAGACATGATCTATTCAGCTGTGCTAATGTGAGCAGGCTTGATGTTCATTTTGTGTCTGACAACTGACCTGTTTGTTTTACATTTAGATTCAAACACACATGTTGATATGATGCCAAAAGCCAGATTTTTCCTTTTATGGGCAGTAGGGTAATTTGATAAAGGAACTCCACAGCATTTTCAATAACTTGAAATGCTTTAAAATCCAAAATTACTACAAAGAATCAGCCACTGTATTTTAGTAGGCCTGATTCTATAAAGAAATGTGGAGTCATTGAAGCAAGAACCTGTCTGTGCAGATCTTTGCACCACCAGGGTTAGAGGACATATCTTCAAATCAATTAAAAGGTTTCCACTGACTTTGGTGACCCTTAAGTCATGATGCCATAGAAATAGGAGAAAATAAGTGGTAATTGTGTTAGAGTCTTCCTGTGTATAGTCACCGAAAGAAAATGGTTTCTGTGGCCTTCAGTTAAACAATACAGTAATTCTGGGTCAGCTCAGAAAGGCACTCCCCTCCTGTTGGGGTGGGCTTAAAAGTGGAAGGAGCTATTGAAGAAACAGGACTGAAAACTTGAGAGTGTGTACTGTGTTTTGATTTTCTTATGACAGAATATTTGACCAACAATTTTGACAGAAGGGTGTGATTGACCCATTCTTGTCATAGTGGTTTCAGATTTGGTGCCAGGGATTTGGTGCTTTTTTTTTTGTTCCTAGTGCTGATCAAGAATTCACTAAACAAGAGGAATGTGTAAACAATTTTCTGAAGCTGTAACTGTCCAGAAAATTGCAAGAGTGACTTTTCCATCTATCCATGCCTGTTTCATTACTCAGTTAAGAATAATATTAATATTTAAGCATCTGACTAAATTTAGATTGTTGTATGGAGAGTTATGGACTTTTTGGTTTTGGGGGAACTTAAACCATCTGTTGCCTTGAAGCAGAGAGATTTATTAATCAAGTACAACAGTAAGAAGGAATTTATCTAGGGAGGCTATTAATTATCAAACTTGGATAAGGTTCAGCATTTAAAAGTCAAGTAATTTCTGACAAATTGGTTGGACAAATGGATTTTAGAGTTGGTAGTGTATTAGGCATTCTGTATTTTCTCTACATTCCTACTCTAGAAAAGAATATCTAGATGACAAATATGCTTAGTTTTAAAATAATAATTATACTTTTTTCAGGAAAAAAAAAATCTTAACTACATGCCAAGTAGGTGAAGTTACCTGAGAAAATTCAACTCAGGCAATTAATTTATCTCATAGGTCTGACTTACTTTCTACTGTCTTAAACAGAACTCAAAATGCATGCAGATACCACTTCTTAGTTTTAAACCAGTAATTTTGTCCCTCACTTACATCATTCCTCCTGGTGTAAAAATAACCTGTAAAGGTTAAAATACATAATTGTCATTGCTGCATGGAATTCCTGCTGAATTCCTTCATTTGCAGAGGGCCAGTGGAGCCCATATCCTGTTGTGTCAGGGGTGACTGGGAGCCAAAAGGCTTGGAAGCCTCTGTATCCTGTCAGTTACTGACTTTTCCTGTTAGTGTTCAAATGAGCAGAAAGGTGTTTGTGGCTTAGTGTGGATATCAAAAAAATACTCTTGAGCTTGTTTTTCTGTGTCTAATAACAATTTCTTAGAAGTAGGGAATTATTGTCGTGAAAGACTTCAGTGCCTTTTTGTGACCTATGGAGTTGTTAAAGGTAACTCTCAGTGACCAGGCATTCTCGTAGCTTGTTAGGAGTCCTAACAAGGGGCACGTTGCTGAATGACTTCTGTTTTGCTTAGGAAATAATACCAAAGAAAAGGTCAGAACAAAAGCCATTTATCCTCTGAAAGCCATTGCATGCTTTTAACATTTCGTACCATGTTCTGTTCCTGAAATCCTTTCCTCCTTGGACTTTCCTGACTCAAACCTCCTCTGGATCATCTGCTTGTCTATAATCTTTTCTTGCTTATCTTCCCTCCTCTTACCTTTACAGATGAATTTTCACTGTTTTCTCTAAATTTCTAGTGCTGCTCTCGTGCCCATTTCTCTTTGTACAACTATTCTCTGGGCAGTCTTGACAGTAAGAGTTCAGCAGTTGTTTGGTTTTGGGGTTTTTGGTTTTGTTTTGTTTGTTTTTTGTTTCTGTCTGCTGTTGCTCTGCCTGAAGGAATCTGGCAAGGTTTGCTAGCTTGGACTCATGCTGCAGCAGGCCCGTTTCTATGACTTCTGGTTGACCCAAACTGGCAAAGTGAGTGTGCCTTTTGTAATTATATTTTCAGATAAAATCTCTCCTTTGACAGAAGAGTTTGATCTCTTAATCTTGTTCTGTCATTCTTGACTGTGGTGGCCATTGCTTCTAGTCTTCCCTAAACACATTCCCTATATAACTGCTGGAAATTGTGCTGTGAAAACAAGATTTCTGGCTTGTCATTTCAACTCACTTTCTCTGCCTTATTGTATATAAACTCAGTAACTTTTCTTTTCTTGGATATCTGTAGGCCACTTCCTCATTTTGTTGCCTAAAAGAGGACAACATTCATGCCCAAATCAGCCTGTGCCAAACATCATCTTTGTCTATTAAAGTGATTGGATCACCTTTGTCTCATTTATTCAAAAAAAAAATTACCCATAAATATCTGCCGAGATCATAATCCTCAAGTGCTCATGTAGAACTCTGCATTTATGATATCTATGGAATGTTTAACACCAGTCACTTCAGTTTGTGCTCTGAGACTGCCTTTTAACTAGGATTGTCTCATTATGTTTCCTTCCCCATCTGTTTACTGTATTCATCTGTTCTCTCCTGCCTCATTCTTGATTCGTAAGCTATTTGATACAAATCACTTTTGTTTTGTATTTGGGCAGTGCCTGCTGGAATAGGAGTCTGCAAAATCTTTTGAAGTAAGTGATGTCTCTAAGGAAAAGTTAATGTTGTTTGAAGCATTTTATGCTACCTACAAGGGGTGTTTCAAGGGAACACATGGAAAAGCTGTTCCCTGTACTTCTTTACCTTCTTCTTTTTGCCCCTTCACTCAGCATTTATGCTTGAGAACATTTTTTGGAGCCTAGCGACAAGTCAGAGCATAAAACTCCTGGGAGTGGCATAGGAGCCTCAAAAGTTGTTTCTAATTTTATGTGGCAGCAAAAGGTTGTGAAACATTGATCTCCTCAGCAATGCTTATTTAATAGTTCTTCAGATATTGCACACAAAGTTACTCTATTCAAAAACATGGGTAATCGTGTTGAGGTAGCATTTATAATTAAATAATTAGCATCCAACTTCTGAGTATCTGAACATGACATTAGGGCTGCTGTCCAAGGTGGCGTTTCTGATGTCATCACCCTCTCTAGGCCCGCAATTGGTGTCTGGGCAAATGTGCCTTTTCCTTTTTTTTTACTTTTATAATAAATCCTTTCAATGAATGTATCTTACTAGATTAAATGGAAATTGAAATTTGCCATGTTTCAAGTTCAGTTAAGAAATAATAGAAGAGTAGCCTTTAATAACTTTGTAGAGTAAACCATGTAGGAAACTTTTTTGTACTTGACAGACTAGAAATGAAGTGTTGTGCATACCAAGGAGCTTAGATCAGTAATCTCTTCTGCATTTGGGAGCTCAGTGCTGTTGGCTGCTTTCTTTGCTGGGTGATGCAAGTCTAAATAGACAGCAGATTTGCAGTGTAGATGGAATACTTAAAAAAGGGAGAAGTCACACCGTAGTCTTCCTGAAATTCAAATACTTTTCTCCACTCTTAAGGTCTATCCTAAAGGAAATTTAAAAAAATCAGAATTTTGAAGGCATTACGGTATCTGATTTTCTTATCATATTAATGGGAGAGATTGAACTATAGGAATATTTTTTAAAGGTTTGGAGGGTGTAGGAGGGAGAAAAAAATTACTTGTTGTGCTTCTAGAACTGAAATGGTGTCTGGTGTTGTGTATTTGATGTTGAGTGAAACTGTACAGCTAAAATACTTGAGACGTCTTAAAACCATTTCCTGAAATACTTAGTGTTTCTGTTTATCTGCTTTTTCAAGCTGAATTTTTACATATGCGATAAAGTGTATTGAAGAGAGTGTGAAATAGCTTCTAGTTCTTCTCTCTTCCATTCATCTCTGCACTCAAATGGGGAAAGATAAATGCATGTGTTTACACTCCCCTTCTCCAGCAGCACTGAGCAATTAGGCACAGCTAACAGCATTGCCGAGCTCTTCATTGAGAGTTTTGGAGAATACATAATTTTTAGTCAGGCTGCTGAAGGGGACTGAAGTGGTACCACATGTCTGTAAGGTACAATATTACAGTTTGGAAATAGTTGGCATTGGCTATACAATAGGCTTTTATCCTTAACTGTGAATTTTCTATGCTTTTTGATGCTTAAGCCAGATATTTAGCTCTTTGAGTTTTATTTCTATCACTCATTAGGATTGACATTACACAACACGTTTATCTTGCAGCTGCCTTCTGCCATATGTTGCTGTGGAGTTTACTATTCAACTTGCCAGATCGATGGTGAGAAATAGAGCAAAGAAGTTGTTTGAATGTATTTCATTTAGGAGATAAGTGGTATAAGATGTGAATGGGAACTCCTCTTCTGCTGGAATGCAAAGAAATATCCCTTTTGTACACATCATCTTGTTCTGACTCCTTCATCAGCCAATGTGACTTTGCAAAGGAGCAATTCTGTCACATGTCTAAATCCCAGCAGGAGCATTTAGAGCTCCTAATCAATGTCAGTTATTGGGTATACTGCTTTTAAGGACTGCTGCTTTTGTAGTGGTAGATTAGCATTTTTTGGATCATGTTGAAATCTGCCAAATACCCTCCCTCCCCCAAAAATGTTAATGGAAATAAAAAAAAAAATAGTATTTTCCAAGTCCAAATGTTAAGAAGAGTGAAACTGTAGGATTCACTTTGGATCCTCCAGGACCCTTCCCAGAGGTGGTCGCAGCCAGTTTGGGAAAGAAGTACCTAATACCAGGGCAGTGTTACTGGCTACTGAAAGTAATGATCATTAAGTGCTGTTTTTTCTACTTCTGGAGGAGACAAACTGAGATATTTTACCATAATATTTTTACAAGTTTAGTTAGCTCTTTTAAAGAATAAGTTTCCATTTTACCTAGTTTGATTTACATTATTAATTTCTTTAGTGTTTTTGTAGAAAAAGATTAATTGTCTGAAAGTGTCATTGGGAGGAGAGAGCAGCTATCTCATCCATGAAATGCATGTGAAATTTGTTCTTATGTAGGCATCAGTCTATACATAAGAACAAATAATTTAATTTGTTGCTGACAAATATATATCTTGTGTATAATTATTATGCAAAATTTCTTAGGTGTAAGAAGTCTGCGATATGTGTATGATTTTGAGCTTTTTCTCAGAAAAAGGATAACTTCTCAGTTTTTTTGACATCATAATCACAGAACAGGAAGAGCTTCAGCCTTTTTCCTTACAAACTAAGGGTTAATAGACAGCAGATGGGGGATCCATTACATTAAGTAGGAAAAAAATAGTATTTTTTTGATCTGTTTAATTATTAATAGTATTTTCACCTAGCAGGCTGGTAGGCTGGAATTTTTATAAGTGTTTGATGTTAGCCTAGTAGTGGGAGCAGTGTGAAGTCAATACCAAATGGTTCTGAAAGTCTCCCACACATGGTCTTTCCACTCTAAGTGCTTTGGTGGGCTGGACGGGGGCGGGAAAAAGGTGACCTTGCAAGGAAGGACAGACAGAAGGACTGAGTTTATCCTTCTGGAGCAGCAACTGCTCTTGGGCCTGGAGAAGCTGTGGGATCCTGGGAATGTCAAAATTTGGCTGACTAAGGGTGTGGGGAACTTTGCCTACTTTTGAAGTTTGGCCTGCTTTGAGCAGAATGTTGGATCTCCAGAGGCCCCTTACAAATAAAACCTTTTTGGTTTTATATTATTTAGCTTTCACTGCTTTATAATTATCTTCTTTTATTTTTCTTCCTTATTGCTTGATTTATATGTTAGAAAGTGTTCTAGGAATGGTTCCATAAGTTTTTGACACCTTTTCTGTAGGAAGTTGTTTTTTTTATTAGCAACCAGCTGCCTTAATGCCTGAGGTGGGTGTTCCCATTACCTTATAAACCAACATCCTGTGGCTACGTGATTGTTTATCTGTAGGATTCTTCCGTATTCCATAAAACCTAAATGCAGTTAGTAATTTTCTTTAAAAAAATAGTAAATACTACATTTATCACTAGTAGCCTTTTCAGTTGGAGCATTTCTTGCAAGTATCTAAATCCATGGATATCTAAAATACCTAAATCCAAATGTCTAAATCCTCTGTCCTAATCACAGTGCAGATGTAAGGAGGTTGACAGCTGCTGCTCTGTACTTGAATTCCTGTAAGGAGATTGCTGCCCTGGCCAGACTCTGGCTTTGGCTGGCCTGTCCCAGGGCTGGCCTTTGACTGCAGAGCTGTTTGCAGAGGAGCCAGGTCCTGTTTGCTCCATTCCCCTGTCACTTAGTGCTATGTACAGACCTCTTGCCCAGGGAACTGACCTTAGAGATCCCTTTGTTACAGGAGTCAGATTAACAGAGCTAACACCTTTCTATGCCTTCTATTGATGCCTACATTTCAAATTAGAGATACCTTTTAATGCAGGTGTCTGCCCATTTGTTCACTGGGAGTTAAGACTTTGGATAAAACCCTTCAGGCAGTGTCTTGACTTTGCTATATAGTGATTAAACAGCAGTGCTGCAAATAGAAGAAGGGTCATCTAGATCCCGGTCTCAATGCTTTTTTTATCCTTTGGCTCATACCGAATACTTGAGTTAAATTTGAGCTGTTGGGCTAGAGCTGAAAGGCCTGGTTGCCTTTTTGCACATAGCCTTAACAGTTAGAAAATCTTATACTTACTGAGTGCACTGAATTAGCTGTGCTTTTGTAAAGTAGCTAACACTGCGTATGCGTTGATCAAAACATTGCATTGGAAAACATAATGTATTTGGGGAAAAGGATTGTAGGTATTTTTCATGTCTTAGAAATGTGCGTGTTAGATCAGTGTGAGAGTGGCGATGGGAAGCAGCATTTGTTGATCAGGATGTGTCTCAGCCTTTGTGTCTTCTCTTTATTGAGGCAGTTGCCTAAGAATACAAGAATTAGGAATTAGCTTCTGACTAATGTAATAATACTATGAAATCTGAGAATGTCAAAAATTGTTCAAAAACTTAAAAAGAAGAAAAAGTAAATGCGAACAAAGGATAGAAATGGGCTCAAAGGCAGCCCTGTGGGTGAAGGCTGTGATTATAATTTCAAGGGATTCTTTGATAGGTGCCTGAATCTTAGTTGACGTGTCTGAAGAGTCAGAAGAGGGTTGAAGGAAAGTTTACAAGGCCAGCAGTTTTTGTATGTTCCTAAGTGGAATGTATTAATGAGAAATCGATCCACCCAGCCAGGTTTCAGCTAGCCAATTCAGTTTCTGCTATTAAGGGATGATACATCAGTAGTTTGCTTATTAAATAGCTGAGTATTTTCCAAGTAATTGAAAAGCCAAGATGAATTATTTTTGCAATCAAAATTTTACCCAATTCCTCCCTTCACTCCTTTAAATTTAAGCTTGAGTTATATTTTTTTTATTACAATAGATTATAGTGGGAATTAATATGAAATGGGATACTCAAATTTCTTGTTATCATGACATTTCTGGGGAAATTATGTCCCCAAACAATGATGCTATGCTTGCTTTTATCTGGTTCTTTGGGCACTCTAAGATGTCTGTACCTTGCTAACTGTGCAATAGGCCTACAATTTTTCTCCTACCCTTTGGATGTTTTCTCTCTATCTTAGAAGAGCATGGAGGCCTGGAATTTTCCATTATGTGCTTACAGATCCATTCAGTGCTTAGTAGGGATGGACTCTCTGGAATCCACAGTACCCAGAAGTTCCATGTAATGTTAATGTATGATAATTATATGCCTAAGTATATATGAATTGCTTACCCTGCTGTTGGCATTCAAGACACCAGGTGGCTTCATTATGAGTTGCACAAAATCTCTCTCTTCCCTCTGCCTATCTGTCCTCCCTCCCTCAGCACTTTGGGTTTAGGACTGGGACTCCAGGCCAAGCTTTTGGGAGGAAAGTGATGGACATTAGTGCCTGAAAACTGTCATTAGTTTCTGATGAATCTTCCTTCCTCTGAACATTACCATGCTCTGAGTACGATAGATGTATCTAAACCCTGAAACATTTCTGTCCCCTCTTCCAAGTTTTTCTTTTTGTCAAACTCTTGAAACAACTGCTGCTGGGAAGGAATCATAGAATTGGCTGGTGTTGGCAATAGTAGTAGCTGTTTTGACTTCCCCACACACATAACACATTTTCTCCAGCCTTCTTAGTTTTTAATGTTCAGAAGAATATAAAGAAATCACCTACTTCCATCTGGTCATGTGTTTCAGGGAATTTAAATATTCAGAAAAAAAGCAGAACTGATGCAGGAGTTATCTGCTCTCTTCTTTATAGTGTATTTGTTCTGGGCAGACTACAAAGTTGTTGTGTGATGTAAAAACCAAACAAATAATCCCTCCATCCCAGAATGTAATACGTTTTTGTAAATGTGTTGTAGTTAATAGCAATACTGTCGAGAATAATTTTCAAGAGAATTAACAGACACGATAATCATGATTCTTGTGATGATAAAAAATTTGCTAAGAAAATTCTCTTGAGTACAAGCTGAAGTTGTGGCATGTTAACGTTGTGGGCTTTTATACCTGACAGTAGACACATTAAATAACATGTATTTTATTAGTAATACATGCCTAATTCCTGGAGACAAATGGAAAAATTGGGAGCAGAGGCAGAGGAAGATATTTTGTTCCTTTCTCATTCAAACATACTTTCAAATTAATTGTAAATGCAGCTTTGTCTTGGAATTTCATAAATGTTTTCTTGAATGCTAAAAGCAAGGTCCTAACAGCTAAAAAGTCCTTGCCTGACTAAATTCTACATTTTCAGTTTCCTTTTTACCTCTGGATTCTAAGCCAGACAGTTTCTGTGTTTATTTGCTTTAACTGCTGTATGAAAACAGGTCGCAATTTCCCCCCACCTAGATTCACTTATCTGTCACAGGCTGACATGATCAGCCTCTGGGATTGAGAAAAAGAATTCAGGAGGCTGGTCAGGTTTGGAAAGTTTCCTTTTCATTAGAGTGTGCTAGCCTTGCCACAGACCAGACACAGCAGGTCTTGCAATTTTCAGCCAGATGAGGATTGTTGGAGGGAGGACAACAGGGATGTTTATGTTTACTGAACTTATTTTGAGTTTTTTTAGTCTTATATTTACTCGTTGAAAGGTTTGGGTGGTTCTTTTATCATCAGCTAATTGTCAAAGCCAAAGGAATCTTTGATAGAATACTGGTATGTGTTAAATGAAAGCAATTGATCTACCATTTTCAGGCATACTTCCTTCTTGTTTGTTTTGTTTGAAGATTACTTTGTAGTCTTGTTCAAAGACCACCTACTTCTTATCAGGAGGTAAATTGCAAAGTTTTTCTCATTTTTATACTGGTACCATAATAAAATTGTATGTAGCTATTGCAAAACAAACACAACAGTACTGAGATTTCTAGTTACCACTGAGTAAAAGCTCTGTTCAGATATCATGACTGGCTAATTTTTATTTGTTTCAATTGATTAATACATAGTCTGTACAACGTCTTTCAATCTAATTAGATAAGCAAGTAATTTATTTTATGGGAAAATAATCTATTCTATTTGCAGATATTACACACTTAGAATGAGCTATTCTCTTAATTTAGGTCACTGGGAAGCTGAAGGTTTGGTAAACAGGACTTGGCACAGCAGCCAGTGACATCCTTGGAGTCCAGAATACTGTGTTTAATAACATGTCAGGTGTAGAAAAGTTGTAACTTTACTTAAGTTTTCACTGCTCCTGGTAACTAAAGGGAAATTTAATATAAGGGGTTTTAGAAAGAAGATTGTATACTGCTTATCAGTTTTTTTGTCTTGCTGAAAAGATGCCAAATTATGGTACTCATATAAGATCCATAATATTTAAGAGATTTTCTCTTGAAATAAGTTTGCATTTGTACAAAACCAAGGCCATAATTTTAATCTTTTAAAGACATATTTTACATAGAAAGTAGAGGATTTCTGTTTTGTTTACTCCTAGGTATGAATTGTCACAACAGTAATCTATGCATGCTTTTGCTTTTTTGTTGATTATTTGTTAACTGTCAAGATACTTTCTAATACATCGATAAAAGTGTAGTAGGGTAAATACATTTTATTTCCCTTTTATAGTCACAGTTCTGAGGAATTCACAAACTGGAAAATCTTGATAATTTTTTATTTCTTTGCTTAACATTTTAATAAGGCCTTTGCAGTTTATTAAAATTCAACACTGTATTAAAATGTATTATTCCACAGTGTTCCAAGGATCAGTGTCAAGAAGATTTAGTAGTTTTACTCTTCAGGGCTTCCTTGCATAATCTTACTTTCTTATTAGAAACAAATCTGATGTGGTATTTGCTTTCCAGCGAGCTTTGTCTTTAGAGGCCCGCAGTGTTGTTATTTATCCCATTACTTTTTATTTTTCCTCATTGTACTAATCTCTTCCCTCCATCCCAGTTGGCTCCCTGTCTTAGCCTAGGGTTCTTCCTGGCAATGGCATGTCCTTACACTCAACAGTGAAGTTCCAGGCAGCTTGCCAACAATATCCAAAGTAACCTTTCTCCATGCCATGGGGTACAGAATAAATGTGGAACCACAGGTGGGCATTTGGTAGCAAATCCGAGGTATGGCTTTTGACCTCTTCTGCATCATTCTCAAATATGTTTTTATCTTTAAGGAAGATTTCTGTCATGAAACTCACTGCTTTCATATTCAGAGAGATGAGTCTGGTGGCCCTGTAAGGCGTAGAGTAAGTAATCACCCATTAGAATTACCAATTAGCTGCACTGAGGCACTTAAGCTGGAGTACTGAAATAGAAGGAAAATGCCCAGCACTTCCCTGCTGCTGACATGTAGGTGAAAGGAAATTAAATGCACAGTTCGGTTGTATGTGTCAAGTGCTCTCCAGCACCACAGCTGGAGGCAGATTAATGACAGAATCCACTGGTGACCATTGTCATCCGAAACTGAAAACAAACCCAGTCTCTATGAATATAGAGATATTTCCCTTTCCCAGAAAAATCTAGGACACTACTGCTTATTTTCTATTACCGGCTGGTAAACTGTGAGCTCTGGTTTGTTTGGTTTGAGTGTTTGGTTGGTTGGTTTTATTTAATTATGTTGGATCACGTGGGACTTAGTCCCTAGGTGTGACATGGTCCCTGGCTGACAAGCTCTGGCCGGTTGCAAAGATAACTCGTCATTCCTATGTTAGTGATGCTGCCTTTAGATTCCAGACAAACATGAGGGCTGCTTTGTGTTTGGTTTTTCCATGTGCAGTCCCAGTTACAGGTACATGGATGTTGTATCTGGACTTAAAAAAATTAGTCCCAGAAACACTGAGACCAAGAAAGGAACATGCTAAGGCTGATGAACTGATCAGTTCTTGAACACTGAGGGAGTGGGAAGCTGAGACCCACCTGGGATAGTCTCCTCTTTTAGTTCTTGGGTTTTTGTCAGGTTTCAAGGTATCAACAATTTGATTTCTATAAAACAATCAAAACAATCAGTATCTTGACAAAATTAAACTAGTTGCTGTGGCTATTAAACACTAGAAAATCCAAGAAAAGGAGTTATTCTCATTAATCTTCTGCCTGTTTTCACAACTGAATTTGACAATGGAATTGTTGAACAACTGAAGACTAATCTTTCTCTCTTTCTGCAAAGTTTTTATGATTGTGGCTTCCCTGCAATTTGCACTCCTTCACTTCTTATCCACCAAATACTCTTACGATGTAGAGAAGTGTTATTAACTCAGCTTTATGCATTGAAATGTGGTTTGTGCAAGGTCACATGGGCAGTTTCTGAGCACAGCTGAACAGCCTGTTCAAGCCCCAAGCTAGAGGGGTGAGTGTGGGGCAGCTTTTCTGCGATTAAAGAATTCAAATGAAAACATTTTTACAGTTAAACTGAGTAAGACTGCATTCATTACAGGAGTAAACATTCTTTATATGCAGTTTAAACTACTGCTCGGGTTATTGTATGGTGGACTCTTTCATGTTGGTTTAAAATCAGTAGAAAGTGATACCAAAATGGATTTTTCCTGAACCTTGTATTTCAGATGCATTTGTGTTGGAATTTCCAGTTTGAATTAGGTCACGGTTTTTTAGGTTTTTTGGATGTTGTAATTGTTGAATTTGTACAAGTTCTTCTTTAAAGTATGTTCAGTGATTAGGTTGTTGCTACAGAACAATCAGATTGTGTGATGGAAGTTACGGTACTGCAGTCTGCTTTGCAAACTGAAGGTAATTAAATTCACCTATTTTTAAGTATCAATTTCGTGTAACTGCAGTGTCATTTGTAACACCATTTTAGAACTGCTTGATCCAGAAAACTTCCTTATGGAAAAATAATTGTGAAATAGCTCAGGATATCTGCTTGATTTCATCAGGCATCTGAAAGAGTTTTAAAAGACCCATTTTTTGTCAACTGTGAGTATTATCTGAAAAATAAAACTCTTGAAGTGCTGTCTGGATTCTCTTTTTAGAAACCCTTCTTGGATTTAGCTGACAAATTATGATAGATGAAATATGATATGTCAGCCAGCAACTTTTTTCCCTTCCCTAGGTAGCTACTGGTTACCCTTATGAAAATCAGCATTTGGCACTGGCTGCCATCCAGTCATGCTTGAAATACTAGGAAATAGAAAATAACTGCCATGGCACAGTTGAATTATTCTGATGGCTTGTTTTGATTTTGCTGAGGAAAGAGATGAGTCAGAGATTGCTTTGAGGCTGCAAATTTCAAAAACACTAAAATAAATTCAAGTAAAGATGACTTGAAAATGTACAGGGTCTGTTTTCCTTGCATGGTACAGCTGTAGTTCTGTGCCCCAGGGACACTTTCAGATTCCATTTCAGGTGGCATCTGAAAAACCACAAGCGATGACTTAAATACACAAAGGTATTTTTTGTTGTGTATAAACAAAGAAGTATGTATTAGCAGTGAAAATTCTTGCTTTCCAGCCTCCTGGTTAAAATAACTACTAAATTCTAGATTAGAAAAGACTTGACCAAGAATATGTTGTCAAGAAGGCTGAATGTTACGTCCCTAGTTTTGGAATTTGGCGTTATGTTTGTTATTTTTCGCACAATGGCTACAAAAGGCATTGCTCCTTCCACATCTCTTGGTTTTTAGACAAGTTTAAATGCCTCAAGATAGTAAAGTTCCTCATGAATATACTGAGAACAAAGCCAGTTTCTCTTCAAACTTGGGCATTTGGAAAAACTGTTGCTGATAGCCTTGTGAAAAGAGTTCAAGTGCCTGCCATGAGTAGTCTCTGACACTGGAAAGCCCCAGTTACACCAGGGTAAATAAACTCTTGTGTCTCTATTCAGAATATTAAACTCATTGGTACCGAAGCATTTCAGAACTGCGACCAGATTCCTTACTTCTTTTTCTTTCTCTCACAACTGTGTGCTTTTATGAGATATTTGCATTATTTTTCTTTACAGTTTACTCAGTTTTCCATCAGATTCTGTGTGATCAAGCTAAAGATCACGCTTCAGATGTTGTATTCTTCTAATACTTTGTGCCACACAGAATATTGATAATAGGAAATATATGGTGCATAATAAATACTGATTTTTAGAAAAATGACTAGGTTAGAATTTTTAAAGAGTAAAATAAACTTTACCTAAATGATTTTTTTAAAATTCCTGCATTGGATTTAAAATAGAAACTCAGTCAAGAAACTGAGTTTCAGTTGAAAGATAGAAGTAGCTAATTAAAATAATGGAAATTAACTTTGATTAAGATTTACAAAACTAAACCTGTTTTTCATCTACATCTTTAATTGTAGGGCTTTTTATATCTAGGGCCTGTGCAGCAGTTGTATACCTCCTGCTATTTGCAAGGCTTTGCCTTTGTGTTAGAATACAAATACAGACCATCTGTAGCTTTTTTGAGGTCGTTACTTGCACTAGTTACACTTTCCTTTGCTGGGAAGCATATGAGAAATTGAGCTGAGTGGAAATTTTCCATTGAGTATTTCTTTAGTTTTTGTCTGCAATCACCATTCCTATCACTCCTTAGGAAAAAAAAACAACATATATAATACTTTCTGATTTGTTACAAACCAGTATTTCTGTGCCTGGAAAAACCTGTATGATGAGAAAGCATTTTTGATGCTATAATGCCATTTACTAATTAGCTCAGACATTTGTGTCTTGCATCCTAATTAGCGTTATCACATCCAGTACAGCAGCGTGTGATGTTACGGTTGAATCACATTGAATCTGTGTGTCTATTTGTGTACAATTTAACTTCACAGAAATGGAGGTGAGCACATATATCATATATATTTACACACGACCCATCATAATCTCCCTGTGTGATGTTTTCTGTGTAGCACATACTTAGCCTATATAGCACTTGAGTTTAAAAGGGAGCTTGGGGGGTTGTGCCAGCCTGACAACTGTCAAATGGCACACTTGAAAACTATTGGGTTAAGATTGTTTCAGACCTATTTAAATTTAATACCAGACTTTAGACAAATGTTTTCATAACAGGAAGAAAAGGGATACATGATGGCTTAAATCTTTCTATAAAATTATATGTTTCTCAGAGGATAGCTGTAATTGAATTATAGAATGCCTTGAGAGTATCCTTGTCGGTGGTTAGAGAGATATGAAGGGAAGCAGAGAGACTCTTTCATAGACTAAATGCGGAAGAGGCACCCTATAATTCAGCTATATGAAGCCCCCAGCAATCATATAATTATACTATAAATGCAGTTTGGGAGGAATGAAAAGCAGCATTTATTTAAAACATTAAGAAAAATTACTTCATTGTATGAGAGATACTTTTCTCTGTGTTTTATTAAATCAAGTCTTTTGTGTGTGCCCATCTAACAGGCTTCCCTCCATCTTTGTCATAATGCAGTTGCACATGTGTATAAATCTTCTAATGTGTGGGGAGGAGATCTGATTTGGAAGCTGTAGTAGAACCCAAACTCCAAAAGGAGGACAGTGCTAACAGAACTGAGTCTCTATTTCTGCCAATTGAGTTGGAGTTTTCTGTTTGTAATGTTTGGTATGGCCAGCTAAAGAGAAAACTGGGAATTCAATCCTAACTCTCCTCTTGTGTAAGACAAGTGAGTTATCAGAGAGGCAAGGGGAATTGTGGATATTCTGTGTTGAAATTTACTCGATGAATCATGCCCTTTTCTAGAACTTTAGCTCAAATAGTTTTATTTTCTCTAAAAGGAGTAAGAGAAATGTTAATTGTAATTGTAGTTGGCAATGGGATGTCAAGGTGATTGTTAAATTAAACTCAAGATGCCAGTAAGCAAATAAGTAGACAGTAGTTACAATTTATATAGGGCAACATTTACTCTTAAGATTTGGAATTAGTTTAGAACATTTACAGAGCTCTTAGTGCAGTCTAAACATCCCCAAAATATCTCACATGTGAACTGTCCCAGGAATGTGTGACTGGATGAGCACAGCGTTGTATTGCACCTGCCCTTTCCAAACCCCACTCTGGGTTTCTTTATTAGACACCTCTATGAATCTTACAATTCCAGCGTCCAGAAGCTGTAAATAGTGGATGAAATGGTGCAGCCACACTGTAGAAAGAAGAAAAATCTTGTCCTATTTAGTTGATGGGAGCATGGAAGAGCTTTTTAAAGCCCACGTAGGAAGATTGTCCTACTGCTAACAACAGACGACCTGATCCCCTGTCTTTTGCTTCACCATGTAATACTTCCTTCTGTAGTCTTGTGCAATAACAGAACTCTGATATTATTTCTGGAATATATCAAGCTGTGGATTTGGAGTGGAAGGGTTCTTGTTGGGTTTCAGTTTAACACAGCATTAGCAAGGTTATTCTGTAATACATACAGTATTATGACCTTACCAAAAGGAGATTGCCAAGATAAAAATATGGATCTAGTTTCAAATCTCATCATCTTACAATACTAAAGCTGTAAGAAAGCAGCTGAACTAGTGATCTCATTTAGCAGCCTGGACAGCTAACCTGTGCAGAAGGCAGGTCATCAGAAAAATCAGACCAGAGACTGCTAAGTGTTCCACCAGGGCCTGGGACACCTCTGGAGTTCTTCTAATGAAAAGCTCTTGAGATTTCTGTGACAGATCTGAAAGCATGTGTTAGCCTGAATGCATTATTGGATGCACCATGGACAGGCTTCAAATTACATGTTAGGGGTAACAAAAGAGCTGCATTCTTTAAGAATATATTTTTTGAGAAAGGAAGAGATGAAGATTGGTGACAGAACCAAATACCATGTGATTTTCATTAACATACTGACTTCCATGGTCTGTTTCTATTTTCTCTCTGAAAAATTATGGTTAAAGGCTATTTAGTAGCTCAATACTACATTGATTTTTAAATCAGTTTTCTAATTAGGCTTAGTTTTTGGGTAGGGAGTGCTAACATTTTAGGGAGAAACCTAAAGTGCAGGCTAGCTCTGTGCTGTTGTGGTAATTTCAGATTGTTGGTACAAACCAAGAGAATATGGCAGCTGAAGAAACATAGAAATTTATGTTGCTTTCCAGACCCTCACATTCTTTTTCAGATGGCAATCTGAAGTGAATGGAGTGGACAGAACAAGCATTTGATCCCAATATATGCATAAACTTTACTGCTGCTATGTAACTCCATGTACGTCTGTGCCTTCGGTAGAAGGTGGAGCATATCGGAAGTATTTTCAGGACATGCATCGCTGAGTGAGCTTAGAAAAGCAGCATTCCCAGTGTGGAGTCAGTCCGTGGAAACAGCGTGAAGGCTGGTGGTGAACCAGTGGTGTTGTATGAGCTGGTGTAGCTGTTGGCATGTTGCAAGTATGGTTTTATATCCAAATGTGGGTAGCTAATGCCACACAGGGACAATGAAAGAGGAAAGTAATGAAGGGCTGGAGGCCACTTAGTCATTGTGGGCAATTTGTACTTCATGGTTAAGAGATTGGAGGCTGCTGGGTAGGAGAGGTCTGAGTTGATGCTCTTGAGTGGCGGGCAGGAGTGAGACTGGCCCTGTTTCTGAAAGAGCAAAGTAGCTGAATTGAAACTATCCCACAGTAATCAGGATTTGAATCCTGGGAATGAAGAGGTAGCATTAAAACCTGAAAATCCCAGAGGAAAATGCATTTCTGCACACTGCTTTAAAGAGTGTGAGTTTTTTTATTTTTCTTTTCAGGGAGTAAAGGTATGTTTGTTGGTTTTGGTTTTGTTTGGCTTTTACAAGAACATCTCTGAAGTTTTCATTTGTTGATATATAGTGTTACTTCCAGAGTCTTTCAGATCCCATAGAAGTTTTGGAGGTTTTTTTGATCTGTTTATTTGTTTGTTTGTTTTGTTTGCTTTTTGCCAACTGAATCCTCTGTAGGACACAGATGACGTATGACTGAAGAGTTTTAGAGAGCTCCTTGGCATTATTTTAAAATAATGATAAATGGGTTTAGGCTGAAACAATGGAGTTTTTTCTGCTAACTTGACAGCGTCTGCAAAATACACTAAAATTGTTTTGGTTTTCTCCTTCTAAAATACTGGCTGTTTTATTATCTGTCCATAAAATGCTGAGATACAGTCCTAGATGCCACCTACAAAGCTACCTTCTCAGAATCTTTGTGCCACTTACAAATTTTTTCTGCATTTTAGCATGAATCCAAGGCCCGTAACACCGAAGTGCTACATTTTATATGCTTTGTGCAAGACCCCCTCTGTAACTCAAGGGTGGAGCACGGCTGTTGCAATCTGCTCCCAGAATTGGATCTAGGCCATTGATTTCTCTCTGGCTTGTGTCTTAAATACATTATTGATGTGCACTATCATCTTAGAAACACTGCAGATGCTTGCACTGTGCACCTGTACCTGGCGTATGTCTTTGCTTACTGGTGTGGTATAAGAAGGAGAAGATTTTAGGATTTTGTTTCTCTTTGTAAAATACTTATGGACTTGAGAGGCTAAGCAAGATTTGATGTTCAGCCAAATACAGCTTCTAAACTGTGCCATTGATCTTACTTTTGAGTTTTTCCTAATTGTGTATCGTAATTTCTCATCTTCCTTTTTTAACTTGAACAGAAAATTCTTTTTGCTGGATTTTTGAATTATTGGTCAGACTTCCTAATTTTGCAGCTTTAGAAGTGAAACTTTTTCACCTACATCTTACTGTGGATGTACATTCTCTACAATGTATCTTATGGCTTGAAAATTAGTAATAAATCTAAAACAATGTTATCAAGTATTTAGTATTTCCTGTTTTAGGGTATTAGTTTGAGAAGCTTCTTTGGCAATCCACTGTCTATCAAACTCTCCAACATCGACTTAAGTATATACTTATTTGAACCCTAAAAACTATCTTTTTGTGATTGCTCAAATGTTTGGTAAATCCATGTTTAATCCCAGTGAATTTGTCTGCAATACCTGCCTATGCCTGTTGCATATCTATTTTTGAATGTGCAGGTTTGGGCCAAATTTAGGTCATGTTTACTCTGCTGGAAAGGCTGTTTCAGAAAAGAGGAAATTGTAAGTCTAATGACTTAAATATACAAAGAAAACTTTTTATATTCCAGATTGACAATTGTGGTGCATTCAGATAGAAGAACCTGGAAAGAGCAAAGTGCTTCTTGAAATTATTGTCTTAAGGAAAAGCCCTAAATTGTTTTGCAAATGTACTTCACCAGAAATTATTTCTTACTCTGAGCTCACAGAAGGCTCCAGCCTCATCGCGCTCAGGGTTTCTGTGCTAAAATGTTACTGCAGTTGACATAATGATGAAGGGCCTGTTTTGAAGATGCAGATTTTGAATTCTCAGTCGCAATTAATACAGATCAGCAGTGGCCACAGGCTCTTAAAGGATCAGTGAGAGAGAAATGACTTAGAGTTTTCCTTGTGGTAATATACACAGAAAGGGGAAAAAAAAAATCTTAATGAGGGTTTACATTTGTGATAGATCAGAGAAACTTCATGAAAAGGATTAATAGCAACTGCTGTAATATTAGTCATTGTTGCTGAAAAGTTTACTGTCAGGCACTTTGCTCACTGAGAACAAAAAACAAGCCATGGAGGTGATCGTACGCAGTGATGTGACTAACGCAGCTGTGCGTGTGACTTAAACCCACGGATGATCCGAATGACTTATCAGTCTGAGAGCACAGAGCTGACTGCCCTTAGCGGAGGGAGGGAGGGACGGAGAAGGGGGTTAGAGCAGCTCATACATAATTCATTGTGGAAAAAGGAATTTGCCAAGCATTCAGTGTTTATATATAACGTAGCACATGCGAATACAGACTTCTAAGCTGAAGCCGAGCCTTTCAACATTTTTTTGCTCAAGATCCCAGGAGATATTTCATTTGCTTTGTTCTTTGTAGATGTTCTAAATGAGAATAAATATGTGATTCACATTCTAGATCCTGGTTTGCAAAAGACACTGGTCTGAACTATGAAATTCAAATCCAGATGGAAATTTGCCATCGTCTGTTAGATGTATATTCTAAATTTCTTTTTCACTTATTAGCTTTTTGAAGTCCCATGTCAAGTTCACGGCTCAGTGGAAAAGTGAATCACCTTGTAATGATTAAAAGTTCGATAGATCAATAATCCAGCATTCTCACTTGATAGCACCAGATAAGACATTCACAGAAGGTTCAAAACCTGAAGGATATTTATTTTAATAATGATTTTCATTGTCTCATTCAGTAGTTGCTGACTTTTCTGGCAGTGGTGGTCTTCCTGGAAGGTTTCTCACCCTGTCTGAAGTTAGACCGGCTTTAAGTGATTTACAGAAAATTTTGTATGTGTATAGTACATTAAGTGTTGAGATTAAGAGAACTAGAAACATCCCTTCAAAGTAGTCCCCTCTGGGACTAAGAAATCATGAGGAATGCAGAAACTGTGAACTGTATTGGCCAAGCATCAATGCCCGGGGCTGAAATTTGCCCTCAGTTGTAGGGCTGACGTTTGCATATTCTTCAGTGTTTCATCTTTACCTAAGCCTGCGTTCAGATTCAGTCTCTAGTTCTGATTTCAGCTAAACATTACAAAATCAGGATTTGAGATGTCTTTATGCTTACATGAGATAAGTACCGCTTTGGCTTCAATGCCATTTGTTTGTTGTTGCTCAAGTCTCTATTGTTGTGAATACAAATGGAGAGACTGTGTTTCTGTTTGTCCTCTGAGGAGAGGTTTGCACTGCTGAGATTGCTTTTTGCATCCTCACTTTTTCTGTATGTGCCTTCAAAAGGGACTTAAACAACTTCAGTACAGTTCTTTGGATCCTTGCCATCTTTCTGATCCACAATGCTAAATGCTGTAGGGAAGTTTAGAAGTATGGGCACAGATGTCTGTTTACTATTCATCACTGGAGAGAGAATTGTGCATCAGTGTTATTGAGGCCATTTCCTCATGCCTTGAGCAGAATCTTGACCTTACTGGGGTCTGGGAGAGTAGCTGGTCATTGGGCTGTGGCTGGCACTTCGACTTTCTGAATAGGAGATTGCTGTCAGGCAATAGTTAGTAATATTCAGAGTACATTGATACTGTTTTCATTATTGGTTGGTCTGGGGTATGCCTGAAAACAAGGGTGAGAAGGTTTGCCCCTGCTCCCATCTCATTTGAGGCAGTGATCGTTTCAGTCATGAGAAGCAAGGCAGTCATTACTCTTCCATCAGCTCAAAAATGCATTTATCATCTTCAGATGATTTTACACATTTGGGGTTTTTTTGGTATGTGGAGAGATTCTGTGCTTTTGAGAAGCTTTTTCAAAATCTTTTGTAATCAGTAAAACTCATCTGCAGCTCTCTACTGCACAAGGAGCAGGTTGAGTTGTGAGGGAATTGAGGTGCTGTGGCTCTGCCATCCTCTCCAGAAACCACAAGGGTGAGGACTTGGGGGCAGCCATTCATTCACACAGGTCCTGTGAAACCCAGGCCAGGTTGTCACATTTCTTTATTGCAGTATCTGTGCTTCAGAGCATCTGGGTGATTAAATTACTGTGAGGAGAAACTGGAGTATCTTTCAAACCTGCATTCTCTTCTAGACATCAATCAGAGTACATGGATAGAAAATAAAGTTGATTTTTTTTTTTCCTAAATCAAACTGGTTGTTCCGTAGGACCAAAGCTCTCTAGGTGGTGAAAGGGAACTGAGGAGAATCCTGAACTTCTGGGTGGTGATTCCTTTTTGTGTGCCATCTTGTAGCTCTTGTGCTCTCTGGTAGCAAACAGCAATCACATTTCCAGTCCAGTGGTACCTGTAAGTCAACAGTGCCTCTGGGATCTTTCACTGTGAAAGGGGCCATATAAATGTAAGGCAATGATATCTTTATTATCAATTAAACTTTTAGTGCCATGACAATCTGGCATGCAAGGTGCATCAAATGAACTCTAGCTGTGATTATTTCTAAACACCATATAAAGGCAGACCTTGCTGTACTAATCACATTGAAATGGAGTAAAAGGGCAACTCAGTTATGTCAGCATGAAGTTACTGAAGCATATTAGAATATGCACAAAAATACTGCTGTTTTCTCCCCAGGCCCTGCCTCCAAGAGATTTGTCTCTGCAAAAACTGAGCTACCACATCCTTTAACTCCAGGAAGTTACTATGGCAGGATCGTTGATGGCATTTTTGTAAGGAATTGTACTGGAGGAAGCACTGGAAATACTGTGTGTTGTTGCAAGAACTTGAGACTTCATTTTGTTAGAGTAATTCTCTCCCTTCCCCCACACACCTCCCCAGGATGTGTTATTTTAGGATGATTATACTTCACGCTTCTATTTCTGTTCAAGATATTATAATTAATGTTCTATTTCCAGTCCTGTTCTCTAAGCCTGCCTTTGCACATATGCATGTGAGTGCTACATGAGTATTTTTGGGGCTTCTGTATCTTTTCCACGATCATTGTCAACATCAGTCTTTGTTAGAAGTATTCAGAAAACACACCTTGTGGTTTTGTACAACGTTTATATATTTAGCATAAACTAAATTATCTTACTGGGTTTGTTGCTCTCCCTCCTCAGCTTTGACTGGAGGGGGAGTGTTTTTACCCACTGTTAAGTAGCGCTGCCTCTCTGCTTAGAGGTGACTGCGCATCAGTGAAGGGTGAAGCAGATCAACACGCTGTGCAGCATTTCTAAGGTGTCTGGCAATGCTTTTGGGGGAAAAAAGATTTTACATTGTAGCCAAGATGTATTTACCAGAATTGTTTTTCCAGGGCTTCCCTTTGGGCCTTCTACACTTCATAACATGGTATATTTGAAGACAGTTTCAAATTTTTCTCTTTATAAGTCAGGTTAACAATGGCAGAGCAAATCAGGGTTCTCCCCTCAAAGGATGTTTGATAAGCCGGATTCTGTTGGGGAGTTACATATCTGAACTACCTAATAGCTTTTCTGTCTATAAGAGTGTGGTGGTTTGACCCTGAACAAACGCCTGGTGTCCAGCAAAACTCCTTCAAGGTCTTTTCCCCCCTCCTTTTTTCGCCTTCCAGAGGGAAGGGAAAAAAAAAAACAGCTCGAAATTTACGGCTAGAGATAATAACCGAAAGAAAAGCTTTGATTAATACAACGGGCAAAGCAGAACT